>JAECXD010001052.1:7727500-8390000 GCA_018151445.1 Zaprionus inermis
TTCAATTTTAGGGCGTGGTCAAATTATGAAACATGTCTGAGCTGCGTCAGGTACTAAGACATACTGATAGCAAATTTCAAAGCTCCAGCTTTTGTAATAGCTGAGATTGAGGTTCAAAACGACCTATTTTCATGCGGCTCTATGGATTGTTTATGCCTTAAGTTCTTAACTTCTTCTATATTGGTAAATAAAATAAGTATCGATAATTTTCTAAAAAAATGCTTGATCTGCGTGAAAAATAAGACATATTGCTGGAAAATTTGTTAACTTTAGCTCTTGTAATAGCGAAGATCAAGGTACAAAACGACCTATTTTCTTGTTTAGTAGTTTGTTTAAGCTTTAAGCATTTCTATGTTGCTACACATTGATTAATCCAATACAAATCGATCATTTTCTAAAACTTATTCCTTTTTTTTGCTACTGTATTTAGCTCTGTGCCATTTTGATTCGCCCCTGCACCGCTTTGCCTCGTACAACGTTCCTGGGCACAGGCTGATCTCGTCGATTGGCGTTGCGTAATTCGAGCCACATGCCACTTACCTGATTTCCCATTTCGCCTTGTGACTTAATTACAGGGTGCCCGCCATTTGGCGGTGTCCGCTGCCCACAACCGGTGCCTGGGCCAGAGCCACAGCCAGAGCCAGAGCCAGTGGCAGTGTCAGTTGCATTGCCAATGCCAGTGGCAGTGACTGAAGCTGAAGCTGACGTCGTGGCCTTGCTGCCGGCGAGGGATTCGAGCTGGCAGCGTCATCGACACCGTCACCAGTAGCCGTGTAGGCAACCCTGCCCAGTTCCCAGTCCCCTAACCCAATCCCAGTCCCGGTTTCGGTTCGTCGTCGTCGTGCGGCTGCGATTAGATTGTGGCCGTAAGATACGCGCACGTTTATTAGATTCCATTAACTGATTGCGAATGCATATACTGTGCCGTGAGTGTGTGTGTATGTGTGTGTGCATGCATGCAAAATGCATGGCTGCCACGCCCCTTTGCAATGGCAGCCAAGAGCCAAGCGGGCCAGAGCCATCGGATCGAGCAACGCCACCAAAACCGGACTATCGAAATCTATTCAATTAAAATGCAAACCTCATAAATCTCATACAATATTGCCATTTAATTTCTTCTTCAACTCTCGTTTATTACTCTTCTCTTTGCCCCCAATCCCCTTTTCGTCTTTTGTCTTGCCCGACTTGTCTAATTTGTTGTACTTAGCATTGATTGCAGTCACAATAGACGAATAATCCGAGAGTAGAGGCAGGTTTTTCTAAAAGATTTTGAAATAAGCATTTAATTCATAAGTCTAATGGAATAGTGGACAAATATACGGAACTATAAATATTCTATACTATAATTTATATAATTACAAATTCGCTTTTAAGGATCTTCCAACTTAAAACTATATCTATACTAAGTAGGTTACTCAATAAATAAAATAAATAATAAATACTTTTTATCACAACTTAAATAGATCAGATTTGATTAAACAATTATAGAAAATATTTATGAAACTCGCCTTTCAATTAGATTTTTCCCCCGTATGGAGCTAGAATACCCCCAATGAAATATGCACTTCAACGGGAATCGGAAAGAGTTTCAGCATGATTGCCCGATTAAAGTGGAATTAATATATATTTTAATTTAATAAATTATTATTTGCAGTAAAAATCAAATGGAAATTAAAGTTGAACAGAGAGAGAAAGGGAGAGCGATAGAAAAGAAGAGAGCGAGAGAGATAGAGAGAGTGGGGAAAAAACGCTTAATAACTTCAGCGGCATGAATGGTTTTGTTATTAAGTAATAAAGTAATTACAATTTAATCCCGTGCAAGCCAATGCATGCACACACACGCACACACACACACATACACACACTCACACATGCACTCACACACACGCACACACATACTCAAACACGTGCTCTTCCTATGCATTTATTTGTATTCGTTTTGCATTATATGCCATGTAAAAGAATACACAAATGTGTGTATGCACGTGTTTGCACGTGTGTGTGTGTATGTGTGTGTGAGTGTGTGTGAGAGTGTGCTGACAAACATTACATACCACATTTACATGGCATATGTACACGTATGTACACGAAACACATGAACCATCACCATATGCAAGCGAGCATAGTGAACTGCGGTTGATACTTTATGTCCCGAATACCCTGTAATTGACAAACGATTGCGGGTTGTCGCTGTGATTAGTGTGCGGGGACACTGAAAATATCAATTGAATTTTTGGCTACAAAATCGACTTTCTACATTGAAATTTAGTGTAAAATCGGTTGAAATGCCTAGCAGAACGGGAAGATATATGTATAATATATATATTTTATTATATTTATTATATTAAAGCTAGAACCCACGTTGTATTAATAAATACAGACTGCAAAAATATTTGTAGACTAATTTTATATCATAATTACTTGCATTTTTTCGTATATAGCTTCAGGAACCTACAAGTCCATCTAGTTTCACTCTATATAAAGTATACGCAGCGCCATCATAATGAAAGTTCGTATACGATATTATATTATCAAACATATCTTGTTGATTTTTCAGCATTTCATGAGTGCCAACTCATCTATGACGCGCAATACAGTCCGGTTAAGTTGACCCGTAATCGGCTCCCGGGGGCTGCAGCGCTACACAGAGTGGGCAATTTGAAAATAAATATGTAATTCTTGTATTGATCTGCACCGTGTTTGCATTGATTGTGTGCCACAATGCGAGGGCTGACAGAGGCAACAAAAAAAACGGTGAATGTGACGGAGATGAGGAGTGAAGAGCAATAAAAAAGCATGGCAAAAAACACGAAATGCATTTGATGTGCATATGCTTAAAAATTCAAATATTTACCGTGGGCAACAGAGGCGTAAAATTATTATTATTATTAATATTATTATTATTGTAAATGGGCCAGGGAGCTGCAAAAACAAACATGAGAGCGGGCAAAAAACAGCAACAACTGCAAAAAACAAAATAATTGCCACAAAGACGAAAAAATAATGTTGATATCAAGGCAGCACAAAAAAAAAAAGAATGCAAAAAAAAAAAAAATAGAGAGAAGGAAAAACAAGGAAAACAGGAAAACAAAAATAAATAAAAAGTGCTTTGCGATGTGGCCGGGAAGTGCGGGGAACGTGCAGGGAAATGCGCGGTGTGCATAAATAAATGAATAAATGCATGTGTATCGCGGTTATTCCCATAGTTGTTGCCATTGTTATTATTATTTTTGTTGTCGTCAGCGCGTTGTTGTTGCTGTTGTCATCGCCATCAACGAGTCGCCATTGTCGCCAGCTCTCGTTAATTCAAATATTTATTTATGGCAATAATGACAAAATACATTTTGCCCATCAACACGAAGCAATAAAAAAATTAAAAACAAAATGAAAATGTGCAGTGCACGCACGGAAGGAAACGACTGACAGATATCCTGCACACTTGTTGTGAGTGAAAAATGGGCATTGAGGCTCGAGGTGTGTGCTAGGGAGGTAGCTCTACGATAAGCTCAAAATTCAAGGTGAATCATTAGTGCCGATAGTATATGCGATTGTTAGGTGTATACACCCTATAAAAACATCGCTCTGAGGCCCCGAGCAGCTCAATCATTCAGCAAATCGAAGCACTTGGGAAGCGCGCTTTAAATCATTTAGCAACAAGATAGACTATCGATAGAGTTTCGATATAATTTAGCTGCATATTTCAAGCTCTTATGAATACTATCGATTGAGTATATAAATTATTTAGCTAGATTTTTAAACTTACTGGGGCATTTTTTTTTAAATTTCTTAGTCCGATTTTGCCTTGATTTGTTTTGTTTAAAGGGTTTACAATATTCATCAATACTTTGCAGTTTTAAAAAAAAAAACTGGATTTTTATAAGCTTCACTTACTATCGATAACATAAAAAAAACTTGGCGATAGTTTAATTGACGGAAAAATATTGTCAGCTTGAGAATATTGACTATATTAAGTTATCAACGACAACTGATGCAACTTTAGAGATAATTAGATATATTTCTATATTTTCTTGTCAATCTCTATCTCCATTTACAGCTTCATTCCCGTTTCCATCGGCCTCTGCTTCTGAAGACCAGTGGCCAAAATGTGCGACACGCTCGTCGCGCAGTTCAATGCACGAAAACGGAACGAAAACCGAAGCAAAACCGAAGTTGAACCGCATCGAAGCACTATTACAGGTGTATAGTGAGGGGCAGAGGGGGTGTGATGGCAGGTGGGGCTAGGGTAGGGGCAGCGGGCTATGGGGGTATGGGAGTATATAATGCATTTCGTATTAGTGCGAGCTGTATGAATGGGCCAAGTTAAACGTCGAGATTGGCAGCTGGAGAGAAGCTGCGGCAGGTTGCTGTTGCTGTTGTTGCTGTTGTTGCTGCTGTTGCTGCCGGTGCTGCTGCTGTTGCTGGGGGAGCAGAGCATCAAGCAACATCAAAGAGGAGGCAACACACGACTGACATAATCGAGACAACAACGTTGCGGGACAGGAGCGGCAATTGCTGTCGATGTTGCTGCTGTTGCTGCTGCCTCTGCTGCACCAATGCAATTTCATTTTAAAAGAAAAATTAACGCGAATTATAAGAAATAACCAGAAAGTGCACAGAGCGAGATAAAGAGAGAGAGCAAAAGAGAGAGAGAGTGAGAGAGAGAGAGAGCGAGAGAGTGCGGGGAGCAGCTCGCATAGTGCAGGCTGCAACAGCAACAACAAATAATTGGTAATCTTGCAGATATAATGATAATCACAACAACAACAACAGCGGCAACAACAGCAGCAGCAACAGAAGCAGCAACATCGAGCCGGAGCACAGTCAGAGCGAAAAGTTAACGTGCGCTGAATGTCCTCATTGAAGTGAAGGTAAAAATGGCAACAGCAGCAACAGCAGCAGCAGCAGCAGCAGCAGCAGATGACGCGACGTGCTTGCCGCATGGCGGACTGGGGATCGAGTGTATTGGCGTCTTTGAGGTCTCTGCAGCATGGGGCAAGCTCTCTCGACCTGCCTCTCGACCGCGCCACTACGTGAGCAGCACGCGGCGTGATTACGGGCGGTTGCGGTTGCAACTTCGAGCTGCGACGGCGATTGGGGCCTCCTCGAATCGAAATAACGCAAGCAATTTTCAATGCCCCAACAACAGCACGAAGTGAGAGAGGGGATTGAGCCCTCAGATACCCTGTAAGTGTTTGGAAAAAATGCTTGAAGAAGATTGTCTAGGCAAGAGGTCGCTTCAGGCCTCAGTAAGTTACCAGACATGCCCAAGTAATATGGCTATACATAGCTAATGATGCTATAAATTTATAGCACTGTCTAGTGAGGTCGATAGATCAGCTCGCAAGACTTAATTTGAGAAATTGTTATAGAATCTTTCAAAAAATAATTTAACCGACTCGGAAAGTCTGCATAAGCTTCTGTAGAGTTACCATAATATTAAAGTTACTATAAAATATATATGTTGGGCAATCAAGTGATTTATTATATATTTAATATCATTATGTCTATAAGATAATAATTTAACTACCTTGTATAACTTGCTGGGAAAGATTGTAAAGCTCTCTCTATGTCATCAGACATTCCATAATGATATAGCTACCATACTATAAATTTATTGCAAAATATAGTGACTCATTGGAGTAGTGAAATAGTATATGATGTATAGTAAAGTTTTCTAGCATGAAAAGTTGCTGTAAGTAAGCAAGCATTTTATAATGTTATATGCTATAAATTTATAGCATGTGCTAATAATTTTGTATCGGTTATTTCAGCTTCGTTTAGTTTAATTCGCATAATGACAACAAGAAAGTTCCCCAAAACTGGAACACCCCGCTGACAAACCTAACCCACTTCAATTCAACTACCCTACATTTAGCCGACTACTACAGGGTATTGCCTGAGCTGTGGCAATTGCAACTTGTGGATAGTCGAAGTGCAATTCAAATGGCAACGCGCAGGCAGCGGTCGAGCGGACCATAAACATAATTTCATATCTGAAAACGCAGCAGAATATAAACTATACCAGACGACGGGTAGAGGGGGAAGAGTGAGGAGGAAGGGGCGGTCGAAAGAAAGAGGAAGACAGCTGGGGCAAGGGGGCGGTCGCGATATCAAAATAAAACGATGGGCGTTTATCGTTATGCGAACTGAATAACTTCTGGAAGTTTGTTTTCTCTGCCTTTGCCTCTGCCTCTGCCTCGGCCTCGGCCTGCTCGGCCTGCTCGGCTGCCGTTGTGAACCACGAGCTGAACCTGAACCTGGTTGGCCCTTGCAATGTGGATAACCGATGCAGCAACCCCTCTGCCCCCCCCCCCCCCTCACACTACTCCTACCCCATAGTAGTTTGCAATTCAAACGTGCCACCGAAACGTAAAGTTTCTTCAATGTTTCTTTGCCTTTAGATTTGCTCTTCTTTTTTTCTTTTACTACGTCGTGGCTTTGCTTTTGGTTTAGTTTTCGTTTGCTTTGCTTTCGTTTGGTCTCATCTCTTTTCTTTTTTTCTTTCCTTTTTTCCCTTTCCTTTTTTATTCAGTTTTTTTTTCTTGCCTGTTTGGCTCGCTGCTCTTCAAAATTATTTCCTGTGTGCGCCTTCGTTTCGTACTGTCGGTGCTGTCTCTGCTGCTGCTACGGCGACTTTATCTTTATCTCTTTTTATTCCACAAGTTTTGCTCTCACTCACTCTCTCTCTCTCTCCTTTTCTCTCTGTTCAGCCATTGAGGCGTGCAGCTTAGGTTTTTTTGCGAATCTGCTCCGGTTCGGTTCATAATACACGCTGTTCGATGCTTATCGATACATATCGTCTTAGTTCGAGCTTTGTGGTTCTGCCTTCCATCATCTTCTCTCTTTCTCTCCCTGTCCGTGTTGGCCAACTAGTCCGGTAGATATATATACTATATATATGCCTCTATACAGCTTTATATGCAAATTGTCCCCTGTACAGCTGAAGGTTTCAAGTTCTTCTGCAGGCGACAAGCCAATCGAGCGTGTAGCCACCAATACGCAGTTTTCCAACACTTTTTATTGCTGCATCCTGTTGAAATTTTGTGCAGCAATAAATAAAGATACTAGCTATATACCGAGCTAATTTCATAGGCTTAGCACGCACAGCTGAAGAGATATGCCCATTCGAAATCTGCCCTGAGGTGTTATATGACTCTACTTAAGCCGTAGTATCCTATTGCAGTCCAGCTACTGCTTGAGCTTCATTAGATCTTGTTAGATCTTTAATGCTACGTAATTTCTTTATACAGCTGATAAGGAACTTTTAAGGCTCGCAATGCGATAATGTTATGCAGATTTCTCCCGATTGCCAAGGCAGTTGGCAGAGTTGAGGAGATGTCTGGAGTCGGTTGTCAGTCTCGGATTGTGTGTGTGTGTTCTTCAGTTACGCCGTTCAGGCTCAGGTTCACGTTCACGTTCAGCTTGTCTACAATGTGTCGAGTGTTATTGACTCTACAGGCCGCTGCCTGCTGCCTCCTTCGTTGCTTGGGGGATTTTATGCAGCAGGTCATTAGCAGAACCTTTTCATAGCTCTGGCTCTCGTCAAGCCGTTAACGTTTTGGCTAATTAGCTTTTCGCTTTTTTTCACAGTCTTTCCCTCTCTTTCTCGACTCGTGTTGTGTGTGTGTGTGTGTGTGTTTCTGCGCTTGCTGCTCTCGGTGCGTGTTGCTGTTGCTGCTGTTGTTGTTGCCGCCTTTTTCACATTTGCCATTTGCCACTTGTCGTCGTCTCTAATGAATTTTCAATTGTTAGTGCCGTTTTATGAGGTGTCCCGCCGCGCACTTTGTTGCGCAACAGTCGCGAGAGACGGACGTGGACGGAGTGTGCTGAGCGCGCGGAGGGGGCATACTTGGGCCAGCAGCAGCTTCTGTTGCCCATTAATGTCGACTGCAAATCTAATTACAAATCACAAATGGCCAAAACGCTCGAAATGGGCCATAAAAGCGGGCTGGACGAGACGGAGGCAGTCGAGCGCGCATTACGCAAAGCGTTGCCTCTCAAATGCGACATGCAATCGCACACACACACACACGCATAGAGAACACACACACACACACGCATAGAGAACACACACACACACACGGAAAACACACACACACTGTATACACACACACACCCTGCACAGAAGGCAGCGCTGCGTTAGCGGAAAATTGAAAAAAAAACCCACGAACGATCGCCGCAGTTGCCATAAACAGCCCACCCCCCGCCTATTACAGCCAGCACACGCCCCCAGCTACGCCCCTGTCCACACAGCCAGCCCACCCACATCCGTCTTCAACTCTCTCGTCGCCCCTGCCTCCCGCTCTGTCCAGGAACAACGCTCGCGTTCGAAACTCTTGTTAGTTCGAGCAGTTTCTGCTCCCTGCTCTCCCCCGCTGCTCTCTCCTACCCCTTCCTGCCCTGCTTCTCGCATGCAGTAGCACCACGCCTCTGCGTAGCTAATGTACTCCCTGTTAGTGTGCTGCAGTAGCTCATAATGTGCTGCCGCTCTGTTGCTTTGTCTGCCTTATTACGCATACGCCGCGTTGCGCGCCGCTCGACGGCATCAAATCACAAATGGCGCCAGCCGGCGCACGTGACCGTCGCGACGCCGCTGCTCGGCCAGCTGCGGTCAAGTTAAAATGCAAATTGCAACTTGCGTTAAATTGCCGCAGCTGCTGTTGCTACGACGACAGCAACAGCAACAGCAACAGCAAGGGCAGCGGCAACCTTTGGCTGCCTCGCTAGCTACACGTAGCTAGAGTTGGCTACCAGCTGCTCCAACTGCCACTGCGAGTGGCGCCTTGCCCCTGCCTCAGCCCGGACAGAAGCGTCTCCGTTTCCGTCAGCAAGATGTGAGCAGCAATCGCTGCTCGAATTGCAGCTGGGGCAGGGCAGGGTTAACCCTGGACAGGGCGAGGCAGAGGCAGAGGCGGGCAGGCAGTGCGTAGACAGGCACAGGCAGCGGGGGGAGGCAGGTAGAGGCACCCCCCTTGATTTACATGTTGCCATTGCTCGCTGCGATTTTTGGTGGATTGTGATGCTTTTCGCGCCTTTTTAATGTTGCTGCTACTGCATGCCCCCCGCACTTGCCCTCACTCTTTAGGCAACTCCCTCAGTCCGCAGCCTGCCCCTCTAACGCCTCCAATTCTCCCCCTGCAGACTCTCCACATTTGTGTGTTGCAACTTTTGCCGGCGCGTTTTGCCGCTTGATTTATGAAAAAAGTTGCAGCTAATAAATGTCACACAGAGTGTGTGTGAATCCCTCTCTCCATCTCTCTCTTTCTCTTTGCCACACTCTCAACTACCTTTCCCCTCTTTCCGCCCTACTATGTGGCGGCTCCTTATCACATGCGCTGAAGCGTTTAGAAAATTTTCTAATTACAAAACTAACATTTACAGTGTAACTTAGAGACAAGCGCAGCGTGTGTGTTGTGTGTGTGTGCTCTGTGTGTGTGTGTTGTGTATGTGTGTTGTGTGTGTGTGTGCTGTGCGTGTGTGTGTATGCAAACAAAGCTGAGTGGCTCCTGTGTGTGAGTGAGTCAAAAACAGAAGCAGCACGACGATGCAACAAGTTGCATACACAATTAGCACACACACACACACACGGGGAGAGGGAGGCTTGGGGGCACGCCCACATGTGGCAAAGGGTCGAGCTGTGTCGTCCTTGTACTCATCCTTCGGCGCCGTCTTTGTGGCACGAGCTACGGCAGAGGCGGAGACAGAGGCACACAGGAAGCGTCTGTTTAACTTTCAAGTGCTGCTCGACGATACTCATAAAATTTCCTCCAGGTAATTTAAGTGTGTGTGTGTGTGCGGGAAGTAGGGTGAAGTGAGGGGAGAGGTATAGCAGGGGGGGAGGAGTGCGCATATATTGTTATTATGGCACCGGACCTCAAACCGAGCCTGGCCAGCGCAGAGCAGCATCATGTTGTGTCCTCGCCGCCATCGCCAGCTCCATCTTTGTCTCCATCTGCTGCCTTCTCCTCCTCCTCCTTCTCCTCCTCATCCAGTGCCTCCTGCCGCCTGCGACTATGTTGCACTTTTGGCCACTTCAAAGCGCTGCCCTAACCACAGGGAGCGGCATATGCGACTGCCCGAGAAAGCAAATGAAATAGAAGCGAATGAGGCATACTAAATAAAAAATAATTAAAAAATCAATATCAAAAATAATAATATAATAATTAAACTATTTATGATACTAATATTTTAAGCATGTAATTAAAACATAATAATAACAGGCGTGTTATAATTTATTAAAGTTTGTTTGAACAATATATATGCTCATTTATTCTATAATTTCTTTAAGCTTTTTTTTTATTTTAATATATACATATATATATTTTTTTTTTTCATTTTTTTCTCTAGTTTTATTTTATTTTATTATTTCTCTTGGTTTTTTTTACTTATTAAATTAATAGCCCATATATTTCATAATATTATAGATATCTATTTATTTTTGTTTTATTTTATTTATGTTTATATGCAAACTTTGTTTATTATTTATTTTATTTTTATTAATTTGTACTTAAGGCTATTTAATACTCATTACGTTTATTTGTTTCTTTTGCTAATTAGCTATATACAATATGCATTAATATATTCAATTATGCATTTATTTTGTTTTTAAAACTGTTTTTCTATATCCCATTGTTTTTTTTTTTTCTTTTTATTCTTCTTCAAGCCACATATTGTAAATTTAACTCAAGTTAAACTGTATTTAAACTCATTACAATCCATAAAAAAATGCAATAATATTTACAAGCTAAACATAACTAGTTCTAGCTAAATACTAGCTACTTTTAGCTGCAGACACGCACAAGTTGTACAGGGTATACGCGCGTCGTTGCGGCATGAGCTGCGCTGGAAGCCGTAGCGCACATTGTTGTGCTTTGCATTGTTTTTGTTGTTGTTGCTGGCGTTGCCTTGATTTGCTGCATTTAATGAGCGTTGCTGGTTGCCGTTGCGCCTGCAAGTATGCTTCTAAATTTTGTCAAACGCATTAAAACGTTATTAAACGTTGCCCCTGAGCAACGACGTGTGTGTGTGTGAGTGAGTGAGTGTGTGTGTGATTGTTCTGTGTGTGTGATTGTGTGTGTGTTTTAAATATTTAATTATATTTAGCTGCCTTAAGTACTTACAGTTTTGCGCTCTTAGTGACAGTGGCACATGGCACTGTCACTTGGGCAAATAGACGACTAATCGCATGTGTGTGTGTGACTGTGTGTGAGTGTGTATGAGTGTGCGAGAGACCGGTGCGTATAACGTTGCGTATGATTAACATTTGCGGTTGGACAGTTGCAAACTGGCCGACGGCAAAAGGCTTTGCCCAACGTGTTGCAGCTTTCAGCTCGTGTTGCTGCTGTTGTTGTTGCTGTTGCTGCTGTTGTTGTTGTTACTGCTGCTGCTGCTCGTCTTATCTAATTTCTTACGCAAGAATACTTTTAATATGGCAAGACAAATTGCAAATTATCCCAGCCCAGCAGCAGCAACAAAAACAACAACAACGGCAACGGCAGCAACAGCAGCAGCGGCGAGTTCAATAGCCACGAAAGAGACAGGCTTAGTGTGTGTGTGTGTGTGTGTGTGCCGCACTGCTCGCACAGTTCGCTTGGCCCGGTTAAGTGTTGCTCCCATGCGATGCATACGATGTGGATTTCCATAAATAATTTTCATAAAAACTTGTTAAAGTTCGAGACAACGTCGGGTAAATAAATAAATGCCAACGGAAAGAGAAACTGTGATAGGGAAGGGAGGTGGAGACAAGGAGAGGAAGGAGCAGAAGGAGGAGGACAGAGCATGAGATGAGACCTAGATGAGCCTCGTGGAAGCGGCTTTATGCCCTGCGGCACTAAGTAAACACGATTGCGACTTAAAGCGACGGGATACAATCGAAATGGTGAAGATATTGATAAAGGAGGTGGTGATGAGAGGGGAGAGAGAAAGAGGAAAAGATATAGATAGAGATACAAACAGATGTTGAGGTATAAAGTGAAAGATAGAGGAAGTGATAGATGGATAGGCAGCTAGATAGATAGAAAGATATATAAATAAATAGATATACAGATAGATAGATAGGTAGATAGATAGATAGATAGATAGGTAGATAGAAAGATATATAAATAAATAGATATACAGATAGATAGATAGATAGATAGATAGATAGATAGATAGATAGATAGATAGCTAGATAGATAGATAGATAGATAGATAGATAGATATATAGATAGATAGATAGATAGATAGATAGATAGATAGATAGACAGATGAATAGCTTGCAGATAAATAGATGGATAACAGATAAATAGACAGAGGGATATAGAGAAAGATACACTAAGTTGGGCAGCTAAATACAGCATTTTTTTCAGTAACTAATTCTGTCTTTTATATCCTATCTCTCAGATAATATCGACAGCTTCGCACTCGACAATTATTCGATTAGGACGCAGCGCCATTTAAATGGCTTCTCTTTGCTTCAATTTTCGCTTTGCACCTCCTTCAGCTTCCTCTACTGCTTCGTCTTCCTCCTCTTCTTCTTGCCTTCTTCTGCCTGCCATTTTTATTGCAATTGCAGCGCATTTTCGCTTCGAGCTTGCCGCTGCGATTGTTTTCCTCGGGGCCCTGTTTTCCTTTCAGCTCGACCTGCTGCAAATGCAGCGCGCATTCGCTGAGTGAGTGAGTGTATTCACATGGGTATTCGCATTCGCATTCGCATTCACATTCGCATTCCTTTGCTTCCTTTTTGGATTCCGTTTGGTTTCTTTGCTACGCTGCACACATTTTTCTTCTGATTTCAGTTTGTTGTTACCAGATACTCTTACCGAGAGTAGATCGGCTGTGCTAAGTTGTATCTGCATACTTAGATGTTTGTGCAACGTTGTGTATATGAAATGAGTTAAAGATATCTGATATATCATAGAGTTATAATGCAAACTTTGGATTATTGTGCTAATGTTTTAAGTTATTGCAATCGAACTTGGTATACTCCACATTTATGTTATTTGCTGTCGATTGTCTAAATTTCAATAAGATCGCACCATTGTAACGTAATGTTATAGATGAAATACTACGAATATACACCGTATATACCGTGTCTAAAGTATTTCTACTCATGTCTTGTGCTTCTTTCTCTATACAGTTCAAGTTTCATAAGCATCGAACAACTATAAGCAAAAAAAAAAATAAATAAAAATAAAAATAAAAAGTAACATGTATGCTTGTCAAACCTTTGCTATACTGTTATATATACTCTACACTATACAATTATAATACCTTATGTTATGCTCATGCTTAAATATTATATAAATTTAATTTTTCGACTTCATATAGAGTATAAACCATTTTCTATGCTTAAAGCCAACATTTTTTCTAGGTTTTTCGTTTTTGTTTTTTCCGCTCTTTTTTGCAGTTTTTGTTGTTGCTCGGCAACTTTTCGTGGCCATAAACACGTACGCGTTGCCATCCAGTACGGGCAGCTGCTTTTATCTCTTTGCCCCCCCCCCTCCTCGCGCGCACACACACACACACACACCCGATGCCCCTGCATCTGCCAGAGAAAGAGCGAGCACACACACACATGCTTCCCTCCGAGATCGTTGTTGTTGGAAAAACTCAATTTAGCTTTTTGCAACCTTACCAAAAAAAAATAGAAGAAAGACAGAGACAGCACTGCCAGAGCAGACGTGAGGGGAAGCGAGAGGGCGGGGAGTAGGAAAAAAAATGAAGCGAGAAGCGAACTGTGTTTTCTTCTTTTTTTTCACTCACTTTTTTCTTGTTCTTTTTGTCTTCTTTTTTTTGTGCTTTGCTCGTGTCATTTTTCTGAGTTTTCTGTGCGCAACGAGGAATCCACTTGGCACACATGACAACAACAGCAGCAGCAGCAACAACAGCAGCAGCAACAACAACAGCGGCAGCAGCAACTAGACGAGTACAAGCTACAAAATGCCTGTCAACGTAACCAGAAAAGCAGCTGCAGGAGGAGGAGCAGCAGTGGCAGCAGCAGGAGAGGGCCAAGTGTAGGCAGAGGGGCAGGTAGTGCTGAAATGGCTGCTGCTGCTGCTGTTGGACGTGCCTCGCTTGCCGCTTATTAGAAATCAAATCCCATAAAAGCCACACTGAGCCCGCAGCAGCAGCCGCCACGACTGGGCAGCAGCGGCAGCAGCAGCCATGGAATGTTTAATGGCACAGAAAAACTAACCCAGCCGAAAACTGAGCAGTAGTTGCCTGCCCGCTCCCAGGGGAGGAAGGGGCGTGGCAGTGGGAAGGCAGAAGCTGACTGGCTTTGGGTGGCGCCAAAACACAAACAAAAGTTCGCTGTGTCGCTTTGTCTGTCTATCAGTCTCTCTGCCTGTCTGTCTGTCTGTCTGGCATTGTCCGTCAGTTAGTCGGTTATCTGTAGCTCTGGCAGGGCACACACACACACTGGCACACACACACACACACTGCTTTCCACTTACCTGTTTCGACATTTGCCTTTTTACCTGACGCAAAAACCTAATAAATTCGCAACAATAACAATTTGCAGTGAAATTGCGTTTATTGTTGTTGTGGCTGTTGCTCTGTTCCACTCGCACTGATCATTTATGCAGTTGACAGTTGTCTCCCTCTCGCGCTCCCTCTCCCACGGCCCGTGTCGGCCATGCTGCCCTGCAAAGTAGGCAACACATTTTGCGCGGCTTTAATTGTGCGCGTAAAACGTAACGAGGCAGCGCGCCCTCTGCGCTGCCGCTGCCTGCCTGCATGTGTGTGTGTGTGCCAAGGTGTGAGTGAGCATTTATAGTAGTGTTGTGTGTGTGTGTTGTGGCGCGTGTGTGTGTTCAAGGACAACTACGACGCATCAAGTTAATCAACTGGCAAACAGTGCGTGCATAAAGCAAGCGCAGATCATGCATATAGCAGGGTTATAGTGCGCCGATTCTTATGAAATTTGCACAGTGTATGGGGAGGAGTGTGCCAAGCAAGTGGGAGAAGCCTTGACAATTTTGGCTTAGAAAGTACTTGCGGAAACTGGAAATTATAAAACAACTCAAGCCGAAAGTTGTTTCTGAGCTTACATTGATTTTAATGCTCGTTTAATCTGCAGATTGAATGAGTATATATACTGATTTAATCAATATGTACTTATAACATATGATTATGCATATTATAGCATATATTTGCCATATTTTTCCAACCTTGCCAGGGATTATGGCGATTATACTGGCCAAGCCAAATCAAGGCAGAAGCATGAAAGAAGAAGAAAAATGAGTGGGCGAGAAGAGTAGGCAGGTAAGCGAGGAAGTTGAGAGAGAAAGAGACGCAGAGTAGAAGAAAAAGAGAGTGAGCAGTGACTGGGAAAGAGAGCGAAAGGAGCGACACAAGCTGACAGAGAGAGCGAAAGAACGAGAGAGAGAGAAAGAGGCAATAAGGCAGACAGTGTCTGTTTATGCTGCTTTTATGGCTGTCAAGGGGTGGGATGCAGGGCGGTGCAGGGGGCTGGTGTGGTTGGCAAATGCCACACGCAACTTGCTGCAAATATCTTTGACGCACAGGCTGCAGAACTGCAGATGCAACTTGCAACTTGCAACATGCCTGCTTGCCGCTCTCAAATCTGAATTATTGTCTTTGGGGCTTGTGGCACGAGCCAGAGGGGCGTAGGGGGTGCACGCGAGGGATGGCTGAGGGGGAGGGGGTGGAGAATGGCAGGGAGCAGGCGTGCTTGAGTGGACAATGAGCTGACACTGCACACAGCATACAGCGCACACACATTAAACCGAAACCGACAGGGAGACAGACAAAAAGAGAGACAAAGCGACAAAGCGACAGACAGGCAGGGAGACAGAGAGACAGACAGACAGGCAGACAGAAAGATAGACAGACAGGCGGACAGACAGCAAGCCAGAGCGCCTGTGGCCGCTGAGCCGCAAAGCTGTGTCCCGTTCCCTTCTGCTCTACCCTGCCCCTGCATGGTTTGGCATTCAAGCAGCGCAGCGACAGTTGCCATAGCCATGGTTATAGTCATGGACACGGCATGCAGCAGGCAGCAGGAGGGGGCAGGGACAGTTACTGGGACCGGGGGACAGGCATTGGCATTGCCATTGCCATTGCTCTGGTCGGCTGATATTTTGTCATTTGTGTCACGTTCGCCATTCATGATGATTTCGTTCGTGCTTCACTCGCACTGCCTGTGCCTTGCTCACTCGCACACACTCTCCCTCTCTCTCTCTCGCTCTCTCTTACATACTCTTCTCTCACTCCTTGTGTCCCGCTGTCTCTGTCGCCATCTCGCTCTGCTTTCGTTTGTAACTGTCGCTGTCGTTGTCGTTGTCGCTGTGTGTGTGTGTGTGGCATGCGGCATGTGGCATTCTGTGCGCCATTTTGCCATTTTTATTTATGGAATGCAGCTACTCGACGCCTCTCTGACACGCCCTCTGACAACCACACCTCCCCCCCACCTATCCCTGTCCACTCCTCTGCTGGGCCACGGCTTGGCCAACTACGTGTGTTATCCTTTTGCCCATTTCGACTGCCACAATAATTCTCACGTAGCCAGGCACAGGCAGCGTCGCAGCCCAGCAGCAACGTCTCCATTTCCACCGCCTCCCCCGCTCCATACCCCCATGCCATTCCCCTCCGCCTACCCCTGGCATTGCCTAGTGCCTTTGCCATTTCCATTTCCATCTCTATCTCAGTGTAAATGTATCCACTTTCAGCATTTTTTGTGTGCAAGCATAAATTCCCAGCATTTTTCCTTGTTGCCTGTGAGCGAGAGACAGAGAGGTAGAGAGAGAAAGAGAGACAGAGCGGGAGCGGGAGCGAGAGCAAGAGAGAGGGCAAAGCAAAATAAAGAAAGCATAATAACAAAATCCATAGAACAAAACTTACCTACATATAGTAGATGCAAGGGGGGGATAAGCGCTGATACAGCGCACAGCAATTTTCTATGGCTGAAGTGAACACAGCGAGGGTCGTTCGAGTAGTTGGGGAAGGTCTAAGCATGAGAGGAGACGAGAAATCACTGAGGAAGCTGCAGTAGGAAACAGTTTATGCACTTACATATCAAATAAGCATGTTAATTCATTAAAATAAAATTTAATATATGATTTAATAAATATAACTTCGTATATTCAAAGGAAATACAGATATAACTCACAATAATATTTTATTTATTTATTTTGTTAAAAAAAAAACAGTTTATAAATAAATAAAAACTTTTTATCAAAGTAATAGCAATTATTTTATTTACCTAACTATAGTATTTTTGCCCATTGAAATTATTTTTGTTTTAACCTCTTACTTTCTTGTAAATTATCGCAATATCTTTGGCTATGAATTTATATCACCATTTTATTCAAAATTCATGTACACACTGATCTTTTATGTGAACTATCTATCCCTATATACCTATATATTATTAGATTATCTGTAGTATATTTCTATTGAACCATTTCTTATAGATCATATCACATCGTATTCCCGCAACTTCTTCATATTGCTCATCTTTCAATTGCTTGTCCGACCCTCGCAATCGGTTAGTTTGCGGTTTCAGGCATCGTTTGGCTCTGCTTGGATAGGTAAGCTCAGTTTTTAACTGGCAACGTTGTCAAGTCTGTGAGGGATTTGCCATTTTATTTGCACACCAAAACTCATGGTACCAGCCAAAGGACGAGCAGAGTTCACAGCGTGCTCCTCTCGTTCTTCCCGCTTCCGCTGCCCGCTCCCTTCTTCCGTTCGCTTTGGCTGCACGGGAAATGTATTTGACAAAATATTTCAGTTATTTACTTTTGTTCTCCGCAGCACGCTGGGGGGAGGGGGTAGGAGCAGAAAGAGGGAGTGGGTGTGGAAATGGAAGGCAACTTTTAGGCTAACAAGCAGACAGCCGGAAAACCAAACATAAATCTTGTCACATTTATGTGGCTGTAACACCTAGCTGCCGTCCGCCTCTGTGCCTGCTCCCTACCATCTCTCTCTCTCCCTCTCACTCTTGCCTCTCTTTCGGCTTTTTATTTTTTTAGTAATCGCTTCTGTTCTCGTTGGCGGCGTCGAGTTTTCGACAAAAGTGAAATACACGAAGAACCTTCGCCGAGCCCAGCGAGCAGGGGAGGAGTACTGTGCCTCGGGTGACGAGGGGACTGCGAATGAATGAAACTTTATGCATATTCAACTTTTTACATTATTCTTTGTGGCCGGCGCAAAGTTGCTGCAACACGAGCAGCAGCAGCAGCGGCAACAACAAGTTGAAAATCGCAACAAAAGCTGCCATTGGCAAAAAACAAGAATACAAATATTGCTTACCATCTCTGGCAGATCGGGAAGAAGGCCATATAGATGAATACTAGAATAGTGTACTAACGTAGATGATACTAAGGTGCTTGAATAGGTCGTTTTGTAGGTTGTTTTCAGCTTTTAAATAGGTCGTTTAGCAGAAATAGGTTGTTTTCAGCTTTTTAAATAGGTCGTTTCACAGTTTGTTCGCTGCTGAAGGTATAAATAAAGTCAGATTAAGAAAATTAATATAGAAAGGAGCATATGCCATGCTATACTAGATCATAATCTCCAAATTCATGAATAGGTCGTTTGGCAGACTGCTTACAGCCTGTGAATAGGTCGTTTAGCTGATTGTAAGCTGCTGGAGGCATAAATAATGTTAGGATAGGGAAATGCTTATAGTAAAGTATATATACTATGTTATACTATACAATATCACACATAACCCAAGGATTACCTCAATCTTCTATTTCTCCATTTATCAAAAGACCACAGACGGCACAAAAGGTATCTGTGTGCGCTTTCAAGCTGCACTTCAATTAGCCTGCTCGCCGAAAATTAGCTAATCGAAAACCTGAAACCGATGACTATCGATAACTAAAAGTTTATTGAATAGCTCCCATTGTTGCGAGCCGTAGGAATCGAAGTGCGAAAACGGTTAGAGACAGAAGAAAATACTATTAACTCATATTTGTCAGCACTGGCAACTGTAACCAACTGCGTTATGCTGCTAATGTTGAGTTGAGGCAAATGCACAATCTGCACGCTGCAGCGTTAGTTAAGTATGTGCAACAGCAACAGCAACAACAACAACAGTTGCAACTGTGCAGCAACAGCAACAGCAGCAGCAACAACGAGAAGAGTGAAGTGCGAGGAAACCAGACAAGGCTGGGACAATTGCGAACATGTTTGTAATTTATGCGCAAAATGTTCACAGTTTAATTTAACAATGCTGCAGATACACACACACACACTCACACACAGTCACACATGGTCAGTTGGCAGATGAAAGTGCAGATACAGATACAGATACAGGAGGCACACTCGTAAATACAGATGCAGATACATTACAAAGACGCAGGCGGCCGGCGCGATAAGAGCGCCAAAACTCAAGTCGAAACTGCACTATAAATAACTGTGAAAGTGTGCATGGGTGTGCGCGTGTGTGTGTGCCAGTGTGTGTGCGTGTGTGTGCAGTCATGTCAAAAATATCTGCATATGCCCATCAGAAGGACACGACATAGTAGGAAATTTAAATTTGAATTGTTGACGCAACTAAATGAAGGCGAAGCACAGATCTGTCTCTCTTTCTGCCTTTTTCTCTCGCTCTGTCTTTTACTTTCCCTCGCTCCTACCCTGTGTATATCCACATCTCTCCCTCTCTCTCTGGTTTGCTCTAAAAACCGACAAAGCCAAAGCAAACTACACTGGGAAAAAGCCTAGACGAGGGCGCAACTTGCCCCAGGGAAGCAGGCAGAAGAGAAGGCAGCAGGCTGAGAGAGAGATAGAGAGAGAGAGAGAGAGAGAGAGAGAGAGAGAGGGGGGAGAAGCAGAGTAGAGCACAGGGGCGTGCAGAGAAAGAGGGGCAGATACAACTTGGGCCATGCATGTCGCACAACTTGGAATGAATGACGTTACGTGAAGTTGACAACATGTCAGAATGGAGAAAAGATACCGTAAATGGACAGGCAGCATGCCTGTAGGAGGGGGAGGGATGGGCGTGTAAGCAGGCAAGGGAAGCGCGCGGGGGGAGGGGCATTGCGAGGTCAGAGTGCAAAAGTTAGCTTGCAAAACAAGTGACATTTATGTTGCCAAAACAAATAACAAAGCGGCAGGAGATCAGGCTGCAAGCGAGAGGGAGAACGCAAAGCAGGCGGAGAACGAGGGAGACAGTGAGAGCGAGAGACAGAGAAAGATAGAGAAAGAGGGGGGAGGAGTGGAAGTGTGTGTGAGTGTGTGTTTGGGGGGAAAAGCACGCTGGCTAAATCAGAAATCGCAAATATTAGAATAAAGACGACGACGAGGATGGCGCGTGCGAGCGAGACGCAAACAGAGACAAGACACATGTGCAGCTGTTGCAGCGACAGCACACACACACACTCGCACACACACGCACAGAGTGACAGCGCAGCGCAGAGCTGAACTTAACTGCCAGGAAAAAGTATTTTCCGCAACAAACAAGCAAAAGTGACACACAACAGCAGCGCATTGTTGCTGTTGCTGTTGCTTTTGCTGTTGCTGCTGCTGTTGCTGTTGTTGCTGCTGCTGCTGTTGCTGCTGCTGCCGCCTGCCTGCAACACTCTTGCACATTCAACGCTCAACAAGGCGTGGCATAAGGCGCACAACGACGCCCACACACAACGACAACAGAGCAAAACGCGCGCGCACGCTCGCAAATTTTAGCTGCGCTTTGATTTGCTTGCAATACCCTGTAAGCGGTGTGGGTGGGGGTGTGCTTGACTTCTAAGAGGGGCTGATGGTCAGTTGCATGGTTTATGGTAGAGTAACTTATAGTAATTGCTGTTTATATAAGTCAAACTGTTCGATTTAAAAGCATTTCTCAAGAGAAAACATATGGAAAAATACGCTTTAATAAATTGTGTGCTATAAAATGTCCATAAAACTGTATAACAAATGCACTAGATACATATTAGGGCTCATATGCCTGTTCTAAGCATGTTGCCATAATATTTAATCGAATTATTTACTTGCTATACATTTTTATAACACTCATAACATGAAAACTTAACAAATTTTGCTGCAAACTGACATTTGTTGTCATTTCTGCTGGCATAATTGCTGTGGAATCTTATAGCAATTCATATATATCATTTTATAGCAAGTAAATTGACGTAAAAAAACAAAATTTCTAGGTCTAACAGAACAAACATACCATAAGACTTAAGTACTTGCATATCACACTTACTATAATATTTTATAGCAAGTAGCATATAAGTTTATAGCAGCTTGCCTATTAAGATTTAAGCATAAATTGCATGCCATACAATTTTATAGCACATTTTACCATAATTAATATATACAAATATATAGGGTATGCGCTTAGCCTATACACGCCTCGCTTGCTCCAGCTTTTGCTTGCATTGCTTCTTGTTGATGTTGTGGCAAGGGGCATGATGGCAGGGGGCGTGGGTGGAGGCGTGGTGCGCGCGTGTGTTTGCATATCTGAACACTGCGATCGCCAAGTGTCGTCGTCGTCGTCGTCGTCGTCGTCGTCGACGTTGTCGTCGTCCTGGTTATGGCTCGGCTCAGTTCCTTGCAACGTGGCAACTGACAAGGCGCGTCCGTTTGCCTTGTGCCGTGCGCGGTTCGTGACTGCGGGGCGGCGCCAGGCACTTGACTCCTGCTCCCTGTCTGCCCCCCTCTCCCTGCTCTGTCTCCCTCCCCTCCCTCCTCGGCCACATGCACATCCTTTGTGTTTGCCCCGTTCACGTCGCCAAAGCCAAAAGTTTATGGCGCGTCGCGCCTTTTGTTGCTGCTGCTGCTGCCGCCATCGAATGGCAAACAGGCTCTTCCCCCCCGGCACCTCCCTGCTGCCACAACTCCGCCCTCTCGGCCTGGCCTGTTGAAGGGGCGTGGTGCCAGGCTTATCATGCATTTGGCCAACATTTTCTTGCTACTTGTTTGTTTGCTTCTGCGATTTTTGATAACTGACATTTGCCTCGACTAGAACAAATGAGAGAGAGAGAGGGAGCAGGAGAGGGGGCGGGAGAGGGAGAGAGCAAAGGTAATTTCCCTCTGGCCAAATGATATGGATGTGCAGCACGCAGATTGCCCCCTGTCCGCCTCACTACGGCGAGGAGACGGGGCAACTGAAACCGAAACTGGAGCTGCAACTCGAACTGGAGCAGTGCCTGCTGCTGGCCCCGCCCCGCCCCCTTTGCAAGATTACAGCCAGAGATGTTTGCTTAAAAAAATGAACAACAAGAAGAGAGAGTGAGAGAGAGAGAGAGGGGGAGAGGTGCAACAAAGCAAAGCCCCCAAAACGGCGAAGAAGCTTCAAAGTGTTTACGATATAAGTAGCTAATGCTGTGGGATAATACAGTGCGGACTCATTAGCGCGGACTGCCAGAAGAAGCATCCGGTGGGAAGAGGGGGGGGGAAGAAAGGGCAAGGTAAAAGGAAGAATGAGTAGCATGGTAGAGAGGGAGAAGAATGAAAAAAAGCGATTCAGATAGAATATTCTCTTGCAGCAGAATCTAGATTATAAAAGAAATATGTGACTCGTTACTAGTGACTTGTGACTCGTTACTCGTGATTTTTGAAACGTTACTCGTGACTGGCGTCTCGTTATTCATGTTAGAGTGAAACGTTACTCGTGCAGAGTGTTTCGTTACCCGTGACTTGTGACTCGTTACTCGTGATAGTGAGACTCGTGAGTGGGACGAAAATATTGACAAGTGAAACATGTAGACAAATGAGCGCACGCGGCTCAAGCGCCAAAATACACACACCTACACCCAAACACACACACACACACACACACACGCAGACAATGTCAGACAGACGTGCTGAATGTGGAACCAACAGCAGCAGCAGAACGGGAAACCCAACAGTACCAAGACAGGCGGAGGCAGTGAAGCACTTCGCAGCTTAACACCCTAATGTGCAATATTTTTGACTCCCACACACACAGACACTCCCACAGGCACACACATACACACACAGGCACACACACACATGGAGGCACACAGAGCGAGGGAAATGTATAAAAAGGAAACACAGAGAAGGCTCCACGCTCAGGTTCATATTCAGGCCGTGCCGTTCCCCGCTACCTCTGCCCCTGCCCCACCGCCTATTGAACTGTCGAAGTCGAAGGCGCGACGGAGGAGTCAGAGGAGGCGGAGGCGGAGGCAGAGGCAGCGCCACTCACTCAGTCAGCATCGTCAGCGCGTCACCTCGCTTAGCCTGCCTCCCTGCCTGCCTGCCACGCCCCCCGCCCTGCCACACAGCCAAACGACAATGGCGCTTACACGCACACACAGAGAGATAGCGTGCCCGCTGCGGGCGCCACCCACAGCAGCAGCAGCGGCAGCGGCAGCGGCGTGTGCTCACTCGCTATTGCTCTCTCGCTTGCACGCACGCACACGCTGTGCTGTCTGTCGCGTGCGCGCTCTCGCTCTCTCTCACTCTCTCTCTCTCTCTCTCTCATTTTCTCTCCTGCTCTGACTCTCTCGCTCCCTCTCGCGCTCGCAAAGAGTCAAAGCAGCTGCCGCTGCTGCTGTCGCGACGCTGCGACGCGTCGCTGCTTCCCTATTTGAAGTTTGGCAGTTTTTTTCTTCGTTTTTGTCTCTTTTGCCTATTTTTTGCGATTCTTTTGGCGGTTTTTGGCTTTTTAAGCTTTTTTGGCCTCTTGTTAGAATGTTTGGCAATTTTTTGCTTAGTTTGTCCCATTCGCTTTGTTTTTTCTGAAAATTTAGTTTTTTTTTAAATATCTTCGGCCATTTTTTTGCGTTTCTTTGCTTTGCTTGTGGCTTTCTTTTTTTTGCATTCTTCTTGGCTTGTTTGTGCCTTTCTTCTTGTATTTCGTTGGCTTTATTTATCAGCTTTTTTTTTTTTTTTGCTTTTCTTTGGCTTCTTTTAGCCTATATTTTGTGTTTCTTTTGGCCGTCTATGTTTGTCTTTCTTTTGGCTTACTTGCAATATTTTTAGCTTTTTTTAGTGTTCTGAATTTTTTTTAAGCGTTTTTGAATTCTTTTTGGCTTTTATATTATATTTTTCTGGCTTTGTTTTTTTTCGCTTCTTTAGGTTAGATAATAAATTTAGGCTTTTTTTGTGCATTTATTTTTTTTTCTTGCTATTTTTTTTGCATTTTTTTACATTTATTGTTGGTTTTTTCCTGTCTTATTTACAAAATTGTTTTTTTGCTTGTTTTTGACTCTGCATTTTGTTTTGGCTTTTTTTTTTGGCTGTTTTATGTATTTCTGCCATTTTTCCGTTTATTTTTTCAAGGTATATTTTGCGTATTTTTTTTTTCTTTTGGCCGTTTTTGCGCTTTTTTTATTGCGCTTGATCTTTGGCTTATTACCATCTCACGTTGAATGCGAAATGCGAACGCTGCCGGAATACAAAATATATGACACACACACACAGACTCACACACACACACACACATATACAAACACGCACACACAAAGTGTTGTTGTTGCTTCGAATGCGTTAAAAACGCCAAAGGGGCGTCGCATTTGTATTTTTTTGCCGCTGCCGCCGTCGCCGCCGCCGCCACCACCGCTGCTGCTGCTGCCGCTGCTGCTGCCTTAGACAGCGCTAACGACAAGACGCAAATGCAGGCAGCAGCAGCGACAATTGTTGTTGTTGATCTTTATGTTGTTGTTGTCGCTGCGCTTGCTTAAACTTGCGCTTTAAAATGCCTCGGTGCGGCGAGCAATGCAAAGTTTGCACAAAGCAAGCAGCGGCAGCAGCGCAGGCCGAGGCAGAGACACGGAGGCGCGGGCAGCGCACAGGCGGCGCGGGCAGAAAGAAAGAAAAGTTGCGACCAACAGTTGACAGTGCCAAAGCATTTGATATTTTACCTTGGCAAGGCAACGCACACACACAGAGAGACAACACACGCACGCACAGAGAGAGCGAAACAACACACACACACACACACGCAGAGAGTGACAGCACACGCACACTCACACACATGTGCAAAGAGACAGGGCTGTGTGAACACGAACGTGACTGTAACAACAAGAGCAAAAGCGCCAAATGTCACTTTGAAAAATGCCATTGGTTCGACAAACTGCTCTGCCCCTGCCTACTGCCAACCCCTTGCCACCCCCCTGTCCCAACTCAAACAGCTGCGTCGACGCCAACAGTGACGGCAGCGCATCCTCTGCAGCAGCAGCAGCAGCAATATGCGAACGCCTCTGCCTCTCATGAAACCGAAACCGAAACCGAAACCAGTTGCTTAGCAACGCCCCCTTCTAACCGCAAACGACGACGACGTCGACGCGTCGCGACGCCGACAGCGGCAGCAGGCAGCAGCAGCAGGCAACTGTCGCCGCAGCCGATGACTGCGACAAATGTCAGCAACAGACTCCATTGCTATTTTTGCAGCAGCAGCAGCAGTTGTCTCGCTCTGGCGCAAGCGAGTCAGTGCGAGCGTAGGGGAAATTGTTTGCCATTGAGCGCGACTCTGTGTGTGCCTGTCTATGTGTGTGTGTGTGTGTGCGTGCGTGTGTGCGCGCCTGTGTGAGTGAGCGCGCATGCGATTCGTACACGACCAATGCGAAGGGGTAGGCCACAACGACAACGAAAACAACAACAACAACGACAGCAGCGAGAGGCCGAGAGGCCGAGAGAGCGAGGCGAAGGCAGCGAACGCGGCGAAGGCAGAGAGCGCGGCAGTGAGCGAGGCATGCAGGCGCAGAAACTGAGCGCGGCACAGGCGAAGAGCAACGCAATTGCTGAGAGCGCGGCAGAGGCAGAGGCAGAGAGCGAGAGAGAGAGAGCGCGGCGTGCAGGCAGGCAGCATCAGGTATCGTCGCGGCGACGACTCGTCGTGGCTCGTGGTACCGGTTCAGTTTGTGTTTGGCTGCGCCTTCGCCTTCGCCTTTCGCATTGCCATTCGTTCGCGCTCGCTCGCTCGCTCGCTCACACGCTCTGTCGCCCGCTGTTGACGCTAGCGTTGCCGTTGCCGTCGCTGTCGACGCAACGATTCGCCTCGAGTTGACTCGCCACGACCCGCTGATGTTGCTGCTGCTGCCGTCGCCTTTTTCAGTTTTTGTTTGACGTTCGCGTGGTGCGCTCGCATGTTGCGGCCCGTT
This sequence comes from Zaprionus inermis, assembly GCA_018151445.1. Classification (NCBI taxonomy): domain Eukaryota; kingdom Metazoa; phylum Arthropoda; class Insecta; order Diptera; family Drosophilidae; genus Zaprionus; species Zaprionus inermis. The sequence goes on from JAECXD010001052.1 coordinate 7,753,516, forward strand.
ATCGTTATCGAGAGCATTCACAGCGCCAATCGACGTTAGTTCGACGCTGCCTTTACCGTTATTTAGCGAGAGACACAACCAGAGACAGAAACGCTTGGAGTTTTAGCCGTAAAACAGCTGACTGAGTGCGTGTTTATTACTCACGGCTCCAAGTCTGCACGTCGCTCCCCTCGCGGTCGCCATCGCCGTAGCCGTCGCCGTCGTCGTCGTCGTTGTCATCGTCGAGCGCGCCTTCGTCGCGTCCTGCAGTGATTATCGTTACCGATAACGATAACAACGATTACGATTTCGAATTTTTTGTTGCCAAAGTTTTTTTTAAAGTGTGTCTGAAGGAATATCAAACCGGGCCACGCCTCCGCCTACGCCTCTCGATCGATCCCAAGTACCAAGTGCCAAGTGGATTAATCAACAACAACAACAACAACAACAACAACAAGTTAACAAGTTAATAACAACAAATACGAATACGAATACGAATTCAAATTGAAAGAGAAACGCAAAGAAACCGAAAAGAAGCGCGTGTTTTGCCGCCGGCAGCAGAGGCCACAACACACGTGCTCCACAAGCATCTGGCTCGCTCTCTCTCTCTTACTCTCTCGCTGTCTATCTCTTTCCCACTACTTGGCCTGACTGGCTGTGCGTGTACGTGTGTGTGTTCGCCGCGTGTGTGCGTGCATCCTTGCATCATCATCGCCATCGCCAACGCCATCGCCGCCTCATCATCGCGTCCATCGCCATTCTATCGCCCCCCAACTTCGATATATTCGATAACAAAATTCTCACCGAAGCATCCAAAGCGCCCCTCAGGGCTGTCGCGCTGGCGTCATTTCTGGGCGACGGTTTTGCCGCCCTGGGTAGCCGAGCACCACCGGTCAAGGATCTAATGGCATTCGGCGCGGTCCTGCACACAAATCAGCACAATATCGGTAAGTTTGATCGAGCAAGGGCGGGGGGAACGTTCAGGTGAGGTAACTGGGAAAAGTCCCCAAGAGCTTCCATATATTTGGAAAGCTTGGGAAAAACCTTTCTCATTCCACTCAAGTTGAGGATCAGTTGCGATCGCTTTGCTTTATATCAAAAGATCAGCAGAGGATCGCCTGAGATCGCTTTGCTCTTGAAGACATCTGTAATTTCTTATAAGCAAGCTGGCTGTGTAATTTCCCAACTTAGTCTTGCCGCAATTTGCCTAAAATTTATTTGCACGATCTATTGATCTTTGCTAGAGCAGCCATTGCACCTATTCCTAGGCCAAGACAGCGCTAGGAGTATCTATAATACTTTATAGCGTTTGGGCATGTAAAATAATACTATATTATTCTATTATTTAGCTATGTAACTTGGTTTGTTAGGGAGATATTTCTACGGAATACTTTGCGGATATCTTCAGTCGACTCACTAAAACTCACTTAAGGCGTTAGAAGAACGTAAAAAAAATAAATATTTTAAAGAAGTAGAACCTATTTTAAAACCCTGTAGAAGTAAACATTGATATACTTGTACTCTGCTAAATGAAAAGACTTTAAAGATAGATATTTTGTAGCTTCTTTGAACTCATTCAAATAGAATTTCCATTTTGAAAAGGGTACTCTATTCCAATAATACATATAAGCTAGTTAGCAGTTGCAGTAGAGATGATTTAAGGATAGAAAACATTACAGCATCCTTTTTTTTCCACTTATCTATGAGGAATACTTCGGCGTACCTAACGAACCTAAATTTGATCAAAATCTAAAATATATGAGCAATTGAAATCGAAATGTTATAGAAATCAAAGTTAGACGAAGAGATGGGAGTAAGACAAAGTTTTCTAGCTTATTTTGCATATTTTAAATAAAATATTATTTTAGAAAAGTTTATAGTTCGTAATATTCAAGGAATATCAAAAATGAACAAAATAGGACAGACATATAAAATGTATAGAGCGTCTATAAACTATATGTGTAGAAATAGCTGCAGTTTTTAAAGAAATTATTGGAGAAATTATTGTAGAAATTTAATTTACGAAATTCTAACATATATAGGAAATCTATCGATTATAGAAGGGAGTTTTCGAAAAACCTGCAATGAATTAAATGTAGAGCAAATATCAGCTATAAATGCATATATCTCTCTAGATGTCGCATAAATCTAAAATGAATTGCAAGTAAATTTCTGTAATATAAGAAATAATAACTTTAGATCTCTGGATTTCGATAAATCCTTCTTGAATTTCAACAAAATTCGCGTTTGCTTTTTAAGGATTTTGCGCTTCGGGGAAATGTGTCGAAGAGAAGTGTATGAATAATTAAGCTGGAGCCTGATGTGGTGCAGGGCGTGGGCTAGAGCGGGGAGGGCAGGGCAGAACGGGGCAGGGCAGGGCACACACACACAGATATATATATTTTGTATTTCTGGCCAGAGACCAAGAAAAGTTTTTGTCTCCGTCTCAATTGTGGCGCATGCTTTGGGTTAAAGCATGAAGCAAAGTTTTGCACTTTTGAACTTGCTGCAGGGTCGCAGTGGTCGCTCTAACTCTCGCTCCCTCTCTCGCTCCCTCTCTCGCTCTCTCTCTTTCTCTCTCTTTCTCTCTCTCTCAGTCTGCGCCCATTTTGTGCGCTTTGCAAGTTTTTGTGCTCGCGTTCGCCTGGCAAAAAGTTTGCTTCGACTTGTCAAAAGTTTTCTTCTTGTTTTCCCCCTCGACTTGTTGTGCGCCTCGTGTTGCTGTTGTTCCCGTGTTGCTGCTGCTGTTGCTGTTGCTGTTGCAGTTTGTTTGACTGTTTTTGTTTTATTTCATTTGCTCTCATGTCAAATTTTCACTTTTGCTGACTGTTTAATGTCAGCCAAAAACTTTTGATTTTCCTTTGTTTTTCTTTGTTTTTTTTTTTGTTTCGACTCTCCTTGCTCTGGCTTTCGCCAAAAAAAAGCACAGCGAATTGCGTCAACAAATTTGTACATAAGTTGCATGTGGCATGTGGCATGTGGCATGCTGCATGCTGCACGGGCCGCATGAAAACTGCCGCCTTGCTGCAGCAGCGACTCATAAATTTCTGCGCCCGCTCTCTCGGACAGGCGTTGCTGCTGCTTGTGGGCCGGCACGTTGGGGGGGGCGTGCCCCGTTGTTGCAGAAGTCAAAAGTCAAAGCTGTCAACGGGCGAGGCAGGCAGCGAGAGGAATGGTGTGGTGGGTGGGGGGGGGGGGGGGGTGAATGGTATGAGGTGCCTTGGGGTCGCTGCACATAGAACAAAGCGCAGCCAAAAGTCGTAAAACATTCGCAGGCTGCTTGTGTTGTTTTCCTTTTTTATGTTGCAAGTATCTTCCAGTTGCATCTTTTCAATTTTGTTGTTGCCGTGTTGCACAGCAGCAACGGCAGCAGCAGCAGCAGCAGCAGCAGCCACGGCACGGCAGCAAAAAAAGCTCAGAAACGCCTTTAACACAGTGTTCGCCTCTGCTGTTCATCAACATTTATGACTGTCCTGACGATGATGATGATCGTAACGATGATGATGATGATGATCGTGATGATGTTGTTGATGTGTGTGCAGCTCTAGCCAGCTGCCCCCAGGGCAGTCCCAAGCTGCCACAGGCAAACGCTTGCAACAAAAGTTGCTGCCTGATCTCGCAGTCAACGTCAACATTTTTTATGCGCCATTTTCTTCATCATTTTTACGGTCAACAGTTGCTCAAGTCGCTTTACGAGCAGCAGCAACTACAGCAGCAGCAGCAGCAGCAGCAACTGTTGCTGAATAGACAAAAAAAAAACAAAGCTTGCTCCAAGTGAGTTCTATAGCTTTTTGTCTTTCTCGTGATTTATTGGGCAAAAAGCGTAGCCGGCAGCCGTGTTTAGTCTGAGGAATTACCCAACACTGCCTCTGTTAGAGCCTGCCCTAAGGTAGGCGTGGCCCTGGCCATAAATTAGCCAACCTAATGAGCCGTTGAGATGCAAAACAAAGGCTAGACTGCATCCCCTGGGTGGCCCCGACTAAACAAATACTCGTATGCGACTAAAATATCTATCGTAAGTTGTGCAGGCAAATTGAAAAAAAATCCAGATAAATCTAGCGGCTTCTTAACTATTCCAGCGGGAAAAAGTGCGGCACAAGAATAGTTTTGCCTTCGGCAACACTCTCATTTTGTGCATACTAGAAATACGTTTCTCATACGTCTTCAACTATGCAACTTTTTCGAGAAGTTTTTCTATTAAATACCCTAAGAAAATGTTGGCCAGATACACCTCATATTATTTGTGTTTAATATTTATAAAAATATTTCTGAAACTTCCCTAAAATATAATGATTTTTATTGGTTACTTTAAGTTGGCAAATTGCTAAGGAACAACCAGTCAAAAAACCTCGAAATTTATACAAACCTTAAGCCGGAATTATTAAAAGTTTCTGCAAATTTTTATATTTGTATTACGTAAAATTATTTGATTGTAACTTTTCTGATCTTTACAAGATCTTTATATGTTTTCTTAGCTGAAAATTAGCCTATAATTCTCTTCTTGTTTTCTAAAGAGATTTTTTTTATCAAATCATACATAAATTAAGAATCAATTAATTAACATTGGCAAGCTGTTTTTGCAATCAAAATTTGCCATGATTTTACTATATATCTTTTTTTTTGGAAATCATAAAAATATTTATCGATATATGCATAAAGTTGTTATGATTTATTTCAGTTTATTTTATAGCTAAATTTGGTACTGAGTTTTAAAAAATTGGATTTACTTCTGATCAATTTGGGATTCTACTTGTAATCAGGCCTACCAAACTGATGAGCAGCGAGACTGACTTAGAATAAAAGTAGAAATTGAAATTGAGATTGTCGCCTAAACTGATTGATCTTGATTTATGTTGATTGATGCGATTTGTGCGCAAAAATAAAAGCGATCGCAGTGAGAGTCGAGCGAGCTACCGAGCGAAGATCGGAGGTCTTGGGGATTTTGCGAATCTGCGGATCTGTATAGGGCCTCGACAAAGCCGACTCGCTTTCGGCTAAGTCCAAATAATTTGTTGGCTGACCTGTCGCTGTCGCTGTCGCTGTCGCTGCCTCTGTCTCTGTCTCTGTCTCTGTCGCGCTGTCTCACTTGCGATATGCAAGTTATGGGGCCCCCCAACTGTTGGGAACTTTTCCATTTTATGCATAGGGGCACGGCCAGGGGCGGTAACTGGGGGTGAAGCGGGGAGGCAGTAGAGGGGCCTGGCCTATGCCACGACATGGCCACATAGGACGACGACGACGACGACGACGACGACGACGCTTTGGGGCCAACGTTGCGTCGTCGCTTGTCTGACAGAGTCGCAGTTCGTTTTGTTTCTTTTTAGCTCGTTTTTTTTTAGCCGTTTTTTGTCTTTTTGCAGTTTAGCTTGAAGCTGAAATAGTAATTCACATTGAATGGCTTTGCTGTGCTGGCTGCAGAGCGCGCAGGGGGTGGGGGGAAGAGAGGAGTTGGCAGCGGGCAGGGGCGGCTTGTGTTCTGGTTTCAGCGTGCTCTCTGTGGCTCTTTTATGATTTCTTAGCCGTTTTACGATTATTTTAAAGCTGTCAATAGGCAACGTGTGAGATAATTTATACGCCATAAATTTCAGTGCAAGCAACGAGTCGAGTCGAGTCGAGGCAGCAACAACAACAACAACAACAACAACAACAACAGCAACAGCAACAGCAACGACAGCAACAGCAACAACAGCGAAACAAAAAGCGCAGACAGTTTTCAGCGGAAAGCGGAATTCACGAGCGGCTACACTAGCCGACAAATTCACAATTTTATTTGCATGGCGAGGGGGTAGCTCACAAACCAGAGGGGGGAGAGAGGCAGATGGGTGCGCAATGCATGAGCACGGGTTTAGGCGGGGGGGCGCGATTGAGAAGGGCTTAAAACATCATCAACAGGTTCGTTCTATTGCGCTTTTTGTTTGAGTTGTTGCTGCTGTTGTTGTACGGGCTGTTGTTGTTGCTGCTGTGCGAGTTGCTGTTGTTATTGTCTGTGACCATTTCGGCTTGGCCCACAATTCATTTGTGTAGCTTATCGCCTTTTCGGCTTGATTTACTGCCTCGCGAGCAACAACAGCAGCAGCAGCAACAACAACAACACAAGCGGCAGCAACACTGACACAACAACAACAACAACAACAAAATGCACTCAACAGGTTGTTGTACACTTGACACGCCGCAATCGACTCGACGCGCCGTGTATGAAGCGGAAGAGTACAATAAAAAAGGCTAAATAAAATAATAAAAGAGGCTAAATACAAAAATTGAGTAAATAAAAAATAAATAAATAAGGAAAAGGGCTAAATAAAAATAAAAAGTAAGCTGAACAAAACAAAGCCAAGTAAAAATAAAAAAAGCAAATTCCACTTAACAATTTATTTAGAATCTAGAATGTAAAATACTAAAACTATAAAAAAAGTAAAAAAAGAGACAAACAAAAATAAGAATAGGTTAAAAACACAAGGCTAACTAAAGAAAAAATTAAATAATAAAACAAAATAGAGTTTTTTTTGTTTTTTCCACTCGAAACTTTAATTATAAACATCCATCCAGCCTCGTACACTTGCCCCGTCTGGTTTTCAGTATTTCTGTTTTTTATTTCTATTTCGAAACTGCGAAACTCTTCCGGGCGCTGCGAAACGGTAGCCGCAGCCTCGGGAATTGATTTATAACCAAAAAAAAAAGATTCGCAAGGGGTACACTGGCAGCAGCAACATCAACAGCAACAACAGCAACAGCAGCCATAAAAAGCAACAACAGGCAATAAAAACGAGCAACAATTTGTAGCGAGTTTCCAATTGAGCCACTTGACGCGCTCTCACGCAGCAGCTGAGACAGCAGGGAGACCGTGAGCAAGGGGGTAGGGAAACGGGGGGAGGGGACAGAACTGGTAATGACCTTTAACCCAATGTCCAAGTCTGGAGAGCGCTCAGCTCATTCGCCTCTTCGGTTTGCTCATTCGGCTGGAACCAACGCGAGCCCAAGAAAAACGATCGCGCCGCAGATGACCGCAGCTAAATGCGATTAGTTCCGACTGCTACGGCACCAGCACCGGCAACAGCAACAGCAACAACAGCAGCAGCAGCAGCAGCAGCAGCGGCAACAGCCGACGCATTTGCAGTCGCTGCGACGACAACAGATGCGTCCAGGCGACACAAGAGTCGCTAACGCTTTGAGACTAATTAAGGAGCGCTCGAGGCGTAGCTAGAAGTGTTTTTTTTCTGAAAATTAACCTATTTTCGTTTGGGAATACTTTTGGAAATTTATACGTAGAACGGATAGATAAATATGTGAAGAATTGTTTAATTTATACATAGCTTGAAGAATTTGATTGCAGCTGTCTATAAATCTTCTGCTGTATTTCTTTTTATTGAATTTTTGGCTTGCATTCTGCATTGTCAATAATTTCATTTTAATTTATTTATTTTTGTTGAATTCCTTCTTTAAGTGAATCATGCTTTTCTATTTATTTCCTTCTTGATTTTCCTAACGTAATAGTTTTTTCATTCAACTTACAATATTATGTTTTTTTCTAGAAATATTTATATAGAAATAGTTTCCTATTTTTGTTAATTTATTTAGAGCGTCTTGACGATCTGTAGTAAACATAGGCGGCTTTTATGTCAGGTATAAATACGGAAATAATTCACACAATACGATACTAATAAGCCATAATATTGAGGAGAATATTAGGAATAGTGATCCATTAAGAATACAGATCCGTAGAACATTACTCTACTCTTAATGTTCCTCAGTAGATCTTGCACTGCACTCTCTTCCCTTTTGTCGGGTGCACCGCTTGTCTCTCTCTGTTTCTCTGTCTGTCTCCCTCGCTCAGGCACAGCAAGTGAAGCGTTGCGCGTTGCGGGCGGCACTGTGTTGCACAAAGAGCGAGAGAGAGGGAGAGAGAAAGAGAGAGATCCCCTCGAACCGGGTCCCATATCATCAATAACCGAAAAACGCTCAACATAATGATGCGTGTAATGTTGCTGCTGTCGCTGCTTGTCGGCCACGGCGACGACGGCAACAGCGGCAACACCTTTTGCCTGTGCGCTGTGTGTCTCCATCGCATTTCCCTCCCGCTTTCCCCTCTCTCTCCCCTCCGCGCGGACCCCGCACTCTACGCCTCTGCCCTGCTCTTTTGTCTGCCGCCTTCGATCTCAATGAGCGGCAATTTGTTATGCGTTTTTATTGTGCGTTTATTAATTTGATTATGGCTGCATTATAAACTCGACTCGCCGGCAAAAGGCAGCAGCAGCAGCAACAGCAACAGCAACACGACTAACAACAACAAGCACAATCGGCATTTATAGCTATCGCTCTGCTGCTGCTGCAGCCGCCGCGTCGTGTCAACAGCAGCGGCAACATGTTGCAGGCGCCCCCCCACAAAAACCGAACAACAGCAACAACAGCAGCAGCAGCAACTACAGCAGCAACAACAATAGCAACTCAAGGCGCGTTTTTACTTTTAAATGCGCCGTATGCAAATTAATTAATCAAAATCGCGCGCTACACGTGTCGTGCTTGTTTGTTGCTGTTGTTGCTGTTGCTGTTGCTGCTGCTGCTGATGTTGTTGTTGTGCTGCTTGTCTGTTGTTGCCAGACCATTTGCGGCAAAACTTCAAAACGCAGCGCGAACAAAACACGCGGTAAGACCCGCAAAAAACAAAAAATAAAAGTAAAGAAGAAGCAGCGGGCGGCAACGCAGCGTCGAAATTCGCTTGGCAACGAACCGAATCGAATTGCAGCGCGGCAAAGAACCGAATCCGGCGAGCGGGCCAGGAACCGCAGCAAACCAAAGTGAACCAAGCCGAGCTACAGCGAACCGAACCAGTGTGTGGAATGAACCGCAGCTCGGAGCGAAATATGCGTGCGGAAAAGCGAGATAGATCAGCTGCTCACTCGCGAGCTTTACATCGCAGTCTCTCTCTAACTCTATGTGAATAACTTGATCTTTCTTGACTTATATATATCTTTTGCTCTTGCTTATTCCCTCTCTCAAGAAGGAGAAACTCTTGCTGTCGATCATTCCCTGTCTCTGTACTCTTTCTGCTCTCTTCTCTTTCTATCAATCTATTCGTCTATCTATCTATCCGTCTATCTATCTATTAATTTATTATTTTATCCATCAATCTATCTATCTGTCTACATATCTATATCTTCTTATCTTTCTATATCTATCTTTATATCTGTCTATGATTTCTTTTCTTTTCTTTATTGATAGCAATCTTTTTCTCTCTCTCTCTCTCTCATTTTTTCTATCCTTGGCTTGATCCTTATGTGTAATGAGCTTTCTATTTCTCTCTCTACATCTCACTCTTTCAACTTCTACCTCGGAAACCACATAAACCTCCATCTCTTTCTTGCGCTCTAACTTGCTCGCTGTATATGTATTTTTCCTTCTCTCTTCCTCTTCAAAGCCTAGCATAATATCTCTCTCTCTCTTTTGCGATATTTCTTTACTTCAGTTTCAAATAAATCCCTAAAATGTGCTAAAGAAACCTGAACAATTCGCCCCCATTTACCACTAGAACTGATATGGAGTGTACTCAATATTATCGAGTATAGATCCCACCATATCTATGGTGAACTTCATCCATCTTAATGTCGCGCAACTGGCACGCTTTCGGGTGCTTCTTCGGCTTTGAAGTGTCGTCTAATCGTTTCGGGAATCTCGAAACTGAAATACGAAACCGGCCACATGAGACCAGTTAACCGGGATGCTGCACATTTGCAGGCTTTATCGCTGCCGGGGCAAGATTTACAGACGTGGCAGGGTCGGAGGCGAGGAACAGGCAAAGCGGCAGGGGCGCAGGCAGAGGCTGCTGCTGTTCCTCTGTGCCTCTGCCTGTGCCTGTGCCTGTGCCCGATGCTGGTGGCGATAAGCGATGTCGTCGGTTGACTTTTTGCCACCCCAACTGGTGCCCCTTGCCAACCCCGCCCAACACCCCCATCCGGCTAGGGGTAGTCATGAGGCGGGGGCAGGGCTAGGCTAGGCGAGGGGCGGGGCGGGGCGGGCAGGGCAGGGTAGGCAAAGCCTGTGCTACGTGCAGTCGCATTCAAGGTTAATGCTTTGTCACAGAATCGCTCGACTGAACCCAAGATATGGCGATAAGAAATTTCTCCCTCTCTCACACTCCCTATCCCCTTGTCTCTCTCTCTCTCTCCCATCTCGCAATTTTTCCGTTATTTCCTTTTTTCTTTTTTTTTACCGCACTTTTCCCTCCTCTGCGGGTTTGTTTGACTTTTCGGCGAACTGAAATCGGAGCAGCGCATAAATTGCGCTTATCAGGGGCTTGGGGAGGGGTGGCTGCTTACACAGGGGCGTATAGCCAGCAGGGGTGGGCAGACTTGGGCAAACTTGGCTGAGCCTCAAATTGCGGTCAATGCGAGCGAAATTCAGTTGGAAATCAAAGCAAATTTCCTAAAATGTTGCTTATTATTAATTGCAATGCAGAGGCGTAGGCCAGGGGGAGGGGGAGGTGTTCGAAGGGGGTGGCCCGAAGTGGCAACATTTGTGCACACTCTGAGGCAATAAATTTGCAAAATTAATGCGAAAACCAATTAAAAGACATCGATATGCAGCCGGGACAAAGACGGAGACGCAGAGGCAAATGGAGATGGAGATGGAGATGGAAGAGAGGCCGAGGCCGAGGCAGGGGCAGCTGCATAATTATAATATGCATAATATTGTGTTACCAAGAAAATGGCCGACAAATGTTTGCCGAGCAGTTAACAAGTCAAAGCAAAGTGCGGCGAATTCGGGACGGATGAATTCGCCAGCAGTTTCGATCGACCATGCACGCTGCATTTGGCACAAAACTTTAAACCTTTAATCGCATTAAACGCTGTCAAAGTCAGTGCGCAGGCCAGGGAGAGGGCACTGCGTGGTGGTGGGAGATGGTGGGGGAGAGGGGGCGATAGGGACTGCTGATTGTGTGTGTGTGTGCGGGCAACTGCAGTGTCTGCCACATTAAATATTGAAAAATGCAAATTTACAAAAACATAAATTTTAAATGAATCGCCAACACCAAAAGCATTTAAAATCAATCAATGATGCTGCTGCACATGTGTGTGTGGGTGTGTGTAGGTGTGTATGTGTGCGACTGTGTGTGTGTGCAACGCGCCGATAGGCAATGTCATAGCGACCTCAGCGACCACATCAAATGTTGCCATTCAGCAGCATTTTGTGCGGTCTGTACGACCTGCAGTGTGTAAGAGAGAGAGAGGGAGTACAGCAGAGTAGGAGAGAGAGAGAGAGAGAGAGAGAGAGAGAGAGAGACAGAGAGAGGGAGAGAGATAGCATGTGTGTGAGAGAGCTGTGGTTCCATTGATATTAACAAAATAAACAGGCAACGTCAGCGACGTCTAACAAAGCACATAGGCGTAGCTTGAAGGGGTATGGGGAGAGGGAGCCAGCCGCACTGTCCTAGACATCAGCTGCCTTTTATGTGAACCTCCCCCTTTTCCCAATCCCTCCGTTCACGCTTTTCGACCAGTTCGGCACAGACATTGCACAAATAATGCGATTGTTGCGTCGCTTGCCATGGGGAATATGCCATATGCAGCCCTCGATATGGCAAGTTTTCTATTGCATTCTCCCATTCAGGTTTGCACATTTTTGTGGCTAAAACTGTTTATTGGTACTAGAGCAATGTGTTAGCCAAATTTAAGGATGATCTGACAAGAACTTACAGGCTAAAACCGAAGAAAAAGGCATGTTGCAAGGTTTCGAATTGGTTGTTTTTGGGTTTTTTAATGTAGTTAGAGGGTTTATAGAGTAACAGAAGTGTATGAACATAGATACGAGTCTGCAATTGCTTACAATTTCAAATATCAAAAAGTTTTTCCGGGAAAATGTTTAGGAAAAACAGTAAAAACTGTTTTAGCTGATTTAAAATAGGTCGTTTTTAGGTCTAATTGAGTTTCGAGTGCAAGAAAAGTGCAGGGGTATATATATATATATATATACGATTTTTTACTGCCACTATAAATTTGCCATAAATCAGTTGCTATAACTGTCACTGCTATACGGTATGCGATCAGTATTTCCCCTCCCAACTCGGGCAACTTCTTTGTCTCTCCTGATATCACTTATCCGCTGCCTTTTTGGGGGACGGGCGAGTGGCAACATGACAGCCATGAAAAGTTGGGCAGCATGGGGTTGGGGAAGCGCTAAGGTGGGGTCTAAAAAAAGAAACAATGAAATCGTCAAGCCGAATACGAATGGGCAGCACTGTGTCTGCTTTGCGGGGTGGCTGCTGTAGACCGTAGCCCAGCAGGATGGTGGTGGCGGGCGGAGCTGGCCGTGCTGGCACTCGGATAGGACGGGAGCACATCACTCATACGCTAAGGCTTATCATTGGCTATCTGTCTGCTGACAAACACAAGCAACAACAGCAGCGGCAACAGCAGCAACAACAGCTGAACGAGGCATGCGACACGAAGCAAGGCAAAGCGAGACGAGACGAGGCAACACGAGTGTCAGTGCCGAGTGGGCGCAACACCCCACTGTGGCACACACCCTGACACCCACACACACACCCCCCACACACAAACACACACACACCCTCTTGCCTGCTACTGTTGATATGAAAAACTCTCTCGAGCCTATAAAAATCTCTGCCTGCTGACGACAATGTTCATGACGATGGCTGCCAGACTGATGACTATGAAGATGAGTGTGGGCGGGGCAGGCTGTAGGGCTGTAGGAGGAGGAGGAGGAGCAGCAGTAGCAGCAGCAGCAGCAGCAGCCTGTGCCAGGGTCACGACTGTCGCTGCAGCTCGCATGGAAATGGGAAATGGAAATGTTAATGACCATGTTGACTGGCCGATCAGGCAGGCCCCTCTGCAGCGAGTTGGTGCGGGGAGGGGGTGTGAGAATGTAAGTAGCTTTTGACAGTTGGAAAATATGAAGAAAATGCAAAACGAAAACTGGCAACCTGCTGAGCGAGGGGGCAGGGAAAGGGGGAGCTGATGTGTCCAGGCAGGCAGGCGGAGACCATCTTCAATGCCAAAAGCGGCGAAAGAATGCGCCAAAGAGGCCCAGCTAGCTGTCTCGCTCACTCACTCTGTCGCTTTGTTTGCCAGCCTGCCCCTCTGCCTTTTCTACCCCCCCTCCAACCACCATTCCCCCTTCGCATTCGCATTTTGCAACGCAACATGAATTTTAATACACAAAGCAACAACAAGAAGAAAACAAACTTGTTCGTTCGTGTCTTGGGCAGCTGCTCTGCCAGGGGTTGCCTGGACAGGCCAGGAGTGTCCGGGGCAGGGGCAGGGGCAGGCGGAGGGCTGGGTTACTGATGGGCATGGCCAGATATAAGGCAACTGATAGGCAAGCGAGCGATAGCTGCAGATACTTTTATTTTATTTTATTTCACTTCACTTTGCTCCTTTTTTTTGCGTGCCAGCACGGGGAGGATTGCAGAGAGAGAAAGAGGGAGACAGCGAGAGGGGGGTTTGGCAGCCGCCTCTGGTTTTGGTTTTGGAAATATAATGGCAAAGTAAACAGTTTCGCGACGACGATGGCGATGGCTTCTGTGTATTCAGCCTGCCCTGCCCTGCCGTGCCGTGCGCTCTCCTGCTTCGCCACGCTCTCGGTCTCTGTCGCTCTGGCTCTCCCCGCCCACAGCCGCAGCCGCAGCAGCAGCCACAGCCACAGCTCCTTCTTCACTGCAAGTCCAAGTCGAGCCTGTCGCCTCCCCAACTGCCCCTGCCTCCCCTCGACATCGGCAACAAAGCTGAGCCACTTTCATGTCGTTCTGTGCGCTTGTGTATCTAGCAGATACTTTATATGCATGAGTTACAGAAAAAGAGGCGTATTTTGTATCTTGTGTGCGCATTAAATAAAACCAGCAACAGCAGCAGCAGCAGCAACAACAACAACAACAACACAATGGCAAGATTGTGTGTAGCAAAATATAAATATAAAATTTACATGGCAAAAATGGCTGAAGCGCATTGAAAGTCGCAACTACAGCAGCACAGACAGGGCCAGAGAGAGAGAGAGAGAGAGAGAGAGAGAGTGAGAGGGAGATAAAGCCAGTGAGAGAGTAGAAGAGAGGTAGGAGGAGGCTGGGGAGCAGGCGAAACAGTCAGGCAGACGCCTCAAGAGAGTGCAAGCAGCAACAACAATTGAAGAACTGTCAAAACAAAAGCTGGCTGAATACCGCGCTCTCTCTCTCCCTCTCTCTCTCTCTCTGTGAGTATACCCATACCCTATGCCTATTATATATAGTACTCTACATGTATATATATTATTTAAATTAATTTAAAATCAAGCATATGCCTTTAATAAATCAAAAAGCAGAGCTTTAATCAAATCTGTTCAAGTTTGCTGCAGCAATATGGCAAATCGGAGGTTTTGCACACGCGGAACAAGAATATATATACATATGATTTGCAGCAACAGCTTCGGCTGCCTCTCGCACCAGCAGCACATACCCTTTTTTTTTTTGGCTCGCCCACAACGGGCCCCGAAACTTTTGCAAAGTTTCCTTAGTCCGCCGCAATCCCTGCCCGAAATTGAGTTGAACTCCTCGAGCAATTCGGCTACGGCTTAGCCGCGCCTCTTTGATGTTGCGTTGGCGAAGCGGAGCAGGCCGCACAAGATCATTAATATTCAATATTTTGCGCTAATATCGCAACTAATTATGTAATTAAAATGTTAACAAGTTTAACGCGAGCAACAACGGGGAAAAGGCCACAGAAATAGGTGTTAAGTTCGTATTAATATTTCAAGCGTATTAACAAACGCACGGCAACAACAACAGCAACCACAACAACAACAGCAACAGCAACATGGAGTACAACAACACGAGCAACACTGTAGACGATGATGAACTTTGGCCGCGCAACATTTGAAATTCTTTATGGATTTTGTTCAACATTTTTATACACGAATTTGAATATTGCCACGAAACGAAGGTGTGTGAAAGTCGTCAGAGTGTGTGTGTATGCGTGTGTGTGTGAGAGAGTGTGAGAATGAGTGCGCGTATGGATTATTAAATTGCCAGCCCTGGCAAAGTCGCGCGGTGAATGTAATCAAAATGTCAAATCAGGCGCAACGAATCGCATTAAAAATAGCAGCAGCAGCAGCGGCGGCGGTGTCAGAATTCGTCGGTACCGCATCAAAGAAAGCGTCGAAAGGGCTGGGGAAAAACGGGGGAAAAGTCAGGGGGAAGTGTTAGAAAGGGAGATGGCAATAAAAACAAATATAAAGAAAGTAGCTGAAGCGATCGAAGCAAATCGAAATGTGAAATGGGAATTGGGTGACAACAGCAGGGTATCTCAAGGCGAAGCGACGCACACCAGACATATATCATGCCAGATCAAGCGATAAGTGTGCCATATAGTTGATAATATATATAGAGTAGCAAGCAGTTCCTGCCAAGCTGCTGTCTCTTCCATTTGCTGCGTAAGGTTTTCGGCGTTTTGCGCCCTTCTCTGCGCTTCTCAGCACGGTCTGCTGCATGTCGAGCCTCTCTCGGCGCTTCTCACTAAGGTTTAACACATTTGGAAGCCTCTCTCGGCGCTTCTCAATAAGATTTTCTTTGCGTTTCGAGGCACTCTTTGCCCAGGAGGATTGCCTGCCGTGTCTGTCTCTGCGCTTCCCAATCAGTTTTATTGTGCGCTTTCGCCCCCCTCTCTGCACTGCTCAGCGTGCTGCTGATCTGCAGCTGACCACGTGGCTCATTAGCATGCACAAATGAGCTGTCAGTCGGCGCAGTTCGACTCGCAAGTCTCCTGCAGCTGCTACAGCATTACGCATACGCCGCGTATAACCAAATGCAGCTGGCTCAGGCTCCTTTCCAACTCGCTGTCTTGCTCTATTCCTGCTCTCTGCCTTTCGACCACTCTCTTTCGCTCTTTTCTCCTTCTGCTCCCGTTCTCCCTCTCCCTCAATGCTTTGCTTTCCCTGCTTTCCTTTGCATTTTTCGTGCTTTTTTCGCTGCATTTCCATTTGGATTTTTGCATAAGATTTTCGCCCGTCGAGTTGCGGTAAACAAGAAGCTGCAGCAGGAGCAGAAATAGAAGAGGGAAGAGGCAGAGTGCAGAGGAAAGTGCAAGGCAAAAGAGCGCAAAAAAAAAGAAAAATGATTGCGATTGAGCGACGGCTGCCGTTGCCGCTGCCTGCTTTGGATTTTCTTGCTTGCGGCTTTAACATTTTAGTCACGTTTTATACAAGGGGGAGGGGGCGAACGTGGGGGGGGGGGGGGCAAGTGGCAGGCAGGGCCAGCGGGAGGGGATTTGTGTGCAGCATAGGCGTGACCCAACATGGCGCAGGCAGCGAGGCAGCAAGTGCTTTTTTGCCTTTCCTTTTTCTTTTTTTTTTTTTTGGCCAAGTTGCAACAAAATGTTGCAGCCGTAGCTGAAGCTGATTTCGCAGCGCTGATGTCGAATGAATTTTGCACAGTGTGCAGCAAAAAAGTTGCTGCAGCTTGTTGCAGCCAGTTGCGGTTGCTGTTGTTGTTGCCGTACCGTATTTATATTGTTTCGCCCAGGCAGCTGCTGCTGCTGCTGTGGCTGCTGCTGCTGTTATCGTCCATCCAGACTCGCCTCTTGTCGGGGTTGGCCTTTTGGGTGTTGCCCTGCCCAGCCCAGCGAGCCATGAAGAAGCTGCTGCTCCGTCTCCGTCTCCGTCTCCGTCTCCGTCTCCGTCTCGGCCTCCATCTCCGGCTGCATTATAAATGCAGTTAGCTCTGGGAGTCGACTCCCAGCTCCGGCTCCAGCTCCAGCCTGGACACACAATTATTGTGCTTTTGTTGAGCGCGGAAAATGTTGTGCAAAATGCTTTCTACGTGCCTCGCTCGTTCTCCTTCTCCTTCTGCCTGCTCCTTCGCCTTCTTCCTGGGCAGCGCGGTCAATGGCTGCACAGTGGCCAAAACAGATCCATGAACCTGCGATTGCGATTGCACGCAATGAGTGAGACAGAGAGCGAGAGCGAGAGAAGGAGAGAGAGAACGAGAAGGAAGCGTGAGAGAGCCAACCAACACATTTGCCCAGGCTGCTGCTGTTGCTGCTGCTGCTGCAGTTGTTGTTGTTGTTGACAGTAAAGTTGGCGGTTCACTTGCTACGCTGTCCTTTCCTCCACTCTGTCCCCCCTGCCCGCTGTCGCCTAGAGCAGTTGCCCTGCCGCGCCGCAGTTGCAGTAGCGGCAATTTTTCCACATCGTTACATAAATTTCAGCGCAAAATAAATGGCCAACGGTAGCCAAAAGTGCACTCAACAATATTTAAATTGCGACACTTAAGCGGCAGCAGCAGCAGCAGCGGCGCAGGCTTGCAACGCGACGGCGGCGTCTGCAAACAACAATTTGTCGCGTTTTAAAACGCGCCAGAAGCAACGAAGGCAGCGACAAAGGCGATAACCGAACAACCCAACAGCAACCGCAGCAGCAACACGCACTCTGCATACTCTGCACGACGCACTGAGAAGAAACTCTTAAAGCTCAAGAAAGCACATTAAAGCGAATTTAAGCGCTCGAAGTCAATTAAATCGCATGCAATAGATTAAAATCCATTAAAAAGCTGCCGCAAGCTCTTCAAAGCTCTACAAAATACTACAAACTACTCTTCTATATCTCAGATTTGCTTGCAGGCAACTGCAAAGCACATGCAAGCTCCAGAAAGCTCTCTGTCTTAAGCCCGAAAGCTGTCTAGAGTCTGTAAGCACCTGCAATATGCGTATAAAATATTAAAAGCAATTTTAAGCATAAGCTAAGCTTTTTTCACTTTTTTTAGCAGCTTTAAAGCTCTTGAATTTAGCGCAAATCTTTGAAATACAACTGCCTGCCTTGAAGTTTGCTCAGCCACGGGGCACGCCTGCCAAAAGCTTCTTGTTTTCAAACCATTTAAGCCTTGCTAAGTCGAAGAATTTGCTGCAGCAGCTGCTGCTGCTGCTCCACAAAGGGCATAATGATAATATATACGAGTATACACACACACATATATAGACGTGATATATATATATAAATATCAGAGGAAGAAGCGGTGGAACGTTGCGGAGATGAGGCTGATGAGGCAACCGTTTAACCAGAGCTCAAAAGCCTTTTTGCAGGCCTGCCTGCCTGTCTGTTCCGTCTCTCACTCTGCCTTCCTCGTCGTTGTCCGTCCTTCTGTCCGTCTGCTTGCTCGTCTGTCCGTCTGTCTATAAACGTCTATAACCTTCATTAAAAATTGTCTGCAGCGGCATAAAATGATTGATAACATCCGTCAATTTTGACATATGCGAGGCTTGTGTGCTCGCTAAACTTTCCACTTCTGCTCCCTGCTGCACTTCCTTGCCAGCTCCCTCTCTCGCTCTCCCTGTGTGTCTCTCTCTCTCGCTCTCTCTATCTTTGTCTGTCTGTTGCCGCAGCCTGTTGCCCTGTTGCAAAATGAGTCAATTCGTCAATCAATCAGTGTGTCAGTCGCTCATTTATAATGGAGAGCGTTGGCCTGTCCGTCCGTCTGTCTCTCTGCCTGTCCCTCTGTCCGTTTGCCAGCCTGTTCATTCCATCATTTGTCCATTCATTCAGCCACAGTCAGCTCCGACTACTGTCACTCGGGGCGTATGAGCAACGAGCGAGCAGGTTCGTCTTTAATAGCATTATTAATGCGCTCCTGCTGCCTGCTAAGCCGCTGCTCTGTGCTGCAGGATGTGAGGACATCACATGCTACACGCCCCCGTCAGGGTACCCTCCCCCTTCCCTCCGCACTCCTCACTCCTCACTCCACACTCCACTTGACTGGCAACTCGACTCATTCCGACTGCTTGAGCACATAAAGTGCAAAACTTTTTGAATGAAAATAAATTTCACACACACACACAGAGAGTGGGAGAGCGAGAGCGGGAGAGAGCGAGGCAGCCGGACCGACTGGCTCTTACCTGTAGCCGGGACACGCCTCTGCTTCCCCTGCCCCTCCCCGTCCACACACATTGGCTGTGGCGGTGCCGAGACTTAAATATGCCCCGCGGGCGCAACTCAACTTCTCCTCTCGTATATTTTATTTTAACATTTTTTGCCTCCCTCTCCACGCCTCGACCGCTTCTCCTTCATTGACTGATTGACTGTAGCGGGGGAGGGGCAGCAGCAGCAGCAGCAGGGGGGTGTGGCCTGAAGATTGACTGCACTGTGTGTGAACTATGTGCCGAGCTGAAGCCGGAGCAGGAGCAGCCCCTGGGGCCGTGCTTGGCGTCTATCATTATTCGGTTGCAGTTATCGGGGTGTGCGCCACGCCCCTGCCCACAGAGTGAGCAGCAGCAGCAGCAGCAGCAGCCCCAACTGGCCGCAGGGTGGACGTGCGTGTGTGTGTGGATCTGCAGCTTTAAATTCAGCTTGATTCATTCACGATTCAAAGTTATTCACTTGTGCGCAAATATGCCACTCAGTCGCACACTCGTTGCGGAAGGTGCAAATGAGTGGGCAGCCCCCGGGAAGCTGCCAAGGTGTGTGTGTGTGTGTGTGTGTGAGTGTGCTGCCCAAATTTATCTAAGTCTGCAGGTGTAAATTCCACACACACACACTCGCATACACACCCGCATACACTCGCACACACTCGCTTTGTGCACTTGCAAGTTTTGTGCATTTGCGAATTCGTGCACAGTGCACGCCAAATGTTTGCGCCCAGCCAAGAATTGCTCATTTGCTCAGCCACACACACACGCACACGCACACATGTGTGCATGCTTAATGAGCACCCCCAAGTGCCTTACCCCGCCCCCTGCCCCATCCAACACCCACACACCACTTGAGGCAGCGGCGAGGTGCTAATTTGCGCCTCAAAGGATTTTGGCGCACGAGTCTCGACGCCAGCTCCGGCTCCGGCTCCGGCTCCGACTCCAACTGCGACTCCGACGCTCCGAATCCCATACCTCTGCGCCCTCGCACAAAGGTCAACAAAGCCTGGGTCGTCGGCAGAGGGATGGGAGGGGCGTAGGGGTACGTGTTTTTCACTTCCAGCTAATTGCGCCGTGTTGTTGTCAGAAGGCAAAAGTCGCTTAACTCGCAACTCGTGTGTGTAAACAGTTGCTAAATACCCTGCCAGGAAAAGAAAGCAGCTCGCAGGCGACGTAAGCAGCTCGGGCAGCGTTTCATAGAAATTTGTTTATAATTCCCAACTAGTTTTAGCAGGCGCTGCTTGAAAGCAGCTTGATAAATTGAATAGCAAAGCTAAATAATAAAAAGGCTTACTGTGTATGACTGTGTCTGTGTGAGTTCCAATTACGCGCGCTGGTTGCGATTCATTTTTTTTTAATTTGCTTATAATTCCTAACTAGTTTTAGCATGCAATACATACACGCCTTGCCACATATGCCTCTAAATCACAACTTTTAAATGAAAATTTGTTTTATGCAACTGTTAATAAACTCTTTTCTCTATCTCTCTCTCTCTCTTGCAGGTCGCAGCGAGCCGCCGGTCGGAGTTGGCGATCCCTGTGCCGGCTGCAATAAACCGATATTGGACAAATTTCTGCTCAACGTGCTCGAGCGGGCTTGGCACGCGTCCTGCGTCAGATGCTGCGAGTGCCTGCAGCCGCTGACAGACAAATGCTTCAGCAGGGAGTCCAAGCTGTATTGCCGCAACGATTTCTTCAGGTGAGATAGGGAGCAGGAAGCAGTAGGAGCTGCTGCTGAATGCAAAGTAATGGGCGACCAAATCACAGCACAAACAAATCAATCAGCAAGGCAAAGGCAGAGCAATTACGCCAAGAATGAAAGCCAAGTGGCAAGTGGCAAGTGGGAAGTGGCAAGTGCTGCTCTTCACAGTACGTTCGCGCAGACGTTGTCCGCTGCTCGTTGTCCTTTGTGCGATTCCATTTGATTTCACCTTGCATAGAAAATCTTCTAATTGAAAAATACAAAAACAAAAAGAATGAAAATAAAGAAAAGGAATACTGAAAAGCCAGCGAAATCAATTAACATGCATAACACCTGCACAAATCAAATGAAATCAAGTGCAGCTGCCGCACACAGAAGAGGGACAGAGGCCAATCAGGGTCTCGGGTCCTGGCTTCTGGCATAGAGCCAGACTCTGCAGCCCTGAGGTCTCTTTGGTCTTTGCTCTGGGAGAGAGCTAATCAACAACAACAATAGCGTTCTCTTTGGGGGCCTGCACAAATCACAATCAATTTGAAGTAATTCTATTAAAAAGAAAATGCAGCCGAGAGAATGACTGGGATAGATTGCATTGGCAGAAGCATATCATATAGTAGAAAGAACTATAGTTAAGTCAAGTCTTTTAACTACAAAAAGAGAATAGTTTAGTTGGAAAATTCTGCCTGGTAATACAGGAAATACAGCTAGAGTGTGGGAATGAATTGTCGAGCAAGTCTTTGCGATTAAGGCAAGTTATGTCTCTTTGATTTACCTCGCTCTACCTCACAGAAGACTTACACGCCGCATTCCCAACAGTTTCTCAAACAATAAATACTATAAGTTACTCTTTATATAATACTCTGAATCATAGTAAATATTTACCCCGGGTTTTCGTAACATCTTTCTAATTTATATCTCTTCTTCATCTACTGCTGCGCTTCCCCCTGCCCTTCTTTCAGACGTTATGGCACAAAGTGCAGCGGCTGTGGCCAGGGCATTGCACCGTCGGATCTGGTGCGAAAGCCGCGCGACAAGGTGTTCCATCTGAACTGCTTCACGTGCTGCATTTGCCGCAAGCAGCTGAGCACCGGCGAGCAGCTGTACGTGCTTGACGACAATAAGTTCATCTGCAAGGACGACTATCTGCTGGGCAAAGCGCCATCCTGCGGCCACAATTCGCTGAGCGGTAAGTGTAGCCCCACAAACAGTTATGGATACAGATACAACTATAGATACAGCTGCAGATACAGTTACAGTTACTAGATCTATAGCGGGGCAGCTGCAGTTGGACAGCAAATCGTAAATCGTAAATCTCTGGCTCAATCAAAATCAACTCTGGGGGCTATCCCTGCTAATTGCGCGCCGCCGGCTGGCCTGTCTGCTGTCTGCTGTCTGTTCCCTTTCCCCGGCGCACGCAGTGCCGCTCTAATGCTATCAGCAATAAATACAAAATTGCGCATACGACACGTTGCGCGTGCAGTACAAAATGCGCGCACGTTCGTGGCAAGGGAGGTGGCCCGTTTTCGGCAAGGATGGGGAGGGGAGGGGGAGGGCATACTCTGTTGTTGACGCTTTGGGTGCACTTAGGCGCAATTTGCAGCACAATTGTTGCCGCTGTCGCTGTTGCTGTCGTTGTTGCCGCTTTGGGCAAATATTTTAATTTTTCGGCCACGTCGCCGCGCAGCGCAACGCGTGCGTCGTATTTGTTTGCACTAATTGTTTATCAGTTTGATATAGAAATATTTGCCATACAAATTATCGTGGGAATTACTTTTGCGCCTGTTATTCTAATTCTTGATATTAGTGTGGGACGGCCCCCCTTGGCCCCCCTCTCCCCTTCGCCGTCTCGCTGTTGTTGCCGATAATGCGGCTTGTTGATTTTGTTTTAGACTTTGCCGTTTCGCCAGCTTTTTTCGCACGCCTCTACTGCTGCGTAATCTGGCAACGCTGGCCAAACATTTCAGCCGTTTGGCAACTCGAAAGTTAAATGCTTTGCAAATATTTACATAAAACGCAAAAGCGCCGCATAAATAAAGCAAAGTCATGCATAAGATAACACAGCCCGCACACCCACACGCACACTTGCCACACACACACACACACACACAGTTACACACGCACAGTAGGGCAAACATTGCGTCCACCTTGAAATCGAAGTAAGCCTGGCCGTAAAGCACATCAATTTGCTACAGCTTGCAGCAGGCTTAAAGTGTTCGAAAACTTTGCGAGTTTAGTGTAGTTAGACAACCCTGCATGGACTATATAAATATCTGTTGCTTCTTTAAGCCTGAATAAGCTAAATTGCTTATATCTTTAGGCTTTTTAGCAGTCTTGTGCTTTTGTTAGCTGCACCCGCCTAGCCTGAATTTAACCTCTGTCGCTTTACAACACTATCAAACATATGTTAAATACGCGCACACGTCTGCTTAAAACTGCTCAGCTGTTCAGCTGCTAAACGCATCCCAAATCAAGTCTAATTCGCAGCTAATTTGCTTTAAC
Organism: Zaprionus inermis; assembly: GCA_018151445.1. Classification (NCBI taxonomy): domain Eukaryota; kingdom Metazoa; phylum Arthropoda; class Insecta; order Diptera; family Drosophilidae; genus Zaprionus; species Zaprionus inermis. Next base: position 7,776,567 of record JAECXD010001052.1, read on the forward strand.
CCAGCTCTCTACACACTCACCTCGAAATTTGCTCATTTTTACAACACTGTTGCGTTTTATAACACTGCAAAGCATATGCAAATTTGGTTGCATATTGCTGTGTAGATTTCTTATCTAGTTTATTTTATTTTTAAGCTAGTAAAACAGCTGCAACACAAGCTAGTTTTTCTGTGCAGCTGACTGCCATGCTTAGCCAGTTTGTAGCTAAAAAGCAAGCGTTATACAACACTGAACTAGTGCCGTCTGCGTTTATTAAATCCTCTGCAATTTAAAGTTATTCTTAAAGTTGCTCAGCGACATAATTATGGCCGGGCAATTGAAGCTTTAAGAGCGCTCTCCCACTCCCTCTCTCTCTCCCTTTCGCTCTCTGGGCATGTTGTGCCGAGGGCGAGCGGGCAGGGCGAAGCGGGTGCGGCTGTCACACGCAGCAACGCCTCGAATTTCCTTTGGCAGCGAGCCGCGCTATATTTTCATTTTCATCATCATCTCCATCTCCATCATCATCATCATCATCATCATCATCATCATCTCTGTTTGCCCTCGCGTTCTGCAATCATTTTAAATTTTTACACCATTTTCTTTTCTCGCTGTGGCTGTTGTTGCTGCTGTTGTAGCTGGCTTTTGCAAAATATTTTCGTAGCATACTTAGCGGCGTTAAATATTTCAACGCTGCCATTTTTGTTGTCGCTGCTCGCGCGCTCGCGTTAGGGGAAAGCGAGCTGCCCCTGAGAGCAGCGCAGCAACTGAGCTGAGCACGAGACGAGACGAGCGCGTGCTCTGCGCAGCTGCGCACTGCAGTCTCTTTCTCACACACACACACACAGACACAAGCTTGGCGTCTGCGCAGCGACGTCGCTGCCGGCAGCCGCAACGGCAGCAGCAGCAGCAGCAGCGTGCTGACTGCGACGTCGGCAATAATATTTGCCTTGTTCTCGGCCACAAAATGGCTGCGTGTGTGTGTCGCACGCACACACACACACACACGCGCATGTAATGCTGCACTTGCTGCCCCAAAAAGTAGGCAAGCATTTCCGACACACACACACTCACACACAGCGAGCAATTAAAGCCCATCAAGCAGCTGTGCGAGCATATTTCGACTCGATTTTATTTCGCAATTTTTTGCGTTGTTCTGCTGCTGCCTCTGCCGCTGCTGCTGCTGGTGCTGCCGACTACGCTGCTGCGCTGCCGCTGCCAGCAAGGCAGCCGGCGACTACGGCGACTGCGACGGCAGCTGCGACGCCAGCGTAGCCGGACCGGAGCGCAGGTCATTAATGTTTTGATTTTAATTGCGTTAATTACGTGCAACGGATTTTTCACTTAGCGCAGGCGGCGCAGGCGAGCGCGAGTGTGCGAATGCCGTCGGGAGACAGTGTAGTGCTCAAATTACGTATACGCAGCGTGGACTGAAAACAGGAAAAAAACAAAACAAAACAATACAACAACGTGCAGAAGTCGATGATGAAAGGCAAGAAAAGCGCAGGCACGTTGCATGCAACGATTTATTGCTTGTCATATAAATTCAACTGATAAACAACAACAGCAGCAACAGCATCAACAACAACAACAACAACAGTAGCAGCAGCAGCAGCAACAACAACAACACAATAAATATGGCAATAGTTTTGTTGTTGCAGCTGACAGAAATAAATCAACAAACTGTAAGCGCAAAAGAGACAAGCAGACTGAGAGGCAGTGTGTGAGAGAGAGAGTGAGAGAGAAAGAGAGAGAGAGAGAGCGGTGTAGATAAGCGACAAACACAATAAATCACTAAACAAGCGCAGAGACAATAAAACAGAAGCAAAGCTTGAGTCAAAGAAACGCAATTGCAACAAGAAGAAGTAAGTGGCAAAGTTAACAAAGCAGGAGTGGGAGAGAGAGAGGGAGAGAGAGCGGGAGAGAGAGAAACAGAGACAGAGACAGCAAGAGCAACAAAGCCTGCCGATGAGTGCGATTTGGCAAGCATATTGTGTCAGTTTGATAAGTTCTGCAGGCAAAACAAGCTGAGCTGCGACAAAAGCTCATTAAAGCTGCAAATAAGCTTTAAAAACGCTTGTTAAGTCTAGTTAAATTCTCTTTATGCATAATCAATGTGCGCGATCGGTCGCACACACGTGCCGAGCCTACGAGAAGCTTCTGAAAGCACAAAATAAGCAAAAGCTTGCCATTATAGTGCAGCTTCTGCTTAAGCAAAGCTTTTGCAGTTTTGCAGCTCTATTTAGCGTATTTTAATTGAATTTCTTGACTTTTTTTATATTATTAACTTAATTGTAATCATTTATGTCATTCAATTGAATTCGAGCTTAAATTAATAAATATATAGATAAATAAAAAGCTAATAAAATAATTAAGTGCATTAATAGATAAATAATGAAATAAATATGCATTAAAAGTTGCATAAATAACTAAAAATATATATAAACCAACAAATAAATAAACAAATAAGCATATTTCAGCTTATTTATCTATTTGCGCTTGTAATTCCCAAACAGTTCAAGCTACATCGCAGCCATAATCAGTCGCTTCTTAGCGCCGTTTGCAGCTACTTAATTGTCGCATTGCCAGGCTCATTCAGACTCACACACACACATACACTCAGGCAAATACACTCTCACACACACACACGCCACATTTGTCGACCATTTTGCCAAAAACTTGCGAAACTTTTCATTTTGCTAGTTATGTTTGTTGGCACATTAAGCGTCTGATAACACACACACACACACAGCGAGCGAGACAGACACACACACACACACAGCCACATACACATGTTTATATATTTATATGTGTTTATGTATATGTTTCTAGTAACTTTTACGTACTCTTCTTGGCTTGTGGCAAATTGTAATGACCCCAAAAATGAACTCGCTGCGCAGTTTCAAGCGCAACAAATAAATATAAAAAGCTAAGGCTGTAAAGCAGCAGCAACAAAAACAACAACAACTCGCTTGTTGTTCCCATGTTTGCCAGGTTGTTGTTGCCGCTGCTTACGCCTACTTGGCCAAAGGGTCAAGAACGCAATGCGAGCAGCCTGCGATTTGGGCCTGCTGTAGCTAGAGTTGCTGCTGCTGCCTGGCTACTTCTGGCCGTTTTAAAGCCACATCCTGGCCACATTAAAGCTGCCAGCTGCCAGCTGCCAGCGGCCAGCGCTCTAGTGCCAAAGTTCAAGCCAGGCCCTTTCGCTCAGCTTACAGTTTACTGCTTTCGGCTTCCAGCTTACCAACGCGTTGTTATTGTTATACCCCGAGTTGTTGTTTTTGTTGCTGCTGTTGCTGCCACTGCCACTGCTGCTGCTGCTGCTGCTGCTGCCGTTGTGTTTGCCCCATGGCCACATGAAAAATACCGCAGATTTACGGTTGTCGTTTGGCGGTGCACATAATACCGACCATATATACTATATGTGGCTTATGTGTGGCTGGCCCCCCTCCCGGCCCCTCAGCCTGTGCTTGACCACGCTGCCCGTGTGTGTGTGTGTGTGTGTGTGTGTGTGTGTGTGTGTGTGTGTGTGTGTGGGAGGGGACTATTTTTATTTGCAGTTTCAGTTTTTGCAACTGTTTGTTGTTGTTGCTGCGGCTGCTGCTGCTGCTGCTCGTTTCGGTCAGTTTGTTGTATTTTATGTGGCGGTTTTTTTGGTCCCAGCAACAACAACAACAACAACCAACTTTATGGCCACCTTGCGTGTGCTGACCCCTGCTCTCGTCTGCCCCCTTACAGTCAACTCCCCCTCCCCCACTGGGGGCAGCAAGTAAAATAAGAAAAACCGTTAAAGTTTATTTGACATTTACTTGGGCTATTTTTTATTTTTATGACTCGCCCGGTTGCTTTATACGTGCAACCCAAACAGAAAAACAGAGAGGAAAAAAAGTTGTCCACGGTCGCAGCTTCCCGAACGACGCAGAGAGGGGCGATTGCAGGAGAGGCGGCGAGAGGCTCCAGAGTTGCCGCCTTTCTCGCGCTTTTCTACGCTCATTTTTATTATGATTTTTCTGCCCGTTTGCGACAATAAATTTGCGTCTATTTTGAGTAGGAAAAAAGTGCCTACACACACGCACACATAGATATATATATATGTATATGCTATATATTCTGATACTGTGCTTGCGATAAGCGAGTGACAGCAACCCTGCCCCCACCCGCGTCCCGGCTGCCTGCTCTCTTCTAATGCCAGCGGCATTCGTAAATCATTTGGTTAACTGCGTTGCCAACTATTTTGCATAAAACATGGCTTTGATTTGTGAGCAGCGACGGCGGAAGTGTCGCCATCTTCGTTTTCTTTCTCGCTCGCTCGCTCGCTCGCTCTCCCGTTCGGTTGCCCGTAAATCAAGTGAGTACTCGTTGCCGGTGTGCGACGCGATTGCGGGTGAATGAATGAGTTATGCGAGGTGTTTGTGGAGTACTAAAGAGCGAGTGCGAAGTGAGTGTGGCGTGAGTGAATGCCAAGTGAGTTAAGAGTGAGTGTGGAGTGAGTGTGAAGTGAGTGTGGAGTGCATAGAGTGAGTCTAGTGAGCAGAGAGTGAATTTAAAGTCAGCTTAGATTGAGTGTAGGGGGCAAATGCAAAGTGAGTGTAGAGTGAGTGTAGAGTGAGTGTAGAGTGAGTGTAGAGTGAGTGTAAAGTGAGTGTAGAGTGAGTATAGAGTGTGTATAGTGAGTGTAGAGTGAGTCAAGGGTGACTCAAGGCCAAGTGTAGAGATACTCGCAATTTGGCAAGTGCTTAAGTGAGTGTGAGTGTAAGTGCTCACATTAAAACGAATACAGCACGAATATTAAATGAATACACTCACACAGAGTTGATTTAAACACCATATTTACAAATAAGTGCAAGATGAGTCAAGTACAATGCGTGCTTGGCAGTACGAATATGAGTGTGAGTGCATTTGAATAAGACTCAAACATGTCTAAAGTGCACTCGGACTACTTTAAACCCTAATTAGCAGTCATTCGAATTGACTTATTCAGACATGTATGAATGATTTACTGCGTAAGACAACGCGTTGACAAGTGAGTGCACGAATGAGTGTCTTCGAATACACTCACACAATAATCGTAGACATGTTTGATTGCCCATCGATTCGAATGGGCACTTAAATGCAATGAATACCTTGACTTATTCACATGCATTCATCACTCGAATGCGACACCTGTCGGCAATGCGTTGCAGCTTCGCTTGGGTTCGGTTTAGGTCGTTTTTAGGTCGTTTTAGGTCGTTTTGGGCTCGCTTTGGGCTCGCTTTGGGTTCGGTTTAATGCGCGCTGCGATTGTTTATGCGAGTTGAGCAACGACTTGGCTTTAATGGCCGCACTCGTAGGCACTCAAAGGGGTCGCCACACATCAACGGGCAACACACAACAATAACAGTTTTACTATGCAACCGGGTGGGGAGGGGCAGTAGGCAGAAGGGGGCAGACATGTTTGGGGCGTTAAAACTGGAGCGACCTATCGATACAACAAGCAGACGTAGGGGGGGCAGCAGCAGCTGGAGGAGCTGGCTAAACTCAACAGCATCTTTAGATCTAATCAGCAGCAGCAGCAGCAGCATTGTTGCTGTTGCTAGCGAAGCTGTTGCTGTTGCTGCTTGAATCAAACATTGCGTTGTTGCATTGTTGTTGCGGCTCATAAACTGCGGCAAGTTGCACTTAAAGTTCGTCTTTAAGTGCGTGCCACAACAAAACAAAAAGAACAACAAAAGCAGCAACAACAGCAGCAGCAACAACAGCAGCAACAACAGCAACATTTTCTCACTTTAAGCCACGTTAAGATGCGCCAGTTGCGAGATTTACTGCCCTTCTGCCACACCGCCTCCTCCTCCTTCGCCTGCGCCTGTCAGCCAAAATCCCAGTGACCACATACACACACCTACCTCCCGCACCGCCCACCGCCTGCCTGCCCGCACCCCGCGCTGCTGCCGCCACGTGTAATCGTGTCATATTTCAAGCATGGGCAACCATTTTGAAAAGCGGAGCAGAGCGAGCAAAAGAATACAAAAAAAAAATGGCACAACGACGCCAGAGGGCGCCACTGGTGTGTGGCGACTGTCGCGCTGAAAACATGGCGCTCAAACAGCGTCCCCTGCCGCACTGCCCCCCCTCCAACCAACCTGGCACTCGCACAGCCACAATGGCAACAACCCTGGGGCTCTGGCGCAGAGATAAACGCAACGCAGACGCTGACGTCGACGTTGACGCTGCCACAACAGCAGCAACAACAACAACAGTGAAAAAAGCAGCAAGCAAAAAAAAAATAGAGCGAGAGGGAGTGAGTGGGCGCGAGGGAGATGGAGTGAGTGGAAGCGAGTCAGGCAGAGCGTGTTAGACGGGGTTGCTGCTGCTGTGGCTGACGGATACTAAGCCCCACAGGGTGGTTTGGCGGATTTGGCGTTGGCGGCTGACTAAGAAAACAACAAGGCAGCAACAGCAACAGCAACAACAGCAGCAGCAACAGCAACAGCAACAACAAAAGCAACAACAACAACTGAAGCAGCGGCAAAAAATAGAAACGAAACTTAACGAGAAACGAAACAAAAGAATTCAGCGACGGCAGCCATGGATGCTGCCTGCTGCCTGCTGCTGCTTGGCAAAAGAATGGGGGCAGCACAAGGGTAGGGAGCGGGGCTGTGAGGCAGCCAGGGGATTGCTGCGGCTTGGGGGTTGCTCTGAGGTCGCCGCACAAATCCAACTGTCGAAACCAAAAGCACGCAAGGCAGGCCGGCCGGGGAGCTGCAGGTGGCGTTTGTAAGGCTGCTGCCTGAGTCAAAGGCAGCAGGGTGAGGGGGAGGGTAGGGGAGGCTGAGAGGTGAGAGTGGAGAGTGGAGAGGCAGCTGGGGCGGCAATGTGGGCTGTGGGCTTGACAGAGTTCAAATCGAGAGCAGAGCATTGGTCGTTGCTGTAGACGACGCCAGAGAGGGAGAGAGAGAGAATGGCAGAGGGGTGTAGAGAAGGCAGCGGGGAGTGGAGCGGGAAGAGGGATTGCTGCTGCCTTTGGTGGCAGGCGGCGCTGTGCCAAAATGCTGAATTGAGGTTATGTATACAAAACGGAAACGGAAATGTGCAGAGCTTTGTGCACAAAATGTCTGTGGCAAAGCGAGGAGAGGTGGACACACACACACACAGACACACAGACACGTACGTGCTGCCGGCAAATGGCTGCCTGACTAGGCGAAGGAGGGAGAGGGGCGCGAGAGTGGGAGAAGCAGGATTGGTAGCATGAAGCTGGCTTAAGGCCGCACAAAGCTGGCTAAAAGCTTAGAATTGCGAAAAATGCGAAATCGATTTTCGAAAATTCTTCTTCCATTTCGCTTCAGTTCTTTTTTTTGCTGCTGCTGCTGATTTTGCTCTCTGGCCATAAATAAAATACAACAATGGCAGTTTAGTGTGGCAGGAGGGGGGGGGAGGGTGGTCGGCAGGAGGGTCGAGATACTTGTGCTGTTTTAAGCTTTAAAGCTTTAAGCCATGTTGAGAGTGCGGCAACAACGCACGAGACTACAGTTGGGCATATATGGCCACAGATTGCTTATATACCCAGCTTAGTTAGGCAAAATACTGGTGAAAACATCGGGGAGGATTTCGAGAGAATTTTCCACTAAGCTAGCTAAACATAAAATATACCTACTTTGCCCAACTGCAGCAACTGCTGCGCAATGCGGTTAGTTCGCCGATGTATTAAAACAAATTGCGGTGTTTTTTTTATCCATTACCTTCTCCTTCATATTTTGATGCGGTTTATTTGGCTATCGTATCTGTTGCTGCTCAGCTTAGTTGTGATTAGGATAGGTCGAATGATTCTTTAAATGAACGGGTATAAAAACACCGCAACACATTTTGGTATCACACTTTTTTACTCGTTATGCATATGAGGCGCGTAAACTGCTTTTACATATTGTGTATTCACAGTGTTTTTTCGGTGCCTAAAAACATATATATTATTTATATAAATATCTTCATATACACCCTACATATTCCCCTTTTATACCCCTCCCTCCCTTAGTCATTTTGCCTTCACTTCTTTTTGCCTTGATTTCTTTTACCTGGCACTGCCTTCATATTAGTTTGTTAGTTTTGATTGACAGACAAGTTGACAAGCGCAACTCACACACACTCGCAGAGTCACACACTCTCGCACACACACACACTCGCACACACAGCTTGCGGCGACATGTTGTGGCTGCGTCGCTTTGCGGTTGCCTGCATCGCTGACTGAATGACAAACTGTCTGTGCTGCCTTGCCGATTCCATTCCCACTGCCATTGTTGTTGTTGTCACACACACACACACAACCACATACTCACACACACACACACAGCCACGCAGGCAGTCACATGTCTGCGCTGTCATCTGTTTGCATATTCACAATTTTTGTTTGTCCTTCTTTGCTCTTTTCTTTTCTTTATTTTTACTTTTTGCTCGCATTCCATTTTCCCTTGCGCAAATTGCGTTTCGCATGCCACGCCCCCCAGCGCCTTTGGCCTGCCTCTGCTCACCAAAAAAATACAGTTTCTTGTTTTTGCCTCTTGTTGTAGAAATGTTTGACAAGTCGAGGGAAACACGTAGAAAAATACAATATTTGAAGCATATTTGAGACAAGTATTTAAAGAAAATTCGGGAAAAACCGTATTGAAAAATGTGTGCGAAAATATGAAAGAAGAAAGAAGAAACTAAGGCAAAACTTCTAGAGAAATTTGTAAAAAAAAAAAATGCTAGGAAATATATAGAAAATAAGCTGAAAAAGTAGTTGAAAAATATTTGGGAAAAGTATGGCATAAAAAAATCCAAAAAGATTAGCTAAAAACCTATGAGTTTTTAGACGCTTTCGGGCTGCCTGTTTTGCACCTGCCTGGAAGCTGGGAAACACTCGCTTACCTGTCGTCCACGCCCCCAGCCCCTTTGGGCACCTTAAGCACCTTAAGCACCTCGACATAAACTACGCAGTCGAAGCCCGCACTTGGTGCGCATGTTTAATGTTTATTTTATTTGTAGTTTGTAGTTTGCCTTTATTTTTACAGCCACTTTAAAGCCACTTTTAATGGGCTTTTACTGCAGACAGAGAACGAGAGGGAGAGCCTGGGTGTGCGCGAGAGAGAGGGAGAGAGAGTGTTCTCAGTTTCGAGTGTGTTTTTTGGGTTAACTTCTGCGTGGCGAGACGCGACTTTGACGCGCTCTCGTAATGCGCGTGAAAATAAAGTTTTTCGCTTGAAAAAACGTTAAATAGCGGCTATAAATGAAACAGCAATAATAGCCAAAACAACTCTAGAAAATAGCCTCGCTCTCGTTCTCTCTCTCGCTCTCTCTCTCGCTCTCTCTCTCGCTCTCTCTCATTCTATTTGGCATGCATGACTAATTTCCACAGATGAAAATCCAGTTGGCCGTTCCCCCAATTTGTGACTCAGTCGGCTCACTCGATCCGAGTCTGAGTCAGTTAGGAGGGGGGAAAACCTTATCGCAGTTGCAGTTAACCAGAGCTAACTGGGTCAAGCCCAATGCATTTTCATGCCTCGCTCCGCACTTGCGAAACTGGAGATCTTAACTGAGGCAATTATAATCGATGACCGAATACGGCGAATCAGCGTGTGTGTGTACCGTCTAAACTGGGCAAAATACTGGGCAAAACAGGGGGCGATTTTCAAAAGATTTAACGGAAAATATACCAGAGCTACTGCTCTTCAGCGGGATCTAAGCCATATTCTCTCTCTCGAGAGAGATAGAGAGATATTCTTCATGCTTGGCGGGACGCACTTTTCACCTGCCCGTCGCAGCGTCGCGTTTTTAATGGCAGCGCGTTGGCTTCCCACTTGCCAAGTGGGCAAGTGAGTTGCCCTCCCCCCCTCTCAGTTGGCACTCTCCTCTGTCGCCATCAAATGCACAATTCATTTGCGCATAAATTTGCGCAGATTTTTACAGTCACATAAAGCTTGCGACGCTGCTGCTGCTGCTGGTGCAGTTCTTAAACGCGGCAAGCGGCAACTGGGGAACGGGAACTGTCTAAGAAGCAGTTGCTGCGGGGTTCGTACTGTGTCGCAAGCAGTCTCCATAAAAATCAGCAGGCTGTGACAATTTCACGGGCGTTTCTCTGTCTTTCTTGCTCTCAGACTCTCAGACTCTGTTCCCCTCTGTCTCCGCTTGGCCCACGCGCTGCTGGCGCTATGCAAATGTCACGAATGATAAACGCAATGAGCATAAATAAATAAAGAGCAACAACAGCGCGCCCTGCCCCGACTCTGGGCCAGAGCAGGAGCTGGAGCCGGAGCCGGAGCAGGAGCAGAGCCGGCGGCAAAGAGTTATGGCCTGCGAATCGGGCGACTTATTTATTAGTGTCGCAAATCGTTTAAAATTTTATACGCAAAATCTTCTTTATGCTCGAACGTTTTATGCCCATAAAGTTGGTCAAGTAGGGTATGCAGAGTAGGCGAGCATACCCAGGTGGGTGGCGAGGGCTTTGCTGTACTTATCATAATGAAATTCAAGCTAACAAATGGGAATGAAAGAGGCTGCATTTACAGGGTATATGCACGCTTCTAGTTACGCTTTCAAGCTGAAATTTGTTGTGTATATTAAGAACAAGTCGATCAAGCAATACCTTCCTAGTTAATACTTTTATTAGCTATACTTCGGTATTACGCATGGTAAAACTAAAATCCAACTAGTTCTTATTGTATATAGCTGAAATGTGTTGTGGATATTAGGAACAAGTGAAAGCAATAGTAGACCAAGCTATACCCTCATACACAACACCTTCATAGCTCATGCTCAGCTATTACGCATGTAAGAAGTCGACAACTCTGCTTTATAATGCGCTTAAATATTCATGCAGAGATCTGAAACTTCTTGTGGACATAAATAAGAAATCAAGAAAGCCATGTAGATTTCTCCTCCCCGCTCAGCCCCAGTTTTACAGGGTATATGCAAGTATTGCTCAGCCTGCGCTTTGCGCAATGCGTTTATGTGTTAATCGATTTGACGGCATTGCCGGTGTTGTCGCTGCCGACTTATATAGCTTATATATAGCAGACATAAATTTGCCAAACAAAACGGACAGTCCCTGCTCCCCTTCCTCCCCCTGCGCAGCCTGCACCCACGCGCAATAACAAATTTGACTGTGATTTATATTTTTGACTCGCATTTTTTTTTGGTTTGTTTTGCCAACCAGTGTGGCCCATCGATTGTTTATGTTTTTATTTAGTAGCGCGGGGGGGTCTGTGCGGAGGGGTAGCTGCAATCCATCACGGAAATATGTCAAAAATCTATGTAGGCAAAAAACGCTGACAGACAATTTATGTATCAACAACAACAACAATTTGTAATAACAATGACTGCGAAACGCAAAACGAGTACGAATATAAATGAATGAGTGTGTGCGAGTGTGAGTATCTGTGTGTGTGTGTGTGTGTGTGTGTGTGCGATTGCATCTGCGTGTGCAGAATAGTTTGCTCGCTTTTGCTTTGAAATTGATATGTTTGACAGGCATCAAAACACACGGCAACAACAACAACAACAGCAACAGCAATCGGGGAAAGGAAAGCAAAAGGTAGGCCAAAAAAATTGGAAAAATTCGAGAAATTTTGAGGAAAAACTGAAACGAAGGCCATTTAGGTTGAAAGTGAAGAAAAATTTATGCAAAAACTGAGGCAATTTTGAGGTAGAGTTGCCAGAGCGCAAATCGGAAAATTCCCTTTCCCTTTCTATACGCTGTTTATGCAATGCAAATGCATATAGGCAAAAGTTAGAGCCACGCCCTCCGCTCTCCTAACTCTGCCCCCTGCGAAACAAGTCTATTAGTTGGATGCCACGCCCACAGCGTAGTCTGTGCTGTTGCTGTTGTTGGCCACATGACAAATTGTTGACAATGCAGAAGGACCACACACGCCGCGCAGGCAGAGCAGGAAACACGACAACAACACGAACAGCAGCAGCAGCAACACGAACAGCAACAGCAACACGAACAGCAACAGCAACAACAACAACAACAACAGCAACAACAACATATATCCGTCTCCATGTGCATGAATTGCAAATGAATTGATGCGCTTTGTTGACTTTTGTCAATTGGGATTATGGCCCTGCCCAGGCCCGGGCCGAGAGCCGAGCACAGTCCCGACTGTGACACAGCCTGCTGTCAGCCAGCCTATCTCGCCCCCACCCCTCTCCCTCCCTGCTACAGCCGCGGCCTAGGCCCGGGCGATTAACAATTGGCTTAAACCGTGCCAAACAAAGTGTCGAAAAGCGAACCTAAGCCACGGCGCGCGGATCGGTATCGCTTTTGGAATTGGAAACGCAGCGCAGTCAATTGTTGTGCCCCTTGCTTGATGTTGTTGTTGTTGCTTGTGTTGTCGTTGTTGCTTGTGTTGTCGTCTACCTGCCCACGCGCGCGCGCTCATAGATCAGAGATCAGAGATCAGCAGCAGCAGCAGCAGCAGCGCGCCCAGAACAAGATTATGCGACGACGGGGATTTGTGGGAGAGCAGATCTTTTTGCGGATTAAATAAACGTATGCGACACAGTATACCCTACATGCGGCTGGCTGAGCGTATTGTTGCTGCTGCTTAAGCCGCACGACAACAGCAGCAGCAGCAACATCAGCAGCAGCAGCAGCAACAGCAGCTTGACAAACATGCCAAATTTGCGGGTCAGTGCAGCAAGCGAAGTCGAACAGCATAAATATAGTTATAGACTAGGCTGCATACCCTGTAATATGTAGCTGAAGTTCCTCTCTCTCTCTCTCTCTCCCTCTCTCTTCCTCTATGTGTTGCTCTCTCTGCTCTTCTCGCTGTCTCCTTGCATAGACTTTATACATTATACTCATTTTATCTGCTCAGTAATTTGCCGCATATATATTCTTGTTCCATCTTGAAATCCAACTCTTGGCTTCACTTTGCATTCTCTGTCTACCTCCATCTCTGTCTCTTGCTTCTGGCTTGTTCCTCTTTCCCTTCTCTGTCTGTCTAGCTACATAAACTCCTGCCAGGCCTTACTTTAGCTATATATTCTTGTTGCATCAGAAAATCCTCTCCTTAAGCTTCAGTTACAGACCGAGGCACTCCCGCCTTGAACGCACTGGAATCTTACACTCTTCAAGTTGCCACAGCCGACGCCATTTTGTTTCTGCCTCTCTCCATCTTCCTCTATTTTTTTTTGGCGCAAAACTCTCTGAGACACCTCTGGGGCGACCCTTTTGCGGGCGCGTTGAAATGAAAGAATAACAGAAAACACACAGCAGCAGCAACAACAACAACAACAACAACAATGCAAACAAAATGCGATTGTGGCAAGAAGCGAGAGAGATGGCACGCTCGAGAGAGAGAGAGAGAGAGAGACGGGGCCAAAGGCGCAACTTGGTATCAATTTCAGGCAAAACAACAACAATAATAAGAAAACAAAAATAAGAGCCGAGCGCATTTAAATTATTGTACAATACGCACACACAGACGGACAGACAGAGAGGGCTGTAGAGTGCGTGTGTGAGAGAGAGAGGGAGGGAGCGAGGTAGGAAGGCAGAGTGAGCGAGGCAGCCGTAAATCCTTTTTGGCACAGCTCAACGCGTTTGCCGGGGCGCGTTTGGCTGAAAATCCTGTTGCTTTAGGCAACGGTGACGTCGACAGGGACAACAGCAGCAGCAGCGGCTCAGCAGCAGCAGCGGCTCAGCAGCAGCAGCGGCAGCCGCAGCAACAACAACAACAGCAACCAAAGGCAAAAAGGTGCTGCGATACTGCGGTCCCGTAAAACCCAAGCACGGGCAAAAAGGATCACTTTACAAATGCCCACAAATGCGGCCGGTTTTCATGTTGCTGCCACAAGCGACAACAACAACAACAACAACAACAGCAATAACAACAACAACAACAACAAGTTACCCGAAAGGTAACCGAACGCGTTGAGGCTCAGCGAACTCAACCAAAAAAACAAAGCAAACAAAATGAAAAGCGAGCAGAGAAAAAACAACAAGACGCGAAAGAGAAAACCGTAGACAGAAAGACAGAAAGAAAACTACAGCCAAGCAAGCTTAAGCCCAGCTACCCACCATGCCTTACAGCCCTACAGCTACCTTTATCAATTGAGGCACTACCGCGCCTTAGTCGCGTAATGCCAATCAAAACATTGTCTCGACGAGGGTTTGGGCAGGATTTGGGCGGCGGGGAGGGGTTAAGAGGTCGCGGTAGAGGGAGTAACGGTAGTGCTGGGTGTTAGTTGGGCATGGGCTAAGAAACTCTATATATATATATATATATACGAAGTTCACGCCCGTCTCTAATTGGTCATAAATATGAGACGAGGCTGTCGCTGTGCCTGCCACAGCTTATCAGTGTAGTGAGGCAGGTGTGATAGCCCAGATAGGTGTGGCAGGACCTGGCATATATACATATATATATCTGTCAGCTTATATATACCAATAGGTTACTGCAGTACCTTGCTTCCTTCGCCGTAAGGTCGATAATGTCGCTAGACTCCTTTTGCTTTATTTGTGTAGTGTCCTCTGCACTTATAGATATTCATAAGGTATATATATATATTCAGGTACTGCTCTAGATATATATTTAAGCGATCTGGTATAGAATAAATACTCAATGCGTTATAGAGCTACATCTTCAGTTACTGCGCTTGACACATAGTCAAATCTCTTCACGAACTGCTGTAAACATATAGACATATAACTTCAGGGTCGGTTCTACACATACTGGCAGATATCTTCAGGCACTGCAGAAATATAGACAGACAAATGTCAGGTTACTGCTGCTGTACACCTTTAGATATTTTGCCTTTCACACATATATGTTCTGGTTCCATCATAGAAATAATTCGATTTCTGTGAAATTTGTCTGCCCCTGCGCCGTTTGGTGCGATTAGGGTTTTCCCAGTAATCCCCTCACCCTCGCACTGCCTGGCCACATCGATTCGAGCGAAATGTCAGTCACAGACTGGACTGGCTATAGGTTTACCGTTAGACAGCAACTGACCGCGTCTGTTGGCATTTAGTGCCAGCTGAGCGACAATTGGCGCCGTCGCGTCGCACGTCAAGGTCAGCCTCGAAGCGGGAGCGCAGAGCTCGAGTGACAGGCGAACTGGATGCGAACGCCCGGTCAGTAATCACCCTACTCTCCCACTCTTCCTCCCTCCCACTCTCTCTCTCACCTCTCTGTCTCTGTTTGTTGCGCAAGTTTTGCACTTAATTTCGATTTGTGCGTTGCGTGTTGCATTTAAAATTTATAGACAAATACTTGAGGCTGACCCACACCCCTCACCTGCGCAGGAGCAATCGCTGCCCACTGCCCCGCCCCCAGGGCACTGCCTCGTCCCCTCTCCCCGCAGCCACTTGGCGTGCTCAGTGAAGTGTAAAGTGTAGCAGGCACGCACACGCCACCCCCCACACTTCCTGCCCCTGCAGCTCCCCTTGAGGGGTTGCACTGCCAAATGAAGTTGCCACTCACTCACTGCCTCTCTCTCTCCCCCCCCTCTCTCTCTCTCAGCCGGCCTGCCTGACGCATTTTCGTTGGCATTTTCCGTGTTTCCCTTTTTGCTGGTTGCGACGTGCCGCGTTTTTCATGCTTTGATGCGGCGTCACAAATTGTTGTGGTATTTGTTGTCGTTTCCCGGCGATTGTTGTTGCACCCTCGCAAATAGTTGTAGAACAACGGCAATTCGTTTATTTAATTCATTTGCCACGTTGCTGCTGCCTTGACCCACCCACCCACTCCCTCCCCCCCTCGCCAACGTCGTCGTCGTCTGGCAGCGGCATTTCCTTGTGCCTGCGTCAAACAAAGCGAGCGCCAGCGCGTGGCAAGTGTCAGGAACAGTTCGCAGTTCCCAGTTCCCAGTTCGCAGTTCGCAGTTGTTCGCGCTGATTCGTCTCCAGCCAACAACAGTGGCCCTTGCCACGCCCCCACCTCCCCCCTTTCGGCCACCGCAGCTCGTGGCACTTGCAGAACTTGACGCTGCACTTGGCACACAATTCGACAGCAGCAACAACAATGAAACGCAGGCGTTGAAGCATAAATTGCATGACAAATAAACCTGCCAGCGCTGCTCGACGCAAGGACAATGACAATGACAATGAAAGCGGCAACAACAGCAGCAGCAGCAACAGCAGCAACAGCAACAGCAGCAGCAGCAACAGCAGCAACAGCAGCAACAGCAGCAACAGCAACAACAGCAACTTGCGCTGTTTGCAGATTTGTTTGCACTGCTTGCACAGCACACACACATACACTCTGTCTCCCTCTCCTTCCCTGCTTCTCTCTCCCTACATTTCTCCCTCTCTCTCCCTCTCTCTCTCTCTCTCTCTCACCTGCTTTCCTTCGGCCCTTCGCCTTTGTATGCAGCTGACAAAGCTCAAGGTTTGCCTTGGATTCGCTTCAAGATTCGACTGGGCAGCAAAGTCTATGTATAAACCATAGCATAACTATACTATATTCTATACTATACTATACTATATACTACACTACTTTATATATACCATGCTTAACCAATCTACCCTACACTATACTCTATGTTTGTAAGTTACTCTAGCTGCTAACACGTAGTTTATTCCATAGAGTAGCATGTGATGTTGTATCTATAAGCTCTAAAAGTCAGATCTTTATAATACTTTAACAACTTATTTTTATAGGAATAAATAGCAGATATATTAAGCTCGTTAAGCTGCCAATAGTTTCTAGGCTAGCCCGAAGATATGTCTGTCTGAGGCGACCGCTTGCCGCATGTTTCCCCAAGCATAACTCAATGTTTCCAGCCAAAATCTTGCTAGCTTCGTTTTGGCAATACACGAGACGAGTTTTTGGTAATTTCTGTACTCTGCTTCTTCTTCTTCAAACTCAAGCGAGAGTTTAGACCAACATAATCATTGTCTACAGTCTGTTTGTGGCCTAAGCTTGTTGTGATAACTGCAAGGCGATTGTCTTTATCGCAAGTTGCCGATTATGTAACTGCCAAGGCGATTGCAGCGACAACTCTTGCGTAACTCATGAAAGCAGAGACGCAAAGAGCGGGAGGAAGGCAGGGGGGAATGAGAGCGGGATGAAGAGGGGGGAAAAGCGAGAGAGGCAGCGACAGCGAGCACAAAGTACACATATCACATCTCAAATGGGGAGTCAGGCACGCAGATTAGAGTTGCCGCGCTAAGCCGGGCGAAGACTGCAGACTGCAGACTGCAGACAGGCAACTGTAGACTGGCAACTGTGAGACTGTGGACGATTGCAGCAGCGTCAACGGCCACGTCAATGAGTCGAGTCAGGCAGGCAGGCGGGCAGCGCAAATCCCTTGGAGTTAGGTGGCACAGCACCTGGTGCAGTGTGGCCAGCTCCGGCAAGTGACTGTGCCGCTGTTGGTGTGTGTGCGTGTGTGTGTGACAATTCAAATCAGCAACGCACTGACAGGAATTAACCTAATTTTACAGCCAACAAACTTGAGCCGCAGCTCGCAACTCGCAGCGTCTCCTCCTCTTGCCACGGGTGATGCCGTGCATGAATGAAGACGACTGCGACGACGACGACGACGACGATGACTGCGACTCACGGATACTTTCAGTATGCGCTCATGTAGAAAATCCAGCGATCTGTTCCACGTCCATGCCGCATTTTTCATGCCGCGTACGTTGTGTGCACTTAATAGTTGCCCATAAACACGGTCCGCACTCGACGCGCATCGCCTCGCCTCGCCTCGTCTCGTCTCGTTCCCCAGCTCCATTACCATCTCCAACTCCGTGCCAGTCCCAGCTGAGCCCAGGCAATTCATTGCCTGCCTGCCTGGGGAGCAGCCCGCTGCCCGTCCCCGGGCGGAGGGTTGCAAGCCGCAGCGGCAGAGTCGATTTTTCTGCATCGTGAAACACATGATGCAAAACTAATTCGAAATTAATGTGTGTGCGCTTTGTCTATGCCCCTTCCCCGGCCCGCACCCTGTCTCTGGCACAGTGTCTGCCCTTGGGCCAGGGTTGGCAGTGGGTGGATAAGCCCAACCCCGTCACGGGGTCGAAAACGTTGAGCCACTCGAGCACTTGTCGCAAAAACAACGAACTATGACACGGCAGATGCGAAAATAAACCAGAGTTAATGCGAGGGAGAGAAGCAGGAGGGTTATAGATACAAAATATTTAGGAAATAGCTAAGAAGTATCTTTGAAATATCTCGGAAATAACTGTGAAATATCTAGGTAAGGAATACCTTTGCTGTATAAAGTACGAGCTCAAGCGCTGTCTTTATCTAAACTGTGGCATAAAGTCCCCCGATCTATTTAGCAGCTGAGCTAATCCCAGCGATTTATCAGCTGTCTCATTCCTAGACAATATTTTCACTATATTTCGATGCAGAAACCCCAAGTTCTTAAATAGATACGATATGTTCCCATACGATATGCTTAGATCGTCTCTGCGCATATATAGAACAATTCAAGATAGACTCAGCGCGGGGTACTGCGCGCACTTGCCGGCGGGCCGGGAGGGTTGCCAGCTACGCCTCTCGCGCGCGGAGGCTGTACCGTGTCGTGTGGGCGTGGCAACGCGCAACTGTTGCAAGATGCGTTGCCAAACATCGCACTTGACTATGCAAACAGGCAAGTGGGCGGCATGCGACTTTGTTTATTTATTTGCCTGCGACCTCCATCGCGCTACCCTCTTCAATTGCCCCCCACCCCCCCACCTCTTCGACCGTTCGCACACTGTCCATCTGTCTGTTTGTTGGTCTGTTTGTCCCACTGTTTGCCTGGCTGTCAGTCAAAACGGATGGGCTCAAGGCTCAAGGATGCTGTCGAAGCCGGCGCTGCACTTGTGCGTCTTCCTCGAGGACGCTGCTGCCCCTGCTGTTTGTGCTAGTCAAACAGAGGCGTCAGTCACGTTGGTGGGGGGAAGGGGGCAGGCTTGGGCAGGGGGTAAACACCACACAAAGAAAAACACAAGCAGCAGCAGCAGCAGCAAAAAATAATTCCATCCTAAGCGAGAAATGAATGTTTGAACTTTTATGGCTGCTCCCGCGCGGGGTGGGGCGCGGGTGGGTTTGGGCTGAGTCGAGGGGGTTGCTGACGCAGCCACTGCCTCTGTCAATGGCATAATTGCTATTGCTACAACAACAATTACAAACAACAGCAGCACAAGCGGCAGGCAGCAAGGTTTTTGTGGCAATCAAATGAAGTGTTCCTGAATGGTTTTCAAAGTTAATTTGAGTGATGCTTGAAGCGAGTCTGCGCCGCATTGAGCTGCAGCGGTTACTGGTACTGACACACCCTCGGCAACGTACCCGCGCTACCCTCTTCGACCGTCCGCGTCCTGCCTTCTCCCTCCTCCCTTCTCCCTGCCTGTTCTGTAGCGTTTTTCCCAATGGTCGCGTGTTTATTAACATGTGTTAACAACAACTTAAAGCGCCCATATGGAACCCGGAGCTAGCTAGGACGCGCCATATTGGTTCCTGATCCTGGGGTTCCTTCCCCGGCCAACTCGATTTCTTTGTCAACCGGCGACATGTAAGCGATGCCGGTAAACACTTCAAGTTTCCGTTTCGTTTCATTTCAAGCTGCTGCTGCTGCTGCTGCTTGAACGGTTTAGTGGTTGCCCGGTTGGTTGGACGATCGAACGGGGTCTGGGTTGCGTTGGGTGGTGCTGCTGCGGGTCAATTGTGAGTCGTCGCCCGGGAAGTGCTGCTTGTGCCGGTGAAACAACAATCGAGTGAGCCGGCGAGTTCTCCGTGGGGCGACGCACCTGACGCGCCTGTGAACCCGAAATCAGATCGAAAACACCCCCGGGAGATTTTTGTTTTCGGATTAGATGCGAGACGTGGGATAAGCGTCTGAAGAAGGTTGACAAGCAGCCAACGTCGTAAGCGGAAGAACGAAAACAGTGCAACAATGCGTCGATGCGATAACCCTCTTGGGGAAAGGGAGAGATAAGCAAAGTGCTCAGTGTAAACTAGTGGTTCGAGTAATTAGAATCTCCACTCGACGAGTCCTACGTCTTGGGTTTTGTATGTGCCCGTGCGAGCACCTTACTCGAGTGTGTATTGAGCTCTTACGCTGTTTCTACTCTCTCATTACCCAGAACCTTCTTCAAGCTTCTGTATTCAGCTCAACCTCCTTCTCCCAACTTCCACTTATCTCACCCGCTTTCAGCCCGCAATATCACTCAGCTCTTACCTTGCCCTATCCATTTCTAACCTCTTCCCTGCTCTCTCCAATCCGACCTACAGCCTCTGCCTGACCCCGTTTCTAACCTTAAGCTAAGCCTACTTCTTAGCTCGTCCTAACCTCAACTGCAACCTCGCTCCAGCCATACTTCGCAGCTCTCCCCCCAACTCTATTCTTACCTCTGCTTAGCCCAGTTGTAACCTGGTCCTAACCTCTTTCTAACTACCTTCTAAGACCCTCGCTGCTCAGCCGTCAGCTTGGAGGCGTCTCTTCTTGTTTCCAGACTTCGGCAATCTTCGCAATTCTTTCCGCTGTCTGAAGCGCTCAGCAGTTCTCTCCGCTGATTGCAATTAACCTTCGCTCGCCTGACCATCAGCCGAGTACACAGCTATTCGCACTCATATTCGCATTCGCATTCGCATTCACATTCACTTTGGCAAATGCCCGAGCAAGTTTGAATCAAAGCGGCTCGTTCGCTTCCTGCTCGTCACTTGCGATTTGGCCAGCGATACGCGCAGCTGCATTATGATCATCATCTGGCCGGGATTTGCATGCTACGCTGCAGGAGACAGCTTGACTGGTAATGCGTTAAGCTCCACTACCCCCCCCTCTCTCTCTCTCTCTCTCTCACCCCTCTCCGCTCGCTGCATTTCCCTTTCAGCCGACTGAGTGACAGGTGGACAACTAGACGGGCGTAGCAGGCAGCTTGGCTTGGTAGTTCCAACTGTGCTGGGAACTGGAGCTCAAAACCGGGCACGGAACATGAGGCTAATGACACTCAGTCTGGCGCCAAATTCGAGGCATATTGTGTGGCAAAGCCAAGCCAACCCTCAGCGGGTCGCATCTGGTGCGGATTAGATTATGCATAATAAAGTGTAATTTATTTTCGGCAAGTTTCGAATGTTGGCAAGTGTCGAGCAGAGATTGCAGGCGGCAGGCGGCAGGCAGGACCTTTATCAGGTGGCAGGCTCCCCAGAGACCGTCGAGATTCGTCGAGATTCGGTGCAGCGCGAGGGTTGTCGCCAGACAATCCACAATCGTTGCGTTTTGAGTGACACGTTTCAACGCGAGATGCGTCGCCTGGCATCCGGGTCTGCTCTCTCTCTCTCGCTCTCTCTGGGCCTGGTGTCGCGTGGCTCGCTTATCTGGAGCAGTGCAGGACGACAAGGTCGCGTGTCAGCATTTTGCATGGCGACGGGCAGCAGGCAGCAGGCAGCGAGGCGATAAGCGAAGCAGGAACTGGCTTAATCAACTTATTCGGGCATCGTGAATCGTTTCTGCAACTGCATTTGACACGTGTCCCCAGGGGTAGTACCCCGTGTGAGGGATGCGGGGGGTGGGGTGGGGCTACTTAGACCATGAAATGGCGACACGTGACCCGAGCCGTGCGTCGCCATGCCAAGCAGGTCGTTCTTTTCGGCTTAGGCCATACACAAATATTATTTATTGCAATTGTATTTTAAGTGGCTTTTGGGTTGCCCCCCTCCCCCTCTCCGCAGCAACCCCCTAGTACGCTCCGCCCCTGCATTGTTGAGCAATTTGTTTTTGAGATTTCCGAACTAAAACCTCTCTTTCGCTCTCTCCCAATCTCTTTCTGTACAGATTCATTAATGGGCTCCGCGAGCGAAGACGAAGACGACGATGATCCGCCACATTTGCGCGGACCGGCGCTGGGATTGGGCGTGCTCGGCCCGAATGGGCCAGACTCAGCGGGTGGACCGCTGGGCACCTCGGATATATCAGTACAAAGCATGAGCACCGATAGTAAAAATACGCATGACGATTCCGATCAGGTAAGTTTCTCAGTATGTGGAGGCTCTTCTCCCGCTTCTCCTCCTCCTCCACCACCTACCTCCTGCCCAGCATGGAATCGGCTTGCATCATTAACAGGTTTCCGTTTGCCAGTATACAAAGTAATGAATGGAATCGAATGGACATGGCCCTGGAATGGGAAAGCGTCGGCTCCGTCTGCCACTTTGTAGACCCGACGTCAGCCCCATTTGATTAATGATTGGCAAATGATTATGAGCTCGTATATCTCACTCCAACAAACTCTCCCACTCTACCACTCTCTCTCCCTCCCTCCCTCCCTCTCTCTCTCGCTCTGCAACTCATGCATTTTGTCGATCTCGCAGGGCTCCTTGGACGGCGATCCCGATGGACGCGGCGATTCTCAGGCGGAGAACAAAAGTCCCGACGATGCCAACGGCTCAAAGCGACGCGGACCCCGCACCACCATCAAGGCCAAACAGCTGGAGGTACTGAAAACGGCATTCAATCAGACACCGAAACCGACACGCCATATTAGGGAGCAACTGGCCAAGGAAACGGGACTGCCCATGCGCGTGATACAGGTGAGTTTCCCTGCCGTACTCGAACTCGAACTCGATTTCGATTTCGAATTCGAATTCGATTTCCATTCCTGTCCCCATCGCATCGCTGCAACTGTGCTCAGGCGTAACCGACAGCCGAACCGAACAAATGCAACTGTCAGCTGCAGTACATAAACAATTTGTTCTACTCGAGGAACTCAATGGGGAGATGCACGGACCGGGTAGGGCTCTGGCCCGGCTAGACGAAGCTCGAATGCTCTGCCAGATAAGAGGGTGCCAAATTGTGTAGCCTATTCGATTTTCAGCGAAAGCAGCTTCTTTTTATGGCTCGAAATTATCATCAAGCTGAGCAAACCTCCAAGTTGAAGCAGTCTGCAAATTGTAGCTATGGTAGTGCAGGAAAGGTCCTCCCTAGAGTACAGGGTGCCAAATTGTATTGCCTGTTCGATTTGCAGCGAAAGCAGCTTCTTTTTATGGCTCGAAATCATCATGTAGAAGCTGATGAACCTCCAAGTTCAAGCAGTCTGCTTTGGTAGTGCAGAGAAGGTCCTCTCCAGGCAAGAAGGTGTCAATTATAGTGAAAACCTTGTTTAAACTAAGAGACCTTGCGCAGCACACTCTATAAAGGTCTTCTACATATTCAGCCATACCCAGAGCTCAGACTTAGGCTTGAATTAGGCTTGTTGAAGCCGCACAGCAATCAAATACAAGTTAATCTTGAAATTCTTAAGGTATAACTCAAGGGTGCCTTGCAGAATTTACCGAAATACCTTCTTCATAAGGTGACCACGCGGCTAGCCTATTGGTTACCCTGCATAGTTCCGACTAAGATGAAATTGTTGCGCTTTGCCGACTCCGATTTTGCGAGTTACCTCTTTGGGTTCGGTTTCCACTGCGGCCCCCAGAGTGACCATGTGACGCTGTTCGGTTGGGTTTGCCGCAGCTCAGTTCCTGTCTCCCTCTCGCTCTCCCTCTCGCTCTCTGTCTGTTTCTGTCTGCGTTTCATCAGCATAAAAAAGGCATAAATTAGGCGCGCTGCGAGTGTTTAAACTAAGGCAAAAGCAAAGCCAAAGTCATCGACTCTGGGGCGAGTTCCAATTGTTGTTGTTTTTTTCACTTTTTAAAACCAAATCATAAAAATAGTCGGCCGCGATATTTCAACGTCGTCGTTTGCCGCCTTGCAACGCTTCATTGCGCCCTCCATCTCTCTCTCCCGCTCTCCCACTCTCTCTCCCGCTCTCTCTCTCTCTTGCGGTCTTGCGGCATTCACTGTGGTTTCAAGCCAGTAAAAAACAACAAACCAAATACAATAAAAAATAAAATGAACTTAAGGCCGTAAAGCCGAGGCGGGGGCGCATAAAAACGGAAGTTCATTGCGCCAAAAACCAAAAAAAAAAGGAAAATCGACAAAAACCCACAAAAAAGACCCAAAGAAGCCCCCAAAAAGCCCCAAAGGCAGCGAAATATTTTTACTACAGCAAGACGACCCTGAGCTGCAAGAGAGAGAGAGAAAGAGAGAGAGAAAGAGAGAGAGAGAAATTAGTAAAGCCGAAGAAAAGAAAAATGCATAAGTGAATAACGCCCACGTTTCGAATGAGAAGTGATTAAAAGCAAAGGCAGCGAAAGCGTTTAACATTCGTACGGCTATGAGAAGCGCCGAGAACGGCCATGTTAAGCACAACTGTTAGCTAACATGCGATAAAGGCCCTGGGCTGTGCAATTAGCATTCTTATGGCAAGTTTGCGTGAAAATGCGGCAGGCAAATGGTGCGAGAGAGCGAGAGAGAGGTAGGGCGAGAGCAAGAGGGAACGATAACACACTGAAGTAGGGCTCAGTGCAGATATATACATAGAAAATGTGCACAGCCAGCCCCATTATGCATAATAATGTGGCGTGTCTGCGCCTCTCGAGATTAGCAAAATGCAGCGCAATAAAGATCGTAATAATCTTTAAGCGTTAAGCTCGAAATCTGAGTACCCCGGCGCTCTAGGTAGTATGCCCTGAATATGTAAGTCGTTAGCTTGGAGCTGATTATGCTATTAGTAGGGAAAGATTTAAGTAGATGTTTATATATAATGTGATCGTAGATGAAGATCATAAGCAGGCCGAAAATTATATCTGCTATTTCTGCAGATTAAAACTGAATTATACGAGATTATAATGAGTTCCTAACTCTGCTTAGAAATAAATTAAAGTAACTAACTAATTAATAGCATTTAAAGTGAGTATGATGCGCAATTAGGCCTGCAAGTAATCGGTTTTAAAACATATATAACATATATATAACTTGGATTTTTTGTGCCTAGTTTCATGTGCAAACTCGAATTCTATTTTTCTAAATTTCCCAACATTTATCAACACACATATATACATATATATATTCTTGTTGGTATGCCCAATTTTCCTAGCTCTCCCAACTGCGCCAGTATCCATTTCATCATCTGTTTTGAGGCACCGCTGACACCTTCCTGTTCTCACTTGCGGCTGATTACGTTGTAATCGCGTTACGCGCTGCTGCGATTGATCCACTCGGCATCTGTTCGGCTCCTGTCAAGGATATCCGCAGCATATGCTTGCAACTTAATACGTGCAGGGTAGCAGACAGACGGGCAGACAGGCAGACAGGCAGACAGACAGACGGGCAGTCAGACAGACGGGCAGTCAGACAGTCGGACAGACAGCCAGAGCGACTTTTCCCGCAGCGCGCGCACCTTCGCCGCGTTAGCATTTTCCCTTTCTTTCAGCGCATTTTCAACAGGTTTGACTTACAAATTCTTCATGCCGCGCCCCCGCACACGCACACAGACACACCCCCACACACGCACACACACAGCTGTTAAACGCGTTCGATCCGTGCGATCTTTTCCCACTCGAAATGAAAATGTTGAAAAACGAAACATTTAACGAGGGATTACGCAGGCGCAGTCGAGAGTCGTAGCCTTTCTCTCTCTCTCTCTCTACTTTTCCCTTTCTCAGTCTCTCCCTCTCTCTCTTCCTTACACTCTGCCTCTGTTGTCGCCGCCTTTGATGTATCATTGGTTACAGTTAAAGGATATTTCGGGCGGCATGTCGCCAGTTTTGGTTGAGTCTTTAAACGCGACAAGTGTGACACAATCAACACCTCTTTATGCCCAGCTCGCTGTAGGCCCCTCTTCTGCCGCTACGCCCCTGCCACTACGCCCCTGCCACTGCACGTTGTCGTTGTTGCCCTCTTCAAATCTAAACGAAAGTGACAAATGCCAACGAGTTGAAGAGGAGGCGACGCTGACGTTGACTTAATCGCCTTGCTGGAGCAGCTTACACACACACACACCAGCACACACACACCAGCACACACACACTGGCACACACATACTGGCACACACACACAGCTGTGCGCTGTCAACTTTTGCATCTTCATTAATGTTGCATTTTTTTTTTAAATTTTTTTAATTTTTTTTCGCGGCTTTAAAACTCGCACAGTGTGACAGAGTGACAGGCACTTGTTGTTGCTGTTGCTGTGGCAATCAACAATATCCAATAACAAGTTGTCAGTCAATCGCCGCTGTTGCATGTACCAGGAAAATGTGCGGCAGCCGAAAAAAAAATCGCTGCAGTTGCAGCTGCTTAGAAGAAGGCACAGATAGGCAGCTACAAAAGATACGTAGATACTTTCAGCTAGACTGCTGTGCAGCCCTTTGAGTAACTTGATCTGCACGCATCAAAGCGTTGTCCATGCCACAAGCGGCGGCCGCGAGGGCGATAGAGAGAGAGGGAGAATGGGAGAGAGGGGCGTCTAACAAAAATGTCAACGCCAAAAAGCGATCGCATAGTTGCAACGACTTTTTGTGGGCCAGCAGCGGCGTCCCGCATGCTGTGCGTTATTATGCGACAGTCTACAACAACAACAACAACAACAGCAGCAGCAACAACATCAACAGCAGCAGCAGCGGCAGCGACAGCAGCAACAGCAGCAACGGGGCCAGACACAACACACAGACAGAAGCAGCGTGACACAAAAACTTCTTAAGAACTTTGCCGACAGCTCGCAGCGGGCGGGCAGCCACGCCCCCCAGCCCCCGCTACAGGCCAGCGAGGCTGCTTACAAGTGGCAGGGAGGGGGAGTGGCAGGCAGGCAGGCAGGGAAGGGAAGGGAAGGGGCTGCTGCTGCTAACAATTTGCATAGCTCGCAGCGTTTTTGGCTGTGATTGGCAGTCTGAACTTTGACCTGACAGCTGACCCAAGCAGCAAATTGCGCTACCCCCTGCCCCTGCCCCTGCCCCAAACCGCTTTCAACTCAAACACAAGTGCTGGGGCCGTGGGGGGAGGTTGGGGCAGGTAGGAAGGGGGCGCGACCACAAAACCGCCGCAAACAACAAATAAATCATCGACATGTTTTCAACATTAACATTAAAAGCGCACAGCAATAACAATAACAATACTATATAACCTAGTGCCCCTGCCCTGCCCTCCCCCCTTCCACCTACCGTAACACTCTCTCGGCTATGGCCCATAACAATGGCCAATAACAATAACAATCATAACAGCAGCAGCAGCAGCAGCAGCTGCCCAAACTGAAACTCAAAGTCGAAGTCGAAGTCGAAGTGGAAGTTTTGATTTTCGTCTGCCTCTGTTTCTTCTGCCGCCCCCCCCCGCTGCTTCCCCACCAGCCCCGCTCTCGTTTTATAGGCCGACAATTTGTAAAACGACTTAAACCTACTTTAAGTCGAAACATATAATAGATATAAAGGGTGCTTCGCCGTGGCCGAAACCGAATCTCAGTCGGCCTGATACGCTTTGCCCCTATATGGTTTATCATGTTGAAAATAACTCACAAGCTAAATGGAACTTAGTCATAGCAGATGCACAGAGTGTCGGTTTGGATGAAGTGGGTAGACTTGGTCTATAAAGCGCAGGAATAATTTGAGAATATATGATAATATTGTAAGATTTTTCCCATCTAAAATACAAGAGTTTTCTGATTATATCTAAAGTTGTACTGCTTTGAAAGTCATGGAATAAATGAGATAATATTATAATATAATAGAAAATATAATATACAATTTTTATAATTTTTATATTATGAATATCATAAAATATATTATAATATATTATATTAGAATAGATGACAATTAGCTAGTTAAACCCTGTAGTTATACCCTCTGTAGTTTATTCTTTGTCGCCATATCTTTAATGATTTCAAGCATAGCTCCATGATATATATGATACCTAGACTCTGTAGCAGAGTGCTAGCTTAGATGGCGCAGTGAAGGCTTTAGCGAAGGTGCTTGCTTATAAAGTTGAGGATCCACTGCGATAATGAACTAATACTAGAAAGAAAAGCTAGCTATTTTCCGCTGGAAACCAAGTTTCTTGCCACTCAATAGCTTCTTAGTATTATAATTAATTCTATGTTAATATAAAGTACATTAATCTCATTTATCCCATGCATAACTCAATCAAAACCAGCCCTATAAGCGTAATTTAAAGCTCGTTTACTCGGTACTACGCCGGCTAGGTAGGCCAGCAAATCTTTGGCATATTCCATGATCAGCTGCGGCCCTGCGGCAACCTGTCGCAGTGCTGCCCCGAACGTAGCACCCATTAGAGATCGAGCGCTTTATGGGCGCGAAACTCGTGTGACTTTCAGTCGGACGAGGTTTTTTTTAGGTAGGTTTTATTTTCTGGGGGGGATTTCGATTTTGTAGCTTTTGTTTTAATGCGTGCGCTCCATTTACGCCAACGTCGTCGTCGTCGGCGGCGGCGTCTCGCAAACTAAGCTTTGAAAAATTATAAACAAATAAAGAGAGGAGGGGCAGAGAGAGCGAGGAGGGGCGGGAGTGGACTGGGCAGCGGGAGGCAAATCATACGGACGGTCGCCGTCGCGCTCGACTTGAGGGCCCCGCTTAATGTGGCGTGCGTTCGGCTGGCGCCACTCGACGACGACGTCGCGATGATCGCCAGCTACAGATACAGCCGAAGCCGAAGCCAAAGCCAAAGCCAAAGCCAAAGCCAGAGGCAAAGCTCAGCCGCAGCCACAGCCACAGCTATAGATACAGATACAGTCTGAGATACAGCTGCGGATACAGATACGCCTAGAGATGCGGATGTGAGAGCGACAGCGACAGCGACGCAGCGAGACATTTGTCAAGTGTCTCACAGAGCCAGCGACCTGCCAGACTCCCCTCCCTTCTGCTGCCCCCCCTCTGGCCACGCCCCTGTGCCGACACGCTCATGTGCAGAGGCGTTTATTTGTCAACAGACAAATTTCGAGAGCATTTCGAGTTGATTTACATTTTGTTTTATCTGAGCGGCGATTTATAATAATTTTTTTCTTCTTCTGCTCTCCGCGTTTTCTTCTTTTTCTTTATTTTTTTGTTTTTTATTTGAGTTTTCGTTTTGGTCGGTTTCTTTGGGAAACGATTTGCATTTTGGGCCACGGAAGTTGACAAATTTCGTTTAATCTGAAATCAGATGCGCGTAGAACGCGTGTGGTTGCGGCGGTGTGGGGGGTGGGGGGTCAATAAAGGGTTAAGGAAAGTAGTAGGAAGGGAAAGGGGGGGGGACTGGCGTTAAGATCGCGCTGCACTAATTAGTCAAAGACGCGCTTATTAATTGAGCGGAAATTGTTTGATTGCCCTGCGAGCGATTTATGGCCAAAAAAAAGGCTAAAACCGAACGTAAAATGTTGATCGAACGCGGCTAATTAGCGTGCTCGCTCTGCGGCCCACAACAGCTCTATTGCCGTCTCTTTCCCCGGGCCAAACAACAACAGCAATTAGAGCAAAACAAACGCTGCATTGAAATGACCACAAAAGCGGCTAATTTAACGCATTAAACGTGGCTGAAAATGCTGAGTGCGCGAGCGGGACAGGACAATCGAGAGTGAGAGAGAAGGATTCATTATGAAATCGAGCCGGGACTGAGGCGGCGCCTGCGCAAACATGACGGGGCAATTCGTAGCCCACCAGAAACCCTAGTTATTTAACCGCAACTGACCCTTTTGAAAATTATAATTTCAACAACTCATCAGCTCGCTATTAATTCGCTGTCGAAGAGGACTTTGTTAGGCGCCGGGAAGGGGCAGGGGTAGACCATGGGGCATGGGGGAGGGGTACTAGCAGAGCAAACTGTTTGGCCAAAGATGCCGCGTCATGCGGTCCAAGAAGCTACGCCGCCAAGAACCTCGCAAACACCAGCTAAACTATGGGAAAAACAGCAACAACAGCAGCAGCAACAACAGCAGCAACAACAGCAACAACAGCAGCAGCAACAACAGCAGCAACTCGAGTAGAGAACAGCAGCAGCGGCAGTCGAAGTTAATTATCTGTTAACCTGAGCCCAGGCGAATTCACGCCTCGCACAAATGTATCTGCAACTGTACGCGGCGTAGCTGTATCTGTATCCGTATCTTTTGCTTGCTCCACGCGCTGTCGGTAGTCGCTGCGCGCTACGCGGCAGCGCGGAAGCCTGCGCTGTGGTAGCCAAGTCATCTGCGCCCAGTATAGAACAACGTTGGGGGCGTGGTTGGTGCGGCAATAAATGCTGCGTCACGGGCGGCGCAGGGGAATAAAGAAATCCAGCCCACACTCGATAGGAAATGATATTGCAGAGGGAGCTAATCAGAGAGAGAGAGAGAGAGAGAAACACAAGTGCAGCAGCACGGGATTAAAGGGAGAGAAAGAAAGGGAGAGTTGAGAGTAGGTGTAGGTAAAGATATATATTAAAGAGATAAATGGAGTTGGATACAGAAAATTAAAGCAAGAGAAAGAGACTTAGCTGAAGCTAGAGCTCAATATTGAACTGGAAAAGAGAAATAGAATTTAGATATAGTTAGATAGTTAGATATATAAAAATAAAAATATATTTAAATATATCTATTTAGTAATAGATACATAGACATAGACTAAGGCAAAGAAGCTGAGAGATAGACAAGAATAAATAGGGATACTGCCACTAAGAGACCTGAGACTGGAGATAGATAAACGCCAATGAATAGATAAATATTGAGATAGATAGATAAGAAGAGTACAGTATATATGCCACTTTTGGGGAATTTCGCCGTAAACCCTCTATGAGATGCTTCGCTTTCAGCGTATATCCACATCCAATAAAAACCAATGCCATAAGCGAACTGTAGCCCGCAATTAAGACAGAGACTGCACGCTGCGGCAACAAGGGGTTAATCTACAAAGGCTGATGAGGGGGATGGGGGTGGGGCGGAAACCATCTCACAAATCGGTGCCATCAGCGCGAAATCATGTCAATCAGCGCGCGAATACGTGACACACATTTGGACAATGCGACAAGGCACAACTCACTCGAAATCCCAGAAAGAAACGACGAATCGCAGGGGCAAACGCAGACGGAGGCGCAGGGAGGAAGAGGGAACCCGACGGGGGCAACCAAATGCGGCTGCCGTCGGTCCGGGTCACAATGAAGCAACTTTGACTTTTGACTGGCGGCCCCGCAAATTATATGTTAAGCGCTTTAATGGGCTACGCCGGTCTAAACGGTGGGTGGGGCACGAAGGCGGTGGCCGGGGGGGAGTGGGCGCAACCGCACACCCGCGCCAGCTGAGAGAGACTGCTGCCGTTTAACATAATTTGCTATAATTTTCAACACAACGCCGGCATCGAAGTGGCTGCCGGCGAGGCAGCCCCGCCACGCCAAGGGGTAGACAACGCGCCTCGCCCCCCCCCGGCCTGCCTGCCAGCCTTCTGTCCCGCTGCAAGCGAGTCAAAAGCGCAATAATCATTTTGTTAGGTTGCGGGGAAGCCTGCAAAGTTGAACCTGAGCCTGAGCCTGAGCCTGAGCCTGAACCTGAACCTGCACCTGAGCCAGAGCTCGAGCCTGAACCTCGAGTGAATCGGAGCCTGATTGCTACCACGGCCATTATGTTACGTTGTTTGCCCTTTTATGTCAGGGCCTAACCTATAATTTAACTAAATGTTCAAATGTTTTGCGAGCATTGCCGCCTGCCGCCTGCCGCCTTCAACAACAACCTTCACTCAAATTTGCTGTTGAAAGCTTTTGAGGAACAAAATTGGAAACAAATTTCTCATTCTTGTTGCGGTTGCTGCTCCCCGAAGTGCGGAAATAAAATATTATCCCCCGCTCCCTCTGCCTGCTGCACGCCAAATTGCAGGCAACAACAATTTCGAAAAACGGCAACGTAGCATATTATATAATCAGCGTGGCAACGTCGCAAACTTCACTTCACTTCGCTCATCTCCTATCATCACATTTCACATCTATATCAAGTTCGTCTCGCACAGCCCAAATAAACATACGAAACTCAAAATGGAAACTTGCACACACACACAGCACACACACACACCCGCACACACGCACAACCGCGCACACACACACACGCATGTGCAGCTTGCATAGTTGAAAATTGTTTTGCAATTGAAAAACGCGAAAATTTAGCCGCAAGCAGTTTGAAAAACAATTGAAAAACTTGCAAAATAAATTGTAGACACTATGCAGGGTTGGGGGAACAGGGTGTAGGAGCTTAGGGCACCCGCTGAGATTGAGATTGGAATAAGTAACGAGAAAGAGCTAGAGTCATCTCCGACGGTCTAATACCCTTCGCTAGCTTAAAAAAAAAAATAAAACTTTATAATTCCCAAAAGCGCATTTTGTTTAAATTCTTTGCAAGCTATGGCTATCTCGCTTACACATAACTTGCGGGCAGCGCTGCTCGCAACTGCGGAAAATATTCAGCTGCATAACTTTTGTTTTAAAGCTGCGATTGTTATGAAATTTGTAAGATATATGCAGCTCATGTGCACCCATGTGTATGTCAAAGCAGAATGCTAAAACTTGCAAACTCTGCGTAATAAACGCAATAAACCTTTTAGGCGGGCTGTGGGCGTGGCAATCGAAATTTTAAATAAGCTGCAGTTGCGTTTGACGGACTGCAAACTACTGGACAAATTTTGCGGCTCTAGCTTTGCCAGTAGACGAGATCTGTGGATTAGTGTATTCCTTTCTGGGCCATATTCAGTGGCAGTATGACACATGAAGGAAGTTGCCAAGCTGCCATATTGTACCTGTTAGCAGGCCCTGCTACATTTCACTTACTCTCAATGCCACGCCCCACTCGCAGCCGGTTGCCAATGTTGTTGTTGTTGTTCACTCGTTGTTTTTCTCATTTTCTTTGCAATTCGCCATTTCTGTGGCTTGTTTTTCTTTGTCGACGGAAACAAAACAATGCAAAATAAAGAGAGGAAAAAATGAGAGGGTACTGCTGCTGCAAGAACAACAAGAACAAAGCACGCAAATAAATGCAACAAACTGCGAAACTCACTATTGTGAATGCATTTTTTAGCTGCACTCCTTTTTCCAATTTTTTGTTTCCATTTTCTATTTGTTTGTGCGCTTGTTTTGCTCGCCCTTCCCCCTGCACAGCAACCCTGTACCTTTTATTTTTGTTGTTGCTGTTGTTGTTGTTGTTGCATAAATGAAAATGAAAAATTGTCTGACCGCAGGCGCGAACGGGCCAAGTAACGCAAAAACACACACACGTATTTACATTCCCATTGCCATTGGCAGTTGGTTGAGAGAGAGAGCAATGCGAGGGCGTTTGCAGGGTTAAAGGGGAGGGGGTGCGTAGAATGGGGGATGGGGTCAGTTGGGTTAGGCTGTCGCGTCTGCGGTTACACTGACTACGCTATTACGTTATTACATTGCGGCTTGACGTCTAATTGAAATGTGGCAACAACAAGTCGAGTACCCAAGCTCGTCAGGCTGAATCAATCCGAAGTCGTAGCCGGTCCCTAACCATACCATCTGCCGTCAGCCTTATTGTTTAGGCAGAAAGAGCTGGAAAGAGCAGAGGAACTTTTTGGAAACTTGAAATATTTTGAAGAATTTATAACTGCCAGGGTATATCAAGTATATCAAGTTTTGACTATATAGGATCATAGATAATATAGTATAATACACATACAATTATCAAAAACTATAATAACTCATTTGGCTGCTGATAACCTTTATAAACATTGTGAAACAAACACTCTAGCTGCCAAATTACGCCTTCTTTTAAATTTTTATAGGCGTTAATGGGCGTGTCTACATGCTAAAATAAACTGCCAGTTATTGCAAATGTTGCTACAAAATTTGTTGGTTGTAGCTCTTATCTTCACTGAGATTTAGCTGTTCATACAGACGCACAAATGAAGAAACAAGCGAATACGGCCTTTTCGATTTTGCTATAGGCTGGAAGCTGCCTTAATTCAGCTTCTTACACACATTTTCGGCTAAACTAGCACTACACAACGTAATGAGTCTGCTGTGCTGCGCCCAGCTCCGAAGACTGCTCTTCGGAGGAGACTCTCCGCCGTCTTTGGCCTGTCAAAAGTTACGCGCTTGACTAACGTTTCGGGCAAATCGCTCGACACGCCACCAGACTTAACGTCAGCGCGAGGAATCTACTAGAATCTTGACTGGCACAGCATGTGACTTCCTTTAGTTGGGTCCTGCGAGCCGACAGAATCTCAGTTTGCCTCCGCAGGCCCCTGCACAGCTGCCGTCTCTGCAATCTGCGGTCCGTGCAGTCGCCGTTCTCACAGCCTAACGATTTTCTAGCGAAATTCGTTGTGCCACAAGTTGTCAGTTTATAAATGAAGCTGCCCCTCACCTGCACTCGCCTCATATGCATGTCTAGGCCCAGATCCAGCGATCTTCAGGTTGAGAGTTCATAAAACTTGATCGCAGATTCAAATGAACTGCAGACAGCGGCGCTCGTCATTAAAATTCACGCTTAAATTGCCCACAACGGGAACAGCTGCAGCAGTATCTAAGCCAAATTCATTGGAAACTATTTGCCAAAAAAAAAAAGCCGTAAAGGACACAGTCGACAGGCAAGCAGGGCAACTGGGGGAAAACAAAAATAAAAAAGCCCAAAGACATAAATCAAAAAATTTCATTGAGAAAACTTTTGCCAAAACAGAGATACAAAAAAAAAAAAAAAAAAAAAACTAAAAACCACGCCGAAAAAATCAAGTCAAAGTCGAGAAAACGAGACCGAAAAGATCATTAAAAAACGCGTCCAAGATATGAATATTAAAATGCAAAAAATAAACAAAAAAAAAAAACGCGCAGAGAGCGGGAGCGATACGAAAAGGAAACCGAAATGAGGAGACAAAAGACCGAAGAGGGTACCGCGAGCGCGAGCGAAAAGGTGCCACTAAAAATTTTGAAATATGTTTTTATTTTATTACTTTGCATGCTGTGCACGGTGCTTCTGGAGCACCCGAAACGATGCAGAACATCGTAAAACGAGCGTTCTCCTCGATACCGATACCAGGTTCGTTCTGGGATCGGATCTGGGCGCTGGGACTGGGGTTGGGGCTAATTTTGCAACGGCCGCCCGGTGTGGCGGCGGTAGCTTCAATGCACAAGGCACAGCAACAACAATTAGACATGTTCCCCTCTCTCTCTCTCTCTCTCTCTTTTACTTTGCAACACACACTAAGCTCAGCTTCTCTTTCTCCTTCACAGGTCTGGTTCCAGAACAAGCGATCCAAGGAGCGTCGCATGAAGCAAATCACCAGCATGGGTCGTCCGCCTTTCTTTGGCGGCGCGCGCAAAATGCGCGGCTTCCCCATGAATCTCTCGCCGGGCGGGCTAGACGATGGTCCCGGATTCCCCTACTTTGCAGCAGACGCTAAATTCGAGTTCGGCTACGGTGGCCCATTTCATCCGCACGATGGACCCTTCTTTCCCGGCCATCCCGGCGGACCGATGCCCTTTAACGCGCCAGGTAAGGCACGAGGCTTCAACGAGCTACCTGTATATAGCTTAATCTATATGTTATATGGTTTTTAGGCTAGTAAATCAGTCGGAGCTAAAACCTTCTAGGCACCCTACCCTACTAATTGAGGCAACTTTGATAAGCTTTTAATTTTGTTAGTGGAAACTCTCATAGTTTTTTCAAACTTATCATAAATTGTCGTAGTTTATATAAGCCAAGCCTTGGGTTAGAAAGTAAACAAATCTGGAGGTTACTTGATAATTTAGTTTCTGCTTTTACTGTCTTTTCTTATTTTTTTTTAACAAATTTCTTTGAATAAGTCATGTATTTTTCAGTTTCTTCAATTTTCAATTTAGTTTAGCG
Organism: Zaprionus inermis; assembly: GCA_018151445.1. NCBI lineage: Eukaryota > Metazoa > Arthropoda > Insecta > Diptera > Drosophilidae > Zaprionus > Zaprionus inermis. The sequence goes on from JAECXD010001052.1 coordinate 7,812,090, forward strand.
CGATTTTCCCGCTTATCTTTGTTCATTATTTTTGAAAACTTATTATAAATAGCTGTAGATGATATATGCTTTAGCTTAAGCTTTATTTTCCAAGCAATTTCAAGTTTATTAGCCAGGAAATGAATTCCTAAACTTCGTTTGTTTTTTAACTGAAATTCCCAAAGAAACTGAAAACCTAATGATAAGAAAATATTTCTACACTGTAGAGTTTTGAACACCTTACGAAAAGCAATAAACTAAGCGCTATCTAAATACTAAATGCCAGTAGAAAAAACTCAAGACTCCAAAAATAGAGTAGCATATTGAAGATATTGAAAAATAGCTAAAAACCAAGAAAAATAGCTAGAAAAACAAGCTAAAATAGCTCGAAAGTGAACATAACCTTAAATCCTAGAAACATAACGCAATTCTCACTCTCTCTCGCTCTCTCTCTTTGTGTCACAGGTGGACCCATGGATCACAGCGGCCCCATACCGATGGTGAATGAGTTTGGCCTGACGCCCGAGTCAACATTTCTGAGTCAGGCGGGCGCACCGCCCATGCAGCTGCAGACCGCGGTGGGGCCGCCGCCGCCGCCGCCGCCAAATGCCGCCGAGCATTTGCTGCAACAGGCGGCAGCGCAGCAGCAGGCGGCACAGAATGCGCAACAAGCAGCAAGCCAAACGCAGCAGCAGCAGCAGCAGCAGCAACAGCAACAGCAGCAGCAACAACAACAAAATGGCCCGCGTACCGCATCGCCCGAGTTCATGAGCTCGGCGAACTTCAGCGAACCGCAGAATATGCAAAATGAAGGGCTTGTTTGGTAATATACAAAACAGTTGGCAACGCGCCTGCTGTTTCTCAAGACCTACACGCAGCAGCAGCGCCAACAGCAGCAACAGCAGCAGCAGCAGCAGGAGCAACAACAGCAACAAAGCGAGGAGGAGTAGAAAAATCAGCAACAACAACAACAACAGCAGCAGCAGCAGCCGACGTCGCCGTCGCAGTCGCAGCAGCAGCCGTGACAAAGCTTCGTCGTCTTCGCTGCCGCCGCCCACTGCGCGCACACACAGCTGTCGTCTCGCTCTGGCGCAGGGCGATTGGCATGTGCGGCGCATCGTATGAGAACGAGAACGAGAGCGCGAGCCCGTCTGCGTCGTCGTTGTGTGCGTGTGTGTGTGTGTGCGTTCGCTCTCGCTCTCGCGAGAGTCGAGACTCGTATTTGGCTGGCCTGCCTTGCACTTCCCCTCCCTCGCACACGACAGCACAGCACACACTCCCCTCGCACTGCTTTGGCCGAAAAACAGCTGCTCGGGCTCGGTTTGGCTTGTTTTTGTTGTCTTTATTATTACTGTGTTTATTGTTTTAGTAGCTTCTCTCTTATTTGTTTCCTTCTTTCTGTCGATGACTGCGCCAAAATATTTGTAAATTATTTTTTAAAATTCATAGCAAAAACAAAACAAAACAAAAAACAATGAAGAAAAAACAAAAAACACAAAAATCGCAGAGAATGCAGAAGAAAACACAAGCGAAATCTCTTAATGTACATTGAAATGGGCGCTGCACATAAAAAACTATAAATATATAAATTATAAAATATATATAAATAAAAATAAATATATGCGACATAAACACAGCAGATATATGTATATTTCCCCTATATTTTTTTTTGTATTTTAATCCAACTAAAGAAAAAAGCAGAAGACGCAGAATATGCTTAAAACATAAATGAAAACAAAAAACAAAATGAAAAACGAAAATCAAATACATTAACTAAACTTGTCTTGTCTGTAATAAACTATTTATGTGTATGTGTGTGTAAAAACAAAAGCAAAAAACAAAAACAAAAAACATAAACAAAATCAGCAAGAAAACAAAAATACGTAGCCTAAAGGAATGAGAGAGCAAGAAATAAAGAAAAACAGAGGAAAGGCAAAGGAAATAATAATATTATTTTTTTTGTAAATTAGCACATTTTTTATGATTCGAAGAAGCGTTTGATTTTTGTTTTGCAAACAATCATATTATACATATATATATATTTTTTTTTCGCATGTATTTTTTTTTATTATCATTATTAATATGATTATTATTACCATATTACTATTATACATATACGGAAGGAAAGTAAACATATTTTATAATCGTTGTCTAACAACATAAACGTAACTAGGCATTGTACTTGTGTAGTTTTCTAGTGAATAAGTTTATATATATATATATGGTATATGGTATATACCTAAATATATATATATAGAAGAAGAAAAGAGAGGCGTACGCATATATATATATATATCTATATATATATTATATAAAGCTATATAGAGAGCAGCACACATAGCTAACTTTTTTTTTTTTTTTTGTGGTCTTAGTGTGTAAGCAACATAATTTATTATAAACAAATCTATGAAAATGATAAAGAAATGGTATGAATAAAAGAAAATGCTAAACGAAAATCGACAAAAGAGAAAACAAGTTAAAATAAAGAAAAGACGAAAAAAAAAAAACATAAAAAATACTTACGAAAGCTAATTAAATGTAATATCATGAACAAAATGTAAAACTAGCAAAGAAAAATACAAAATAAATCAAGAAGAACAACAGCATTGGAAAAATAAGAAGAAAAAGATCGTGGAGAACAGCTATAAAACAAATATAAATTTCTATATATGACTAGAGAATAGAAGAAGAAGAGGAAGAAGGAGAAGAGCTAACCGATTTGAGTTTTCCATCGATATTATAATTATTATTATGGATTGGCCCCTCGGACTTGCGGCCGCATCACCCTATTACACCTATTATTATTATGATTATTATTATAATTATTATTATTATTGTAAAAAGTATTTAGTGTTAGCCTAATGCGTAAGTTTATTAACAACAACAACAGCGGAAATAACCAGAGAAACAACAACAACACCAGCAGATATCGCAAGCGAAGCCGAAACAGATGAAAGATGGATTAATCCATCCGATTCATCTGACGAAACTGGCGAGCAAAACAAAATAAGAATCTAAACACACAAATTGTTAACAAACAAGAAGAAAAACATTGGAGAAAAGAAACACGATGCAAAGAGAAAAGAATGAATGAGCAACAAGCGATAAAAGCGAAAACTTTGATGAGAAAAAAAAAAATATAAAAAATATAAAAATAAAAAAAAATATATATGAAAATGCTTTGATTATTTTCTACACAATTCGTTGTGTATAAAGGGGGTGGGTGGGGGGTGTGTGGGTTTTACAGGAGATGCTGTGACAGTTTAAGCCGGAGCTAACTATAATTTCTCTTTGAATGCGAAGCTTAAAGATTGCAGTTCAATCTTTGAGATACTTTTGTTGTGCTTTCGATAGATCGATCCCTTAGTCAAATAACTAATATCTTGGAGCCATATTAGATACATGTGAGGCGCATAAAAATAAAAACGTATAAATCACATTTGCAGCTCAAAACAACCATTTGTAGTTCGCAGATACATTGAGATACAGTTGCGGTTAAAATAATAGCACTATGACCACAATTTGTGTTCGTCCCAGCTTTATTCTACTTTTCGGACACTTTTTGATTCTTTTACTTAATAAACATAAAAGATACAATGATTATCAATTAATAAATGAAAAAGTACATTTGAATCTCTAAATGGCTTTTCAAAATAGTATCTATAGTCTCTTTCAGATACTTGTATCTTTTATTTGCTTAAATGAGAAAGTATCTTTGAGCTACATATGCATCTTATTGGACTAAACAATATAGTATATCCCAGACACATTAGTATCTCATTTACTAAATAAAATAGTATCTCTCAGATACTGTTGTATCTTAAGGATACACGCTATTAGCACATGTAGCAAGGACAAAGTGGATGCATTTTCCAGCAACAGATGAGTGTGAGAGAGGTGTGTGCGATAGGTGTGTGTTTGAGTGTGTGTAGTGCGTGTGTGTGAGTGAGTGTGTGTTTTGTGTGTGCGTGTGTGTGCGCATTGCTTAGCTGAAAGCGTTTACACGCTGCCCTTCAATCGCACAGCCGAAACAGAAGAAACAACAGCAGCAGCAGCAACAGCAGCAGCAGCAACAACAGGAGGCAGAAGCAGAGCAACTGCGCCTGCTACAGACACATGCGAAAGTTAATATGCGTGGCTAATATCGGGCCAAGATTATTAATGTTGTGGACATGCACATGCGTGTCCGTTGTTGCTGCTGTTGTCGATGTTGTTGCTGCAACTTCAGCTGGCTGTGGGAGACTCAAGCGTGGCCACACTTGCAGTGCGGGTGGAGTGGGGCTAGGGCGGGCGGGTGGGTGAGGGATCAAGCTTGGTGTGCGTGTGTGCGAGTGTGTGTGTGTGCGGAGACTGTGCGCCTTTGTTCGACACATGTGCGCGCATTCACACCTAGAAGCAGCAAGAAAGGAGCAACTACAGGCGGGTTGCTGGCGCTGGGCGGGGGCGCGGGGCAGGGGCGTAGGCAATTGATGGGCAGATGGGCAGAGGGAGCTATGACCGGGATGGGGGAGGTGGCAGGGGCAGCAGGGGACGACGGGTAAAGAGGCAAACTATGAACGGCGACAGAGTGCGTGCGCAGGGCACAATAAGCCGCATGTGTGTTAGCTGTGTGCGTGTGTATCAATGCGTGTGTGCGTGTGTGTGTGCGTGTGTGTGTGCGTGTGTGTGCTGCATGGATGCGAGCTGCGTTGTGGCCTGGACACGGCAGCATGATAGCATTTAATGCCAAACAATGCCACAGTTGTTGTTGCTCTGGTACAAGTTGCTGCTGTTGTTGCTGCTGCTGCTGCTCCTCTCCCGCGCTGGCCATGACGAATGCCTAACCCCCTCCTTCCTCCTGCCTGCCTGCCTGCCTGCCTGCCAAAGTTAGCCCCAAAATGCTGCATTCGCAGGCGTTGCAAAATGGATTAGGCAACGCAACGAGGCGTGCTCGGGCAGGCGTTGCACTTGACACGGGGGGAGCGGGGCGAGCGGGGGTGCAGGTGCAGGGGTTAGGCCTGCACAACTGGCAGCTATATGCTTGTCTAAAACGCATATTAAACGTCCATCAGCGCGCACAGCCCTGCAACGTGCTGCAACGTGCAACGTGCAACGTGCAACGTTCAATCTGTCCGGCCATCAATCCGCAAAGGCAAAAGGACTCTCCCGCTCCGCGCCCCTCCACCCCGACTGACGTGTGTGACGTGCGTTTATCAGTGGCAGCACAGTTGGCATAGACCGCAGCCGGCGCAGCAGTGGCGTAGTGGCAGCAAAAGGGGATCCGAACTGTTGTCGGGGGATGCGTTTGTGTGTGTCTGTGTGTGTGTGTGTGTGGCAAGGCCTACGCTCGCTTGACTAATGGTTTTTGGTCAAGCAGAGGCGGAGCTACTGCTTCCTCTTTTTGCCCCCCCACTTCGCAACACCCACTTCTCCCTCACCCCCCTCTCACTACGCTGTGCGCGCCTTAACGTTTCCGTTTCCGTTTGTCGCCAATAACTGAATTTGTTAACCTTAAATTGGCATTTAGAGCAGTCCTACCTCCCCCCCCTCCCACGCACACTCCCTTCACTAGCACACTCGCTGCCCCCGAACCCCCTCAAGCTGCGCTACTGCGCCTCCGCCTCCGCCTCCAGCTGCAGATTAAGATTTAGTTGCGCCGCTTCCATCATCACTCATGGCACATGTCAAGAGCGAGTGGAGGGCGAGGGCGAAAGCGAGTGGCAAGGGGGAAGAGGAAGCAGCAGAGCAAGAGGGAGCGACAGAGAGAGAGAGAGAGAGAGGCGGCAAGCCAGCATTATGATAAATGCTTCCGAATCTTGCAGCTTAGCAAGTCACGCGTGCTCGCTGTCTCAGACCCTTCTGCAGTCTCCAACCCAACCCCCGCTCTTCGCCTTGATCTTTTGCAGTAACGCACATGCACAGACATGTGTAATCATGTACAGTGGACACACGCTAACAGCAAATCTCTTTAAGGTTGTTGCGAGCGAAGAAATCTCTCTCTGTCTTTACCCTGTCTACACCTTCCCCTACCCGCTTCCCTATTCCTCAACTTAACTCTCCAGCTTGCTCTTCTTCTACCGCGACCTCCCCCTGTCTCCCACTGTCTCGCCCTACCCCGCTCTCTCTCTCTCTGTCTCTTCAAGCCAAACCGCAAAATTGGCCTCTAACTTGAATCCTAAAGTTGCTTTGATCGTTTTATGGCAACCGATGCTGTCTGTCGTTGTTTATCATTGTTGTTTATGTTGTTGTTGTTATTGCTGTCGTTATTGCTGCTGCTGTTGCTGTCACTGTTGCTGCTTGTCCGTTGATTACCTGATTGCTCTGACCACTACGCCTAATGACTCAATTTTTACCGAGCCAAGCCGAGTCAATTATGCGGCTTGCTCTGCTTTTCTCCCATTCACAATTGCCACAACCAACATGTGACTCATTCACAAAATCAACAACAACAGCAACAACATTAGGAACAGACATTACGTGGAGGGAGGCAATTGGGGTAGAGGTGGAGGGGGTGCAGGGTGCAACTTGCAACCGGCTGTGAAGTGTGCGTGCCACGCAATGACAGCCTGACTATGTTTGATTTGAAGCTGTCGAAAGGCAGCAACAACAACAGCAACAACAGCAACAACAGCAACAGCAACAACAACAACTCAAGCAATAACAATAACAATAACAATTAGATTGACTCTGGTTTATTAACGAACAACGACTACGGCATGAACTAACACACAAACGATTCCTTATTATGTCTGTATGAACGCGTAGATCTGAGAGACTTTAGCAGCTAAGGCCATCAAACTTGGTCTACATACTCACAGTACCTTTAAAGTTGTTTTGTAATTCAGCTAAACTTCTTATTGCCTCTGCAAATAATCAAAATCCCCAAGTGCAAGTCGGATTTCATTGCTGGCATTTTTATTTTTTTGTTTTTTGCATATTTAATTATTATTAAAACCCATAGAAGTGCATGGTCGAAACTTGATGGCAGCTCTACTCCCCTATTGGAAATACGACATTCTATTTGTCTATTTTAGGAATGACAGTGCTTCGATAAGCTGTAGAATATTCAAATATCTCAAGATTGGCTCGAAACTCTTGACAAACTGAATGAGTTTTCCCTAACGTGCTGTAAGTTAGGGTATAATCAGGGCACGCTGTGATTGACAACGTCGAATCGAGTCGAATGTTTGAGAGGGACAGTCAAAAAGGCGGGCAAGGAGACAGGCAGACGGACAGACGGACAGACAGACAGACAGAGTGGCAAAGAGAGAGAGAGAGAAGCAGGCAGACTGAGAGACATGGCTGTATCGACTCGAAAAGATTGAGTGAGAGACAGATGGACAGTCAATGTGACATACAGAAAGACAGTAAGAGGGACAGACAGACAGACAGACAGAGAGAGAGAGAGAGAGAGAGACAGACAGACAGACAGACACGCAGGCTTAGCAAATTGAAAAGTTCAAGTTGCAAAGAGGAGAAAAGCGTCGCACACGAAGGCGATGGCGCCACAAAGCGAACCGTAACCGAAGGCTGAGCTTGAGCCCGATCCGATACCCAGACTGGCATAGCTGTTGTGTGTGTGTGTGCGAGTACGAATTGCAGCTACTGTAGCTGCTGCTGACACGCAAACCTACTCCAATTTCGAGGGAGCTACGTGTCTCCGTGTCTGCCAAGTGTCAGGCGAGGGCACAGAAAGATTTCACAACGTCCAACAGCGCTGACACATTGTCGGCGGACGGACAAGGGGACGGGGGGTACACGAGGCAGGGGGACAGTCACAGGGGGCTTAGGGGCAAGTTTAGTGGGGTGTACGATTGCGCTTAGCTGCGCCTCGACTTGTCTTCTGTGTGTGCTTTGTCATTAAAACGAAGCTACTGTAAGTGGCAAAGCAAAGCAGCAAGTACAACAACAACAGCAGCAGCAACCACAGCAGCAATATCTACCTGAACAGCAGCAACATCTACCACAACAACGGCAACAACAACAACAAGCGAAACAGCTGTAATTGTCGTGCAGCTTATTAGCAGTGCAGCCCACTTTAACGAACAGAAAATAAGCTATTTTTAGCGTGCAGCTATGCACAGAACAAGCTAAAAAGCAAGCGTAAAATAGCTGAAGCTGTTCTGAACAAAGAAGCAAAAGAAGAATTTATTTGAACAAAATAAAAACAATACAAAAATTAACAAAATTAAAAACGAAATAAAATTTAATTAAATATAAAAAACGAAAAAAAGTTAAAATATAGCTAAAAAAAAAAGCTGACCTTATATAAAAATAAGCCAAAACTTTCTTCACTATTTACGCTGCATATTTGACGGTTAAAAAGCTGAAACTGGCAGCACTGGCAGCAGCTGCGTACACTCTAAGGCTTGCCCGCTTAAGTGCTACCCCACTTGCCCGCTTGCTCCCCCCCCACCCTGGCTGTTATGGCCAATCAAAATTAGCTGCCTTTTCAACAAATACATACATGCATCTATCAACTATATCTATATATATATAAACTACATATCTCATATATCATGTATCTTTTGCCCCCGCTGCCCACTCGCAGTTGGCCCCAATAGGCTCCTCTCTCTCCCCCTTCCGCTGCCACTTGGCTTATGATATACGAGCTACACGTCGCTGGGCTACTGTGTGTGCAGTATTTTAGTATTTCAGTATTTCAGTATTTTATAGTATGGCCGCAGCAGCAGTCGCGTTTAGTATTCCGTTTTGTTGGCCGCCTTTTCCATTGTGAACACGCAATGTCATTTCACGCTAAGCCCACGACATGAACATGGACATGCTCCAGGCTCAGGTGAAGCCGGCGGGATGGGGGTAGGGTTGCTGGGTAGGGTTACAGGGTAGCAGCCTCGCAGGCCACGTAACAACGGAAGCCGCCGCCGACGGCGACGGCGACGGCGCAGGCGTAGCGCAGGCAGCATACCCGCATGTGTCAGCGCTGCAGCAAAATGTGTTAATATTTGATAAGCTCAATATGTGGTCGCCCGACATGCGCGGGTTGCGCAAGAGCGCGGAAGGGAGGAGGGGAGGGTGACGATGTAGAGTAGGGTAGGGGCAAGCGGGACGCGGCTCCGGGCTGCCTGAAACTGTGCGGCACTTGCGTGTCGCATGCACATGCGAGTGACTGCACACAGTTCCACAGGGTACCCTTTGCTGGCGGCCGGGCTCCCCCGCTACGCCCCCCCCCCTCCTATCACTGCTCTGTGCTCTGCTCCTGTTGGGCAACACCGCACAGCAGCAAAATGACACCAAAAACCGTTGGAAAATTGTTACGAAAATGTATTACGGCTTGTCACTTTGACACCTTGTGACCCCCTGCAGCCCGCCCGCTGTTGCCCGCTGCTGCCCTCTACTTGGCAATTGGACATGCGACGGGGCAGCAACTGCTTCAGCTGGCCACAAACGCCACAGCGAGGGAAGCACGCGCAGTTGAGGGCACATCGCAAAGATTGAGTGGATGAGACTACAAGCAAACTAGATATATGTGTAGATAAACATGATATATACAAGTAGATCTAAAAAGAAAAAAATAAAACTTTACTTTAACTTTCTCAATATACACAGCTTCAAACCGCTTGAGAAGCGCATAGAGCGGCGCTAGACCTACTAAATAGATATGTAAACGATACTGAGACATTTCAAAGCACACAGAAACCATATAAAATATAAAATGTACTCCTAAGCCCCAAATCATAGGATAAATTTGAAGATAAACAAGTTTTTATCGCCACGCACAACTTGAAACCCTTTGAGAAGCGCATAGAGCGGCGCTAGACCTACTTAATAGATATGTAAGCTATACCAAGCAATTTAAAGCACAAAGCAGCCAAAAATCAAATCTACTCTTAAACCCCAAAACATAAGTTAGATTTGAAATTGATCACCAGGCATAGCTCAAAGACTTTTGAGAAGCGCATAGAGCGGCGCTAGACCTTGCTTATTATACATGCCATCATAACTTAGTTCTTAAGACTCTAGATAATGCAAAAACTGTATTTAAATTCGAAAACGTTAACGTCCACGTCAGCTTCAAGTTCAAGTTCTTTCTCATCCAGCAGCACATCCTTTAACATTATGAGAATCGCATACAGAGGCGTTTGACCTTTTGCTTCTGGGGACTGCACTCGTGCACGACGGCGCCAACAGGGACAACATCAATTTGCGCTAATCTCTCGACTCGACGCACGCGAAGAGCAGCGAAAAACAGGAAAAACAAAAAACAAAAAATAAAAAAAAAAAACAAGAAGAAATGCTTCCACATTGCCGCGTTCCGTTAGCCAGAAAAAAGCCAGAAAACGCTACCCGGTACCCTCGATGCGGTACTGGCATTTAGATGAAGCGCTTAGCGCTACGGTTAATTAAACGATAATTTCGCATGATTTTGAGTGAAACGCATTCGCTTTGGGTTAGTCCACGGCACATACCGCCCCACACTTCCCCCGCCCACCCGCTCGCCATACCAATTCCGACGAAAACTCACAGGACCCTCTGCTCATGCCATGCGATTGCTCGACTGACCGCAGAGCATAAAGCGTTTTAATGGAGCGTGCCGCTGCTGAATTTCAGCTTATTTAATGCAAATGAAGCGCCCATCGTTCAGCCACAGCGACGTCGCAGCCACCCCCCCACTGCTCCCATCACCTCCATCACCCCCTCTTTGCTGTCAGTCGAACCATTTCACAGTCAAGCCAAACATGTGTACAGCGCATTCGTATTCGTATTCGCACCCGTGCGCCGTCACTTTTGATGGAACGCTCTGCCGGTGCCTCCTTTGTGCTCCATCTGCATCTCCATCTCTGTCGCGCTGTCTCCGTTGCTGTCGCCGTCTCTGTCGCTCTCCCTCCCTCCCTCTCTCTCTCTCTCTCGCCGTCTGGCTTTGTCTTGCTGCAGCGCAATCTAGTTCAATCTATGGAGACATCTACATGGTTTGAGCCCCACACAGTCGAAACGCATCGGTCTATGGCTTTTTACGTGGGCCGAGACACACACACACACACATTCAGGCACACTCTACCATGTTCCCCATCTCGTACATCCTCTTGTTCCTCTCTCCCTCTGCCGCTTCCTCTTTCATTTGCCTTCGCTTGTTGTTTGGTGTCGATATGTGTCGCTGACACGTGTTCGTTGCGGGCGACAACAGACAGCTTTATTACACGAGTTATGAACACACACACACACACACACACACACACACACACACACACACACACACACACACACACACACACGCACACACACTGCCTTACACACTCGCCAGATACAGATACAGATGCAAAGATACTAAGATACCGGGCAAGAGGCGGCAAATTTACATGCAGTCTCGAACTAGGCGAGGTCGCCTCACTGGGCTGTTGCCGTCGCTCAAGTGCAAAGTTGTTGCTGTTGTTGCTGTTGTTGCTGTTGCACGCCTGCAATTTGATGAAATTAATGCAAATTACAAATATCTAATTGATGATCCAGCCACAGCTCGAGAGCGGGAATACGGGATTGGGGGAAACGGAAATAGCGCCTGTCGATGAGGCTTAACTTCGTCTAGTATTAAAAACATTTACTGCTAAAATGTCTGAAAGAAAGCTTTAAAATCAAAGTTATAATTTTCGCGCAACTAAAATAAGTTAGGAAACTGATTAAAGTTTTTATTTAGCTACAAACTGTGCCCCTGCCCACGACTTGAGATCGAAGAAATCATAGCTCCCCTTGGAACTCTTTCATAACACTTGAATTTCCTTGAATTATTCTGTAAATCTAGCATATCAAATCATTTTTAAATGTTGAAATTGTGCGTATTTATAGGGAGTATTATTACCACCCGTTTACTCATATAATATCATAATATTTACAGTATTTTTCACGAGTGTAGCTTTTTTTGGAACAAGCTGCTTTATTTTCCAAAACACAAATCAATCTTAATTAGCTGCAAATACAGCTCAGCTCAGTGCTGGCAGTTTAGCGGGAATTGTGGATTAGATGGACTAGTAAATTAAGCTTTTTTTCGCTGCTTCTGCAGTTGCCATATTTCGCTATGAAATTTAACTGAAAAATGATTTTATATCGATCATTTCCTGCGAAATTCAACAGTTTCATATTTACGTTTTGTAATTTTGCCATTTTTCAGCTTTATTTTCTATAAATGCCATAGGTTCTTTTTACGTGAATTTTTTAGCGAATAATAGCTTGGCCTTTTTCCCGCTAAACACTGTTTTTTTTTTCGGTTTCCAAAAGCTGGCAACACTGTTGAAAAAAAGGTAGCTAACCGCCCACTTAAAATGCAACATTAAATTGAGTTTTTGTTTACATTTCGCATTGTTCGTTCGATTGCTTCGGTCTTCGGAAGAATTCGTCGAAGAAGCCAAACCGCGGCGCGGAGAAGGCATTAAAACTAATTTGCGAGTTGTTTTTTTTCGGGCTAACAATAAAACTCTTTTTTTTTATGATCTACCCGATGAAATCAGTATCTAACAATGCTAAAATGTATTATGAATTTTTATTACTTCAGCTCGTTTAGGTTGTTGTTGTGGCTTTCTGGGTGTATGTTAGGGTGTAGTTGTTACTTGAATTTAATGCCGCTGGTCTGTCTGGCAACGCTCTGCCTCTGGCTCCGCTGTCCTTGCTTTTGTTTAGACTTATTTTTCTGTTGATCTAAGCTCATTTTGTGCGGTTTTGTGATTTTTGCTGAATTTGTGCAAAACAAATGTGTAACAACAAGAACAATAAGAGAGACAACAACAGCAGCAGCAACAACGACAACAACAACAACAACAATAACAAAGTATTCACATTGAATTGCAATAAAAGCAAAATCAACACAAAAATCGTAATAAAATCAAAGCAAACAATGCGAAAAAACCGACAGACAGCAAACCAAAAGCAAATACTGACGAGTGCGACAGAGACGGACATGGCGGGGGGAAGGGGGTGGTTCGAATGGGGGAGTGAGAGTGGAACAACCATTCGAGCTTTGCGTTTGTATGGGAATTTGTGGCCATATCTCATGCTGTATATCTTTAAATGCTCTCAGTGTGTACATATATATGCATAAATTTATGCTATATTCCCCATTCCCCCCCCCCTCCTCGAGGTGGGTGTGCGGGTGTGTGTGTGCGTGTTTGCACAACCGACGCCATATTTAATAACATATCAATGACTATTTCATTTTGTTGTCTATTTGGGTGGCCAATTTAGACGACAGAACTCCCGAACTACCCAGAAAACTATTATGTTGCTATGCCCCCGATCTATCGACCCTACCCTACCCCCCCCATCAACTCTGCAACTTTTATGGCATGTGCCATAGTGAATTGGGGAGACAAGTGGGGGAACAAAATTGTAATAACAGTTTTCATTTGTCATTTTGGTCGCTTCATTTGCAACGAACTTTGCTTTCATTTTTTTTTTTTTTTCTGAGCGAGAATATTCGCAAATTCCGAAAACAATCAGTTTTTTTTTTTAATTATTGATTGTCGGTGGTCTGAAATGCAGGCTGCCATAGTGTGCGTGGTTTGTTAATTGCGCTGGTGTTGGAAAAAAAGAAACAACACAAACAATGCAAGCGAGCTCGAAAAATAAAAAAATAAAAAATACAGAAAGTTAGGTTAAGTTCGGTTTCCAAGGGTTTAATTTCCATGCGATTTTTGGCACATAAAAGCACTGATTTTATATAGAAAGGTAAGCACTATTTATGAGTTTAAACAATATAAATTCTTAAGGAACCAAAATATTAATAATAAAATAAATAAATAAAAACAAAAAATTATATTAAAGTGCGGTTAGGTTTGGTTACCTAATGCCAATTATGGGTAAACCTAAAGCATTATTTGCAGGCAAAACGAGCTCAATTGGATGAAAATCAAATAAGGCTTTTTCTCAGGGAAACAATGATATATAATATATAGCAATTGTAAGGTTTTGATCAAATTTGAAACGTATGATGACGTATGCTATATTGTGATATTTCAGAAACCAATATGGATTTACTTGCCATAAGAATTGGTGCATTCCACTGCAAGTCTTGTGATATATTTTCGATAGGGTTTTATTTTTAGAGGGCTTATTTATAACTGTATTATCCATAAGAATTCATCAAAGCTTCGCAGAACTACAATTGGCTCTAAGTTACGTCCCAGTTCGAGCAGCTTAAACCCATTTGGGGTTGGGTATTCCCCATTTTCCCGCACTGCGCTCGCCTGGTAACCTTTGCCGCCGCCGCCTCCGCCTCCCCCTACGCCTCCTGCGGGTCCTCTTGCCCTCTGGCAAATTGCCGTGCGGCATTTCGGCTTTCGGTCTCGCATCGCAGCGAGATTTGTTGGCGCTTTCTGTTTGTTTTGTGTTTAGCAGACAAACAGCGAAAAATGAAAATCAACAACAGATTGTTCTCTGCTGCGCCTCGTTTACCCAGCTGATCCAGGCTACAGTTGCCCTTCCCCGCCCCCACTCCTCTCCGGCGACCTTGTCGGCATCTTGTTTTTTTGTTTTGTTTTCTCTCTATCTCTCTCTTTCTGAGAGTATCATAAATTCTTATTACAATTTTTCATTTATTTATTTTCGCAGTGCTTTATTATTTGTTTTGCCATTTGCCCCGGCTCACACACACACACACACACCACGCACACAGCGAGCGCATTTGCAAAAAGGAAACGGAAGGCAAAAATTTATGTGTGAAGCATTTAAAAGCTTTACAAACATTAAAATGTCTGTCTAACTGTGACTGTGTGTGTACCCCCGTGTGTGTGTGTGTGCTTATCGGCATCAAAAATTGCGCACGTCTGCGTGTGTGTGTGTGTGTGTGTGTCTCGTGTTTGCGCAAATCGTTAGAGCGAAGAGTTGTGTAAATATTTGTGTGAAAAATTTTTCCGAACGTGGATTAAAAACTTTTCCCATGTTGCCTGGTTACACAGCAGACAGAGACAGCAGCAGTGCGAAAGAGAGAGAAAGAGAGAGAGAGAGAGGGAGAGAGGTAGCTAGTGCAGTTGCTGGTTATTTTGTAGCTCTATATCTGTTCTATCTATTACAGATTTATTTTGAAAAATTTATTAGCATATTTATTTACTTTTTGCAGGCGCATGCAGAGTGTGTGCTGTGTGTGCACCGTGTGTATGTGTGTGTGTGTGCGTGTGTGTGTCTGTGTGTGCGCTTTGAGGTTTTGTGTCGCACTGTTTGGGTTTATGTTTTGGTTATTTTTGGCATTACGCATACGCCGTGTGTGTTGTCGGAAACGAATTTGCGGATGCCTGAACGCACACACAGCGTGCGGGAGGGGAGGGGGGCGCAGCGGCACAGCCAAAGCGCTTTAAGCTGGCAGCGTGCTTTAAGTTTTTCGGCATACCTTCTCAACCTCTGCCCTGGCTCAGCTATAAATTCTAATCAACTGCCCCGGAGTGCGGTCAAATCGCTTTCATTATTTTCTGCTTCTTTTTTTCGACACTTATTACACGTCCCATTTGCAGCGGCAGCGGCAGCGAGTAACTTATAATTTGTGCCTCATATAGTCAGCAACTTTTCCCGCCTTGCGCCTTCCACTCCCTCTCCCTGCCCATTCCATACCATCTCAGCGGGATGCTGCTGCTGCTGCTGCCCAATCAAAGTTAGCCTATTCCATTTTGCAGCCCAACTTTAAATTGAGGCAACAACTTTTTCACTTTAAACAAGCAGCAACAGCCACGGCTACAGCAACAACTACAACAGCAACAACAACAACAACTACAACAACAACAACTACAACAACAACATGGCTCCGAAAAAAGTGTGAAATTTTAAGTACTTGAAGCGCCGCCGGGCGCAGCCACACAGCGCACAGAGGCACCTGGCCGGGAGCTGTCTCCTTCTCCGTCACTCTCCCTCTTTCTGTCACTCTTCCACTCTCTCATCTAGCTGGCTGCCCGCTCTCTCTCTCTGTGTATAAACAAGCAATACGTATTCATAACGCGTATACGCCATGTTGTTGTTGACAGCCATTTTGTAGATGTGCGCGCCGTCGCCGTCGCCAGCGCCATCGTCGTCTGCCTCGCCTCACTTAACAACCACTCGAGCTTGCTCCCCCAGCCCCAGCCCCACTCCACGGCCCTGCGCCCTTACTGACTCCGGCTCCAGCTCTAGCTCCAGTTCCAGCTCCAACTCAATCTTTCGCTCTGTGTCTTCAGCTACAGTTCCGAATACCGCTCTAAACCCACTCCAGCTCTGACGCTGCTCCCGCTTTCCCGCCCCCCTCCCCTTCCTCCATCTATTCCCTTCTCCCTCCCCCATCCCCGTCTACCTGCTGCTGCTACAAATTCAACGAGGCGTTCGTTTATTTGAGCAACGGCACCTTTGCGTGGCAAAAGCTCATTTGTGTGTGTACCCCGCCCCACTGCCATCTCATCGTACCCCCTCCCTCTCCACTCTCCACTCGCCCCTCTCCCCACTCCCGGCTAAGGCAGGCACGTAAATAAACACAGCTCAAGCGAAATATATTGACGATGTTGAAGCGGAAGAGCATCATCATAGCGGTAATCATGTTACCTCAATTCGAAATGAATTCATAACTGAATTTTCGCATTTTCCACCCCGAGCAGCCGAGAGTGGCAGCAGCAGCAGCAGCAGCAGCAGGAGCAGGAGCAGCATCCCTCCAGCCAGCCAGCCAGCCAGCCATCCATCTATGTATCTGTCCAGCCCGAGCCAGCGACAGCGCACCCAACTAGACCCTCGAGCGCTGGCAACGTCAACGCCGGCTAACCCGCTGTGTCACCAGTGTTGCCTCCATTCCTCCTCCTCCTCCTCCCCCTCCCCGCACGGCAAGGCAAAAAATTGGGGAGACGGAACTGAGCAAGACTTGGAGCGGGCGATTGACTGACACGACAGGCAAACGGACGGACGGACGAATAGTCGGATGGAGGAGAGGCAGACAGACGGACGGACGGACAGACGGACGGACAGACAGCAGGATGTAGGACGTGAGGCTGATGGGTTTCTGCATGTGCCTGCGTCTACGACTGCAGCAGCAACTCCTGCTCGGCCTGCACTACTGCAGCTGCCTATGCCTTCTTCTGTGCATCCTTCTGTGCCTCCTTCCTTGCCTCCTCGTCTCTCTCCTTCACTACCTTCTCCTACAGTGCCTCCTGCTCTACATCCTGCTCTACCTCCTGCTCTACCTCCTGCTCTACCTCCTGCTCTACCCCTTTCTCTACCTCTTCCACTGTCACCTTGTACGGTTCGCCCGCTACCTCCTCCTCCTGTCCTGCTGCTTCAAAGTGTTGCGCGAGGCAACAACCAACAACAAAGCAAAGCTGCCCTCAATGCTTCCAAGTTAGATGCCGATCTAAGGATTCGTGATCTACTTGTACATATGCAAATCCTGTCCAGCCACGAATCCTGTCGATTTGCCGCTGGTTTTCAATCAAAACCGAATCGATACCTTCGGCTTTCTAAGCAAAGCCCCAAGGCCTGCAAGCGCAAACAGTGTTGGAAAATACTGAAAGAAAAACTATCGATAGTGCAACAAACCCGAAAAGATGTATCGCTAGAGCCAGTAGACCATCGATACTATCGACTAAGTTGCGATTTGGATGCAACTGAGCGCACACCTGCCTCCTTGCCCATATCCGCCGTATATAGATGTTCCTGGCGACGCAGCATGCGCTACTCAGTTGAGCCTGGCGAGGGTATAAAAATGGCAAAACTCGTTAACTGCGATTCCATTGCACCGGATTGGCAGGACGGCTGGCTGGCAGCCTCGGCCTGGACAGGTTCTGGCCTCGCCTCGGTTCGGCCGGCACCGTCGGGATTTGCAGCTGCTGAGTGGGTGCAGGGCAGGAGCAGGAGCCGGGCAGGCGCCGTGACTGGCTGCGCTTCTATTTGCTACCGTTTCCATGCTGGCTGCCACGGCCGGCTGCCTGTGTGTCCTTGTACCCTGCGACATGCCCGCTTCTCCTTCTCCGGCTCCTACTCCTCCTCTTTCTCCTTCTCCTCCAACCTCCCTGACATCGTGTAATGTATTTTGTCGTCCTGGAACCAGTTCTAGGCATGCATTTTATCTTGTTGTCGTCACCCCCCATCGGCCCCCTTCTCTGCACTTCGCACCCATGCACAGGATGTTGCTCGTTAAATTTTCTTTATGAAGTTAACTGTAAATGCTGCGACGTTGCCTGCCACGCCCCCTCGCTGACTGCCTGCCTGCCTGCCTGTTCACGCCCCTAGCTAGCACTTCAATTTCATTGCGAAAACGAGAAGAGCGCGCAAAATAAAATGTAAGAAAATATATATACAAGTATATATAGAAAAAACGAGTAGAAAGCAGCAGGGGCGTCGGGGAAGAGCGCAGGGGGGGCGCGGCAAAAGAATTACCGTGCAGTGTTATTTCGCAGCTGACAGCGATGGCACTTTAAAGCGCTTTAAGGTCGCGCTACGCTTTTGGGCCCCGTCGAGATCACAAGGCTCCAAGAAGCACCAAAAAGCAGCAAATACTACAAAAATAACAAAGCGCTGAGGGATGGGGAGGGTGAGGTGAAGGGGGTCGCGAGAGCGGCTAGAGCGCGGTACAAAGCGGGCCTGGAACGCATTACACGTGCCATGAATTTCCATTTCCAAAAACAAATGCAAATATTTAAATTGCATTCGCGACAGTCACCGCCATCCGCCAAATCTCGCTCGAACCGCTTCTGGCACGGTCCCGCCACGCCCAACTCTTCATGCGCCGCCTCTCCCCCCCCCCCTCACTCTCCTACCCTGCTCACCCGCCCACACTTCGTTTAACATGCACCTTAAATCATTCGTTCTACAAACAGATAAATTATGTTCTACAAGAAAATTCACAAAAACGAGCGGAAAAAAAACGAACCAACAACGCAAAAAACAAGAATAATAGAAGCCAAAGTGGGTGAGAGGGGCCGGAGAGAGGGAGAGCTGAAAGCGACTAGAGAGAGTGAGAGAGTGATAGAGAGAGAGAGAGAGCGCGGAAGCGCGAAGAAAGTCAAACAATGGCGGGTTTGGTCGTGCAGACTCAAGTGGAGCACTGCAACTGGAATTATATAGCTTCTATAAGGAAAGAGTTGAAAATCATTGATACTATGGTATATATAGATATCATATGCATATAAAAACATGAACAAAGTCTACTTCCATAGACCTTGAGGCTTTCTAAAGTTTCAAGTTTGATTTACTTTCCAATCTTTCAAATAGTTGGCATAATTCAAATAAAAACTTAAATTAAACGCAATAAGAGAGTATTTTTATAAAGTTCTACCAGACTAGTTATTTTGGGTTTAGAAATGATTAAAATGAAAACTTACTGTTTAAATAATCAAATTTAAAAAATCTGGCTGCTAGAGAATTTGACTTATAAGCAATAATCGTATAAAAAAAGGAAAACATTTTAATATATCTGATTTTACAGTGTCTGCAGATTATTTATAGCTTCGAAACTCGATTCTACATAGTTCTATAGCTTAAGTCCGACCCAAACTATCGATTAATGAGAACTCTTCAGCTCGTTTTATGGCAGCTGCTTATAGCAACTATTATAGCCAGCTCTTTATGCGTTTATGGCAAACCGATAAGCTCGATCGCAGCGCATAAAACGCCAAACGAAAGTAGCCAAATAAAATGCAGACAAGCTCGCACACACCCACTCGCACACACACACACACACACTCAAACACACACACGCACGACTAGAAGAAAAATCATGAAAAAATTTCCCAAGTAGTCGAAGTACGACAACAACAACAGCAACAACAGCAACTGGCAACGCACAGTGGCACAAGAATAATGCGCACACACAAAGGCAGACTCGAATGGTTCGAGGGGGGGGGGGGGATGGCGGGGGCGTGGCAAGGGCAGAACGAGTCGGCCAGTAAGTAAATAGAGCAAAGAGTGAAAAAAAAGCGACGAGCACGAGCCAGACGAGTATTGTGCAAAGGTAGAGCGCCAAGCAGGGCCGGAGAAGTGCGAAGAAAGGAAATATGTAATAAGAAGAAAGCGAATGCGAAGCAGTAGAAATGTGAAAAACATAGAGAGAGAGAGAGAGTGTGTGAGTGAGTGAGTGAGAGCCAGCAGGATCATGGACAGCTTATGCCGATTTCGTGCATAATTAATGTGAACAAATAGCTTTGAAATTCCGAAAACGTTGAAGCGACAATAAGCAAAAGCAAAGAATATTAGTGTTTATGTAAAAAAAATAAAAAAATGTATTAAATATACAAAATATATCATAACGTCAAATTTGGGCTGACTTTAAGGTACTGCTGCAGAAAGTTTAACTTAAATAGCTTTAATATTTCATATATCTTTAAGATAAATACTAAAAAAAAACAATAATATTTTTTATAATAATAATAATAATAATAATAATATTTTTGCAATTTATCTAGAACTTTTAACTGTACAATAACTTAATGAAAATGTAATAATAATTTATATGCTACAGTGTATTTAATATTAATCTGCCAATTTTCGCTCACGCCACAAGCGTATGCGGCCCACTGTGCAACGCTCGCAGCTCAAGTACCCAAAGAGGCGAATGGAAAAAAGAAAAAATAACGAACCAAACGAAACGAAAATGGCAAAGGAAATGAACCAAGAAAAATTACAATTCTCAACTTGTTGTTGTTGTTGTTGTTCTTGTTGTTGCTGCTGCTGTTGTTGTTGTTGTTGTTGTTGTTGGGGCGTCGTCGTTGTCGGTTGGGGTTGGAATTGAGTTTTGGTGCGCGACGACGCGACGGCGACGCCATTTTGTATGCAGGTGATTTGGCGAGCAACGCAGCTGTGTGTGTGTGTGAGTGTGTGTGTGCGTGATTGTCTGCATGCGTGAGTGTGCGTATGCGTGTGTGTAATTTTTATCTGCCAACTTTTATCATTTTTTATTTTTGTACACATTTCGTTTGCGACCCCCTGCTCCCTGCCCCTACACCCCGCACACACGCCACACTGCGCGTCAAGGTAAACTGTAGGGAAGTGTGTGTGTGTGTGAGTGAGTGGGGCAGGGCCGCAGTAGTGCTCGATGCACACACAGACACACACACACGCATGTATGCTGGAAGAAAAATTGCGTTTAACTTTGAATGAGTTTTTCACGCAGCATCCAAAGAAACGAATCAAAGACGCCACGCAACGCACAACGTAACGGAACAAGGCTCTCCAGGCTGCCAGCACTCGCCTCCGTAAAACCGAGCCCAAGCCCAACCTCGATCCCGACCCCAACCCGAACCAAGCCGCGTCTCAACTTTAACTCGCAGCTGCGAATCGCAAACCTCAAAGCAGCAAGCTAACCTCACTTTAGCACGGCGATTTAAGCAGGTTCAGAATATATACAGCCTTGTTCATAAAAATAGCAGTGCTTACCACCTTCACGTTCAAGATGGTAAAATACTATTACAAACACAGATTTGAAATCAATTCTTTTCATAAAGGCTTAGTGTATTTAGTTATAAACCATATAACAATTATTCCATTTGGTTAACTTTAACATTTTAGATGATATAGCCAATAACTGAACAAAAGGTCTATATTATGCTGTTCATTGAAATAGCAGTAAAAGTAATCAATTAGGAAAAAAAATTAATAAAACTCAAAATATTTTATAAATAACCAAATATTACTAATATGTAATTAGGCTATGACCTAATATTTTGTTGAATAGCCTTTTTAGCTATCACAGTCTCACACCGACGTAGCCTGGAGTTCACCAAATCTTGACATCGCTTGAGGGGTTAGAAGTCTTAGAAGTCGGGGACTTCTTTGACACGTATCGCTTGATGTCCCCCCTTAAGTTTTCAATGGGATTTAAATCCGGGGACTGTGCTGGCCAAGGCATCTTGAACGTGAAGGTGGTAAGCACTGCTATTTTTATGAACACATGTATATGCCTATGTATATAGCTATATAAGGCTAATAATTGGGCACTGGCTGGGGTGTTGCCTTAGATTCTTCGGAACTCCAGTTGCAACTCTATAAATATTATATTTTGTATAAGCTTTTATTACTATAATTAATACTAAGCACAATCGCAGCAATATTCAACAGATACGATATGTTTCCCAAGTTTAGCTCAACATGTTTCTACAGATTGTAGGGTTTGCTCAGCTCTACGAGGCTTGAAGCTGCTAAGCCGCGCAAGAAATGTCTATCCACCTCTACAACTACAATAGGATCCTTTTGTGCTTCGCATTCAATTCCATTACATTTGGCAGACGAAACGAGAGATTCTTGGGGCATTTCGCAACACTTCTTTCAGCGTTGCCAACTGCTGCGTGGGTAAGTTTGTTTAAGCCTCGAGCCTATTGAATGACAGCAATGTTAGCGGCTTTTATTGGACCGGGGGACAAAGCGAGACAAAGAACAGGAACGTGCTGGAGTTGCAGCAGGGGCAGGGGCAGGGGCTGGGTAGGGGAGGGGGAACAGAACAAATAGCGCAGGCATCGGGTGTTGCCGGGTTAGCCGGGCCAATGGCGGCCTTAGCTTTCAATTGCGTTTCATTGCCTTTGCCTCAGTCAGCCTCGGGCAGCGGAAGGTGCAGCAGGAAGAAGGTTGAGAGGGGGAGAGCGGGAGTGGTGAGGCAGCAGGAGCTGGCGGAGAGGGAGCGAGCAGTAGCCGTAGGTGGCCTCAAGTGGCAGGACATGCTGAAAGCAGTCAAAGAAATTTTAGCTGCGTTGCCAATAGCTATGGCACGGACCTGGCGCCCCACACACAGTCCACGGCGGACCGCTCTTCCTTCTGCCAACTCTAGCCGGTGTCTCGCCGCTTCCTCGCATCCTGCTCCTGCCGCTTTCCGCTCGAACTAAGCCCCTATACCCGACTAGTTGCTCTCGCTCGGCTGCTTCTGCTCGGCTTGGCTCACCTCCCTCTCGCTCTCTCTCTCTCTCTCTCTCTCTCTCTCTCTCTCTCTCCGTCTCTGTCTCTGTCGCACACTTTGCTTCACTTTCTATTTGGCTTTTTTTAGCTTGGCTAGAAATTGTCAGGTAGCTGCCACAACGACGCATCAAACGTCTTCAAAGACTTCTTGCTTCATTGGGGCGCAAGAAAGGCAACAACAGCAGCAGCCTGGCAGCCATTTTGACTGACTGTCAGCTCTGCTCCATTCCCACCCATCTGTCCGTTCGTCTGTCTGTCTGTCTGTCTGTCTGTCTGTCTGTTCCTGAGTCTGTCCCGCCGTCCCTTTCTCTCTCTCTGTCTGCTTAAGCCCGAATCACTTTTGTAACTTTTTGCGCAAAAGGGAAAACTCATTCCGAAATCATTTTTGGAAAATCGCCTGCGGCAGTGTTTTGTTAAAAACTGAAAAACGGAAATACAACAAAAAGTGTACAGCGCGGGGGTGGAGGCAGAGAGGGGCAGATGTGGCAGTGGCTTCCTTTTTCGACTTGTTTAACTTTTACTCAAGTGGATTTTTGGCTGTGCGGCAAGAAAGTGAACGGGAAAAAGCGCTGAGGGAATGAGCGAAGCTGAAATACCCTAGAAAGTCGTTTGATTTGACGTGGGCAGCATCAACTGCATTTGCAAATAGGCTTGGCAGCACTTCAAAGGCAGCTGGGCAGCACTTTAAGAGTTTTCATCGACATAAAGATCTATGCACGTTATTTATCACATAGCATGATTATTTTTATTATTTTTACTAAGAAAACTTTTATTTTTGTGTTTAAAATTCCCATTATTATTTTTGGTATTATTAGTCAGGCAGTCCCCGTTTCGTTTGGCAGCGTAAATCGGCAAAAATAACTGTGCAAAACGTTGAAACATTTTCAACTTTCGAGCTAAAGTTTTGACTGCCGTCTCAGTTGATCCCTTTTCTCGCCGTTTTCCCGCCGTTGCCGGCAGCTGGAAAATTTGCATGATATAATGATGACGCTGGCGATGATGAAGTTGCCAAAAAAGCAAAGCCAAAACTGAAGCGAACCGAACCGAACCGAACCGAAACCAGTCGCAAGACTCGAGACGAAATCCCCCTGCGCCGCAGCTAATCGAAAACGATACAGATGCATTTCGAGGACACATATGGCACAATCGAGGAACCCCCCTGGTTTCGCGGGAAGGGAAACAAAATCAAAGTAATGTGATATATGGACGATTGTCTACGTAATTAGATGATCCCCAAATCAGCCGCTAATTTTTCCGCAATTTGCTTAGTAATGCAATCTAAATACAAACAAAATAGTGTGTGTGCTGGTTGTGCTGGTTGTGTGTGTGTGTGTGTGTGTGTGTGTGTGTGTGTGTGTGGGGTGTGCTGGGTGTGTGTGCTCGAGGGGTGCAACAAGGGTGAGTTGGACTGGGCTGGGCTGGTGCTGAGATCGACGGGCCGTGAAATACACACTCGAAAACTGGATGGCATATGTACACATATACGTATGCCCCGGAGTGTTGCACATGTCCCTGTGCGGCAAAACAAACACGAGCCATGTCAAAGCCAACCAAGCGATGTCAGCGACGGCGACGGCGACGGCGACGGCGCATCTCCACTGAAGTCTGATCCCAGCGGGAATTCTGCCCGAAAATCACAGCATATAGCAAGGCGAGCGGCTGCAAGGGGTCAGGGGGGGTGAGTCGGATGAGTTGACATTGGGCTGGTTGTAGGGCGCGCTCTATATAGTTCACTTCTGTCTACTTGTCTCCTGCTTTTGCCTCTCTAACTGCGGCTTTGCATTTGCCTCCCACTCCCTGCCATTGCTCTGGGTTTTCTTTTTTTGTTTCAGGGTTCACCCAGCACCGCAGGACCGCATGCGGTGCTTCGCTCGTACTGCGCTCGGTTTCTGGGTTCGGGTGCGGTTCTTGTCTTTAATTTCAACGCATTTGGCTTTTGTAACGTGATTATCAGACGATTTGATTTGGCGCTAAATGCAATTGCCAAATGCCAAAGTCAATGACGGAAACCAAGGAGACAAGGCGCCGGCAAAGGGCGAGGGACGAAACCGGATGACGCGGTGGAAGGGAAAAGGATGCGCAGACAGACATTCAGATTGACAGACGGAAGCGCCAGTGCGATGCATCACCGATGAGTTGAGACTCTTCTATGAAGTAGTTATTCATTGAGCTATAAATCATAATAATAATAATCATAATAGATGCTTAAAACTATACTAAATATATTATTATTTTTCAATGGGTTGCTTTCTACGGTCTGTAAACATTTTTCATCGTCGTGCGAACTGAAAAGGCAGAAAAGTAGAGTCAAAGTGCAGTTCTGCTGGGTTTACCTGCTTATAATAAATGTACCCGCTAAAAGTGTATAAAAAACAAACCCCATACACCAAAATAGACACACTAAACTATAATATACTATATATTATACAATACTCTACAAATAGTCAATTTTCAATACAGTTTTTTAAGCATCTTTTTGCTAGGAAAACAAGATAGAAACTATTCAATGGAGAAGAGGAAAATGAATCCAAGCACTCCATATATATCACATATAGTTATAGTTAAAGTTATAGTATATATATATGGTTATTGAACATACAACCTTTCCTGCCTCTATTGCAAACTATCTAGGCCTATTTGTAGTCACGTTTTATAACTTGGCATGCATATTAGTCTAGTAAGCCCATATAGAACTCCAGAACTGGCTGCTTTCCCAATACTAAAATATTTGGAAAACAGCTATACCCATCAATCAATATGATAAACAGAGTTCCCAACAATTGCCTGATATGCTGCTCTGGCAAATTTCCGATCTCTCGACTTCAAAACAATGCGAAAAAATGCATTTGGCAACCGAAGTTACCGCGTTACGTTTGTTAACCAATGCGAATACGTTTGTGCAGCACTGTTTAATGGCGATAGAGCAATTTGTCCACTCCTGCCCAGTAGGGTACTCAATGGGGTACCCTGCCTCTCTGCTGCTCCTGCTGCTGCCACCCGCCGGCGACACCATTAACACAGCTGGCTGTGCCAACAGGCTGAAGTGGAGGCAGCTCAGAACAGAGCGAGACTGCAAATAGACGCAGCAGGGCGGGAGGCGGGGAGGGGCAGGCTTTGCGAGTGTGAGTGAGTGCGAATGCGAATGCATTCGTTGAGTGCTTCGGGTCACTTGTTTAGTGGCTGCCAGTGGCTGCTGCTGTTGCTGCTGTTGTTGTTGTTGTTGCTGTTGCTGCTGCTGCTGTTGGTTGCAACAGACACAAGTGCGCTACAAGGGGTAAACTTGTGTGTGTGTGTGCCCAGTGTGTGCCTGTGTGCGGCAAACACAGCATGCGCGAAGGCCAAGGGGTACTCCCTCGATGCCTCAGCAAGGCGGACACATGTTGCAATCTGTTCGCGACTGAGTGCGGCTCTCTCCCTCTCTCTCTCACACTCTCTCGCTGTACCTCTCTGTGTGTGTGTGTGTGTGCCGCGGCCTAGAGCTGGCCTATAACCACATATCATCATGTTGTGGGCCCCCTCGACTCAATCAAAAACTCATCATTGCCATTGTTGGCGCTGAAAGGCGTTTTGATTGATCTTTTCAGCGCGAGACGCGAGACGCGAGACGAGACGCGAGGCGAGACGAGGGCCAAGACGCGGCTGCCCCGTCGCGTCATCGATCGAGTGCGCCGCATGGGGGCGCAGCAGCAGCAGCAGCAGCAACTACAACAGCAACAACCTGAACAGCAACGGCAACTTTTGATGATCGAGCAGGAAATTTGTAGTTTGCGTAACGCTCCTCGGCTCACCCTGCTCTCTCCACGGCTCCCGGGGGAGTTGTAGCTGTTGCAGTAGCCACAGCAGCAGCTTAATGCCACACAGGTCATCTATATGTATCTATATATCTGCCATCTTCATCTTCCTTTCTCCAGCCACGTCTTCAGCGAAGCGCGCATAAATATGTAAAAAGGCAGCAGCAATACCTACAACAACAACAACAACAACAGGCAAATGAAACACACACGAGCAAAAAATGCAAATCACCGAAGCTCAAAAGCCCAATGAAAGAAAGAGAAAGAGAGCGAGAGAGAGCGAGAGAGAGAAAGACGAAAAAGCCAGCAGTGCTCAGGGCTGCTCAGGGTGTTGCTCTGTGTGGGATTCGACTGGATTGGTTCGCATTTGTATTGGGCTCACACTCCCCCACTCTCGCTAACCCCTCCCCAGCCCAGCCCAGCCCACTCCTCTCCCTCTCTCCCTCTCCGTCTTTGTGCAACGCTTTGCCGGGTGGTTGGCAGCAAAGTCAAGCCAGGCAAAAGTATTACAATAATTATGATAATCTATGCCATAAAAAAACCCCCAAACTCAAATCGACACCAACAACGACGACACTGAACCGGGACTAAAGCCCATTTGTGGTTCGCCACCCACACGATAGCTAGATGAGGAAGGGTGGAAGGGGGCGCTGCGAGGGGTACAGGCACTGGAAAAGGAATTACCATACTTTAAGCTACCGCAAGGCAAACGTAAACGTGCTACGAAATCCGAATCTGAAGTTGCCAAGTTGGATACATTTTTCGATTTTATGCTAAATACTTCCAGCGCAGAGCAAACAAGTGTGAGCCCCGCCGAGCACAGGGTATAATGGACTAGGCGGTATCCTAGCATAAGAGCTCAAAAAATATATAGAAAGATAGAAAAACAGACAGTAAGGCAGAGAGATATCTTCGTATGGATGATGAAAGAAAGAAAATGCCATCTCCCGCGACAATCTGTTGATGTTTAACGAAGTTATGGGTTTTCGAAGACCTATGGGAGTCTAAAAATTAGGCAAGGGGGTAGCATGGATGGTCCAAATTTTTGAAAATTTTAGATTAATAATATTTTAATGGAAACATAATCTAGAGGTAAAATAACGAAGAAAATGCCATCTCCCGCGACAATCTGTTGATTTTTAACCAAGTTATGGGTTTTCGAAGCTCTTTAGGTGTCTAAAAATAAGGCAAGGGGGTAGCATGGATGGTCCAAATTTTTTAAAATTTTAGATTAATAATATTTTAAAGGAGAATAAATCTAGAGGTCAAATAACGAATAAAATGCCATCTCCCGCGACAATCTGATGGTTTTTAACGAAGTTATGGGTTTTCGAAGCCCTATATGGGTCTTAAAATAAGTTAAGGGGGTAGCATGGATGGTCAAATTTTTTAAAATTTAAGATGCATAATATTTTAAAGGAGAATAAATCTAGAGGTCCCGCGACAATCTGTTGATTTTTAACGAAGTTATGGGTTTTCGAAGCCCTATGGGAGTCTAAAAATTAGACAAGGGGGTAGCATGTCTAAATTTTAGAAAATTTTAGATGCATAATATTTTGATGGAGAATCAATCTGATGATTTTGAACTTGAACTTCAACTCTAAAGAGATAGACTCAGATAGACCTTTTATCAGGGCTGTGCTTATGGTGCGGAAATCTCTCTCTCTCTCTCTATCTCTCTCTCTCTCTCTTTCGCTTAAGTAGCGTTAACTTGGGCTATGCCAACTGCTTAGCAGGAAAGGGAGGAGGAGAAGCCGGAGGGCAGCTGTCACTCCTCTCACTATATTGACTGCGTCGATTTGGTACATTTTCTCGCACAACTCTGCACAGATCTGGTTCGGCTACAGTCTCGTCGCTTGTTTTCGGACATGTGTGTTTGATTTTTATCTGTGTACGTGGCGTCGCATGGCGTGGCCATTCCGTAACGTCACCTAGGCCTCCGACCTCCAACTGCCACAGCGACCACAACTCTGGTCCTTGGTACGCTCCACTGATCCAACTGGCCACATCGACATATCGACAACAACATTGTGTCCCTCGAGTGTGAGTGTCAGTGTGCGAGTGTGCGAGTGTGCGAGTGTGCGAGTGTGCGAGTGTGTGTGTGCCGGCAACGGTTGCCAGTTTCCAGTGCGATGACGCCTACATATCCTTGTGGCCTGCCTGTGCTGTTCTCAGTGTTGTTGCTGTCGCAGCTGTTGCTGTTGTTGCTGCTGTTGTTGCTGTTGTTGTTGCTGTTGTTGCTGCTGTTGTTGTCGACAGCCCATCAAAATCAGGCAACTTGGCTGCCAATGCCGTTCCCTCGACGCTCGTATTTCGTTTACAATTTGACCCTTGAAAGGCACACACAGACAACGACAGCAGCCACAGCAGCAGCAACACACACACACACACACAGCGCTCATCATGCGAGGGTCGTTCGAGAAGTCTTGATAGTTCGAAACACTTGTGCATTGCATCTAATAAAGCAAGGCAAGAGAACAGCTTTACCTATGATTTCTTATGCTCGCCGAGTACAAAATGAATGTATCATAAAGTGATGCGGTGTTTTTTTACCCGCTCTTTTCAGCGGCTGTACGCCAATTGTATTTGTGTGAAATGATTTATCAACTTAGTACGCCTTAAAATTAAAAAAAATATATGGGTACTATCCTTAAAATTCCTAACAACCTTCAACCATAAAAAAAGTAAATACAGTCTCGCTCCGTATAACTAGATAAGTCATGTATGTGTTTGCAGAATCCAATCTCAGCTATTAATCATGCTAGAGACACCTGCTTTGGCATGAAGATGACTGTAGATCACCGGGTAATAAAACAAACTAAATGGAATAATTATAATTTCTTAATAGATGTATAGATTCAACCGTGGCCTTCCACACTTCGAACAACTACTCGAACGCACCTCGGCAACATGGGTCGACATCATTTTGGCCACGCCGTGCGGGCCGTGGGGCCGTGGGGCGATGCGCAAGTGTGAGTCGGACGACAGGTTGTTTCTGCATGGGTTTGCCAGCAAAGCCATAGCTATCCAATGGCTCCGGCTACAGCTACGATTTTGACAGGGAGTGGGGGCAGGCGGGGACTGGAGGCTGGGGCAGGCAAGGGACTACGACTCCCGCTTTGCTGCCGTGGGTAGTTTTGATAAAACGTTTCAATGGCTGAGCACATAACAGTTGACTGGCTGCCATGGCCGTGTCTCTCATTCATTCATTGTATGTGCGTGTGTGTGTGCGAGTGGGTGTGTGGGTGTGTGTGTGGGTGTGTGTGTGTGTGTGTGTGTGTGTGTGTGACAAAGACCATAAACTCCAAAAAAGCTCGACATACAACCAGGACAAACGCTGCTTCTGCTGTTGCTGTTGCTGCTGCCATACCCTGTGCGTATCGTTTTATAGGGTATATTAAAAACTGAAGGATCTCGGCAACTACACTAACTGGAGCTGTGAAATTTTGTACGCACACTTAGCTAGTGCAAGGCAATATTTAGTATATTTAAGCGCTACGCGACCTATTGCGCCTCAGCTAAAAGCAAAAGTGCATTTAATATGCAATTATTTCAGTTACTAACTAAGAGAGTTGGCTTAAGTTTGGCATACATAAGACTGGGCATTTTATCTAAGTGTATTCAAAATTTCAGAGACATAGCTCAATTATTGACCGAGTTATGCTGCGTATCTGACGGTCGTGTCGTGCCTTAGCGACGCGTTTGTTGCTGATGCTGCTGCTTCTGCCGGCCGCGCTCTTAGCCTGGTTTGCCTGCCGCTGCCGCCGCCGCTTCTGCTGCTGTTGACGATGCGACGCTGACTGGCATTTTGAGGGTGGCAGCGGTGATAAAAAGTTGTGCTTGTTGTAATAACAACAGCTCTCGATGCTCTGGCAACGGCAACAAAAGCAAAGGCAATGCCAACTCCCAGGCCGCATATACAAACATGCTCAAGTTTTTTGTACTCGCTGCTCTGTGTGTGTGTGTGTGTGTGTGTGTGTGTGTGTGTGTGTGTGCGTGGGCTGAGCGCAGGAGGGCGTGGCATTGATAGGGAAAAGGGGAATTGGGAGCTGAACGAGCGAGCCGGCTCAATGAGGCTATTTGGAACACAACGATTCGCGTCGACGTCGTCGTAGTCGTTCTCCTTGTCGTTGTCGTTGTCGTTGTTGCTGATGTTGATGACGATGATGATTACACGTTGACGATGAAGACTCTTTCTCTGCCTCTGTCTGTGTGACCTGCCCGAGCCTGTGTGTGTGCTGTGTGTGTGTGCGCTGTGCTGGGCTGCAGATATTCATCGAAAGCAAAATGACAGCCTAGAGACACATTCAACAGCAACAGCAACAGCAACAGCTCCAGAGCCAAAGATAAGAAATGAATGACAGCCGAAAGTAGAAGAAGAAGAAGCTGAGGCCGAAGCGGCAGCAGCAAAAGTCGACAGACCCCAAGTACGAAGCAAGCGCAGTAGAGACGAACGACAGACTAAGAGATATGCAGCAAAACGGAACAGATAGAAGGGGGGCAGCGCATAAAGTTAGCCATAACTCAGCTATTTCCAGCTGAATATTAATCAAATTTGGTGTGCTTGAAGGTATAACTACACCTCTTACATATAGCTAATTTAAGCAGCATAACCCCAATACTAACTAAGATATTGCCATGTGCACTATTCCTATGCTCTTAACTCAAACAAAAAACTCTGATGGCCAATACAAGATAAACAGCATATGTATAATCACCAGCAGAGCTTATCTGCCAAATTGAATAGCTCCAGCTGCAGCAGTCTCAGAGATCTAAGCGTAACCTAGAATTAGCTGAGTGTCATTCTAGTCATAACTCAGCTATTTGATAATAGATTTAAAGCAAATTTGATACGTTTATAGCTAACAGAAAAACGCGTACACACACCAAGTTTAAGCAGCGTAGCTCGCAAGCTAACAGAGATACGGCCATGTGTACCGTATTTATGATCTTAACTCGCGCAAAACTGATCTATGCCGCAGCAAAAAACAAGCACCTGATAGGTAAGCAGCTACAAAGTCGCTCGGCCAAATTTAATAGCTCTAGCTGCTGCAGTGCCAGAGATCCAGCGATCGAAAACAAACAGAAACCGAAAGAAAACATATATACCTCATGGAGCCGCTTGTGGGGGGTATACAAAAACCAGGAGCCACAAATGGAGACTGAGACTGCTTGGTAGCTGCTTGGCTCGGCAAGCACTTCCATTATGGAGGTGGCATATCAGTCAGTGTCAGTGCGAATGCGAAATTGCTTTGCTTTTACGACGGCTCCTCGAGTGTTCGTTTGTGTGTTGCTTATGCCTTGTCCCCAGTTACCTTGTGCGCTCTGCCTTCTCCACTCCCTCCCTCATCCTCTCTCTCTCTCTCTTATTGTTGCTGCTGTCATCTGGTGCCGCTGCAGAGGTACATAAAAATAATGGCTAATGGATATTATGTACCCAGAAGGTAAGGTTCTCGAAGGTAAGCAGAAAGCCAAAGGTAGCGCGTCGCTAGCTTCTCTATGGCCCCGCGCATCCTACTCCGGCTGCAGCTCGCCCTGACATCGTCGTATAACTAAATCACACACAACGCACACGCGCACGCACTCAAAGACATCGCTCAAGGCCCCATTGGGGGTACGTGCGATGATAAAAATCACGGCAAATAGTTACGCAACAAAAATGGCTAAAAAGCCAAAAGAGCAAGCCGAATTCTAGCCGAAAGTTCTATACAAATTTAATGAGCAAGCAAATTGCTGCGTCTTCTGCGGTTGCTTTGCAGCTGGGATTAGCTGAGGCGGAGTTAGCTGCATTGTTAGCAAAGTATAAGGTATAGTTGGGTAGTATTGTTAGCTGAGCAATCGGGAAGACTGCGCATATAACGTAGAAGACTTCGGCCTGGAGATAACTTTGCAGATTCGCAAATTGATTGCGAAATTCGCAGTGCATATGGCAAATCATGCTTATATAAGCTGCAAGGCGTTTCTATGGGTGGGTGTGGGGGTGTGTGTGGGGGTGTGTGTGGGGGTGTGTGTGGGGGTGTGTGTGGGGGGGTGTGTGTGTGTGTGTGTGTGTGTGTGTGTGTTTGGGTGTCTGCGTGCTCTACAGGCCAATAGAAAGCAGAGCAATAGCTGCATAACAAATACTTGCAATGTCCTTTGAGTCACGTACTGCAGAAAGAATTCAAACAAAACAACGATAAGCAGCAACAGCAGCAGCAGCAGCAACAACAACAACAACAACAACAACACATGCAACAACAACAACAACAATCGCATTTCTCACTGCTTTGCCAGTTACGAGAAAAATGTCGACCGGATATAAACAAAATATAGTTGCCTCCAGATGCCTTCTGCCTCCTTCCTCCTGCCTCCTGCCACCTGCCCCGCCCACAGCCCACACTGCTGCTGCTTGCCTATGTATATTTATGTGCCCTCTGTGTGTGTGCGATTTGGGCGTTGCATGTCAAGCGTGTGTGGCACTGAGAGAATTGGCCGCATTGGTGGTTGCCACGCTTTGGCGACCACAGCCCCTGCTCCTGCCCCAGCCCCAGTCCCAGCCCCAGTCCCAGCCCCAGTCCCTGCCGCAGCCGCAGCAACAGCAGCCCCCGCACGCTGTCAGGCATTGAGCCTATCAGTCTATCTTCATATCTGACACACACACACACGCACACGCACAACCGACACTCACACACACAGCACACAAGCCCAACTGAGTGCATGTATCAGCGAGAGGCATCTATGGCTCACAGCTTGAGTGGCCTGCACTGTGGAACAAAAGCACTAAAAGAGTAAAAAAACGATTAGAATACAGCTGTGCAATGTTCGATAAAACTATCGATATAACTTGTACTATCGGCTAAACTATCGCATATAACTTAAGCTCGAGTGTGTCAGATAAAAATTCTACTCGGCATAGCCGTTTATTATATAGAGCTAACTATACATCATACACTTAGAATAAACTAGTACAAGACTAACTTAATATCTTAGTGCATATCGATAAACGATTCCCAAGCAGCAGACTTCCTATCGCTGAAGCTTTTCTAAGCCAGAACCCGCAGGAGATGTGTGTGAAACATGCGTATTAGTTTGTTAAATTGAGCTAATTATGGATATATCTATATAGTACAGAGTATACACAGTAAAGGTGTACCGCAATACTATCGATAAACCTATCGTATTAGCTATAGAAATAGAAAAAGACAGCTTTTTGCACGTATAGAATTCTACTAAAACATGACTGTGTTAGAAAGAAATGTGTGGCATATTCTACTAGTTCTACCAGACTAACCCTATATAGATTACTATGACTGCACTCACTATCGTGTATCGATAGTCATACATCGATATCGACTGTTTTTTACTGCTGCAAGCGAGTTATCCATGACTTCTCGCACTTCTCGCAACGCGAGCTAGGCAAAACCTACGCTCAGTTCTCTCAAGACTCTGCGTAATATATATACTGCCTATAGAGTCGACAATTGTGACTGCAGCAATTGTGAATGCCACTGTGGGCTTCTCCACAGTGGCAGACCGAGTGCGCTCGATAAGACGACGAGTTCAGCTCCAACATCAACTGAGACTGGGCTGGCGATGGGAAAGGGGAAAGGGGATTGGGGCGGGTGCGGGTGCGGGTTTGACCGCCCAGTTGCACAGCAGCAAAAATATTTGTGCTGCCATTTGTAATCCCGAGATCCGAGGCAAGAGCGTGGTTACCTTTTGGCCCGGTTGCTTCAGTTCTCGAGTCGAGTAATAACTTTATGCCAAAGTCGGCGAAGGCAAAACCGAAATCGGGCTCAAACAAGCAGAAAACTTTGCAAACGCCAATGACGATGATGTTGTGCGGGTGTGTGTGTGCAGGGGTGTGTGTGTGTGTGTGTGTGTGTGTGTGGAGGGGGCAGCCAAGCGAGCGACGTTTCATGTCTGGGTCTGTCTGTAGTTATATCAGCGCCGTCATCATCGATATAAACTCTCGACTGACTGACAGACAGAGCGACTGACGGGCAGACAGACAGACAGACGGGAAGACGGACAGGCAGGCAGGCAGGCGGACTGTAGCTGGCGATGGTTGGTTAGATAGTCGTCCATTGCCATTCCCAGGCAGGGTTGGGTTTGCCTGAGCTCGACTCGACTCGACTCGACTCCTCGGCCTGGACTCATTCATCCATTCATTCATGCCAGTCAGCCAGTCAGCAAACCGATACACCGCAGTAATCGCTCGCGGGGGAACCGGGTAGGGTGGGTAGGGGGGAGCGGGGAAGCAGGGGTGACTTACTGCACAGCAGCAGGCGCTGGCACAGAGGCGAAACTTGCGCGTTGGCTGGCAATACTGTAACCCACCATGCGTATACGTAATCTGGTATTAGATTACTGATCCATGTCAAATCTTTGGCTTAGGTTCCCCCTTACCGCTCCACCCCCGCACCCCCGGCCAACCACACGCCCCCAGCAACGTGCCTCGTTCGTCGTCGCTTCATTCGCGTTGTTTTGATTGATACGAAAGCGAACCAAAGGCAGCTCCACGCTGCTGCTCACCTCCTCCTGGTCGCCCCTTCTCTCCCGCTCCCGCTCCCGCTCTCCCGCTCTCTCTCTCTCCTCCCTCTCGCTTAGGTTTCTCTTTTCTGCATCATCCTGTTCCTTACGCGCCGCTGATTTTATGCGCATCGTTTCCACATCACAAGGCAGCAGTCCAAGTTGCCAGTTTCCAAGTCTACCCGCTCGCCTGTCCTCTCAGCTCCTCCTGCCCCATCCCCGCCTGCATTACTTATAAAATTAAGCAGTGCCAAACAGGACAAAATAGACGAAAGCCCAATAGCAAATTGGGGTGCAGCTGCATTTAGGGCAGGGGGCAGCAGGGTGCGGGTGCGGGGCAGGTACGGCAGGGGCGACAACTCGGGCTGAGCAGGTGAATTATTAGACAGCGTTACGCCAGCTGGAAGCGAACTGCGAACTGCGAACTGCGAAATGCCAGTTGATTGAACTTTTTGTAGAGCATTCGTCGGCGCGGGGTGGGCAACGGGAGAGCGCAGGCACAGGTAGTGTGGGGGGGGGGGGTGTTCCGAAGCAAAGGCAACTCGGCGCGCACCTCAACTGCTCACTGGGATTTAGTGTAATGGCAGATGCTGGTAAAAACGAAAAAACAAAAAGCAATCTCGCACTTGACTCCCTCGCCCTACACCCCCCCCCCCACACGCCCTTCACTCGGCTGCAGCTGCCTGCCCAGCGCTTATGCAAACGGCAGCGTCAAAGATTAGTTGCGGATCCATCAGGCAGGTAGACAATCAATCCGATTGTTCGCATCAAATGTCCCGGAAGATCAATCGTGTTGAGGCGCGGGCAGAGCTGAACGGGGAAGAGGGGGCAGAGCTGAGGGGCAGAGCTGAGGGGGCAGAGCTGAGGGGCAGAGCTGAAAGAGGGCAGAGCTGAGGGGCAGAGCTGAGGGGCAGAGCTGAGGCTGTAGTACAAGCCGCACTACAAGCTTGTTGCCAGCCAAGCTTCTGGATTGTTGGGATAGACCACAGTTCAAGCTTGTTTAGGGTATTCACCTAGGAGGGACCTTCAGCTTAGCGTAGGATACATATGTATATGAGCTATAAACTATCTATATGATCCAAGCATCGGCTATCTGGCGCAACATTAGCCAGAAATAGGTCGTTCTTAAACAACCTAAGCAAGGTCTACTTCAGTTCCGAAGGTTGTCTGAGAGAAAGGTAAGCTCAGAGGATAGCTGGGGAGGTAGCTGGAGAGACAGTTGGAGATATAGCCAGAGAGGTAGTCGGAGCAGTAGCTCGAGAGATAGCTGGAGAGATAGCTCGAGAGATAGCTGGAGAGCTGGCTGGAGAGGAAGCTGACGAGACAATTGGAGAAGGAGTTGGAGGAGTAGTTGAAGGAGCCGGAGGTAGCCGGAGAGACAGTTGAGGAGGTAGCTGATGAGCCAGCTAGCAAGGCAGCTGAAGAGGTAGCTGGCGAGGGGGCTGCAAGGACAGGTGCGGGGGGCAGGGCGGTAGGTGCTTGAAGGAACACCTTGCCGTCCCACGCGCATAATTGAAGGATTTTTCCACTCGCTTATTCCAATAGAATCGCTGGGAATTGCGACTCGCGACTCACCTGCTGGGACAGATGAACTAGCCCCCCCCCCCTCCAACGAGCAGTGCCTTGCAAACCCCCCTCCCCGCCACAACCTTCCGCACGTTCCCAGGTCATTAATAATGCACAGTTTACCTTAAGAGGATTTTCAACGCCTCCCCAAGATAATAAGTAAGGGCACACTCGCACACTCGCACACACGCACACTCGCACACACACTCGCACACTCGCACACAACAAAAGCTCCCCACCTGACCCTCCCTCTACGCCTCTGCTAGTCACAGTTAGCCCAACCCCCACGCAACTAAAGCAAATATGAAAATATATGTGGGAATATGTTGCTGTTGCCAGTGTTGCAGCCCTTCCCCCTCCGCACCCCTCGGTTACCAGTGTTGCTGCCCCCGTTGTTGCCAGTGTTGCTGCTGCTGCTGCTGTTGCTGTTGCCGTTGTATCGGCGAGTCCGCAGCACGCCCTAATTTCGGGCTTATTATTAACCAGCTCGCTCGCTTTGGTCCGTGTCCTCGCTCTGCTTCTCCCTCTCGCTGTTCTCGTCTCTTGCCTGGCTTTGTGTGTCGCCGCCAGGGTGGAGGCGTGCTGCCGCGAAGGCGTGGTCCCAGTTAACGGCAACAACATCTGTGAAGATGCTGCTGCTGCCTGCGCTGGCAAACGCCAGCATAATTATAATAATCATTTCATAATCATATTTTATTTTAGTTGTATGGCCCGCCCGCTGCTCGACCGCCTCCCCCCTCCCCCCCAACCGTTCGTCCGACCCCTGCGCGTTTCGCCCCTGTGCTGTTGTCGCAGCAGGCTTCCTCGCCTGCCACTCTCCCCCCTCTCTCGCTCTCTGTGTCTACTTTTTTCCCTGCTTCTTTCTTTCTTTACTTTTTTTTGAAACAGTTGCCAAAAACATAACGCCAAAGGGGGTGGGCAGGGCAGGGCCCTTCGAAGAGGGCGGGGAGGGGGCAGCGAGTGCGACAGATGTGTTTCTCATTCGATTTTTAATATGCGGCCAATCTAACTGTAATTGGTTTGTTATTGTCTCCCGGCTACGATGCGAAACCTCAGGAGACTTTTTCTGCATCGTTTGCCCGGGGTATAGCCTCAGCCCACCCCCCCCACCCCACCCCTCCGCTGCCGCCAACCCCCTCTCGCCTGCGCTCTCCTGCTGCGGTAAATATCTATCGTTTATTGTTATTGCTCTTGTTCGCTCTATTGTTGCCTTTGTCGTTCCTCCTCCTCCTCATCCTCGGGCAAACTCTCCTGCTGCTGCCCCTTTGATTCGCTCTGGCGACCTG
Source organism: Zaprionus inermis (assembly GCA_018151445.1). Taxonomy (NCBI): domain Eukaryota; kingdom Metazoa; phylum Arthropoda; class Insecta; order Diptera; family Drosophilidae; genus Zaprionus; species Zaprionus inermis. The sequence goes on from JAECXD010001052.1 coordinate 7,850,023, forward strand.
TCGTCTAACCCACCCCCCTCCCACCCCCCTCTACCACGAGCCGCCCCGCTTGTTGCCAGTTAAATTTGTGAAAAATGTTGTTCACACTTTCCTTGCGACCGGGCAGGGGGCAGGAGTAACCCCCGCCCTGCCACGAGGGTGCGAGTTGCGCCAGTTGCCTTTGTTGCTGCTGCAAGTTGGTGTACCAAATGGGTTACATGCTTGCACATGTTCCACTCTTCTCCACCTGCTACAACTTGTCGAACCCCCCGCCCCTGCCGCCTGCCCCCTGCCCCCTGCCCCCCGTTGCTGTTGTCGTGCACGCCCAAAACTAACAAAAACTGCAAGAACTTTTCAGCCACAGCAGATTCCGAACTGCATCGTAAGCGCGTGTCGAGCAACGAAATCCTCAGCTCAGGAGACTGAAGCTGAGTCAGCAGAGTGGGGGGGAAAAGACGAAGCATGCTTAATTGGTAGTTAAGCGCGCAGATCCCGGGTAAATCCAGCCGAATGTTTACTACAGCTGCAATTTCCATTGATCTCTGGAGATATGCGAGAAAGAGGAACTAGAGCTGCATTAAAAGAGTGAACAGTTTAGGATCTAGGCTTCTGCCAGGCGTCAGGCAGCAACTGCAACTGCATGGGCCAACCAGCAACAACAGCCAAGTCGATTTAGCCGAGTCTGTCTGTATGAACACGCAGATCTCGGGGAATGCAAAAGCTGGAGCCAACAAATTCTGTAACAACGATTGTGGGAACTTCAAGTTTGATTTCGTGTATGTTGCTGCCTGCTGCCGCCCCCGAAACCCCATATAAATCCGTATTTCAAGCGGGTTTTCATGGGTTTGGGATCAAAAATGAACCCAAATTTGAATTAACTCCATCGAAGATGAGCTGCAACGCGGTTGAAAGTTCAGCGGGCTGGAACTATGTGCGAGTTGGCACAGACAGGCTGGGGATCACATGCGCGAATCAGGGAAGGAACAAGCTATAAAGCAGAACGAATGTGACTCGGCAAAAGGGTTAAATGGGACGTGGGAAGAATGATGGTCGCCGGCAAAGAGAAGCAGAGAGAGAAGGAGAGAGAGAGGAGGACTGGAGGTTAGTTAGGGTGTCTGGCTGGCGGTTTTTGTGGGTGAGCGCATTAAGTCGACGTTTTGGAACGCAGCTGATATCAGATTTGTCGCCGCCGCCGCCGGACGACAGTTATCGCAATCGCAATCGGAATCGTTATCGCAACTGGGGCCAGTACGCAGCGTCGAGGGTCTCTTCATTCTAAACGATTGATGGCAGCAGCCGGAGCAGCCGAAGCACACAGTGAACCCATCAGTTATCCAGCCCACACCCCTGTCCTGACCTTCCGCTGCCACTACCCCTCGCGCGCCTGGTGAGGAAATGATAAATTGCGCATTTGGGAGTTTTAAAGGTCAATTTAGGGGTTACTCTCTGTGTGCCTGCCCTGCTCTGCCTGCCTGTGCGTCGTGGTTACAAACTGACTGACAGACGACCTGGCCCAGGGGGCGGGGTGTGCAAGGATTCGACGAGTCGAGGGTTGGGCAGGCTCGACAGGCACGACAGGCACAGGCGGCTCAGCGGCGCAGCCCATAAAGAGCGACACTTCAAACTTAACTCGCACAATAAAAAATACTTGTACGATTTCTCACACACACACACACACACACACACGCACACTCACACACACTCTCACACACACTCTCACACACACAATCGCACACACTCGTTGGCAATTGGGAAATAAAAGTGCGCTTAACTCGGCCTCCTCAAAGGGTCGAGTGCAGCACGCGGAATCCGTCGAGGAAGGGGAAGGGGAAGGGGAAGGATCTCCGGAAGAGGCATTTGCTTATAGGATTTGCCCGCGCCTGTTGACTTACCCAGTTAGCGTTTGTATTAATGGGCCCAGCAAACTGTTACCCGTTACCCGTAACCAGTTACACGTTTCCTGCTCCTGTTCCCGCGTCAGGTTTCTTCTTTGTTCTTTTGGGTTCGGGTGTGGGATCGACTAGAGATCGAACTGGTTAGGTAGAGTTGCCTGTAGTGCAGCTGATTCAGGTGCGCGGGCAGATCTATAGCTGGGTTAGGCCAAGGTAACCCTGGGAGAAGCAGATCTATAACTTGGCTAGGCCAAGGTAATCCTGGGAGAAGCCGAAGAAGGCAGGTGAGGAGAGCTGGACAGACAACAGGAGGTAGTTAAGAAAGCGCATAAAGATGTAGAGAAGGCAAGAGGGGAAAAACGCAGAAGATAGAACTAGGAGAAGGTGAAGAAAAGAAGCGAATGAGTAGGCGGAAACGGAAGTAGGAGTACGAGTACGACTAGAACTATGCGTAGAAGACGAAGAGGTAGAAGGTTGAGTATAAGAAGGGGTGGAAGAAGAAAGAGCAAAAGAAGCTTAAGGAAAAGGTGGAAGAATGAGGAGAAAACAAGGAAGTAGAAGAAGGCGCTAAGGAAGGAGGTTGCAATGAAGTAGGAGAAAGAGTAGGAGAAAAAGCACTTGCAGGAAGCAGAAGTAAAAGTATGAGGGAAAATGGAGAAGCAGTAGAAGACGTAGAGGTAGAAGGTAGATTATAAGAAGGGGTAGAAGAAGACAGAGCAGAATAAGCTAAAGGAAAAGGTGAAAGAGTGTGAAGAAAAGAAGCAGTAGAAGAAGTAGAAGGAAGCGCAGGAAGTATGAAGTGTAGAGTTAGAAAAAGAAGTAGGAGACGAAGCACATGTAGGAAGACAGGAAGTGAAAGTGAAAGTAGGAGACGAAGAGGTTGAAAAGAGCAGAAGAAGCTTAGGGTAAACGTAGAAGAACGCGAAGAAAACAAGGAAGTAGAAGGAAGCGCAGAAAGAAGAAGGCACAGGAGTAGAAAAAGAAGTAGGAGACGAAGCACTTGCAGGAAGCAGAAGTAAAAGTAGAAGACAGAAAAGGAAAGTAAAAGTAGGAGACGGGAAAGAAGAAGAGTTCCAAGTAGAAGTGGATAAGCAGCATCAGTAGGTGCAGGCGAAGGGGGCATAGAAGTAGAGGTAAAAGCAGAGGAAGCAGTAAGAGTAGAGCAGCGAAAGAGAAGGAAAGAAAGAGAGTGGGTAAGTCCCGGAGTGCTCTGTGCCGACGGCGTGAGAAATGTGTCGGCATCGGGCTCAGGCTCGCATGGGGACGCGGCTTATGGGCGCGTCACCCGTCTCCCGGCCCAATACTCCTCGCCGTCTTCAACTGCAGCCGCGTCACCGTCGCCTGTCGCATCACATTCAAAAATTCTCATGTCAGAAACACACGATTAGCGCGTGTCGAGGGCGGCGAAGCGGCGAATTAAGATATTTACGGCAACAAAGCCATCGATTCTGTGCCGAACGATGGCAGCGGGGCGGGGCAGCAAGCGGTTGCCGGGAGGGGGTGTCTGGCTGGCACTGAGGCTGACGCTGACGTTGACGCGTCCGCCTGGCGAGCTGCCCGCCGCCTCCGGCCCCGGCACAGGGCAGGCAGGCCCGTCAGGCAAATCAAGATAAGCGAGCGGCAGAGCGTCACTTTGGCAACCCAATCCCGGCAAGCAGAGACGGACGACGGGCGACGCGGGAACGCAGGAACGCAGGAACGCGTAACCTGGTCTTTGACATCTCGCTACGCGGCACGCGGGCGGCAATTGTCAAAGCTGCGCGCGCTTATCACGGCCAGCAGCAGCAGCAGCTGCGGACGGGGTGTCCGGGGGGAGCGGCACGTGCAGCCACGTGGCTGACGTGTAACACGTGACAGGAATGTGGGCGTGGCAGCAACAGGAAGAGCAGCAGCAGGAGCAGCGCTGCGCACCTTGAAGCGGACAAGTGGCAAGTGGAAGAAGGAGAAGGAGGAGCGCAGACTGAGAAACGGGACACGGCAAGAGGGAGAGACAGAGTAGGCGAACTGAGGATCCGTGGGAGTAGCGACTGAAGAATCAAGTGGGGCAACGCGAGGGGTAGCAGGAGCAGGAGTGGAAGGCAAAGGCGAAGGAGAAGCAAAAGCAGGTGCGGAGGCAAGAGGAGTGGAAGAAAGAAGAGGAGGAATGGAATAGGAAACAGATCGAGTAGAATGAAGAGGATCGTGTGAAGGATTAGTGGAAGAGAGGGGAGTAGGTGAAGAGCTGAAGGAAGAGAAGCAGGAAGAAGAGCAGGAAGAGAAGCAGGAAGTGAAAGTAGAAAAATAAACTGATAAAAAGAAACAAAAGAAAGGTAAGGAGCAGAAGCAAAATGCAGGGCTAGAAGAGTCGAAAAGATTAAGCTGAAGAAGGATCAGGAGGAGAAAGAGGAGAAGGTGTTGAAGAGGGAGAGGGAGGGAGGGAGGGAGCAGAGGTAAATGAGCTTGAAAGAGATAAGGAAGAGGTTAAAAGAGGAGAAAACGTAGAGTGAGCTAGAAGAGGGAAATGAGCTGGAAAAGGGAGAAGGAGTTAGAAGAGGGAGAAGGTGTAGAAGAGAAGTCTTAGAGAGAGAGAGAGCTAGAAGTTGAAAATGAGTAAGAAGAGGGAGAAGGAATTATAAGAAGGAAAGAAAGTTAGAAAAGGTGTTGAAAGAAGAGAAGGCGTAGAAGAGCAAGAAGGAGCTGGAAAAGGCAATTAGAAGTGAATAAAGGAGTTAGAAGAAGGATAAGTAGTTAGCGGAGAAGTAGAGGTAAAAGAGGAAGGGGGAGCTAGAAGAGGAAGAGGAAGAGGGAGTTGGAGGAAGGAGAAGTAGTTAGAAGAGGCAGATGGAGCCAGAAGAGGGAGAGGGAGCTTGAAGATGGAGAGAGAAGGAGTTAGGAGAATCCGCAGGAGACAAAGAACGAGCTAGAAGAGAAGAATTAGAGGAGGAAATCAGGAGAGGCAGAGCCAAAGAAGATGCTAAACGAAAAAGAGCACAAGGAGTAACTGCAAGAAGAGCAGGAGGAAGCGAAGATGGAGATATCAGAAGAACAGAGCAGCAGGAGAACGAGTAGAAGCAGAAGCCAAAAGAAGAAGAGAGGCGGAAGGTGGAGCAGCAGCAACAAAATGAGAAGCAAGGGCTTCACGTGGCCAAATCTAATTTCCAAGCTAATTGCAGGCGGATTCACGAATGGATTCACAACGCGCAATTCGCAAATCACAATTGCAATGCGAGTAAATCAAAGGCGCAGCGCGGAGTGAGAGGGGGGGGGCAGGTGACAGGCAACGTGAGCTGCCGCGTAACCATCATAAAAACATATGACACCATTTGCAGAGGGCGCAGAGCGCATTATGCAGGAAATAGATTGCTGTGTTGACACTTGCCGCCGCGCACAGGGGGGTGGGGGGGAGGGACGGGCTGAGCGAGGGGTGGAAGGGTGCAGCACTAAACGGACTTGTCATATGCCCATCACAACAACAGGGCGAGCAGGGAGAGCAGGGAGAGCAGGGAATGGGGCAGGGGGAGGGGCAGGGGGAGGGCGCGCACCCTGCCAGAGCCAATTGTCAAAATCAGAAACAAAATCAACCTCAAAAACGACAACAACAACGACGACGGCGACAACAACTGGAAAACCGCCACAAAAATTGCTTCTCGCTCTCTCACCCGCCTCGCTCGCACTCTCTCCCTCCCTCTCTCTCTCTCGCTCACTCACTCCTAGCCCAACTAGCTGCAATTGCTTCTGTAATTAAAAGCTCAGCGCGTAGCGGAGGGGGTGGGGAGGGGAGCGGCTGCGGGTGCGTTGCACAGTTATGTGATTAACGGACGCAGCGAAGAGCGGCACAGACAGAGAGACAATTAAAAATACAAACAAATTGCCCAAAAACGAAAGAAAGAAAGAAATCTGCCTTAGCGCGGACACAAACCATTACGATCCGTGCCGACTGCATGTAAATACAACAAAAGCAGCGACGCTTGCGGCAAGTGTGGCAGCTTTACTACCAACTTGTTTTATTTTATCTTCTTTTGTTTATTATCTTTTATTTATTCACGTTTTGCTTTGCTTCCGCTCTTGCCTAATGCAGCGCCATCTGTGTTTGGCAGCTGCAACTAGCAACTGACTTGAATATCGTAAATGACAGCAGCTGGGTGCATGTCTCGGCTAATGTTAACTAACATGCTTACAGTCAGCAAGCAGTGTAATGTAGACAACCAGCAAGCAGATCATTGCTTACACTCAGCAAGCAGTGCTTTGTTTACAACCAGCAAGCAGTGCTTTGTTTACAACCAGCAAGCAGTGCTTGCAAGCTCCTGGCAGCCATTTTGCCAATGTTGCCCAGCTTAAATTGCATTCAAAAAACAATTTAAATTGGCAAACTAAAAATAATCGATAACTTACTTTTTATACAATTAAATTGAATTTCTCAAACTGAAATTTATTCTGCTTTACAATTATTTTAAGCGTTTTTAGGTGTCTGCCACTACTCCAGCTACTTCAGCATATTTATTTTTTTTTTTTTTTTTAATCGATCTATCGATAACACTAAGCGATGCGAACAGTTAGAGCGGTTTATTTCAAGATTTTCGCATTTACCTGGCACGCAGCAGCAGCGTAAAGGCAGAGTATGTGAAACGCATGACCTGCCATAAACAAATCCGAAAGCATTTAAACAAAACCGGAAAAACATTTAACTTCGCACGCACCTGAACAAACGTCTCCAGGGTGACGACAATGTAGCCGCCCGCATAGATGTAGCACGGACGCTGCGCCCGCTGCAGTGTAATGATCAGATTGCGCCTGAACTCGGGCAGCTGATCCATCCAGTTGCAGGCATAGAAGGCATCCAGCAGCGCCTCGCTCTGCGTGCGCAGATGATCGCCAAAATAGCAAATGATCAGAAACTCCAGCGTGACGGACAGAAAGAAGACCAGCGACAGCATCATGGCGGATCTGTCGTGCGAATCCGCGACATACAGAAAATGCATGGCAACGGTGCACTGCACCGCCGCGGAGCACACCAGCTGCGCCATGCAGGCAAACGATAGAATCTCCTGTATAATATCATGCAGCTTCAATATGCTGATATAGTCCTCGATGCAGTCGCATAGCTCGCGATAGATGGCGCCACGCGGCTGCCGATCCGCATACCCGATGCGACGTACGCGCAGCTCCAGGGCACGCATATGTCCGGTTAGTATGCACAGATATGCCGGCGGATACGAATCGTTTGCACAATCCTGCAGTGCCTGCACAACCAGACCGAACAGCTGATACGCACAGATGAGAAAATACGCCGCATTCGAGTGCTGCCAGTCGAGGCCGAACCAGGCCGGGAAGAGCAGCTGACGCTGCTGAGCGATGGCCACGCGAAAGCAGCTGAGCGCGGTGCCGAACACAAAGATGCCGGCAAATATGCAAAAGCCACGTCGTGCCGTCTGCACCGCGCGACGCAGTGCAGCCAGCTCGTGCACGTTACGCAATCGTATGGCACGCTCGTCCAGCTGCCGCAGCAGCTGGCGGATCTCGTGCAGCTGGTTACGCACCAGAAACACATTGATGTACTTCAGATTGGCCACCATGTCGGTTATGGTGATGGTCAGATTCTCGCACAGCTCACGCAGACTGTGGGTGAAGAAGAGCTTGGCGAGCAGCGATAGCGGAAAGAGCAGTGTGACCAGCACATTGATGACGATGCCGCGTAGCATGAACCAGGTGCGAGACATATTCGCCGGCCGAATCAGACCCATCAGTTGCCAAACCTGCCAGTGATACGCGACGGCACTGTGTGTGTCCAAATCGTTAGGCTCGGCCGTTTCCAGTTCGAGGATCATCTTCGTTTCTCTGCGATTCCGGGGCCAAGGCATGCTGCATAGACGCGACGCCACTGCGTATACGTATTGCACAAGGCACAAGGCGTCGCCGCACGCCTTTATATAGGCGAGGATGCATTGGCTCAAGTGTTCCACTTCTCAGCAGATGTGCCTAAGTGTCGCCATTACGCAATTACGGAAGCCTCATTAGCTGCCGCCCCCTCTCCCAGTCAGAAAACAATTCGCATACGTTTTGTTTATATAATTCGCTTTATATTTTTGAGTCAAGCATGAGGATGTTGGGGTTGGGCAGAAAGGAAAGTATAATCATCGAAATAGAATCAATCACAATCGATCGATCGGTCACACAAACCATTTGCATACTCTATGAGGAGGCCAACGGTTCCGGCTGTGACATGTGATATGGCGTAGTATCTTCTCGCTGTGGGTTCAGAGATGGACGCAGCACTCGGGCAGAGCTCGTTCGATATATATATAATCGATATATGTTTGCTATAGTTACAGCTAATGGTAATCACAAATTGGTTGAGTTAGTTCCTAAGTAGTTTATCGATTGTTTTGGTTCTGGCAGTCTGTTGTGGTGCGATAGTACGATAAAACTATCGAATGCGAATACGAATACGAAGCAAGTTATATCTGCATGTGAATTGAAATTAGTTTTACGATAGTATCATACTATCGATAAAGTTATCTATTGGCTGACTGTTTTGGTAGAATATGTTGCTAGTGATGTGCAGAAAAGGAAAATAATTAAACTATCGATAGCCTGATCTGATTGGCTGACAAATCTCGCATACTAATGGAAAATATTACAAAACGATACTAAGATAATACTATCGGTAACCCGACCTATTGTCCTATGGTTGCCGATTGGAAGGATATGATACGCAAGTAATCGATACATTGATACGATAGTAACATCTCTTTGAGAAAGCTTGGCCAGGATATGATTTCTTCTAGTTCAATTCTCTGCGCCCATCTCCGCTGTGGAACAATCAATGATAGATGATAACGATGAAGACGATGATGATGTATGTGTCGGTGTGTGTGAGTGTGTGTGTGTATATTTGGATTAAAGTACAAATAGGCTGTATATCGTATTTGCTAGGGATGAGTACGCCAGGGTAGCTCAATGTTCCTCGAATTTACATACATAATCTCACGATAGTTTCATAAATATTTACATAGTAATTGCAAATTTTGATTTGATCTCTATACGCAATTTCCGTTACTCGACTCGATTTTAGTATGCTAATTTTAGACAGTACAGATACACAGATGAACGAGAATGGACGGTGGGATATGGTGAAGGATTGACTATGCATGCAAGTTGAATAAGAAGAATAGTAAGTGGAAAGGAAGGTGGAGGTGGAGAGAGAAAAAAACAACACAAAAACAAATCGCGGCTATTGCGCACAATGAACATTTCTCGTTTCTCGAACTCAATCTTAATTTGTAGTTTTTAAGAATTAATTTAAAAATACAATTAAGCAAAATAATTATATATACATATATATATATATGCGTAGGTAATATAATGTATATATATATCAATATGCATTTGTTTACAAGGTCTAATCAATAATCAAGACTCGAACAGTTTCAGCTTTTTCAATTTGCAGCGTTTCCCTGCTGACGTCGCCTGGACAAAGCTATAGAACATATCTATATATGCATGACTAAACAGATATATATGCATGTATATTCGCGTGTATCGGCGAACAGCAGGAAAATGCTCGCAAAGCTGTGTGAATATAAATTTTAACTAGGATACAAAAAGTGAAACTGGCAAACAAAAGAAAACTTGCGTATTTCGTATTTCAATTCTTTTGTTTGCCAATTGTGTTACGATACTATCGATTTCTTTATAGATATACTAGATATACTATATATGCAGTAGGTGTATTCTTTCCGTTTAACATTCAACAGACAATTACAACGTATGATAACGTTGGGTTAGCTCAAGTTTCATTTACAATCAACAATTTTACAATTCGGAAAGTTCTCTAGATTATTTCGATAATTGAATTGAATGCGCTTCTCGATTGAAACTTACAGCGTGTGTGTAGTAACTAATAATAAAAATGGGTTTTGCTTCTTTTTTTCGGATTCTGTTTGAACCGTTTTTCAATATTGTTAATGTTAATTAATGTAATTAAGCTCAGTTTTCAGTCGGCAAAAAACAGAGAGAGGTGTTTGCATTTTTCATTGTGTTTCTACGCAATTGTTTGGCTGCACGGCGCGCTGCGCTCAGTTTTGTTTCACAAATCCGGAAACATAATATACCATATTATATAAGGACTGAAGGGTATGGGAGCGTGTGTCGCTTTGCAGCAAACATTTGCATCGAGATTTAATTAGTTTGCAGCCTTAATCGGGAGCGCAGACGACTCTTTATCATTATTATCATCAGCATTATCATTATTTTGAACTTGTTCCTGTGCTTGATCGGGCTCGTCTTTCTGTTGCTGCTCGTGTTCTTGTTGCTGTTGCTGTTGCTTTTGTTGCACCTGATTTGCACTCGATTCGGTTTGGTTTTGTGTTTTACTATTATCGTTATCGTTATCGTTTTCGGTATCGGTATCGGTATCGGTATCGTTCACGTTAACGTTATTATTATTATTTTTTGTATTTGTTTTTGGACTTGCGACCTTATCGACGTCGCTCGGAATTGCATTTGCATTAGAATTTGCATTCAATTTCTCTTTCTGTTCTTCTTTCTCTTTCTGTTTCTCTTTGTTTTTGTCTTTGTCGTTGGCATCCTGCAAGAGAATAATGTATGTATGTATGCCAACGAGATCATCAAAGAAGATCGAGATCGAAGCGACAAAAGGAACTGACTAACTAATTAACAAGGATCGCAAAGCGATGGCAGAGAGAGATCAGGCCGTGCCCCAAAGAGCGGTGCATAATCTCTCCCGACCAAGAGCAGATTTAAAAAACCGAACTAGTGTGATCATATCAAAAGTGGGGGGAGAGAGAGAGAGAGTGAGAGAGCGGGTGGAGTGAAAGATCGGATCGCAATGAATGATGCAAAAGTGACGGAGAGCACACGGGAGCGAGAGAAGGAGTGGGAGTGGAAGTGATTGATTAGCATATACTTTACCTTGGACATTACCGATGCAGCCTCCTGCTTCAAATAGGCCTCGCGTGCCGCCTCGTACATGGACACAAACTTGTCGCGCTGCACCTTGAACTGCGCAAACAGCTCGTCATCCTTGTTGCCCTTTAGGCGATTCTCAATGTCCAGCTTCTCGTCGTGCACAGCGCGTATTTCATCGCTGACCCACGGCTTGTCGATGGGATACTGATTGACCAGATTCTTAAGCGTCTTGATGGTGCCCTTTCCCTTGATCGCCTGCTTCACCAGTTTCGGATTCGGCTTCTTGATCTTGCCGTTCATGTGCACCATATTGAAAGGTCCGCCCGGACCCAGCGGCATACGCGGTCCCATCATGTGTGGCCGTATCATCGGCGGCGGCGGCGGCGGACCACCGCGTCCGTTGCGACGCATAAACGGCGGCGGAGGCGGTAGCCCACCCATTGGCGGCATTGGTAAGCGCATAGGTGGCATGGGTGCTGGAAACGGTATCGGTGGATATGGTGGCAACGGCCCGCCTGGACCGCCGCGTGGACCCATTAGTCCTGGTCCCGGACCCATGGGGCCCATCATGTGGCGCACACCTCCACCGCCGCCGACGCCACCAGCACCGCCAGCGCCACGTTGTGCCGGAGCGACAGCCATGTTACCGCGTTTTAATCCATTACGCTGTGGTCCATTAAAACGATTGTTGTTGGGCGGAGGAAAACGCTGCTTGCCATGCGGCAGCCAGCCGTTGTCGCCCATTCCGCCGCCGCCGCCGCCATGCAAATGTGGTCCAAACGGCGAATTGTGAATCTGCTGTGGCTGCAGTTGCTGCTGCTGCTGCTGCTGTTTGTTACCCTTCACATGTTTACCCTTCAGTCCCTTCTTTTTGCCACCATCTGTCGGTGCAGCCGGGCCAGCTGCTGCATTGGCGGCTGCCATAGTTGGCCCCGGGCCCGGTTTGTTAAGCGGCGGCAGTGGAGTCGGGCTATTGAAGTCTATGTAGAGTGGATCGCTAGGCATCTGGCAGGATGAGTACATCATTGGGTTCGGCGATTGCGATTGCGATTGTCCCTTTACTCGGGCCCGGAATGGCTTGCGGTACGGTGCGCTTGCGGAACGCACGTTCGAGCGCTGTTGCTGTTGCTGTTGTTGCTGCATGGTGCGATTCTGTGGAAAACGGTTGTTTTTCGATACCATCTATGCACACAATTGGGAGCAGTTTTCCCTTAACACACTTCCTTTCTGACAAGCTGTCAGGAACGAAAAATGAAAATTTCTATCACACGCTTAAATTGTTGCTAGTTAATAAATAGAGTTGAGCCTAGGGTTGTTGCGTTAATCGCAATCGGTGTAGCACGGTGTGCTATCGACATCGATATCGATAGTTAAGCTGCATTTGAATGAAATGTTTAAGCAAACAATCAAATATATTTAACAATATTTTTATAATTTATTTATGTGAAAATACAGCGTATGTGTTGCCAATAATATTTAGTAGCTGCAATTAAAAAAGCTTTTTCCCAAAAGCTTTTGTAACGAACAAAAGTGTGTACACTTGCTAAATATATTATTAATAGCTAGTATTAATAGTTATTCAACTGCCAATGGCAGTCATAAATAATTCATAATTAATATTTAATGCAGTTTTAAATGCATGCCGGCCCTTTTAAGAACAGTTCGCTGCTCATATTGCTTGCACATTGCACACAATTAAAATGGTGTGTACACACTGTTTACTGCGCACGCTCAAATCAGCTGTTGTGCTGTGCTTGATGCGCTCCTTCGGTCTGTGGGCGTTGCAACTTGAGCTTAATCTGCACCTGCATCTATTTTTAAACCGGAGCCAGAGCAAGGAACAACAGCAAACGGTGCGCACGGCAAACCCAAGCGACGGCTGCTAAGTCGCTCGTCATCAGTGACACTAAAAAAAGCAACAACAACAAGCGTTGCAACAAGTGCAGCAACGCGAAAGCGAACAAAAAAAAAAAGGAAAAAACCAGCGAAAAAAGTTGATAAACAGCGAAAAGAACAATAACAAACAACTTGTGCAGCCGATCAGCTAGTCATGTTTCCGTATCTGAAGAGTCAGCGCGTTAATTTGCAACTGCTGCAGGAGTCCGAATGTCGGCAACTAGTGCAACTGCTCGAATCGATCGATGGCTCCAAGATCGTTGTGCTCGACGAGGCAATGATCGGGCCGCTCGGTTTGGTGGTTAAGCCGAAGGTGTTTGCCGATCGTGGCATCATGTTGGTCGCCCTGAAGGCGGATTCGCGTTTTGCCCGCGAGATGCAAAATGTCATTTACATTATGCGTCCGCAGGTGGCACTCATGGATCAATTGGTCAATCATGTGAAGAACAATGGTCAGCCGGCTGGCAGGCAGTATCATATCTTCTTTGTGCCACGTCGCTCGTGCTTGTGCATCAAGCAGCTGGAGGACAAGGATGTGATTAATGCTTTCGGCCGTCTGGAGGAGTTGCCCTGGAACTTTTTGCCCGTCGATGCGGATGTGGTAAGTATGGAAATGCCGAACGCTTTTCGTGACGTCAAGATCGATGGCGACACAACGTCGCTATATCAGGCCGCGATCGGTTTGGTTCAGCTGCAGCGTCTCTACGGGCGCATACCGAAAATCTATGGCAAAGGTGTGCACGCCCAGATGGTCTGGGAGCATGCCAAGCAATTGGCCATGGACGAGAAGTCGTTGTACAACGGGGACAAGGGTGCCATCGATCAGTTGATTTTGCTTGATCGCAGCATTGATCTGCTCACTCCGCTGGCCACGCAGTTGACCTATGAGGGATTGATCGATGAGTTCTATGGCATACGCCAGAATCAATTGACCATGCCGGCCGAGCATTTTCCATCGTATAATACGAATCCGCCAGCATCTGGCGGCAGTGGCAGCGGCAGCGGCGCTGCCTCCACCGCTTCCGATGAGCCGCAGCGTCTGCTCAGCGACGGGAACCGCAAGACGCTCATGCTGCACTCGGGCGAGGAACTGTACGCTGAGCTACGGGACAAGAATTTCAACGAGGTGCGAATGCTGTTGGCGTGCAAGGTACGAGATATTCAATTGCAAATGAATGTCAATCGGCAGGAGCAGACCGTGCAGGAGATCAAACATTTTGTGGAGCGTCTATCGAAGCTGATGGACTACAAGAGGGCCACATCCGAGCACACGGCCATCGCCGAGCTGATTGCCGAAAAGGTGAACGCATATGCTTTCAACGATGAACTGGCCGCCGAGCAGGAGTTCATGATCTGTGCCGATGTCGACAGGCCATGCGCATACATTGAGGACAAGATCGCACGTCGGGCCGAGCTGCGCGATGTGCTGCGTCTGATGTGTTTGCAGTGTGCCGCCGCCACCGGGTTCAAGGAGCGCGTACTTAACTATTACAAGCGCGAATTGGCTCAGGTCTATGGGCTGGAGGTGTTGCTAACCATTAGTAATCTGGAGAAAGCCGGACTGCTGCACACCCAGACCGAGTCGCGTGCTTATGCCGTGCTGCGCAAGGTGAGAAGCAGACACACAGACACTGATCCCAACTAACCTGTATATCTTTTGCAGACCCTTCACCTGACCGTCGAGGATAGCGTTGAGGTTAATCCGAGGGACATTAGCTATGTGCATAGCTTCTATGCTCCATTAACTGCTCGCCTCGTGGAGCACTCGCTGAAGCCGCTCGGCTGGCAGACGCTGAAGAGCCAGATCAACAATTTGCCGGGTCCGACTTTCGAGGGATTCCAGGTGCCGTTGGTTGGCATTGGCGGGCGTTATACTGTGGGCAGCGGCACCATCAATGAGGCATCTTTGTTGCATGCACGCCGTGTGGTGCTCGTTTGTTTTGTGGGCGGTTGCACATTCGCCGAGATTGCTGCTTTGCGCTTCCTGGCCGCCCAGGAGGACAACAATGTGCAGTTTGTTATTGCCACCACGAAGATCATCAATAAGAATACATTCCTCGACAGCCTCATTGGCACTTGAAGTCAACGCCTGAGCCGCTTGGAGGCGCATCGTTTGTCCGTCGGTTGCGGTTTGACACGCGGACGAAACGCCTCGATTCCTTTACGACCAGGACCAAAACTTTACCAGGCCAAGCAGCAGCGCAGCGCGGGACACGATTCCGCGGTGGAGCAGCCGCTTGGCATGTCGCAGAGGCCGAGATGCAGCAAGCAAGCAGATTAATTTGATGGCGCATTGTGTTAGTCGAATGCATATTTGCGCTGATTTGTAATAAGGCATATTATATATATATATATATTTGTATATCTATATCTATACATATATATATTGTATATCTATATACTGACTCTGATGCAGTTTATATAAATGTTATTTTTCTAAATGATATACACCCCGACGCGGATAAATAACTACCAAATAATATGATCATCTATTAAGCCGATATAATACTATATATATAACTATAACTGCTAATCTAACTATTTATGTAATTCCACAATAATATATATGGATCGATCGTGATAAGTTGAAGGCGTCTAACGCATGGTTCGTTGTTCTCTGCACACACACACACACACAGACATGTTTGGTTTGTGTACACGGTATAGAAGTTTTTTTTTGTTCTTTGTTTTGTTTTTTGAAATTTTCAAGCTGCATATGTTAGTCGTATAAAGCCAAAGAGAGATCCCCAAACTCCCCAGCTCAATACTCAATCACCAAACCCTTGATCAGACTATCCGATTCAAGTAGTTGCATATATATTGTTACTCATACCTGCAGTTTTCGATAAAAAAAATATATATATATTACATAATTAGTCTGCATATTTCGCGCAAGTATTACGTCAGTGTGAAGCCAGTTCTGAGAATTTTCTGATACTCTATCGAGATTTGCCGATAATAATAGCAAGGTAGTTTCGAACTACACTCATAAAACAAATATTGCTCCCTCACATGTCATCTCGATATAAATGTTTGGAAAAAAAACAACACGCTCGCAACTACATTCCGAGCTAAGACTAACTATATACAATATAATATTTATAGTTGCAGTTTTCAATCAATTGTATTACTGTTAGTCAGCGTACTATGCACTCTATGAGTCTAACGAATTTGCATTGCGGCAATTCCGCGTATTGCCCAATATTTTATTTGTGTTCTTCAATTTATTCGAAACCAAAGAGAGCCAAGCGTACTCGATGATATTATTGGTATTTGAGTACTACGCTCGCAATAGCATTCCGCGCACAGTTATGAAAAACTAGCTATACTCTTGATGAGACTATCTGATTAATTATTATACATATATACATATTGGTATTATACATACCTGAAGTTTTCGAAACAGAAATATTATAATTGTATTATTGTTAGCCTGCATATATATGTGTATGAAAGCAGGCCTCGCTCTCTGTGTATACAATTTAATCGCTATTATGCAATATTATACAGTGCAAAATTTTATCGAATTAAATGTATTAAAACAATAAATTATATTCGGTTTTTTTTTGGCAATCGGATCTGGAAAGTTAATGCCCGATGGGCACATTAAAACGCATATACATAGTCTGTGTATGTACATTGTATTTTTTTTTTTTTTTTTTTTATTGTTTTGTTTATTTTATTTTAGGTTTTATTTTATTGACGTGTATCAATTTAATTGTTATTCGTTTTCCACTTCAAAAATACAATTTATTAATAATAATAATTAAAAAAAAAAAAACAATTTTATAAACATAAAAAATATTACATATGTATGTTCTGTATGTATGTGTGTGTGTGTGTGTGTTTGTTCCGTTCCCCTTCACGCACGCTGTGTGTTATCTAGCTCTCTCACTCACTCGCTCGCACTCTATCTCTCTCTCGTTTAAGGACATTTCTTGCGTCTGTTCGTTTCAGCGATTGTTCCGTTAAAAGTGAACCTAATACACACACAAAAGCATTATCTTCATATCATCATATCGTATATCGATTCGTATTATATCATATTAGTGGAACCCCAGTGTCAGTTTGCATACGTATCTAACCCATCTCGTCTTCCGCTCTCTTTCGCTCGTCTTTTCGGTTGATAAAATTATTAATTAATTGCTAACGGAAAAATGGTTTTGTTTTTTTCTTGTTGGATTTTTTTTTACTTTTCTTTTGTTATCATTTTGTTTACTAAAAATTTTATTGCTACAAATGTTAAATTTTATATCTTAAGATCGGGGATTATGATCGGTGATCATCGTGTATGTGTGTGTGTGAGTGTTAGTGTTGGCGTGTGTGTGTTTGTGTTGGTGTGTATATTTATTTAAATGTATACGACAACAAAAAAGAACTTCTCACAATAAACAAAAATTGTAATTAATTAAACATTCATATGCATTTAATTTTCTATACAATTTTTATTGTTTTTGACTAAGCAGTTTGCAATTTGCATTAATTAAGTCTATAATAGGCTTACTTGTAGTTATTTGTTATTAATTGTTTTGTTTTTATTTTTATATCATATCATCTCGTCTCTCATCAATCATTATTTTATAGCAAGTCAGAAGGAAAACGTAACGTAAAAAATTGCGAACCTTTTTTTCGGATTCAACAACATGCAAAAATGGCGCCAAGCAATTTATTCTCTTTTCTTTTTCAAGTCCGATGTTTCTTCTGATTCTGTTCATGTTTGGTCCTCTGTCATTGAAAGGATATTGGGATTTGCTTGCATATCTTTAATTCGCTCGATCTCTTTTTCTTGTTTCTTTTGTTTCTTTTCTTCATTTTTCATTTTTTTAGCTGCGATTCGGAAGCAGTCTCGGGTGCGCGTCAACGATGACGGCTTCATGCTCGATGGATCGCTGAATCGATCGGTCGACCTCTCACGATCTTGAACTGGTAGTACGCAACGAGCGCGTCTTTCCATTTCTCTTCTCTTGTATCTCGTTTCTTATGCACTTTCATTTCTTTTCCTTCTGCTGTTTGTCCTCGAGCATTTCACAAAACACATTTCTGTTGCAATTCACGACAATCGTTCGGATAACAAAGAAATTATTAATTAAATTATTATGTAATATAATATCAAAAAATTTCCAAATAAAACATAAACGTTGCTCGCATACATATATATAATTTGTTTCATTGTTTTTTTTTCTTTTGTTTTTGGTATATATGTATATTTATGTTGTTGTATATCATTTGCTTGGTTTTTTTTTGTTTTGTTGTTGCTTCTGTCTGCTGCGGATTTTGTTGTTGGTTGTTATGGTGTTATGTTTATGACATTTAAGGGCTTAGTTTAAAATTATGTATCATAGTATACACATATGTATCTGTTATCAGTATATATGTATCATAAAGCATTCACATATATCATTTTTATCTGGCTGGGGCTTTACCATATTATTTATTGCGTTTAGTTTAATTTATCATGCTTGTTCTTTACTCGAATCGATTTCTTGTTTAAATACAAAAATTATTGCAGCGACATTTTGTTACGATTATAAAATACTTGTGTATGCGTATGTGTGTGTGAGTGTGTTTGTTTGTCGCGTTTTAATTTTTTGTTCGCGATTTTGTTTTTTTGTTTTGTTTTATAAATTTATCGATTTGTTTATGGTTCAATAATGCTGCTACAAAAACGACAATTGCTTTTGTATTTGAATATTATTATTATTATTATTATTGTTAATGTTATTATTTTTGTCAATATTATTATTGAAATTTTTTTTTGTTATAGTTGCTTGTATCGGGCTCTATTTTTGTTTGTTGTTGTTGTTGTGTCTGTTTTAAAATTTCCATTAAAATTATAATAGTTTATATTACTATATGGTTGTTGGAGTTGTTGTTGCTGTTGCTGGAGTTGTTGTTGTTGTTGTTGGAGTTGTTTTTGTTGTTGCTGTTGCTGCTGATGTTGTTGTTGTTGTTGTTGTTTATGCTATAGCGAACCAGCCGGAAAACTTGTTGAACTATTGCTATGCGCTAAACTAATCATGGAACCAGACAAACTGCCCTCCTCATCCGGATAGCTCTCGCGTGATCCCTCAGCCAGCGATAAAGTGCTGTACAATTGATATACAGATATTAATATGAATATAGTATAGCGGCATATAGCTTTTTCTGCTCACCTGAAACCTAAAGCTATTGATTCGTTATCAAAAGCTTCCAATTCTTTAGCATGCTTCTCGTGTTTGATGCGCAAGCGCTCGGCACGTTCCAAATTGAATTGCGTCAATTCGTTATCCATCTGCAAAAAGGATTCGGGGTAAATGCGAGAATCGATTAATGGTTTTGAAAGCTCAAGAATGAGTTAATCGCCGACCTTATTCTCCAATAGGCCACGCCGCACGCTAACACGATTCTCGAGCTCGCGACGCTCACGATCGCGCTGCTCTTGCGCCTGCTTCTTGTTCTTGTTCTGATAGGCTGTGAGCATATCCAGTTCGTATTCCAATTTCTCATTGGTACGTTGGTACTCGATCACTTGACTCTCGTCCAGTTTATAACTTTGACTTTGGAACATGTCGGCAATGCTTTGTTCATACTGTGTGCGAGAGGGGAAATCATAAGTAAATATTAATAGGTTGATGCGCGAGATGTGAGAGCGGATTCCACCCGTTCCTACCTGTTCGCCCAATAGCGTCAGCTTGCGATGTTTCTCCTCCTTCAGCTGCTTGATAACCTCTTTCTGTTGCTCTTTTGGTGTCGTCTGCAGCACTTGCGCCTTGTAGCGTTTGTATTGTTTTGTTTGCGTTTTGCAAGTCTCGCGAAACTGTTTACGTATCTGCAGCTCCTTTTGCTGTAAGCGGATGATGCGAGGAATATGAGATTGAGAATGGAAGATCAGAAACAAGCACACACTCATACCTTAAGGCTCTTGGGCTGTTGTCTTAGTTCGAGCGCATGCTTGCGCAGCAGCTCCTTCTTGATGCGATCCATGTAGTCTTTTTGATTGTGCAACTCAGTGTCGTGTTGCTTGTTTATCTGTCAGAAAGATACGAGAGCAGTTATAAATGTAAACCTCGGAAGGAATATGATTTGAAACCCACCTGTTCCTCGCGCAACTGATGCACGCTCTTCTGCTGGCGATACTCCAGCTCCTGTGTCTTTTCATGATGTTTCAACAGCATGCCGTGGGCCTGTTCCAGTTGATGCTGCTTCTTGCTAAGCTCCTGTATTAAGAAGACAAATATAAATTGAAGATTAGCTGCTTAATTTGGTTAAGTAAGGGTTTCGTTTACATCGCGCAACAACTGATCCTCCAGCTCGTGCAGCATTATCATGCGTCTTCGCTTAAATTTACGCATCTCCAGCTCGATATATTGCTTTTGGGCCTGCAGCATACGTTGCTCTTCCTGTGCCTCGTGCTGCTTTAGATTATCCTTTTGCGATTGCAAGGTTAAATCACGTTGACGCTTTGGCGTTGACTCATCCATTGAGAGTTCACGTTTCCAGCGCTCCTTGTTCGCTTTGTATTCCTTTTTGCGATTCAAATCGAACACCTTGCGATCGCCCTCCTGTTTCAATGTAATCTCTTTGTGTAGTTTCTTCTCGGCCGTTGTCGTCTGCTTCGAGCGTCGCTCCAAGTCCTGCTGATGCTTGACCTGAGCACCAAGCGAGATAGAAAGAGAGAAAGAGAGAGAGACGGGTTAGTTAAGAACTATTTAACTTTGTTTATGCTCATACCTCAAGGCGTTCCAGTTCCCTGGTAAAGTTATTCAATAGACTATCGTACTCCTTGTCCAGCGCCGACTTGTGCGTGTCCATTTCCACTTTGCACTTCTCCTCGAGCTTGACCAGCGTCGCCTGATGTTCTCGTCGCATACGCTTGTATCCGGACATTTGTTCGTGCATCTCCTCCTGTTTTTTTTTTAGGGAATTGGGCAGGCAACACAAATAATGATCATATATATGGATGGATATGTGATATACAAGAAACCAAGCTTCATTTTTTAACTACGTGTTCGTGTCTTTCTATATAGTATGTCGATGTATTTGTGCAATATCAAACAACAACATGAACAACTTAAAAGGGATACTAGAATTACTTACAAAATACGTGTTGGACCACCAATCGGCCCTAACCTCGCAACGAGTCAAATTAAAGCAGGAATAAACCATACTTGTTTAAAACTAGTATGTAGTATTTGTACTCTTCGGGTGTTATTGTTTAATACAATAACAAATTAAGAATGTAACAGAAAAATAATCAACAAGAACAGTTAACAATGATATTAAACAATTAACTTTAACCATTTGCAATTAGCAGCAGCGCAGCTTCACGCATTAAACAAAAGACAAAATGCCGGCTTACTTCTATCGCGTCGCTTTGCACTGTCGTTTGTCAAATGTCAAGCAATCTCAGCGTGAGAGAGAGAGCGAGGGTGGGAGAGAGTCTGAGCTAAGCTGAGTGCAATGTGCGCGCGTGTCGTGTGAGAGAATGAGTGGGAGGCAGTGCAAGTTCGAGATTGATTAAAGCAGAGAAAGCAAAGAGCTAAAACGGTTTACAGGCAGCATTACAACAACGATTTCGTGTGCACAGTGTGAGTCTGTGTGTGTGCGTTTGCCGCAAAGCTGAAATTAACTAATATACATGTGAGCACACAAGTGTGTGCGTGTTTGTGTGCATGTTTGTATGCCAGTGCGTGCCTGTATGTTTGTGCTTGTGTATTTTGTAAATAATACAGTAGATTCTTAAACAATTCATTTGTTTTCTTCTTCTAAATTTATTGTCATGGACTCCACACGCACACCACCACACACACACACTCTCTCTGGCACATGTATTTTCTTCATATTGCTAGTTATAAATTTTGTTTTGGTTTTGGTTTTCTCTTTTGTGTTTCTTTTCACGAGATCACACAGGGACATTGATTATCGCTCGGCATTGGCATTGGCATTGCCGTGCCCTTCTTCTGGAAGAAGCTGTCCTCAACGTGGCCAACGAAGTCATCGGTATCAGCAGCGGGCTGGTTGCAGCAGCAGCAGCGGCCGAAGAAACAACAGCAGCCCCCCTTGCTGCCGCTGCCACTGCCGCACAGTTGGGAATAGAAGTTATAGCGCGCCTATTGGTTATGCGGGAGGAGAGTAGAAAACAATAAACAACAACAAAGATTGCATGTAGTAGTAGAGCAAAAGATTTGGGATAGTGAGAGGAAGAGAGAGAGAGAGAGCGAGAGACGAGCGCAACGGGAAATGTCAACTGCAATGATTTGTTTTTCGGTGTGGGCGAAGTTGCTGACAGGACACAGAGACACATAAAATACAAAGAAAGCAAAAGTTGAAAGAGAGCGGGCGAAAGTAATGGCGCGCAATGCAAGGTTAATTTATCACACTTATCGATACTTTGCATTTGCAATCGATTCTGCCCCCTGATTGATATCGATGGTTCTAATGAGAAGTATGAGTCGTTGACTACAGCTGCAGTGGGTGGATAAATTGTCCTAGTTGTTGTTGTTGTCGTTGTTGTGCACATGTGTGTGTGTGTGTGCGTGTATGTATAGAATAAGTATGTGTGTAGTAGTGCAGTGTAACGCACCTGCATATGCTCCTTCTGCTGCTTGGTCACAATGCTGGTCGTCCGAATGGTGGCAAAGTTATTTGGCCCATGATCATTGACCGCATTCGAGATGGCCTGCTGCGATGATGCCGATGTTGCAGCATAGACAGCCGCCTGGGCAGCTGGAGTCGATAGATAACGTGGCCCCAGGCCCGGAAGACGATGATCCCCGCCAGCCGGTGAGCCGCCAGTGCTGCTCCCGCCGCCGCCGCCAGCGCATACCATATTTCCTGTGCCACCGATACCCAAATGTGGTATCACCGATAATGGCGGCGCTGGCGCTGGTGCCGGCACAACCGATGCCGAATTCGTCGGTGTCACGTTGTTGTTCATACTGTGCATGATGTTGGGCAACGGTGGCAGATTGCGATGGCGCGATGAGTTGCGCGAAACGGCACCGCCGCCTCCGCCACCTGACGCACCCTGGTTGTGCTGCTGCTGCTGCTGCTGTACCGCATTCGCTGCAGCCCAATTGCCCAGATGCTGTTGTTGCTGTTGCAGTTCACGCTGATGATGCATGGCGGCAGCCACAGCGGCTGCCTGCTGATGATGATGCGCTGCGAATTGATGGTGATTCTGTGCAGCAGCCGGTATGGAATTTGACGAGGAGCTCTGCGCGGAAGAGACACACATGCAATTAGAGGCATACAACAAGTAATAGACAGTCAATCCTACCTGACTACTGGCCGCCGATACACCCACCGAGTGTATGGAGTGTTCGGAAGTAATACTATTGCTCTTGCTGCTATCGCCGCCCGCATGGTCGTCCTGCTGATCGTCTGTGTCGCCGACAGCGCTCTCCGTTTCGCAGGTGTCCACCATGAGTATCTTTTTCATTTTTCGATAATTGAGATTATCCAGTTCGCGTACGGCCGACTTGGTGCGTGCGATAAGCTCGAGCAGCACCGTCTCGGAACGTGGACGCGTCACATATGCATGCTGCAGCAGCTTACCCGATGAGGGTCGCTCCGCGGGCATCTTCTTGAGGCAGAGGTCCACAAAATTGCAGAACGTATCGGACCAATCGTTCTTCTGCGAAAGGAAGAGAGAGGCGTCAATGTGCATATAGGAAATGGGGTTGGACAAGCTGAGCCAACGCTTACCGGCAACGTGGGCGACTCGTTCTGTGCAATGTGATACAGTGCGGACATGGCATTCATATTGAAGTATGGGGGTTTACGCTCGGCCAGCTCAATGCAGGTGATGCCCAGCGACCAAACATCGACCTTGCCATCGTATTGGCCCTCATCCATGGCCAGTATCACTTCGGGCGCCATCCAATAGGGTGTGCCGACAAAGCTATTCGCCGGACATTTGATGGCGGCACTGCCAAAATCGGCCAGTTTAACGACACCATTATCTGTTAGCAATATATTGCCCGCCTTGATGTCACGATGAATCCGGCCCAATGAATGCAAATAGCTGAGACCGCTTAACACGCCCAGGCAGATGGCAGCGATCTCGTCCTCATGCAGCGGCTTCTTGTGCACCTCAATGATGTCCGATGCGGAGCCCACACAATACTCCATCACCAGCCATGCCGTCGATTCGCGCAGGTAGCAGCCCTTGTATTCAATGGTATTTGGATGATTCAATTGACGTAAAAACCTGCGAATCACAACACAATTGATAAGTAAGATGGATCACGGCAGATATGCTATGGGGGGGAAGGGGTTAGTGATCTATTTACCGTATTTCCTTGAGTATATCCTGCCATTTCTCTTGGCTCTGCTTGCCCGTGTATGACATCTTTTTGATTGCCACAATCTCCTTGTTGAGATTGCAGCGGGCATAGTAGACGGCACCGAACGAGCCATGGCCAATCTCCCGCAAATCCTCAAAGATTTTCTCTGGATCATGTTTGTTAAATAGATCGGCTATTTCCGGATCTTTGAGACTACCAGGACGTGCCGATGGCATCTCTGTTATTCATGTTATGCACACAACCGATTTACTCGCACGCTCTCTCTCTCTCTCTCTCTCTTTCTTTCGTTTGCTCCTCTCTCTCACACTCTGGCTGACAACTGTTTGAGCCTTGGGATTGTTGCTGTTGTTGTTGTCGTTGTTTCTCACTCACTTTTCACGCCTCCTCCACCTGCGGCTGCACTCTGCAAATTGAAATAAATAATAAATAAAGTATGCCTTGTGTTTGTTTAAATAAATAAAAGTTGATTTTCAAATCGATCAAGTGATTCACACTCGCGCGTTTGGCTCATTTAGCGCCAGTTTAAAGACACAAACACATGGACACGAACAGACACACACACACAGAAATTCATATCTCATTGAATATTCCACACGAGCCGAAGCCGCTTATCAAAAATATGTGTGTTATTTTTATTGTTCTTCGCATTGCGCTCTTTTGGCACACACTCTCACGCGCACACACACTATTTTCGCCAAATCCGCCATTCGCCATCGTGACTGAGAGAGCGGCACATAACGGTGCATCATCAGGCAGCCAGCTACGCACAATTTGAATGCCAAAGAGAGCCGTCGTCGTTGACGTATGTTGCTACGGTCTATGGTTGTAGTTGTTGTTGTCGTCGCATGACTCTACACACAACACACTCGAGACTCGAATCTGGCAATCTTATTAATGGTGCGCGGCAGCGACGAGGCGAGAGAGCTTCGAATTATATCTGAGCTTTTGTTTTGTTAAGCGGTGGCCGCATAAGATGATGTTGAGATCCAACGCACACACGTGTGTGTACATATGCACATGCACAAACACACACACACACACACTTACACATAGAGTATGTGTATGCCTGGGTAATTCATAATGGGCATGGAATTAATAGCGGTACTTATTTATTGCCCAGCTGCCGCATGCAGACAACAAAAAAATACAAAATAAAAAGGGTTGCAGCGCTCTCTTTGCTGTTTTTGGTATTCTTTCTTCTCGTTTTTTGTTTTATTTTTAATGTTGTTGCTAATCGTGCGATTTGTGAAATGAGATTTTCGCAAGCATTGTGCTAATTTTCAAAACTATGTATTTGATTTGTTTGGAATTTTTTTTGTTTAAAAGCGAAACGGCTACACGCCTATTTTTCATACACACACACGCGCATACACTCACACACAAAGGCAGCCATGTCTCGTTCGCACAAACAGCAGCCTCGTACAAATAAGAGTACGCATGAGTGTGTGTGCCTGTGTGTGTGAGTTCGGTGTCGGTTGTTGTTTTGCATTCGGCCCCGTCTTCTTGTCTCTTCACTTTTCGCTATGCCTTCTGAGCTTAGAAGCAGCAGCAACAGCAGCAAACAATTTAGCTTGTTGTACCGTTGCTTTTTAATTTAATTTGGCAGACTGATTGACTTGTTATTGTGCCAGTGCCTGTTAATTTTCGTTAATTAATTTGATTTAATTTTGTTTATTTGCTTCGATCGCTTTTTTGTATTTTTGGGTGCGGACAAACACATACAAAAAGCAAATCGCACGACGCTGCGACGTCCTCGTCGTCATCGACAGCGACGTCGCAGTTAACAGCAGCCGCCGCTGTTTTTGTTGTTGCTACTTGAACGACGCAAGTTGCTTGCAATTTTAGTTCAGGCCCGTCGAGAAGCGATTTCAGATTCTTTTATTTTTTTTCCTTTTTTTTATGTAATATGGGACCACTTGAGTCTTGAGGCAATTTTTTACAATCATAAATTGTTTTGCCTGCACATTGCACACATGCACAGCAGCAGCAGGGAAACACACACATACACGCACACCGATAGCAGTTATATGCATGCATGAAGACAACTATGGTGCGTGCTCTTTCTCGCTATGCGGCTGCGGCGCACTCATACTCACACCCGCACGCACACAGACACGGGCACAGGCACACAGACTCACATATGCACTAATACACTTGCACACAGCAAGCAGCAAAATGCATGTAAAAAATTTGATAAAACTGCGGAAAATATCGTTTTCCTTACATTTGCGCCGCTTACTTTTGCAATTAAACACTTCTCGCTAATTTATCAGCAAGGCTGCGGCATTTTTTTTTTGCATGCGTCGTTTTTCTTTCACGTCGGATCGGCCTCTGCCTCTGCTGCTGCCGTTGCCGTTGCTGCTGTTACTGCCTGCCTGCCTGCTGGTATTGTTTGCTTTGCTATGTTTCGCCTTGCACTGCACACGCGTTGCGTTTTACATATTTACACTTGCAATGCATTCCGATTAAAGTGCGAGCGAAATTTAATCAGTTACATTGGCTTTGGTCTTAGCATTTAGTTTTCCAATTTTCCTTCAATTAATTTGTATGAGTTACGTATATATATATGTATATATGTATTTGATTTAAGTGTTGCACAGTTTCGTTTTTGCAGAAATTTCGCTATAAGTTGGCAGCACGAAATACTGAAAAATACTAGAAACGCAGAGTGACCGTTGAAGGTTGTTAACAGAAAAGTCAGCCGTTAACAGCTGTCAAGTGTCGTTTAACAGTCACAGCATGTTAGAGTTTCAAAAATTCATTTCTTCTTCAAGCTTATGATCGTTGGCTTATTATAGAAAGATTTTTGAACTGGTTATTATTGTTAATATAATTTTTTAAAATTTAAAATTACTTTTTGCAAATATTTTTCTAGCTTTCTTTAAAAGCCAGTTTGGATTATCGATCTGTCAGATCTTCGCTAACCTCAGAGTCTGTTAAATGTCATCCGTATGTACACATAGAGAAAGAGAGAGTGAGAGAAGAGAGCTTTGTGGTCGAAAGGCAGATTCAATAGCAACAACAGCACCTACCACCAACATGGGCGTACTGTTGATCGTTATTCGCGGGGGAGTATGCAGAAATATTTAACATATGATTATATTAGTTGAGTATTTTTTCTCTAGTTTAATTAAATTTTTTAAGCTTAGCTGCAGCTTGGCGCCTCCACACCGCAACGCTGACTACGCCCATGCGAATATTTTTGTATTGCATGGGGGAGATAGTGTATGACGCTCACCAACGCACACATTCGCACGCGACTCGCGAGAGACGTTGCCGTCGAGCGCCACACACAGTAGTGATTGCGGAGAGAGCAGCAACAACAACGAACGGCAAAGCAGAAAGCGAAGAAGCAGACAAAGATAGGCACGTAGCGAACAACAAAAGCGTCGTTGACGTCGGCGCAAGGTAGATTGTGGCCCCCAATCGCATATTTGTTTCTCAGTATTTAAAGAACAGTCGGGCAAGCAAGTTAACCGCGCTGCCAGAGCGAGCGACAGGCAAAGCGAAAAAAGGCAAAGTTTAAAGTAAATAACGGGCAATACACTCATACAAGCACACATTTGTATGGGCGCATAATTATGTACATACATATGTTTGCTTGTATATGCTTATGAATCGTTCGGTTTGTCAAAAATCGGTTTAAATCAGCAGCTAAATTGCATTTGTCATCAGGCTGCGTGTTTGTTTTGTGCTCCTCTTCGCTGCTGTTTTTTTTTCCTGTGTGCGTGTGTGTGAGCCAATTGTTGCTGCGTGCTGCTTGAGTGAATGTGTTTGCTTGTGTGTGTTAGTGTTTTTGGCTAACTGTTTGTTGCTACGCGCGAAGAAATGCAAAAGCGAACAACAAGCAAAATATACACGAACGTAATAATAACAATTAGTAAGAAAATTCCCGCTGAACATGTTCTCGAGAATACTCTTTATGCGTGTACAATCAGAAACAGCTATAAATACATATGCATGTGTGTGTGCGTGCGATTCTTCCAAGACGTTTTAGCTTTTTAGCGCTGCCTGCCCTAAATAAAATAATATGCGTACAAACGAGCATTCCCCCCATATACATACATACATACATGAATACATACAAATCTTGTGTACATTTATTTATTGTGCAGTTTGAGAGGCGCGCGCGCACGCCAACCGACACGATCGTGCTTGAAATTCAAATTCAGAAGCTGCAAAACGTCCACTCGGGGACCACTGGCTACGGACCATGGGGGTATGGAGATGGTGTTGGGGGGGGGACTGCTTGCTGTGTGCCCAATTTATTGCTTCATTGTTCGGCAATTTGCTGTCAATCAAAATGCAACGCAAAGCAAATGCACAATTAATGAAGGCTTGCCCCTTTTCCAGCTCCGCTCCAACCACCACGTAGATGGCGCTGCTTGCTGCGCCGAGTACGCTGTAAAGCTAAATTGTTTTGATTGTTGTTGTTGCTGCTGTTGGCTGCTGCATTGCTGCAGCTTCACAATAGAGTTGGCAGCTTTATTGAGTAGAGTAAAATAATTTGTGAAGCAGTAGCAATATTTTCAATTGTTTATTACATTCAATTATTGCACCCAGCCAAACAAAAACTTGCGGGCAACCGCAGCTCGAGACGAATCATTTAACATATTCCGATTGCTTTCCAATAAGGCAAAAATTGCCTTTCTAGTATTTTTTTAGCACTTCATTGCCGAAGTATTTAAATCAGTTATCAAATTGCACTGCTTGGCCGTGAAATTATCGATAAATTTACGCATTGCATTCAAATTGCATATGCGTGCATCAATCGATTGCCGCTTGGGATGAACTTCACTTTGGAATAGTTTACATTTTTATGGCATTGCATATTATCAACCTGTTTTTGCGTTCGATATCCGTTTGCTTTGGCACATGTAAACAGTATTATGTAGCTGTATTAACGTGAGCTGTTTATATTGGCATATTAGTTGCAACAATTCGTTCACCATAAATGGACACCCGCATCCCACACGCAACGCCGCTATCGATTGCTCGATCTTTACGAATTTTTAGTTTTTGTATTTGTGTGTGTGTGTGAATTTTCGAGCATTTTTTTGTTGCAGCAGTCAAACGCAAACTAACGCCTTAAGTGGCATTTATTCATTCACAATAGCAATGTGCATGCCGCCGCATGCCAATCGATATCCGATTGAAAAAATGATCGACATGTGCGCATGGCTATAAATAAACACACTGAGCGAAACCATTGTTTAAAATGCGATCAAATATTGTTAATAGTTCATTGATCGTGCTCAGTGTATGCGATCATCGCATATTACAAACATTTGTCGACCTTTTTCGAGTATTTCCCTCTTTAGCAAGGTGCTTCAAACACCTTGGCGCCAGTTTGCTTTGATGTCCGACACTCACACATACACCCACACACTGGCACTCCCACCTTCGCACTCACTCCCACCCGTCTGGCAGAGACGGAACTGGCCGTTTCAATGTCGTTTTCACATTTCGATTTATCTAAATAATCCCATTTCACTTTTACCGTTAATCACGGCCAATTACGAGTAAAGGCTGCGGAAAAGTGGAAAGAAAATGCAAAAAGTGAAACCTTCCAATAAGGGCGCGCAATGTATGGCAAAAAGACACGAAACGAGTGTAAACAATGCGTCATCAGTTCGGGGTAGCAACAACAACAACAACAACAACAACAACAGCAGCGTACAGTGGGACAGAAATGTCTCGCCATGACCTCACAGCGTGCGTCATCATTAATGAAAGAAAGAACAAAGCAAAAAAGCAAAACAAAAACAAAAACAGGCAAAGCAGATTGAATTGAAAACGAATAATTAGCAGAGACGCCTGTTCAAATTCCAAGCAACTACCAAGTCTACACTCTACATTCTCTACACTCTCCAATTTACACTGGGAGAGCGCATTCAGAGTCTTGCGAAAGCGCTTAGCTTCATTTCAATTGATGAAGTGCTTCTGTTTCTACAGGTGGCATCTTGCTTTATCTGCGACCTGAATCAACAGCAAGATATCGCACTCACACTCACAAACACCCACACACACATATAGATAGAGAGAGAGAGAGAGAGAGAGAGAGAGAGGGCGAGATATGCTTGGAACTTGTTTCTATTTTGACAACAGCTACGTAACATTGTTACCATTTTTAATACAAATCTTGGTTTATTTATTTCAGAACCCAACGAATTGGCTTGCCAGAGAGGCATAAATCCTATAAACACACTCACACATACCTACACACACACACACAGACACACACATTGAGGAGCAGCTCAAGAAGTTACTAAAATGCCCGTCTTCCACACAAAAACCATCGAGAGCATATTAGATCCTGTTGCCCAACAGGTAAGAGCGAAACAAACACATAGAGAGAGTAAGAAACGAAGAGTGCAAAATGAAAAGAAAACAAATTTTCCAATAGCTTTAACCACTGTGCACATTGGCGCCCAAAAAGGTAACAACGAAATACCCAAGGGGTTCGATAGAGATCTAGAGCGTAATCTGCCCGTAGTTGTTTGTCGTTAAATCCTTCTAATTTCCAGATCTATAGTATTTCTAGTAGTCTATATCAATCCCAGCCAACTTATAGAAATACAGCAATTATATAGCGAATGTACTTTTCGATTCTTTGGTATTTTTAGTTGATTTTATACCTGAATACAAGTAAATAATTCCAATCAAATTTGACGAAAGTTTTGCCAGCTGTGTAACATGTGTAGTTGTTATACCATACCATATATACCACATACTGTCTGCCATCTATATATATATTCATATAATACGTCCTACATTTAGAATCCAATCTCAATTTATGAGCACGGCAGAGCAGAACAACAACAACAAGTTTAAGATGCGTCGCTGTGTTACTTAACAAATCGTAGGGTCTAAAAATAAATGAGATGGGGGAATAATAAGAATAATATAATATTAAGAAGCGCAGATGATGTAGAAAGAGAAGGTGGCTGATATAAGATCAACCTGAACCTGAAAAAAAAAAAAAACAAAATTAAAT
The DNA here is from genome assembly GCA_018151445.1 of Zaprionus inermis. Classification (NCBI taxonomy): domain Eukaryota; kingdom Metazoa; phylum Arthropoda; class Insecta; order Diptera; family Drosophilidae; genus Zaprionus; species Zaprionus inermis. The sequence continues at coordinate 7,880,982 of JAECXD010001052.1, forward strand.
TAAGTAGAAACAATAAACGAAAACAAAAGAAATAAAAGATTCTGCGAAAATATAACAAAGTTTTGATGCGCTTGCCAGGGTATACTTATACGATAGATATATGAGCAGTATTATTACTTAAATATCTGTGAAACAAGAATATATACTTAAATATCAAATATGGCGATTATTGCGTGAGGCTTTTATCGATAGTTTCGCAGTTACACACGAAAACAAGATTAAGTAATAATCCCCATTAATGCTTGACAACTTTTTAATATCCCTCGCGTTGCAAGAAAGGGTATCGAGAACGAAAGAGATGGCAAAAACAAAAAGCGGGCGCGTAATTCATGTGCCCAAAATAGCCGTAAAAAAAAATAAAAAAAACACAAAATATAGAAAAAAACAAAAAAATACAAAATGAAAACATTTACGAGGCAAAGCGGCGCAAGAAAATGAAATCATTGCGATCGCAAGCGAGAGGGAGAGAGAGAGAGAGAGAAACATGTGGAAGCCGAGGCGCTGATAAGGCGTAAAGGGAAGGGCGTGCGGGGTATCCTAGACAGAAGGTGTAGGTGTAGCTAGGTGATGTTGCGGATGACTGAAGCTGCTAGTTGAGGGAAAATTGTGCCAAAAAGCAAACCCAGCGCATTAGTCATCGCTTTCCCAAATGCGCGATGGGGCGGATGAACTAATGAAACAAACTGATGATGATGGCAGGGGCGTAGAAGGGATCGGAGTAGGGGCGGGGGTGCTAGGTGAACAAAACGAATTAAAAATGATCATTCAGCACATCAATCAACACATTGATATACAAACAGACGCACAGACAGAAAGAGAGAGAGAGAGAGTGAGAGAGAGAGAGTGAAATACTGAGATGGAAGACTAAATTTAGATACAGAAATGTCCCAAGCGTAGCCGATGCCGTCAGAGGCGTCAGGAGAGATGGGCACGAGGGTTTCCCATCGAGCACATCAAATTAATTACATAATTAATTCATCAGGGTAATTGCCCCGAACCGAATCAATGATAACAATGCGAATTTGGGCCCGGAGAAGCTGAGCAGAACTGGCCACGATCGACTAAAACAGTTGGTGATCTCAAGTCCAAGTCCAAGCCAAGCAATGCCATCTTTGGTTGCCCACGCTTCTGCGATTCGATCGTTGCGATCGTTTCGATCTATCGATCTGTTTTCGGCTATTTTGTTTTGCCCTTTCCATTTGTGGACATGGCTCAATGACACTTGCTGCAAGCTTGGCCTAAGCTGCGTGGAAGCCAGTCAAAGCGAATGCTAACAAGAAAGAAAAGAGCAAAGATTAGCGAAAATGCTGGAAATGAAAGCAAGGTTCAATGAACCCAGCTTTTATCTAAAAAGCAGCTGAAAGCTTTTGATATGCTATGTTTTATCGTGTACGTTTTAGGTTACAATAAGTAGGTAACTATACTAAAGAGATCTTGTTATGGCAGCGTGCTTTCCGGAGCTTTGAAAGTGCATTAAAGCTTTGTATTTTACAGACAGAAAGCTACCTAGGCTAAGGGTATGCGCAGAGAGCTTTTGTATTAAGAAATAGCAGATTTTATTTTAGTTAGAAGCTTTATACATCGAAAATCTAAAGCTTAACCTTAATCTAGCTAAATTAAGTATCTATGCAATGTAGCTTTCCCTTAAAAATATGGTTAAACTATTAAATAAGCCTTAATTAGATATGTATAAGCAACAAGATCACATTAAAGCTTTGATTGAGCTTAGTAAGCTTCTAAACCGTATACAATAAGAGCTTAATGAAATTTGTAAATTTAAAAGTTATAAAGCGCCAGAGGCAGAAGCTTCGAAAGCGCCTGCAAGCTTAAAGCTTCCCAATTTTAGTAGAAAAGTCGTGCTGTTCCTTCTGTCTGCCTTGCTAATCGTATGCTTCGATTTCCTTCAGGTATCGCGCTTGGTCATTCTACACGAGGAGGCGGAGGATGGCAACGCCATGCCCGATCTCAGCCGGCCGGTACAGGTGGTATCGGCGGCGGTGGCGAATCTGGTAAAGGTGGGACGCGAAACAATCAACAGCTCCGACGATAAGATACTGCGACAGGATATGCCGTCGGCATTGCATCGCGTGGAGACGGCCTCGCAGTTGCTGGAGGAGGCTTCGGATATGTTGCGCGCAGATCCCTATTCGGGGCCGGCGCGCAAGAAGCTGATTGAGGGAAGCCGCGGCATACTGCAGGGCACCTCCTCGCTGTTGCTTTGCTTCGACGAGAGCGAGGTGCGCAAGATCATACAGGAGTGTAAGCGTGTGCTGGACTATTTGGCCGTCACGGAAGTCATTGGCACCATGGAGGAGCTGGTGCAATTCCTCAAGGATCTATCGCCGTGCCTGAGCAAGGTGTCGCGTGAGGTGAGCGCACGCGAGAAGGAGCTAACGCATCAGGTGCACAGTGAGATCCTTGTACGTTGTCTGGAGCAAGTGAAGACGCTGGCACCGATACTCATCTGCAGCATGAAGGTCTACATACACATAGTCGAGCAGCAGGGCAAGGGTGCCGAGGAGGCGGCCGAGAATCGCAATTATCTTGCGGCTCGCATGAGCGACGAACTGCAGGAGATCATACGTGTGCTTCAGCTGACCACATACGACGAGGACACCAGTGAATTGGATAATCTCACGGTGCTCAAGAAGCTCAGCAATGCGATTAGCAATAAAATGGAATTGGCCAACGAATGGCTATCGAATCCGTATGCGCTGCGTGGCGGTGTCGGCGAGAAGGCACTGCGCCAGGTGATCGAGAATGCCAACGAGATATCGGAACGTTGTCTGCCCCAGGATTCGTATCCCATACGCAAGCTGGCCGATGAAATCAGTGCCATGTCGAATAATCTGTGCGAGCTGCGTCACGATGGCAAGGGTAACTCGCCGCAGGCCGTGGGCCTGGCGAATGGCATACGCGCTCGTCTCGGTGAACTGCAGGGTCTGGTGCGTCAAGCCGTGTCCGGTGTGGACAAGGCCGGAGTGCAGCAGACCGCGCACACCATCAAGGGACGCCTGGAGCAGGCGGTCAAGTGGCTGGAGAATCCGGAACTCAACGATGGTGGACTCGGTGAGCGTGCTATCAATTTGATTGTCGAAGAGGGTCGCAAGGTTGCCGAGGGTTGCCCGGGACATCAGAAGGCCGAAATACAGCAGCTCTGCGACGAGGTGGAGCGTCTCAAGCGTCAAGCCGCCGGCACCGGACCGGCAGCCAGTGCCGCAGCCAAACAATTGACACAGAAGCTGTACGAGCTGAAGGCTGCCATACAGAATGCTCTGGTCAATCGTATTGTGCAGGACTTTATGGATGTGAGCACTCCGCTCAAGCAGTTCACCGAGGCCGTTATGTTGCCCGAGGGCACACCCGGTCGCGAACAGAATTTCAATCAGAAATCGAATAATCTTCAAGCGTTCTCGGATCGGGCATCGAAAACGTCGCGTATGGTTGCCGCCGGCGGTGCTTGTGGCAATAAGAAGATTGCCGAGATCTTGCTGTCCTCGGCCGCGCAAGTCGACTCGCTGACGCCGCAGCTGATTAATGCCGGACGCATCCGCATGAATTATCCGGCCAGCAAGGCCGCCGAGGAGCATCTGCAGAATCTGAAACAACAATATGCCGATACGGTGCTGCGTATGCGTACACTCTGCGATCAGGCCACGGATCCCGCTGATTTCATCAAGACATCCGAGGAGCATATGCAGGTCTATGCCAAGCTCTGCGAGGATGCCATACACGCGCGGCAGCCACAGAAAATGGTGGATAATACCTCGAATATAGCACGTCTGATTAATCGTGTACTGCTGGTGGCCAAACAGGAGGCGGACAATTCGGAGGATCCGGTGTTCACGGAGCGGCTGAATGCCGCCGCCAATAGTCTGGAACGTTCACTGCCCGCCATGGTTGGCGATGCCAAACTGGTTGCCACCAATATTGCTGATCCCGCTGCGGCGGCTGCTTGGAAAAAATCATTCCAGCGTCTGCTGGGCGATGTGCGTCAGGTGCGTGATGCCATTGCGCCGCCGCAGCCGCCACCGTTGCCCACCTCACTGCCGCCACCCATACCCGAGCTGAGTGCGCTGCATCTGTCCAATCAGAATGGTGAGTACACCATTCCTGCCCCCCTTCCCACCTGATCTCACTCTAATGAATGCATCTTGCTTACAGCCGAACGCGCGCCACCACGTCCGCCACTGCCGCGCGAGGGACTGGCGCCAGTGCGTCCACCGCCGCCAGAGACCGATGACGAGGATGAGGGTGTGTTCCGCACCATGCCGCATGCCAATCAGCCCATACTGGTGAGTAGCAGCAGCAGCAGCAGAATTAAGACGGTACTCAATTCTCTCCCTCTCTCTTTCTGCAGATAGCGGCACGCGGCCTGCACCAGGAGGTGCGTCAGTGGTCGTCCAAGGATAACGAGATCATTGCGGCGGCCAAGCGTATGGCCATACTGATGGCACGTCTCAGCGAGCTGGTGCTGTCCGATTCGCGTGGCAGCAAGCGCGAACTGATCGCGACGGCAAAGAAGATTGCCGAAGCATCGGAGGATGTGACACGGCTGGCCAAGGAGCTGGCCAGACAGTGCACGGATCGTCGTATACGCACCAATTTGTTGCAGGTCTGCGAGCGTATACCGACAATTGGTACACAGCTGAAGATCTTGTCGACGGTGAAGGCGACCATGCTGGGTGCACAGGGATCCGATGAGGATCGCGAAGCCACCGATATGTTGGTGGGCAATGCACAGAATCTGATGCAGAGTGTGAGTATAGAAGCTGCCAGTGATATCTACAGAAGGTACAAACTAATTCCTGCTCTCTCCCTCTCTCTCTCCCTGTTACAGGTGAAGGAAACGGTGCGTGCTGCGGAGGGAGCCAGCATCAAGATTCGTTCGGATCAGACCAGCAATCGATTGCAATGGGTGCGTCGCCAGCCCTGGTACCAGTACTAGGCGTAGGCGAGAGCGAGAGCGAGACGGAATCGACAATCGTGCCTTGTGTAACATAAACTAAAACTAAACCTAAAACTAAAACTAAAAAGTAAATCTAATCTTAAAGCGCAGCTACGTTTAATTGTCGTGCTTTCTTTGTATTTTTTTTTTCGACTTTTCCAAAATCTTTGCCCGAATTATGTTTATTTATTATTTAACTATGTGTGCGCGCGCTCTGCTCGAAATCGAAAAAAATGTTGAAAAATTTCTGCAAGTTTTTCTGTTCTCTTTACTACTCTACCTACTATATCGTACATACTACATACATATTTATAAAGTTAATGTTTAAGCGTGCAATAAATAAATGTACATACATACATACAACACACACACACACAAACAGACAGGCAGACAGACACAGAGAAAGAGAGAGAGAGAGAGACAGGTGCAATGTATATAAAGCAATTGAGAATCAAGCAAAAGTACACTTGCATATCGGTTATACGTTTTGTTTTTCAAGAAGAGAAAGCATTTACAGAGCTTAAAATCCCGTTAAATTCCTAATAAGTAATAATCATAATAATAATGCATGTTTGTTAATTGATAATCGAGACTAACTTGGCAAATAGACGTGTACTCTACGGATTACTCTGAGTGCCTTATACACCTTGTACTTGCATAGTTGTAACTAGAAGTAGTCGTCCCCCGGAATCCCTAACTAACTAAGCCTAAAATGATCAACGCGTTGTGTGTCATGTTCAAGAATAACTGAAATAAAACAATATATATTGAGTGTTATATGCGGTGAATATGTTTTTGTTTTCAGCTTACTTTCAGGCAGCAGCAACAATTTGAATTTTACCGCGCTCACTTATCGATAAATGGCAAACAGAAAAATACCAAAACTGAACGAGTGCAAGCTGTTGCATAGCTCAAAATAAATGCACATATAAAAAATATGTATTGTATAAATTTTGTTTTTCAACAAAATTTAGTTTATTAATAAAGTTTTACAAAAACAAAATGTTATACTTATCGAAATGGAAAAAATACCGAGTTGTATAGCAACCAGGCTGCAGCAACAATTTGAATTTTACCGCGCTCACTTATCGATAAATGGCAAACAGAAAAATACCAAAACTGAACGAGTGCAAGCTGTTGCATAGCTCAAAGTAAATGCAAATATAAAAATTATGTATTGTATAAATTTTGTTTTTCAACAAAATTTAGTTAATTAATAAAGTTTTACAAAAACAAAATGGTATACTTATCGAAATGGAAAAAAATACCGCGCTGTATACCAATAAAATGTATTAGGTTTTTTTCTTGGTATTTTGATTGCGCAGACGCACGGTCACACTGCGACAACACCAAACGCAATTTGTTGTTTTCCATCGCAGGAAATTGATGTTAACCAAGTTGGGCATGTCCTCCGCAGCTCGTGCCCGTGTGCTGAACGAGTAGGCGTTGCCAGTGCTGCCATATCAACTAAATTGGAGTTCACGACGGATTGCCAGTTGGTTTGCTAAGCTCGGGCTGCGACTGCGACTGCGATTGCGACTGCGAGTGCAACTGAGAGCGCAAACGCTTGTAAAGTTTTTTATGAACGCAAACAGTAACGGAGGCGCGGTCGCCTCTGGTGCAGCGGGTGGTGGTGGTGGTGCTGGTGGCGTAGTGGCTCCCGCTCCCGCTCCCGCTGCTGCTGCTGCGGCGCCTGCTGGTGGAGGAGCAGGTGGCGGCGGTGCTGCTGCAGCCAATGGCGCTGGTGCTGGAGATGCTGTCGCAGCAGGTGCTGCAGGTGGTGGTGCTGTTGCTGCCGCAGGTGGAGCTGCAGTTGTCGCAGGTGCGGCTGGTGATGCTAGCGGCAGCACCGGGAACAACGGAAGCAATGCAACAGCAACAAATGGCGGCGGCGGCAGCGGCTGCACCGAAGGAGGCACCAAAACTCTCAACGACGACCAGGATGCGAAGCGGCGCAAGTGCTTGGAAACGGACGAGGCCCAGGATGGCGCTAGCACAGTGAGTATGCATATGCCTTTGTTGCCGTGTCGCCCCATAAATTCGCATCCACAAATCTTGTTGTTACCTCCACACATGGTGTATCCAACTCTCTCTCTCTCTCTCTCTCTCTCTCTCGCTCTGTGCGTGTGTCTCCAGCAGATGATCGATGCGAACAGCGTGCTGAACAAGATTGCACATCTCTATGCCGAGCAACTGATGTCGGACATTGTGCTGCTCGTGGACGGAAAGGAGTATCCGGCACACCGTGTCATACTCTGCGCCAGCAGCGAAGTCTTTCAGGTGATGCTTATGAATCCGGAATGGAATGAGTGCAGCAAGCATGTGATCGAACTGCACGAGGAGGCCTGCTGTTCGGCTGTGTTCCCGCAGTTCATCAAGTATCTGTATGTCGGTCATATCGAGGTGACACTGCAGACGGTAATGCCCATGCTGGCGCTGTCGGATAAGTACAATGTGCGCGATCTAATCGACTTGTGCGTCGGCTATATGACCAAGCATGTGGCCAAGGCCGGCACCAGCGGCTATCTGGTGTCCTGGCTGCAATATACACTATCGTTTACACCCACGCATAATGATCTCACCGAGACGCTTAAGCGTTTTCTGAAATGGAATCTTGGTATGGTGGCCGAATCGAAGGATTTCGTCGATATGGATCCGGCCATACTGCAGCTATTGCTGCAGCAGAACGACATTGTTGTCACCAGCGAGTACAAATTGTTTACCATCTTGCAGACGTGGCTGCTGCATCGGCGCGAGCTGATCGAGGCGACGCCCGGCTGGAGTGCCGAGAAGAAGGCGAGCACGTTCATGGAAATGATCGAGCAGACTGTGGTGCACATACGCTTCGGCATGATGACGCCCGCCGAGCTATCGCACATATTCTTTTTGCCCATCATCGAGTATCACAAGAAGTTCCTCACCGATCGCGTGCACATCGGCATGAGCTATCAGTCCGGTCATCAGGAGGATCATGTGCGCGAGGTGCGACGCACCGAGGGCGAGGAATTGCAATTCACGCCGCGTCTCTACTGGAACGATACGTGGAGCGTGGGCATTGAAGTGCACAATTTCGACGAGATCGAAGAGTATAAAAACTATGTATCCTGCTTCTTTTCACAACGTCATATTGCCGAGACAGAGGACGGTAAGGTTTGCGCACGATGTGCCGGCGAATCAATTTAATCTCTTTCTCTGGCTCCCGCAGATGCCAGCATGACCTGGGAGATTGAATTCTATCCACGCGGCGTTAAATACGATATGGCCAAAATGGTTTGTGGCGAGGATGTGCCTGGCTGTGCACTGAACACGGTGCGGCTGCGTGTCACGTGCAAGCATCAGAATATTGGCGAGGAACGTTTCAAGGTAAGACGCAATCATCCGTTGCAATTGTTGGCCAATATATATATCGTATATTTCAAACAGATTGCCGTGCTCATCGTGGGCGTGCAAACCAAAATACCGCACATTCGTACCGTGGTCGAGCGTACCGAATACTTTTCGGATTCGGCACGTGTCATCAATCTGGACAACCTGTTGCCGTTCGAGGAGCTGCAGCATACGTCACGCCATCTAAGTCCCCATCTGACGGGCAATCAACGCAACACGCTCTCGCTGCACGTGGTCATCACACCAATGGGCGCGCACACCTGTCGCGATGCGCCGCCATTTCAATTTTAGTTCGGATTAGTTTGTATAGTCGATTCCCCTAACCAACTACACTCCAAGCCAACATGGGCAGCATATCGCATTGCGTTCCTGGCATGCACAATCGCCCCACACACACACACACACACACACCTGGCCAATTTTGTATGTTATATGTTGTATGAATGCATTCTAGACGTATCCTTCTACACTTCATCTAACTGTGTATAGACGAAAGCGCATCCGAAGCGATCAAATCCTCCCAAGCTTATCACACGCATCATATATCTAGGGATCTCTCCTGCAATCAGTGCTTCTTTACAGTTCTGTTTTCCTCTCTGATTTGACCTTAAGTTAGCGAAAAAGACACTGCACTTCAAGATTATATATATATATCGATTGTTTTTATTTCCTTTTCTGATATTCTTGAATTTTTTTGTGTAATTTGCAAACAGAAATGTTGTAACTAGTCGCACATTGTAACTTTGACTATGGAAAGGAATTTTTCTAATAAACGTTGATTTGTATAGAAAACAGTTACCAGGGAGGGGACTTTGCTGTGCGAGTGTGGATGCTACACACACACACACACACACACACACACACTAACACACATATGTAGTACATGTAAGATAAGTAACACGAACCTCTCGCAGGCCGGTGCCAACTCGTAGAGATTTCAGTTAGATATCTCTATATATATATATATATATATATATATCTGTATATACTAATTACGCAAAGCTAACATATTTCACTTTTCCAGAACCCAATCTTGTTTTTCGCTGTAAATACTGTATTAGCCAGGTCATAACTGTCTTAGCTAAAGCAACTGCCTGGCTTTTGTTAATTATGTTAGATACTTAACGATCCATAAAGCGTTATCTCTTCCACGTTGGCTACATAAATAGTTAAATACATATGATACATCAGCGATTGTTATGGGTTGCACGAGGGCGAATTACAGTTCATGGATCAGAAGAGTGCGGCGAGGGTAGTATAAAGAGAGCGAGAGCGCGAGTTATCAGAAAAACTGATTATACAAATACATATGCTTATATCATATAGTTTATACATATATAGCACATCGATCTGACAAGGTTTCTGACAAATCAGCGAGAATTGAATTATATTACACACAACATGAACATACACACACAACAAGCCTCTATCCTAAGTCGATAGAAACGATTAATTTGATCTGTGTGTGCGATACCAAAATGTTGTTTGAAATATTCGACATATACACATACACTTACACACGAACATATATGTTAGTTTTAGCCAACTCGTTGGAGATCTAAGCTCTTGCAAATCAATACTGTAATATCGAACGATTATCTCAATGTTTAGACGATAATAAAACCTGAATTAAAAACCCATCAATAGTTTTTCCGGCTGAAATCTCTACTAGAACTGCACATGTCGTGTCATTGAAGGCACCTCTACCGTTTGTTTTACAATTTTCGACAATTACTTAAGATCTTTGCAAACAAAGAGTTAGGAACTTAAGATTCTGCACTATATATATATATATATATATATATATATATATATGTTATGTTGGGTATGTAAAAGCATTTCAACTGTTTATGCTTGTATCGTAGTATCTTTGGGGGGAGTAAGAGTCTATTTTTGCGCTGATTGCGAGTCGAGTCGCTTCTCGAGTCGTTTTTCTGTTTCCAAGGGCTCGTTAATGTTTTATAGCCTGTGCCTATCCAATAAAAATGGGTATTATCAAGTTGCGGAACTATGTATAGAGCAACGGCCTAAATGCTGCTTATACAGGGTATGCTGTAGTCCCGAAAACTATTATATTTTGTAGCTTAATACTTCGACCTATTCCCAAATCGACCTATTCTTGGATATAAGTTAAAAGAACAATATGAAAACAACTGAAAGTAGCCAGACAAGATATAGTCTAGAAACGAAAGAATAGGGTGTTCTACCAGCCATAACTCCCCTTATAATGCCACTGTTTGAGCAAAAGAACGATATCTCTCAGTCGTGCAATCAGGCTTATTTTCGCTCCAAGGATCTGCGTCTTTTTACAGAACATCCAATTGTAATCGCGCTTTCCCAAGATAACTGATGCCGAAGCCATCAGATAAACAACTATGGTAAAAGGTGTCGAGAGCGTTACCAAAGTTGTCAGTCGAAATTCGACAGTGCCAGAAGTCGCATCAAGCGTGTCGACTGTGGATCAACTATAACCAAACCGAACTGTTTCGAGTCGCGTTTTTGTTTTTGCTTTAGTTAATGGATAATCCCGGCTATGTTATCGATTGCGAGCACGCTGATCTCGGTGAGTTGTCGAAAATCTATCCAGGAATAAACTTACCAAGATCATTATGATCAAATCTCTCAAGGAATAAACCTACCTAAGATCATTATGATCTTGACCATATTTTTTTTCAAGTGCTGTGAAAAAGTGACAGTCACCCGATAAGTCGTCTTATATCGGAAGCATGCGGGACAGGTCTAAGGTGCTATGTGGGGGTCTGTCTATTTTATTGGTATTTACAAGCTCAAACTTTTACGAGCAGCTTGTAAAATTATGGAAATTCACGAAATTAGAAAAAAAAAAAACCTATACCCTAATTCTGGCATATCATCTTTGCATTCAGAATTATTGCGGTACTTGAGTAACGCAAGTGGACTTGCTCATCTTCCTTTTGTAATCAAATTCTCTAGAGCTACTTTAAATTGTATATGAAGGTCTTAAGATCAAGATCGATCCCGAATTTCGAAAGAAACTAGTCTAGAAAACATTGCATCTTTTTTTTTATAATTTCTTCAAAAGCTGAAGATACTACCAACTATACCCGAAATTATATTCCTTATCATCAACGATGATGACTTACCTTTTCGAAGTTCAAGTGAATTCATGTTTTTGTTTGCTTTAAGTGTTTTTATTATTATTGTTTCTGTTTACTTTGTTCTATGCTTTATTATTGCCGAAATGAGTTTTACTTTTCATTCGCTAATTACACGTCTAGTATAACGTGTAAACATACATATGTCCATCAGATACAGATACAGGATACAAATCTATGTCGTAAAGCCATATACTTATGTAATTATGTGTGTTTGAAATGTGTCTATGTGTGTTTATTTCTGTCTCTGTTCAATTCGCTGTGATCCAGTTTTTATTTTTTTTTCTTTTTTTTTTTTTTTATCATTCGATGTGTGATAGAGATACGAGATCTGATAGGTTAACATCATTGTGTATTTTGCTAGAGATGCAGCGCATGCAGTTGCAATTCCGTTTTCATTTTATTGTTTTTTTTTTTATTCGTTATACGAGTACAGTTACGCATGCAGGGAATACGCTCTTATATGTCTAGTATACAATATAAGAGTGTTTAATCAATACGGTCAAGTTCGCGAACTTCGCATATCATGCAAAACTTTTGAAAACCAAAAATTAAAAAAGAAATCTCAATGTGTGCTTGAGAAACTTCAGGGTTCGCCCTAGAGATGCGCACGTGACACGCGTGAATATATTGTACTGAATCACACATTTTGCTAGATTTGAATACCGAATAAAAGTTTATCGAGTATATGTATATATATATATATATTAGGTGTATACATATGTATTGTTTTCAAGTTTCCATATAGTTGTTGAGTGTCGCGCACTCCTCGCTTATATAGTATGTACACAAATACCATATAACTGATACATACACACTCTATCAATACCAATCGGTTAAATACGAATTTCATCTATATAATTTCTGTATATTTATCAAATATGCACTATATATATATATACCATGCAATTGTTCAAGCCAAATCCGCCAAATGCCGTGATGCACTGTGTGTGTGATACCGTGATGCGCGTTGATGCGGTGACTTCTAGTTATTGTGTGGATTATTATCGGTTTTATATATATATCTCTATCATGTATATATCGTCTAGAGTTAACTAATTATTGTAGTTGGTGTAGCATTCGCTAGCTGCCTTAAAGCAGTGTCCTAGGTGGGGTGTAGTTGCTTGCCGCTGTGTGAGAGTGACGCTCTATCTGGAGTGGGTCCCGTTTAGGTACAAATGTATACAGGTTTGTACCCAACTAACTATCGTTTAACTATCGTATCAGTGTGTGTGTGTGTGTGTGTGTGCTGAGTGTGTCTGCCGTTGGTGTACATATTTTAGTATCGTATAACTGTGTAATGCCCCTCTATGTAGTATCGCTTGTTATATGCATGTATTACTGTTATCTGTAGTAGTTGTAGTAGTGTACGATATATATCGGCTTATATGTATTGCATCGTGTATTGTACTAGGTGCATCATGAGAGATGAAAACTCAGCTGCAAAATTTCGTTTGAGCACAATTTTTGTTTTGGTATGCCGATAGTACGACTATCGATAAAACATATCGTTAGAGTACTCGATAGGCAAGCGGATGTACGCTTTTCTTGGGGAGAACTAGCTTATTCTCTCTCTCCCTCCCTCTCTCTAGCTCTCTCTCTCTCTTTCTTTGATATAAACGAGTTGAGATACTATTTATGAGTCACTATGCCGATGCTGCTGCCTTGTGTATCGTGTCTCTGGATGTGATAAGACAGAGTCTGCGTTGCGGTGCCTCCTCGCGACACCCGACGCAACACACATCTGTCTCTTTCTTTGGCCAACTATTTAACGCTTCAATCGTGTAAAAAATGACAAAAAATAAATAAAATAGGTGCGCTCTGGGCACGTTTACTTCTCGAAGATCAGTTCGCCGGTGAGGAACGGATTGAGGTAGGTCTGTGCATCGTAGCCGGACACGGTGGCCGTGGTGGTGCGTCGTCGTGCCTGGGCACCGCCTCCACTAGCACCGCCAATACCGGCGCCAGCTGCACCAGCGCCTCCGCCGCGCCGCTCGCCATGCACATGACTGTGACTGTGATGCATGGGTCGTTTCTCGCTGTTGCTGGGACTGAGTATGAGCGGTATGGGCATCGAGGTGTACAGCTGCATGGGTTGCTGCACTATGGTGCCGGCCGCCGGGTTAAGCGGTGTATCCATGTAGCCGTGCGGTGACGCCATTGTGGCTTGATCGCCCAGTGCGAACGCTGCCGATGCAACCGGCGATGCGGTGCTGCTTGTACCGCCTAGTCCCAGCTGCTGCTGCTTCTTCTGACCCGATCCCGAACGCGCTCGATGATGTTTGTAGTGTCCGCGATGGGTTTTGCGCTTCATGTGCATCATATTTGGCATTTCCGCTGGCGGCGATGTGTCCAGCACCAGCGGCATGTGATGCACAGTGGCCAAGGTGTCCATGTTCGATATGGATGGCGGTGGCATAGCTGCATCCAGGCGATAGGGGGCACTGTCGCCGGTGTTGTTGTTGTTGTTCGAGTTGGAAATGAACGATTTCTTGAGCGGATCACGGGAATGCGGATGCGGATGGGCCTGAATGATGGTGGCTGTGGCGAACACCTCCTGGAAGCGATTGGATGCCTCCAGCTGCTGCAGCTGCAGATGCTGCTTCTGCAGGAACTGCTGACGCTGCAGCTGTAGGTGACTTAGGATGCGGTACTGCTCGAGGATGTGTTTGTAGAACTGCTCTGCGCTGACCTCCGATGAGTTGAGTAGGCGTATGGCGATTTTTTCGGGTATCACAATTTTGTCTGCGGTACAGAGAAGATGGTTATCCGTTGGCCATTATCCGGTATGAATTATCCGAGTGTTTATAATAATAATATATATAATATATGAATTAGCAGGTAGGCATTATCCGGTAGCAATTAACAGGTATTTTTTATCCGGTATACATTAACCGATATACATTATCCGGTATGCATTATCCAGCATATATTATCCGGTATGTAGTATCCGATATAATGTAAAGGCATTGCCCATTATCCATAATTTAAAATAGTTTGTTATTATCCGTTATCCGTTATCCAGAATTCGTATCCGTTATACAGAGTTTTTTATTCGTTATCCAGAATTAATTATCAATATTCGTTATCCATATTCGTTCCATCCATAATTCATCATTTATTATTCGTTATCCATCAGACATTTATTATCCATAATAATAATGCATAGTAGTTTATCCAACATCCATTATTCATTATCCGTTATCCAGTAGTCATTATCATGCAAATACATAAGAAAGAATTTTCAATCAGATAAGATCCTTAATATATTTAAAGATTTTGCATTTATCCCATTTTTGGAATATATTATTATGATTATTATATTATACAATTAGATATAATTTAAACCTCATATATAATGATAATGCAGTTTTGCAGTTATTCCCCAATTTCCCTGCAGAACACTCACAGTCTGACGACCCTATTCCCTCATGTACATAATACCTGTACCCGGAGATCTCGTCAGATAGTCGTGCCGATAGCGCTATGAATAATAACGTGTTTGCCGCCCTGACTTATATCATGAATTATGCAGTGCGTGACAACAGGGTAATATCCTTCGCAGTGCGAAATGAAAGTAAACAAAGAAAACTCTCGATAATCGAGAAATGCAATTGAAGGTCTCTGGGTTTTCAGTTACGACGCTGACTTACAGTAGATTTCAGATAGAAATGGAAAGAAGAATAGTATGGGAGAATATAGTATATATATGTTGCTTGAATATAGTTGTGATTCTTTTGGAACTACACACAGTAAAGTAGCAAAAACTATTATTATTTTTTATTTTTACCCCAAAAATGTATGTATAGCTAAGAACAGGTAGATAATCATATTTCTTCTTTATGTGTAGTATAAAAGGGATCATTTTTTAGGGGGGTTTTGTATCATTAATTTGCGCTTAACTTTAAGCTAAACCAATTTCATGGTTAGGCACAATGCGTGAGCTGAACCGCAACTGTCAGGCGAGCAGATGATACGCACACACGCAGGGGGAGAGAGAGGGACAGAGGGAGGGAAAGAGGAGCCCAGAGAGAGAGAGAGAGAGAGAGAGAGACGGCTAGAGTGGGTGCACTTGTGTGTGCATGAGATAGCCCATTGACCCAATTTCGAGTTGATTTACAAAACTGAAAAACGGCAACAACAACAACAATAACAGTAACAAAGGAAACTCTCACGCCCTTCCGGCATGCAGCACACCCTCCCGCCCACACGGCACGTAGCCTCCCTCTCGCCCCCCTGCCGCACACAGGCACGTTCCGTGCGGTTGCTCCGTTATTTGCGAGTCCAATGGGCCATGGGGTTGGTAGCGGGGCGGCTGGGCGTGCGTGTGTGTGTGTGTGTGGGTTGGTCTATGCAATTTAGCTGTAGCCTAGTTCCAACTAGGCGCACGCTGCTCCAGTTTTTGATTTAACGCCAACGAAGTTCGGGCCCGTAATGGCCAGCAGGCCGGTTGACCACACACACTCGACCGCAATTCCAAATGGCGCATTCCCGGAGAGAACTAGACCCCGCCCCCCTCCCTCCCGCTCCACCCGGGCGACCTGGAGCCGAGCCTGCGGCCCTACAGTTGATTGGTTTTGCATCCGGCGCAGATGTTACGAGGAAAATACGGAACAAAAAAATAAAGAATACGAGACGGCAGACGACTTACCGCACTGATTGGCCTTGGTGACAAAGGGTCGTATGGTCGGATCCCATATGAATATATAATATAGCGAGAGCATAATGGCCGCCAGCGAGACGCATAGCACATAGACGGCGACGGTTAGGATGCGTATGACCTTCCGGTTGCTCTGCTGCGGCTGATAGCAGCGGCTTATTGTCTCCGTGGGCGGCAGTTTTACTTTCTCCTCGAGCGAGTTGACTTTCGAGTTCATTTTCGCGGCTTTTCTCTCTACAAAGATTTCCCGCTTCTGCTACTTCTTCGTCTTCGTCTTCTGCTTTGTTTGTTTTTATTATTTTTTTTTTTTTGATTTTCAAAATGCCGTTCTATTCGGACGTGCTTCTTCTGTTCGATTTTGATTTCGATTCGATTCAATGCGATTTTGATTGTGCTCCTCTCTCTCTCTCTCTCTCTCTCTCTCTCTCTCTCTCTCTCTTGCTCTCTCTTTCTTGCCTTGTTTGTGCTGTTTAGCACTTTCCCTTTGATATGTTCGGCGTCTCCAGTTGTTGCTGTTGGCAGTGCACCGTTAGTCTAATTGTTGTCGTAATTATAGTATATTATGCTCTACATAAATATATAAATGCAATGTTTCTTCTCTGTTTGGTTTTCCTTTTTTTTATTCGCTTTTCACTTTCTTTTGCTGCTGCTGCTGTTTGTAAATTTGCTTGACGCGTCGCTAACCATTTACATTTGTTTGCTTTACTTTTTTCGAGTTCTTTTTTGTGTTTGTTATTTGTTTGACAGTTTCAAAGACTTAAAGATTTAAAGTCACCGACAGTTTGAGTGTCGTTGCAGCAGTTGCAGCGGCACAGTCGGACAGTTGCAGAGCCACTGAGTAGCAGCAGGGTGAAAAAAAATTCAACGAACCAACGCTGCCCAGCCAACCGACGCGTCCAGCGAATGCAAGCGAAATGACGCGCCCCAAACGCAAAAAGCTTCGCTGCCAAAAGCAGAGCCTTCTGCTGACGTTGCTGCTGCGGCTGTCGCGCTGTCGGCGATGCCGTTGGCTCCTGCACTCGTGCGAAGTTCTGCCGTTGCTGTTCGTGCTCTTCGTGCTCTTCGTGCGCGCAGCCTTCGTGTCGCTGCTGCGGTAGCACCGCGCTCTGCCTTCGGCTTTGCAAGAGATCCTCGCTGCTGCGACGACTGCTACTGCTGCTGCTCTTTTCTCTGCTTTTCGACTCTTTCGCATATAATTTCATTCATAAAACTTTTGGCTGTACACAAATTTGTTGCGAAATGTGTTCTGCGTCGCAGCTGGCGTCAACGTCAACAACAGCGGCGTCAATGAGCGGCGGCTGCTGCTGCAGCTGGCATGCCAAATAAACAGGCAACAATAACAAAGGCAAAGGCGCAATGTCAGAGGCAGCGAGTCCATGAAAGCAGAGAGAGAGAGAGAGAGAGAGAGAGAGGCAGAGGCAGAGGCAGAGGCAGTGACTGAGGCAGCGGCAGCAAGTCGGCACGTCTTGCGGGCTGTCATTGTTTTTATGTGTCAAGAGCGCATCGAACGCCCACGCCCACGCCCACGCCTACGCCCGCGCCCCGTGAGTCAGTGCAGGCGTTTCCACGCGGAAATGCAAGTGGAAAATGCGCGCCTGATTTTTCAACAAAAATGAAAAGCAAAACATAGTCAATCGCGCGTGAAAACGAAATTAAATCATGGCCAAACAATTAGCTGGCGTTGCGTCGCCGCAGCGCAGCAGCTGACGATGCGTCGCTGCCTGCAGTCGCTGCCTGCATTTACCGTTGCATCTGCGTTTCTCGTTTGATGTGACCATGCCCAGGCGCAGCAACCTTCGCTGGCGGCGACGCGAAGGACAACAGAGGGCAACTTGTGTTTTCTTCTTCTTCTTCTTCTTCTTATTGTTTTTGTTCTTGTTGCTGCTGCTGCATTTGTCATTCGTTTCTTGTTGTTGTTGTTGCTTGCGCTTTGCTTGGGCAACTTTCGCTGCTCTCGTGCCTTCGCCTTCGGCACCTGCACGGCTGCACCTGGCACAGCGCACACATACGCATACGTGTACCCTGTTAGTCAGCAAGTTGCGAGCTGGGGTATGCACGACTAAGTAGATGGATATCATTTTTTGCTTAGTTAATATGGTTAAACTATGTTTTCCTGTTTGATTAAAAAACTGCCCAGCAAAAGATACCCTGTAATTGAACACTTATGCTTTTTATCGCAGGATATGTGCTAGTCAGTTACATAAACATACACATCTATACGCTCTTAATACCCTGTTATTCTAATTAAATGGGTATTTTTGCGCACTTCGTCTACTCGAAATAGATATACACGTGTTCGGCATAACAATATGCCAGAATTACGCTATAAATGCCCTGTAAATACCCTGTAATTTAATGAATACAGTCTTTACTTGGGCAATTATTGAGCTTTTGCATTTGTATTGCAGGATATCAGTTAGTTGAGCATGCACGTTCTTGGCTAATCAGTAGAATATCCATAAATACTCTATAATAACACTTTAAATAACTTAAAAACGCAATATACCCTGCTATATCATTATCTAGTAAATAATTAAACCTAACCTACTATACTGAAGGATATGTGCATATAATATACGTAATACCCCGTATTTCACACATACAAGAGTTTCTACTTTTTACTGTTTTACTGCGCATCTGCTAGTCGTGCATTTCCCTCGGCTCCGCAGCACTTTTACTTGTTTTCTATTTCGCTTCGGCTGTCGCTCGCCTCGCCTTGCCTCGCCTTGCCTCGGCTCTCGTCGGCGCCGGGGTTAACAATCTGCAATTGGGTCACTAGGACAACGAGGCGAGTGCAACCGAAAGCTGCGAGCGAGCGACAGAGAGCGAAAGGAAGCGGCCCCGGCAAAGGGAGAACGAGAGAGAGAGAGAGAGAGAGAGAGTGGGCATCGGTTTGGACGACGAGCGATTGCAATGTTGCCCATTGATTTTATTTTATAAGCCTCACACACACACACACACAGAGGCACAGATACGAGCCGGCAGAATGTAGGCCAAACATGCAAACACGCCCCGTTGGCAGTGCTACCCTCCCGTCCCGCTTGCTAACAAGCCGCCGCCCCCACAGCCACCCCCCCTCCCCCCATGGGTGCTAGGCGAATGCAACATTGTTTTTTAAACGGCCCTCAAGGAAACTTTGCGCCACCTCAAGAATTCGCAATGAACGATGTGAATTGTGAAACGAAAAATATGCTAGATATTCCAGCACACTTTCGCCCTCTCCGCGCGCCCCGTCCTACACCCTGGAAAGGGGGTTTTGTGCCCTTTAAGACCTCTTCCCCCCACCTCAAAGGCCAAAAACTTAACCATGCTCCACGCTGGGCGAAGACCTAAATTTGAATTAATGCAATAAGTACGTGTGTGCTCAAAGAGTTCTACACACTAGGTAAGGCATGTGGTACCTATATATATATATATATATATATGCCTGTATGTGTAGTACCATGTGTACTATGTGTGCCTCGAGCCGTACCAAGGTCTACCAAATGTGACAGGAAGATTGAATAACTTTTGCGGTTTCCTTATGCTGGCTTAAACTTTTTGGGGATCTCGTGGGAAATAAGTAGGCTTTTTTTGGAGGTTTGCATATATGGGATAGGTGTGAGCATAGTTGAACCCCGTTCAATACCCTGCACAAGTTGCTAGCGCCTTGAAAAACGACCTATTTCCGATCCAACAGAAATAGGTCGTTTCCTTCACAACCTAAACGGAATTTTTTTAATTAGGTAGGTTTTATATTGAGGTATTAGCTAGATACGAGTATCTATATAGTACTATATACTACAAAGATCCTACAAGTTGCTAGGGGCTTCAAAAACGACCTATTTTCGGTCCAACAGAAATAGGTCGTTTCGTTCACAACATAAACTGGATTTATTTGACTTAGGCAGGTTTTCTGTTTAGTTAGGTATTAGCTAGACACAAGTATCTATATAGTACTATATCCTACAAAGATCGCAACAAAGGGCAGCTGCCTAAGTGGGATGTACGCTCTTCAGGGTACTGCCCAGAACGAACTCGAACTTCCCGCAGAGACCTCACTCACCATTGTCGTGGTTGCGGTTGGATGCGTCGGGACGTCGAACGTGCTGGACTAACCGAAGGCGGGTGGCTTCTTCTGGCCCTTGAAGACGGGCGGCATGCGCGAGTCCCAGAAGAAAATGTGATAGATCGAGAGAAAGAAACCGAGACTGCAGAGACCGCACAGGTAGATGACGATGACAAAGTAGCGAGCGAAACGTTCCGAGCACGTCGGTTCGGCGAAAACGATCTCCTCGAGTTGCGGCGATTTCGGGACATACGAGTATGCGGAACGACGTGGCAAGCCGCTGCTGGCAAGACGAACAGTGCGCGGAGCGCGGGACGCGGCACCGGCGACTGCAGCAGTACCGGCAGTCGCGGGTTCCGTCTCCTCGCGCACATTGGAACCGATAATATTGACAATTTTGGCCAAATTGGCGGCTGTCGCTGCGGCGGACATGTCGGATGACATGGCCAGGTACGATTGGTCAGAACTAGACGGACGCTCACGCTGGAGCAGACCTAACCTGGCTCGCTATGCGGCACAGCGATTACTGATTTCTTTGATGGACGCTGACGTCGATTAAATCAAAATCCGGAGGTGACGCAACAGTAAATGAAATGGGCATGGGACAGTAACGGGGGGGGAAGTGGGGGGTGGGTTGGGGCAGTAACTGTGGGGGGGGGGCAACTCTGCGATTTAGTGGAACGTGCAAAAGCGGATTAGTTTTGTGTCAACTTTGCCCGCCAATCCCTCCCTCTTCTATCTTGCTGCTCTTTCTCCATATAATTGCTGCTTCTCTTCCCCCTGCTCTTGCCTTCTGCCATTTAATCGCAGTGCGACAATACACTCACCCAACTGGCTGATGATGATGGGTCTCTCCTTAGGCTCCTGCTTCTGCTGCTTCTACTTCTTCTGCTCCTTCTACTGCCTCTTCTTTTTCCGCCCGAGCTGCACCCACGTTTCTTGCTTCCTCCTGCTCCTTCTACGCCCTTAGCGCGTGCTGCTCCTTCCGCCTCCTGCTTCCCCGCTAACCAATCGGATGCGTATGCTTGAAGATCGGCAGCGGTGGCATGCGTGAGTCCCATATGAACAGATAGTACACAGCCAGGGTCAGTCCCATGCCGCTCACGCCGCCCATGTACAGCATCAGCGTGAGCAGGCGGAACGTCTTCGATTCGAAAAAATCATTCGATTTGGGCACCTGAATCTCCTCGTCCTTGGCCTCCTTAACCACCGAGGCCAGATTGGTTAGTGTAGTCATTTCAAAACGATAACAACGAATTCGCCGCGACTCTAGCTCGACTCTTGCGGGGCACTGCGTCTCTGGCGGCGTACTGAATGCCGGCGATACCGCCGGAAAGCGTCGATGTTGGTCGCGTCGCGTTCATTTTGCGTTTTGCTTTTTGCGGTTTCTGCGTTCGCCGTTGCATTCTCGGGGTCGTTGCGTGGTCCGGCAGCGTCTTGGCCGCCACACGCTAATAAGATTCCCCGGCCTGGTTGCCCGCCCTGGCCAAAACACCCTGCCCGGCACCATACGCCACCTGCCGGGCGCCCTCATCACGTGCCACTTGACCTGGTTTGATTTGTTGTCAACGTCGTTGCCGTTGCCGTTGTCTCTTCATGTTGTTCTTTTGTTCCGCCTCTACGCTTTTCATTTTTTTTTCTCGCTGCATATGCAGCGACTGTACCCTGCACTAATGGAGTGAAGAGTCTGCCCAACCCACGTCTAGGAAGTAAAGAAAGCAAGGCAAGAGTTGCATGGGGTTTACACAGGAATCGAAGGAGTAAGAAGTGTGTAGAAGGGAGAGAGATTGAAGCAGAGCTAAAAACAGAGCAGGGTATGAGTCTGCCCAACCCGGCGAGATGCAGTGGGGAGAGCAAGGCAAGAGTTGCAAGGGGATTTGCACTGGGATCGAAGGGGTAAGAAGTGTGTAGAAGGGAGAGAGATTGAAACACAGCTAAAAACAGACAGAGCAGGGTATGCGCCAGTCGCGCCACACAGGCTGTTATTGCCAGCAATGCGCCTAATCCAATTAGACATTGACGAACTACGCCCTCCCCTCTCAAGTCGCGCGAGACCCGACTAGACTGTGCGTGTGCGAATGCTTGTATAGTCACCTGGTCTCACTGGTACTCGTGCACCTTCTGCACCGGCTGCCCGCCAATGGAGACGGGAAACTTTCGGTGTATGTCCGGCATGCTGGAGTCGAAGAAAAGCAAATAGTAGAGGGCCAGCATCATGCCCAGGCCACTGATGCCGCCCACATAGACACCCAGCGAGATAAGTCGAAAGGTTTTCGATTCGAAGAATGCTGGCGGTGCTTCCTCCTTGGGTAGACGCACGTCTACGTCGGCGGCTGCCGTATCCGCCAATAGATTCGACGATTTGGCTGCCATCGTCGCGCCAACATTTAACACACGCCGGCCAAGCGACCCGGACTCTTATAGGCGATTCCAATTATGCAAATGATTTTGGGGGTGGTGGGGCAGGCGCATCGACATCTTGATTGACTTTGATTGATTGACAGTAACCGCACTTTGCTCCACAGCCGGCAGCGTGCCGCCCGAGAAGCCGCCCAAGCAGCTCGAGTACAGCTTCGAGGAGGCCGTCACACTGACAGGTGTCGGCAGGTACCACCTGAAGTTGCTGCTGATCTGCGGCCTGTGCTTCATGGCCGTCATGGTGGAAATCATGGGTATCAGTCTCATCATGCCGCTGGTCAAGTGTGAGCTGCTGTCGACGCTCGAGCAGCAGAGTCTGCTCGCATCTGCCGGCTTTTTGGGCGTAGTCCTAAGCTCGCATGCCATGGGCTTTCTGGCCGATACCTGGGGACGTGTTGTCACACTACGTTACGCGCTGATGCTGAGCGCGTTGAGTTCCATCGTTTCAGCACTGTCCGTTAACATTTGGATGCTGATCGTGTGTCGTTTCTTTACCGGATTCTTCATATCCGGCGGACAGGCCTGCGTGTTCAGTTTGTGCGGCGAGTTCCATGGCAACGGCTCGCGTGTGCGTCACGTGACGCTACTCTCCAGCTTCTTGTGCATTGCCGTAATGTTTGCACCGGGTAAGTGGGATGCAGATCGATCAATCGATCGATCGATAGTGATCGTCTTATTCAACCTTCCCCTTTCTTAGCTGTTGCCATTGGCGTGCTGCCCCTGCAAGTGGATGCGACGCTGCTGGGACTCAGGCTGAGCTCGTGGCGCATCTTTCTTGTTGCCAATGTATTCATTTCGCTGCTGGCGCTATGCGGTCTCTACATGCTGCCCGAGACGCCTAAGTATCAGCTGGTACAGGGTCGCGTCGAGGAGGCACTGCAAACGTTGCGCAACATGTACGCCCAGAACTCGCGTCGTTCTGCCAGCGATTACCCTGTACAATATCTGTTGGCACAGCGCGGCGGTGCCAGCTTGTCGAATGTTCATGGTTTCTGCGATGCCGTCAAGCTTATCTGGCAGCAAACGGTACCGCTCTTCTACAGATCCCGCGTGCTGCACACGCTCAACATTTGCAGCATTCAATTCATGATCTATACCATTGCTCAGGGTGTATTCATGTGGTTTCCGACCATACTCAACGAGCTGAGCAGGCCCAGTGCACAGAACCAACTGCTCTGCACGGTGCTGCAGGGCATCAACTCTGACGTCGAGCCCGAGCACGTATTGGCGGGCGGCGAGGCGAGCTGTAACGCTTTGCCCGACATTGGCACGTACCAGGTGATGATCACGATCGGCGCTGCCTTTACCATTATCTACCTGATCTTTGCCTATATCATCGATCTCGTTGGCAAGCGGAGTCTACTGAGTGAGTTGGGTAGTGGGTCTGGTATAGGATACGGGTACATGGGAGTAGGTAGTGCTAGAGGGTAGCTGCGAATATGATCTAGAATAGCATCTAGATTATGGAATATAGTAGGCAGTTTTCGTATGATCTCAAGTTTCAACATGGCAAGTTTTGTTTCAAGTGCGAACTTGAGGAGATTCGGGAGAGTTTTAAGGTACAGGTAATGTAAGATTAGAGGGACCTTCAAGTATGGTATATGTTCTATATCCAAGCAGTTTCTAGTAAGATCTTAAGAGATAAACATAATAATACGTGATGCTTAAAAGATTTGTAGATTCCTCAAAGCATGTAAACGCGAAAACGAAGTGTGTAGGTGTAGGTGCAGTGTTGGAAAAGGCAAGAAATAGGAGAATAAAGGAAATTAGGGATTTTAAAGTATTTTCAAGACTTAGCTTGAAACGCCTCCAAGGCTTGTCAGTGTTGAAAACTGGAGCAAGCAAGTCCAATCCAACGTTAACATCTGGGAATGGTTTCCGAACTGATACATACATCTCTCTCCACAGTCGGCTGGATGGTTTTGACCATGGTGTGCCTGGTGCTGCTGCATTATCTGACGCAGTTTGCGCCGCTGGTGATCGCACTGACGCTGGTGATGGCCATCGGAAATTGCGGTGGCCTGGTCAGCACCATTGCCATGGAATTCTATCCCACCGAGATCAATGCGATGGGCATGTGCTTCATTATGATGGTGGGACGTCTTGGTGCGGTCTTCGGTAGCAATTTGCTGGGTCGTCTCTTCTTCAATAGCTGCGAACCCACATTTTGGGTGCTGCTCGGCGTGGTGGTAGTGCTCGCCGGGATGTCATACTGTTTGCCCGATCAATCCAAGTCGAAGACGAGGACGGAGGAAATTAGTAGTGCTAAGTAGGAAGCATTTCTCTTTACAACTTTAAGTGCTATTTAAGAAAATACTAAACAAAAAACCAAAACAATTATAATACTGTAAATACTGCTAGAAATATGGCGGGAAAAAAGCTAACTGGTTCGTAGCCAACGGAGAAAGAGATGCAAGAGATTTCCACAGCATTTTCAGTAAGTCTTAGTTTAAGAATATACTAAAATAATACTGTAAATACTGCTAGAAATATAGCGGAGAGTACGGCTAACCGGTTTGCCCCCACTCCCAACCCCCACATCCCTCCCGCTATGGTGCCGCAAGAGATTTCGACCTTGATTCGGTTTCTACAGCATTTTCAGTAATTCTTCTGCTGCAGATGAAAAAACTCCTCGTAGATTGTTGCGAACGGGAACGTGCTTGAAGCAAAAACTGGGAAAGAGAGGGAAGACGCAAGAGAGAAAGAGAGAGAGAGAGCATGGACGAGGAGTGGAGCAGGTGCGGGAACGAGAACGAGAACGAGAACGGGAACGGGAACGGGAACGAGAGCAATTGCATTTGAAATGGATTAAGTAAATGTTTGTGCCAGTTTCTAGTGTTGCTGCCTGCAAGAGTTGTTGTTGCTGCCGCGGTTGTCAATGTTGTCGCTGTCGTTGCCCTTGCCGTTGCCGTTGCCGCTGGCTGCATTAACATTCCTGGCATTGCCCGTACGAGAGGGGTGTGTGGTCCATAGAGTCACTTGTGTCGCCACTAAACGCATTCCGCGTGCCGTCTGCCTCGGGAATCGTCAGCGCGCTTTTTATTTACGCAGTCAACGTTGTTTGCAGCGACGCGACGGCAACCAAGTCGAGTCTGATCCGCTGCAGCTGCCAATCATAAATACGAGTACGTAACACACACGCACACCCAGGCCAGGCGACTTGCCTAACTGCGCATTTGTCGACTTATATGGCATGTGTGGAGATAACCACATAACAACTGCCAGTCCCAGTCCCAGTCCCAGTCCCAGTGGCAGCTCCACTCCTCAGCCAGGCCAGCCAGTCCCGCTGGCCGCAGCGCGTTCCGTTGGCAACTTCCAAACGGAGTAAATTAGCCCACACCCACCGCCGTTGCTCGCCAGCTCAAGATCAGCTTCAATATGGCCTAATGCAGCACTACCACTTCGCCTGCTGTTGGCCCGTTGCCATTTCGAGCTGACTTCGATCTGGATTCTATATGGATTATTATAGAGCTTACAGTGGTGCTACTATCGAAAAAGGTAACTGAAATTCGGTAGGTTCGACTCGGGCAAGGTTTGTCCTAGCTAGGATCAACATATTTGGATGCAGAATCCCTCGACAGTCTGAGGATCTTTGAAGTAGGTAGAAGTGCTGAAAGGCGCTATAGGGTTCTATTAGTCCTGCAGAATCAAATCAAACTTCTCTTGAGACAATCTAATGATTTTAGGTATAAGTTCTAGAAGTACTATTGAAAAAGGGTCCTAATTAGGTTCATAATATTTTGATGCAGGCTCAAATCATGAAGAAAAAATCATATGCCACTATAAATTCACGATTTTGGAGTGTTGGAAAGTGGAAGAGAGCTCTTCAGGTCTTACAAAATCAATCTCTTGTTTAAACCATAAAGAAAAGCTCATCTGCCACATCAATTTGATGATTTCGCACGTCGCTATGAGTGTTGTAAAGTTCTATAAATCCTGCTGAGTCCAACTCAGCTCATCTTCCGCAACCATCTCATGATTTTTGACATAGTAACGAGTGCTGCAAGGCGCAATAGGTCGATAGGTCTAAGCATCCCTGATTTATCCGCTCTCCAATCGATAAATCCATAGTCTACCGATTAGAAAATAAATGAACTCGATTTTTTTTCCAACTATGTACAGCTAATCTAAACTTAATTCATTGCCGCAGCTGCCATTACCCCTCCCCCCCACACACTTCCCGGGAACCGCTCGTCAGACCTCGATTGCTATTTAATCTGCTGTGGTTTTTGTGGGCGTGGCAAGTGCAGTGTGGGAAGCGACTGCGACTAATGTCGCAGTAATTAAGCGACCGCAAGTGCCGTTCATCAATCATTGATAGAGTGGCAGAGGGGGGGAGGGATTAGGGAGGCGGGGCGAGGAGCGGCAGGTGCTGCAAACGGGAGTCTGTTGACCCTGGTGCCGTACACTGTGCATACGTTGACGGACTGCTAACTGGGTAACAAGTGGAAGAGCTGACAGAGAGTTGCCGCACGCTGCGACGTGCCGTGAAATAAAATCGGACAGAGCGAGCGCGCGCGAGAGTGGGGAGCGGGAAGCAGGGGATTACGGGCTGGAGAGACTGGTAAAAGTCGCACGTCCAAATGGAGCAGCATCTTGTGGCAAATGGCAACGAGTGGCAAACGGCAAAAATAGTTAAATAGTCGACTTAGGCAAATTGGCACGAGGCCATGTCCAGGCGCGGCACAGCGGGAAGAGGATGCGCAAAGTGTGCCGTGCAAGAGAGACAGAGAGAGTGAGAGAGGGGGAGGGGGGGCACACAGGCGACGTTAATAGATTTACACGCCAGCAGAAACGGGAAACGGCGGCGCGAGAGAGAGAGAGAGAGAGAGAGCGGGAGAGAGATAGAGGCAGCGACTGTAGCTGATGATGCCAAATTTAAAAAGTGGACTGCGCATGCGTGGAATGGGAATGAGAATGGGCACAGCGCAGCACACTCGACTATATCCAGACACACACACGCACACACACACACGCGCTCTACACAGATTGAGGGAGATACGCAGAGATACAGAGAGATTATGACGCTGGCGAGAATGGCGACAACTGGCCAAAGCGGTGGCAACTTTGTTGCTACAGTTATCCGGCGCACCATCTGCGGCTAATGAAGCGAGCGGATATTCTGTTTATACCACCGCGACTACGCATAGACGCAAGCGGCGATAAACCATAAATCAATGCTGAGCTCGAGTATTAGCCATAATTGCGAGCTGCGTGCAGGCGGGCAACGCTGTGGGGGGGGGGGTGTGGTTGGAGCTGGGGGCAATGTGTGCAGTTGCGTATAGATTACGTGTAAGTACTGATTATAGCATTTTTTGTGGCAATACGTGTGCATGTTGTGTTTATAGCAGTTTATAGCAAATTTATAGCAAATTTATAGCAAATTTATAGCAACTATTATAGCAACTATTATAACATGTGTGTATAACACTAGTACATGTATGTTGTGTTTATAGCAAATTTATAGCAACTTTTATAGCAAGTATAACACCATTTATAAAACATGCCTTGTTACCTCTATAAGCGTGCAAGTGCACTTGCCAAAATAAACACATACAATGTGCATAATTTATAGCGTTTTTATAGCAACTTACACAACTCAGCTCTGTAGCATTCTACGCGCACACACAAACCTGACAAATGGACCTCTTGAGCTGCGCCCCTTTTATGGCACTTTTATAGCAAAGCGCTTGTCATCAATTAAATCAAATAACTGTTATACTAGTATACCTAAGTGTCGCGCCGACAAACTATTCACCCTCTGCCCTTGCGGCCGAGGGAGCTGGGAAAACACTTAGCCCATTGTGTTGTGGCCACAAGAGCAGGAAGAATAACAAGGAGATAAGAAGAGGGGAGAGAACTAACTCATCGCCAGATACATACATATATCTGATTGAGTTATCAGATGTGACTATCACGCAAGCGGGAAACAACATGCATTGTCTTGCCATAAAAATGCACGAAAGAGCCAGAAACATGAGAAAGATGGAGAGAGGGACAGAGCGAACAATTGCCGTTTTCCAACACTCCTCTTCGTCCGGGCATAACGGTCCACAATATCGGCAAATCGGGAATATTGCGATCAATGCGCGTCGCAGTCGCAGCCAAAGTTTGCATGCGTGTCGCATATGCAAGAGAGAGAGAGAGAGCGCGAGAGGCAAAGCGACGCAAGCCCAGACGCAGACGCAGACGCAGACGACGATGACGGTGTGACGGCGACAGCGACGGCGTCGACGCCCGCCAAGTCAAACGTTATTTAATCAGAATCGTTAAGGCAAAGGCACAGCCTGACGGGCTGCGCGTCTCGGCCGCGTCTGCAAAACAACGACAGGTGCCTGCCGGGCAGAGCGACGGCGACGGCGGCAGTGGCTGAAAGAAAAATGCAGAAAGAAATAGAAATAAAAGCTGGCGTGCAGCAGCCGCAGCCGCCGCGACGGCCAATCAATTCTGAGAAATGAAAACGCCGTCTTCGGCAACTTGACTGTGCTTGCTGTTGTTGTTGTTGTTGTTGCTGGCACAATTGTGCGATGGCTGGCAGTTGCAGCAGGCAAGCCAAAGCGAGCGACAGAGCGCAGGCAGCGCAGCAGCCGAAGCCGCAGCCGCAACCACACATAAACACAAAAGAATGCGAAGAAATGCAAAATGCAAACACCACGAGCCACTTTCCAAATGCATTCATGATGTTTACCGTTGAAATGCGCCCAGTTGCCAGGCGCGAGCGTCTGTGTGTGTGTGTGTGAGTGTGAGGCAGAGAGGCAGCATCTGGCGCGCAGACTAAGTGAGAGAGGCAGCCGAGGCTGCTGCACTGGCCACAAATGAGGAGAAAAGCACAGGCGAAACACTCACACACACACACAAACACACGCGTGCGCACAGGTGCTGACAGCAGAGTTGCCAGTTGCGTTGATTTATATCGACTGCAGTCAAGCGGGCTTTGAGGTTAAAATGTTAAAAAGCTGAAAATCGTTGCGTTAATTTAAACATTAATTATTATTATAAACATAATTTTGTATAATATTTATTATTTATAATTAAATTTGCATAACAACGTTTTCAATTTGTGCAACAATGTAATTAACATAAATTAAACATAAATTGCAAGCGAAAATAGAATATTTCCCAACTGGTTGGCAACTCTGAACATAAAATTAGCCGCTTCGTGCTCTGGCGTTGCCTCGTGCACTTCAAATTCAAGTTCAAGTGCGCGTCAGCGTCGACTGCGCTGTCAATGTGTACTGGGCACTAGGCTGATCCTACAGGAGCTGCTGTTGCTGCTGCTCTGCTGCTGGACAATTGTCAAATGTTGCCATCTAATCAGCCCAGCCGACTGTGAGTGGCAGCAGCAAGTGCTAATTGGAGCCGATGCCACTGTGCGAGTTCTATGCGCTGCGCTGCCTGTGCTCATTTGTGCAGTCGACGTCGTATCGCCTCGATATCGTTGAGAGCGTCGGCGCAGCCAGTCACAGGCGGCTGGCTGCGGCTGCGGCTGTGCAGAAGCAGAGACAGCCGCAGCCGCAGCCGCAGCCACAGATTTGCGGCCCCCTTTTCTCTCTCGCTGTGAGTGTGTGTGTGTGTATATTTGTTCGCTGTGCTCGCTCTGCGCTCGTGTTTGCGTCTCTGCCTGTGTCTCTGTGTGCTTGTGTCTTGTCTTGAATTTCTTCTTCTGTTCCCGACAGTTACATTACGAGGCCAAAGAAAGTATCTTGGCTGGCTCGCGTGTATTTCGCGTTCGTCGCTCGACGAGTTCACACGTCTTTGGCTCTCGCTTGGCTCTAACACAGAATCCGCATTCGACTCCGCCTGCGACTAGAATAATTGTGATTCCGTTGCCGTTGCTTCTCAATACGAAATCCGCATCCGAATTCCGCGCGTCTCGCCCTGTCGTCTTCCACTTGTCGCGTGCTCTCAGTGTTTTAGCGTATATACATATATTTTTTTTGTTGTGCTACTCGCAATAAACCGTTATACTCGGCGCACACACGCGCATAGACCCAGCAAGAGATCGCCGTGAAGTGAGTGTTGTTGTTGTTGTTGTCGCTAATCGTTGTTGTTGTTGTTGTGACTAGAAATGCACACTGCATTTTTGGCATATTATTTTTTTTGTTCTTATTTTTTGTTGCGAGCCACTGTGCAAAACAAATGCAGTCGAACTTAAAGTGTGCGCTAAACGATTCCAATTGGACTCGCCTGCCTGTCGAACAGGACACACACACACAGCAACAACATACAGCAGCGCAAAACAGCAGAGAAAGAAGAAGCAGCAGAGGCAGAAGGAACAGACAGACGCAGCCGATTAACCAGTCAGCAGAGAGGCAGAGGCAGGGACAGGGGGAGGCGGCAAAACGGACTCGGCATTTCATGCTTTCTAATTTTTTCCAATTAGCACAAAAAGAGCTTAGTGCGCTCGCTCTCTCTCTCTCTATCAGTGCGGCCAATCGAGAATCGAATTCAAAAATAAAGATTTTCCATGGCGGATGCAGTCGCTGTCGCAGCCACCGTCGCAGTCGCAGCAACAAATGCTGTGAAGACATTAAGCGAATCATTACACACAAATCAAAACAGGCGTAAAAACGAAACGACCCACAAACAAAAAAAAGTCGCCTGTCATCGTCCAAGCCTCTCTCGCTCTCACGCTGCACACTGCATTGCTCTCTCAATGCACTGCTTACTTATTGTCAATGCCATTCACATTCCCATACACGCACACGCACACGCACACGCACATGCGGACACGCGCACACATCCAGACAAGCCTGCTGCACCTGCAGGCCTGTGTGCGCCTGTCTCCGGCTCGATCCACATACATGCGCGCAGTGAGAGAGCGCGCTTGCGTAGCTGCGAGAGCGTAGCCCAGAGAGAGAGAGAGAGCGCGCGCGCACAGACAAATGTGTCAAATGGCAACTAATCACTAATCAGTTGCCATCAGCCACAGCCACAGCAGCAGCGTCATCATCATTGCGGACTTTTCAACTTTTCAATGTGAAAAATTCTTTATGATCTACCCCGACCCCAGTTGCAGACCCCCGCCCTGCCCCTTCGCCTTGTCTCGCACTTCAACTCCAGTTTGCAGCAGCATTTCTCTCTCTCTGTCGCTCGCTTCGGCTGGCTTGCTTGGCTGGTTCTTATTTACGTTACGTGTTATGCAGTGGTCTGCCGATTTCACTTCATCTTCTACCAGTACTTACACACACACACACGCGCAGTCTAACTGTATGTGTGTCTGCCACTGCCTCCGCTGCTGCCTCTGCTTTACCGTAATTTTTTGTCGTTATTTTGTTATTTATTTATTTTTTCGTTTCGTTGATATATTTTATGCACTCACACGCCGGACTCGCGCGCAGCTATAAAACTAACTCGCAGAGCAAATAAATAGTCCAACACACACACACACACATACAGACGCACGCGCAGAGAAAAGTTCTCAACGCGTTGCCGCAGAGAGGAACGAGAGCGAAATCGTGCGGCACACAAAAGTGTTATACACCAGCAGGACACCATCTGCCTTGAACAGGTAAGTGTGGCAAATTCAAACGAGGGGGAAACGTGGGGGAACTATAGACGCGTCATGTCAATAAAATGATCATATATATTTACAATCTCCGTCGATCTCGCACGTTGTGGATCTTGTTTGTTAATCTCGTGTTAAGAGGAAAGAGTTAACTTCCCAATGCATAAAGTAGTGCTATAAAAGTTGTTATACAAATTGTTATTTAAATTTAATTAATTCATTCTTCTTTCTTATTGTGTTGCTATAATAATTATTATAACTGTTTATAGAAAACTCTTTAATGGCACAATTCAACATTTGTTTTTAGTAAATAATAGTTTTCAGCCAGAAAATGTAAAATATATTTGCTTGCTTATTTTCCGACTGTAACAGTTCCTTTGCAAATTATTATAGCATTATTATAGGTAACTTTTTAAAAAAAATTTACAGAACTAGCTTAATACGAAACTGCTTTTGATGAATAGAGAGAGATATATACATAGAAAGAAAAGTAGAGAGCCAGTGCTATAAAAAGAGCTTTTACTTCTTCAGCCAGAAAATATAAAATAATTATCAAGAATCTGTCATAGTTCCAAGAAAGTCTGCATACAACGAATGCTACAACTTTTCTCAATACACACACACACATTTTTCGCTCAGTGTACGAATGATAATAAGGCAGTTATGAAACTAATGAGTTCGCATATCAATCAAATGGGAAACAAATCATTTATGAGACAGTTTAGCACACAGAGAGAGTGAGAGAGAGATAGAGAGGGGAAAGAGAGATAGCAACGGGTAAATGCATCTGATCCGCTTCTTGCAGTACATTAAATGCACCGTTAACTACTTCGAATTCTAATCAAGACGATGCGACAAACCAAAGAGCGCCGCACGGTGGCACAATAAACTCAATTCCTCGCGCCAGTTGCAAAAAAAAACAGAGACCGAGAGAGAGAGAGGCAAAGAGAGAGAGGGACAGAGACACACACAGAGGCACATTAAGCGAGACAGGTAACAAACACGCGACTTGGCCATAAATGCAAAGCCAAGTGGCAAGTTGCGAGTTGCAAGTTGCAAGTTGTTGTCGTTGTCGTTGTCGCATCTGTTGCAAGTCAGTCGCAAGTGCCCCCATCTGTAACTGTGTCTGGCTCGCTATGTGTGCGCGAGTGTATGTGTGTGTGTTGGCCTCAAATCATATGCTCGGCCAACATGGATCACCCCGAAAAGACAACGTGACCGCATCCCAATGACGCAGACGTGCCTCTTTACAGTTTCTCTGGGAAGGGAGTGGTAGTGGAGTAGACTGGGTGAGTTACAGAGAGTGATCTTGGCAAGAGGGGCGTGGGGGACAGTACTCGACTGTATTTGTTTTCTTCTTATTTCAAAGTTCGTTGGAAATTCATTCATTCCGTTGCCGCAGGCAATAAAACAACATCCACATTAGCATCCACATCAGCTTGTCGCTATTGACAGATACCCCCTCCCCCTCTTTCTCCCTTTCTATGTTAATTTCAATTCGGGCCATTGCCCAGTTTTGCCAGCCTCTTTCTCTCTCTCTCTTCGGAGAATACGGAAACACATACAGCACCAGATTCTTCAAAAAAAAAAAAAAACACCTATCTATAGCCAACATTCACAGCTACTCAGCTATCCGACGGGCCTTTCTTCGAAAAATGTTAATTTCGTAGCTTAACAAGCTTCGAGGTTCGAGCATTTCTTCTTTGCGGCCGTCTAACTGTTCTTTTGCCTTTCTACATCGCGCTACACAAAGCGAACTGTTCCAACTCACCTCGCGCGCAGGCAATTTGGACCCGCTGCATTCCAATAATGAAATGGAAATCTTTTCAGAGGCACCTTCTTCTTCACCCCCCAGCGCCTGCATCTCACTTAGCCAAAAGCAAAAGGGAGAGTGATCGAAAGACAAAAAGATCGCCATTCTCTTGATAATGCAAGAACTAATATTTTATGAAGAATAACCAGAGCTGACACATATGGAAAGTTTCCCTTTTATAATTAGAGAATCTGCAAGCATAAATACATAATAGATAAAGCTTGAATATGATATTTCTAAACTGGTATTAAATTTATGGTATGAGAGCACCCTCAAAAGCTTTCCCTTACTTTTAGTTTTCAATTTGAAACTAAAGAAAATATTTCTTTTTACGTTTTTATATAAATTCTTAGTTCTTTTCGAGTTGATGTGCTCTGAGTGATTACATTTTATTACTAAGGGTCATAACTCATACAAACATTAAGGTACTTTTATAGGGAAGAAATTACGGCTAGTTTATTTTTACAGTCTTTTTAGACTGACTGTAACTACGGCCTATGGCCAACTCAACTCAAGAATTCTTAAGCTAGGTAGATTTGTATGAGGTACTTCAAAAAACCTTCTAAAATACCTATTGATTAGAGAAGAATCCGAATTGTTTCAAAACCGTCTAGCGGGATTCTGTTTTAAGCAATATTTAAACTTATGAATAGGTCGAATAGGTCGATTTCACTGAAATACAGCTAAAGCTAACTTATATTGTTGTATAAATGATAAATGTGTAATATTAGAAATAATTTGCGCTATTTCAGAACTACAGGGAAACCGCTTCGTTTTAGCTATAAAACTTTGTGGATCAGAATTACAACACTTTAAAGAGTATCAAATTGGCTAAAATACCGCTAAAGCCAACTTATGCTTAAAAAACAAATATAAAATAATATAAAACTCTTTGTTTTAGCTATAAAACAGCGTGTTTTAGTCGTATAACTCGCTTAAGAAGGTTCTCTCTTAACCGTTGCCTTATTTTTATACCCGCTACTCGAAGAGTATAAGGGTATTATAACTTTGTGCCAACCGAAAATGTTTGTAACAGGCAGAAGGAGACATCTCCGACCCCATAAAGTATATATATTCTGAATCAGCATGAACAGCCGAGTCGATATAGCCATGTCCGTCTGTCCGTCTGTCCGTCTGTCCGTCTGTCCGTCTGTCCGTCTGTCCGTCTGTCCGTCTGTCTGTCCGTATGAAAACCTAGATCTCAGCTATTATAAGAGCTAGAGCTACCAAATTTGGAGACAATATGTGTTAATTATGCCCGCAGATCAAGTTTATTTTGGATTTTTGCCACGCCTCCATCCGCCCCCAAAAATCGATAATAAATCGATAATAGCTGCAAATATAGCTCTACAGCATTCATTTTTTATCCATGTGATAAAAACCACCATCCGGGCGTGTTGCGAAAGTTTCAATAAGATCGGCCGATAAATAAGGAAGATATTCAAGAAATAGTATTGCCTTGTGGCCATGTGCCTGTGTCGGTTTTTCCTAATGTTAGTACCCGAGTTCAACACCAGCAGCAGACAACTTTTTTTAATTATGTGGCAACTTTTTTTTAAATTATGTGGCAACTTTTTTTTTTAATGATGTGCACCGAAAATATTCATAGTGCAATTTTATTGGCCATTGCGTTAGAAATGCAGTGGTCGAGTGGTGATGGTAGTTGACTGTTAAGCGAGAGGTCCGGAGTTCAACTCCTGGGTGCCGCGGCGAATTATATTTATTTTTTTTGTATCTTATATTTTTTTTTATTTTATGGTGTGTTACAAAATTCAAAATACATTTTTAGTATATTTAAAGCCACTTAGAATCGAAAGAGACATTGAGCAGCAACATATATAATTTATAACTGCAAAGTAATAAAAGCAATGGGCAACATCCAATAAGAATCGAGTGGAACTTGCATAGGCAAAACAAATTAGAGACAGAAAGAAATAAAAAGCAAGAACGCATTGTTCACATTTGGCACGTGTTTTTCCGAAGAATTGTAGCGGGTATATCACAGTCGAGTCAGCTCGACTGTAGCCTTTCCGACTTGTTTTGACCTGCACAACTGTGTGTGTTTTCCCACAGAAGAATCGACCAATTGAACCTGGCCAAGAGAGCTGGCGGCCAGAGTTGCCAATTATTACAGTACGCTGGGAGGGTACTGGCATGGGATGGTGCTGTGTAGACTGAGTATACGGTTTTCATTAGAAGATAGCCGGTACCCATTAGCCTGGGTAATAATAAGACCAGTTGGGGCGGCCCGACTAGAAACCAGTTTAATTAAAATCGGGCGCAAAAGAAAGTGAACCATTTGAAAATGTATGTGCGAGTGTGTGTGTAGTTTATACATACATAGCGTGCCTTATAGTTTTTCTAATTAACATTAAAACGGTTTTTTTTTTGTGCAGCTGGAAAAAGTCGGTAAGCTCAGCGCGAGCGCATTTTGCAGATAACTGCGTTTTGTTTGGTGATTTACCGTTTAGTCTATGATTATATCGGGCACTCTATGTGTATGTGTGTGTGTGTATTTGTGTGTGTGGCGATTCGAAAGTGGTCTTTTAAAAGCAATTTTCCTCAAGCCAAACCGCCCAAATGGCCGTCTTGATGGTTTTGGCTCATTTTCTTCTTTTGGCGTGAAAGAAAAGTGAAAACGAGTGCGACAATTTTTGCCACTTTTCCATTTCATTTGAGTTCGATACGAAATACGCTTTGGTCAAGGCTGAGATGTGGCAAGAGGAGGCAAGAGGAGGCAAGAGAAGACAATAGGAGACAAGGGAAGACAAGAGCAGGCAAGAGCAGGCAAGAGAAGGAAAGAGGAGACAACAGGAGACAACAGGAGACAACAGAAGGCAAGAGAAGGCAAGAGGAGACAACAGGAGACAACAGGAGACAATAGGAGACAAGAGAAGGCAAGAGGAGACAAAATAAGGCAAGAGGAGACAAGAGGAGGCAAGTTGAGGCAGGTGTCAGCTCGCATCAGCCATCAAGCAGCTGCAAAGCATTTGCCCAATCCTCATGGCATTAACATTAATTAAGCGTCAACGGAGCGTGCAACATGCAGCAACCCCGCACTCCCCCACACGACTGCCGCACTTTCTTTGGCTTAGATATTTAGAGCTGCAGCCAAGCAGCCAAGTCGTGTCTGGCTTTAAGTAGATCCCGGCCAGGTGGGCCCCGCTTAATTGGGCGCCAGCACACATACACACACATACACACACAAACACACTCATGTATACACACAGCAGCACACATGCAAAACAGTTAGAGACGCAGCCGGTTTTACAGTTGTTGTTGTCGATTGCCGATAGACACTTTGGCTGGACAGTTCTTTACAGTTATAGCTGGGAAAATCTTCGTCTAATTAGCCGAAAGAGCGAAAAGAGAAGCGACAAGAGAAAAAAAGAGAAATGAATTGGGCTCAAGCAACAACAACAACAAATATGTATTTTATATAAATATGCATGTGCTTTATTATCTGCCAGATACATAGACAAATAGACAGGTAGACAGACGGACGGGCGGATGGACGAACATGTAGACGGACGTGGTAACAATTTACCGTTTCTCATCGCATCGCATTTCTATTGATCAACAATTTACAGTTCTGCGAGCGATTCTACTGACCGCATTTTTGCGCTTCAGCAGCAAAAGATACTGTGTATCTGTAGCTGTGTGTATATCTAGCCGTGTATCTGTATCTGTATCTGCAGCCAAGCGTTGTTCGATTGAAAGCAGCGCGCCGGCAATTTCGATTTCATTTTCACCTGCTGCTGCTATTGTTGTTGCTGTTGTTGTTATGGTTTATACACTGCGGTAAAAGTGTGCAAATATAAGACATATTCATCAACAACAACAGCATCCGCAGCAACAACAGCAACAGCTGCGCCCGGCAATCATAAAAGAGAAAAAAAAACAGAATCGAAGCTTAGTTGATTCCATTGTCGTGGCTTTTGCGATTATTGTGGGCTGTTCCCACTGATTGACTGACTAACTGATTGATTGATTGATCGTTTCATGCCAGTTTCGGCCTCTTTCAAGCTGTGTCAGCTCAGTGAAAGTGCAACAAGTGCCGCAGGCGTGACACCTGAATAAGCAAGCCGAAACAGAAATACAGTTAGACCAGACAATCGATAAACAATATTTAAACAATTTATCGATGTCATAGAACAGCTATAATTGATTGTATGATCTTTTCAGGCATCATAAGGCTATAATGGCTTTAAAATAATTATATTTCACATATATTTATTACAGATGCCTATAACGTATTCCAATTGGAACGTATTTGTCTTTTCCCCTTATAAACATATACAGATCTTAAGCCCACGCAATTATCTTCCCACTAAACCCAAGTCGAACAAGTTGTCTTTATAATTTCCCCCCCTCATATCGAATGAACACTTGAAGAGTTCTTCCAGCTCGGGCCAAATATGGCATCACTCGGCGTGGATCACGCAATTTGGCAAGTGGCAAGTGAAAAGCGGGAATTGATCTTTGGCCCCTGACCCAGAGCAATTACCCCGTGCCAAGATGTGTTTCTCTAGGGGTCCAGTGAAATTTGCGAAGGTTAAGTGCGACCTGCAGTCGCTGTGAGCTGGGACCGGGACCGGGACAAGTGATCGTGCAACAAGCTGTGGCAGACAGCTTTACGATCGATGCAGCGGTTATGCAGTTAGGTTAGTTGCTTCAAAAGGCAAACTACTAATCGAATTCAACTATATTTGCCTGTATATCGATAAGTTAACAACGAAATCAAAGAGAAACTGATTTATGACGATCTACAAGGAAATGCATGGGAATATTTTACAGAATAAACAAAGAAACATTTTCATATACAATCCATATATTATTAGGCTAAAAGAATATATATTATTAGGCTGGAAAGAATAC
The DNA here is from genome assembly GCA_018151445.1 of Zaprionus inermis. Taxonomy (NCBI): domain Eukaryota; kingdom Metazoa; phylum Arthropoda; class Insecta; order Diptera; family Drosophilidae; genus Zaprionus; species Zaprionus inermis. The sequence continues at coordinate 7,919,776 of JAECXD010001052.1, forward strand.
ATACTATTAGGCTTGAAAGAAAACCGCCCAACTAACCTCATTCGTATTTTTCTCACTCGCAGATATAGGCGCAGCAGCGTCCACATCACCAGCATGTGGAGCCCACAGAAAGGCCCTACACGACTGTGGGACCTTAGGATTAGTAGCTGTATATTTATCTTACATTTACTGGTGAGTAAACGCGATAAAAATTATCAAAGAAATATATATTAACATGGAATACCAACTATAATGTATGCGATACACGATCATATCTAGAAATGCTGATAGGGAAAAGTCTAAACAAAATAAAAATAATTGCCTTCAAAGCGATACGCTTTTGTTAACCCAGTCGGAGATAATGAAGCAAGAACCTCACAATTCCACAGATAGCTCATAGTGATTGTATAAGTGATCGTGTAGATTTATGTACATACAATATAATATCAATATAAGTATAGATTGTTTTAAAATAATAGTAGAAAAGTTTGTGTGTGATTAAGATTCAGATAACTCGATATAGAAATTGATCTTCGTGCTTATGTAATTCTAAACTTTTTTATTGGAAAACACCATACTTCTTCTGATCATTAGAGTAGCGAAAGAAATATGAATAATACAAGTATATTTATATAATTCGAATATTTATGAATATCTAGAACTTCTCGCCCACCGGCTTTATAGTTAGCTCATGGATCTGAACTGTGGGCGGTGTCTGAATGCAGTAGCTGATCGCATCGGCTATATCCTCGGGTCGCAGTATGGCGAATTTGTTTAGATCGGGTATAGATTCCTTGCGGATAATTTCCGTATTGACTAAACCGGGGCTGATGCTCTGTAAGCAGAGAAGAAGTGGAATCAATGCATATTGTTTTAGTTCGATGTCATGATCAGGATCATCACTTACCGTGATCTTTGTCTTGGTACCCTTGGCAATGAACTCCTGACGCAGTACCTCGGTGAGGGCAGTGATCGCATGTTTCGAGGGGGCGTACATGTTGAAGCTTATGCCGGGTATGTGGGGCACACTGTGGCCGGCGATGCTATTGACGATCACAATGTGACCATCGTCGATCTTGCGACGCAACTGAGACTGGAACGCCTCACGGGTTGCCCACGAAACGCCCAGTACATTGGTGTCCAATACGGCACGCAAATCGGCACTATTGCCCTCGCCAGTGATCGTTGTCTGACGCGCTATGCCGGCATTATTGATCAGCACATCGGTGCCGCCCAGTGTCTTATCGATCCAGGCAAATGTATCGATAACCTGCTGCTCATCACTAATATCGCACTTGCGATAATGGAAGCGAGCAGCCTGATCGGCTGGCAGCTCTGCCTTCAGCTCCTGCAAGCGATCCTCGCGACGTGCCAGACCCACCACGACCAGGCCCTTGGCCACCAGATCTTTGCAGCATGCGGCACCGATGCCCGAACTGGCGCCGGTCACAACAGCCGTGCGATTCAACCAACGATCCATGATTTTAGTTTCGATTTCGATGTTAGCTTTGGCCTTTAGCGAGGGGAACTGAAGACTGCGATCCCGTCTCTTTGGCTTTTATAGCTCGGCGGAAGCTTAATACGTTCAGCCCCCTATTTTCCTTCTAAGCGATCGTATGCCTATCAAAAGACGTTACGTCATGCTAATAGCTCATTTAAAACTAAACTTAATGCAAAAGCTCTCTCTCACTCTCTCTCTCTTAAGATCCCACACTCGCAAGCTTTGGTGCTTGCCTAAACACGATACGATGTACTCTTTGTTCTTTATGTATAGTGAAGAATTCCGTTGATTTTTTTTATCACACTTTGAATCTATTTTTTTTTTCATTTGTAAACATAAAAAGCTCTACAAGAAATACTGGTATGCGAAATTATTTGCATAAAATACATACCAAATGTATATTTGAATAGTTCAAATAAAATGGAAAAAAAGATCTATTCCGTATAATCAGTTTCAGTTTCAGTTAATTTATTACTGGTTCAGGCTTAATTAGCAATTTGTTAATCTGAATCATAATTGTTTGGCCAGACAAAATTTAGCGTGGTTTTGTACAGTGTACAGGGTATACCACAAGCGACTTACGTTTGATTTTTGATTAATTTCCTGGCGTCAAACTAAATTGTCATGCTGAAAATATAAAAAAATTATGAATTGCTAAATTCGAACGTAGCGAAGACGCGTCTATTGCTTCATGTTTTTTTTTATAGTGTAAGCAACAAGCTTGCTGCACAGTGTATGCCTGCACAGTGGTCAACAGCGCAGACAAATTGGCACCGGCACTGAAGGAGTAGTTGAGACAGGAGTAGGAGAGAGTGTGTTTGTGGTAGAGATGCCAAGAGAGAGAGAGAGAGAGAGAGAGAGAGAGAGGCAAGTCAAGCAACTTTTACTGTTGCAAGTGCAACAAGAAATTCCATTTGCAATTTGGCCGCGACGTTTTTCTTTTGCATTTTTTTTTTTTTTTTTTTTTTTTTGGTTAGTTCAATTAATTTTGAAACCAGCCGCCCCAGCGAGCTGCCCCAGGAATCCGGCTACGTTTGCGGCAAGTATGCAAATTGGCAACCAGGCCAGACCTATTCCAATTCCAGATAAACGAGTTGCCTATGGCCCCCCACAGGACCAGCTCCCCTGTACGTTCAACGAACCGTCGTCGTCGTCGTCGTTGCCGTAGTCAGCCGCGGAATTTGCTACCACATTTCGTTTTTATTGGTAACATGTTTGGGGCAAGGTGTAATTAAGGTAAATAAAGCGATTAACATTGGGCGGTTTTGGCCTCAAGGCCATTACCAGGCAACCCTATTACGGCAAAACAACTGAGCCCCTCTCGAATTCCGAGCCAGATTCGGTGGGCATCCATTCCACATCCACTTCCAGTTCCAGTTCCAGTTGCAGCTGCGGCAGGTGTCAAGTCGTGTTGCCTGTGGGAATCGCGTTAATTAGAAATTATAACGGTCCGCACATCGCGTTGTCAGCATCGCGCAGACAGTTAAACAGATCTACATGAGGATCACATGACTGAAAGAGAGAGAGGGAAATACAGAGAGTTGGGGAGGGAGGGAGATGGGTTGATACGAAAAGAAAGCAGCACAAAACGCAGCAGCAGCAGTGCAGTCTTTTTCTTCTTCTACTTCTTATGTTTTCTTCTCGTTTAATTTTCTCGCCGTCTTTTTGATTCTTCTTCTTATTAAGCTGCCGTACAATCTACAATCCTATTAGATTCTTGTGTTTTTCTTTTTTTTTTCATAGGAAAAATCGGTCAAAAGTAAAGATATTTGTGTATATGTATGTCTACGCTAATTAAGGTTCCCTAACTTCCTGAACAGTGTTAAGAAGCTTCGTGTACTATTGTATACTGCAGTAATAGTCCTTGTTTATTCTTGTTTAAGAAAAACTATTTTAGAACTATATACTTTAACTATAATATGCCAAGTTTCATCTACTTATTACTTAAAATATAATATATCTTATTTTGTAATGATTTCCAAAATTCCACGCAGATAAACATGATTATAATAAAGTTTCTGAAACATTCCTTTGCTCATTCTTCCACTTACAGTTTAGTTTAGTCATAGCTGGTAATGAACTGTGGCCCATGGACCGGCCTGACGGTATGCCAAACATTGTTTCACTGGAGGTCATGTGCGGTAAGGATCACATGGATGTGCACCTGACCTTCTCCCATCCGTTCGAGGGCATTGTGAGTTCCAAAGGTGCGTATCATATAACACTTTGTGTGTGCTTTGTCTGGCAGTAATTGACGGGACTCATGAATCTCTCTCACATACACACACACATACACACACACACACACACACACTTACAGGGCAACACAGTGATCCGCGCTGCGTGTATGTGCCGCCATCGACCGGCAAGACCTTCTTCTCGTTCCGCATCTCGTACTCACGTTGCGGCACTAAACCGGATCTCAACGGACAGTTCTACGAGAATACGGTAAGCGAAGTGCAAGAGAGAAGAGGGAGAGGGGAAAAGGTTGAGGAAGAGAGAAAGATCGCGAGCTTGGATGCGCAATGGGAACCTTAAACGGTGCCTCAAGCGATCGTATCCTCTGCGCGTTGAGTGAGTGGGTCAAGTGATCAGTGATCGTCGATCAGTGCAGAGAGGGAGAGAGAGAGTGAGAGAATGAGAGGGAGAGGACAAAAGAGGCAGAGCAGGAGTGTAAGAGTGCAAAATGATCGTCGATCACAGAAACTGCGATCGCTTTCCCACATTCACGTTGCGCATTCACCTGCCGCAAGGCACCTCAGTCCTCAAAAAAATTGAAAAAGAATCAGCAAAGCTCAAGTACCTTTATAACCACCACAGGTAGTCGTGCAGTATGACAAGGATCTGCTGGAGGTGTGGGACGAGGCGAAGCGCCTGCGCTGCGAGTGGTTCAATGACTACGAGAAGACCGCCTCGAAGCCGCCGATGGTAATTGCCGATTTGGATGTGATTCAGCTTGACTTTCGAGGTGAGTAGCAGTGGAGAGAGAGGAGAGACAGAGAGAAGGAGAGAGAGTGGAGAAGGAGTAGCAGGAGCAGAAGCAGAAGCAGCAAACAGACTCTTCCTGCGGTTTATTAATTAGCTGATCCTCGATCTTAATATGCCATTGCTTTCTTCCTGCCAGGCGACAATGTGGATTGCTGGATGGAGATACAACACGGCAAGGGACCATGGGCACCGCCGGTAAGCGGCATTGTGCCGCTGGGATCAACGCTCACCCTGGTCGTGGCCATCAACGATTATCGAGGTGAGTCGAGGCCGGGTAAAGTCGAATCGCCCTACTCACCTACTATCGACTTCCTCTCCAGGTGAATTCGATATGCGCGTCAAGTCGTGCGTTGCCTCCGATGGTTCCGGTCATGTTATCAATCTATCGGATGAATTCGGCTGTGTGCTACGTCCCAAGATGATCTCACGCTTCCTCAAGGCTCGGGCGCCGGACGAGCGTGCCACCGTGATCACCTATGCCTTCTTCCATGCCTTCAAGTTCCCCGACGCGCTGAGCGTGCACATCAAATGCAAAGTGGAGATTTGTCGTCATGGTTGCCTCGATCATTGCCAGAACACAGCGGGCGGCATCGATGGCATTGGAGCGGGCATTGGCAATGCCAATGAGCGTAAGGATGTGCATATGGGCGACTCGACTGGCAGCAGTAGCAATGATCTGCTTAGGGATTTGGCACTACCTCCAGCTGGCATGGGGCACGGATCGCAGCACGGTCTGGGCATGGGCATGGGACTGGATCATGACATCTTCTATGAGGACATCATACACGATCACAAGCAGACTATGGGAGGAGGAGGAGGAGGTGGAGGCGGTGTAGGTGGAGTCGATCAGTACGATGGCGTGCACGAGAAGAGCGGCAACCTGCAGCCACGTCCCGTGCACGAAATACCCGACGAAGAGGCCGATCTATCGGATCTGTTTGGTGACGATGATCTCAGCGACATGGACAACGATGGAGAGCGCTATTTGGGGCTGAAGAAGAGCGGTAAATTCCCACACGGACCGCGTCAGCTGGAGGCACAGAAACGCATGGGCGTGCCCATGGCGGGACCGCGATCACTGGAGCCCAAGTCGGAACAGGATGATGTGCCACGTCCGGTGTATCGGCCACAAGCGGAGGCCCTGAAGAAGCCACGCGAGGATCATATCGATCTGGATGTGCCGTCCGCGGCAGAGGAGGAACCCAAATCGAGCCAATCGACATCAACTGAGACGCCAGAAGCGGCGACATCGCGACGTCGTCGCCGCCGTTCACTGATCATCTCCGATCGCAAGGTACGCAGCGCCGATGTCGGAGTGAGTGGACTGTACGATGTCATCTCTGAGGCGGATCTGGCCTTCTCGCCGGATACCAAACAGGAGGCGGTCACCGTGTTCCAGGGCAAGATCAGTGAGGAGGTTGTCTACGGCATATGCATGCCCGTGCCCGGATTCAGTATACTCTTCATTGTGGTCATCTCGGCGACAATTGTCTCGGCACTGATCGCCGGATCGCTGCTCTATCGCTATCAGCTGCAGAAGGAGGCGCTCGAGAAGCAGACGCCCATGCCGGTGCCCGGCACCTTGGCCTCTTGGATGACGTTGCGACTCTTCCGCATGCGGCACCTGCAACAACAGCAACAACACCAGCAACAGCAGCAGCAGCAGCAGCAGAGTTCCAGTACTGTTGCTGGCCATGAGACGGTGCAGTGAGCGCTGGCTCCAACCGATCCAACCCAGCCAAGCTTCCAAATCCCCATACACTGCCCCCGCTGAGCAACTGCAGCATTTTTTTTTTTATTTTTTATGACCTGCTCGTGATCTGCACGAGGAACGAGCACATTATCCAAGTGACTGAGGAGAAAGAAGTAGGAGGAGCAGAGCAAGAGGAGTTAGAGAAGCAGCAGGAGCAGATAGAGTAGATGGAGGAGGACTAAGAGCAACAGCAGGTGAAGCTGGAGTAGGAGCAGGAGCAGGAGCAGCAGCAGGAGGAGTAGGAACACACAGATGGAGACACTTCTGGCATTCGTTAGTTTTACTCGTTAGTTATTTCTCTCGTCAGCTACGCGGGCAACATGGCAATATCTGAGGAGAATGCGATTCGTGGAGAAAAAACACACACAACACACACTTATACACACACTAACACATTGACAAACCCGACTGTACCGGTTGAGCTATGCCCGGTCCCGGTCCCGGTCCACAAATATCGGTGCTGATTATCGATCGATCGATTATTTATTTATTTATTTATTCGTATTATGATTTATGATTTTTTTTCGTTCGTTTCTGGGTGCATTTAGTCGTAGAATTTCAAAAAAAAAAAAAAATACTAAGAAAACTCACAAAAAAAGAACAACAAATTACTATAGAGATTCTCCAGGTATTTTCCCCTCCTCCCCTACCAATAACGCACAACGCCCATGACTAACACTAGGCATAGCTTATTAATTTATTGACTTTACCCAATATGAAGCAAAAAAAAACTATCGTAAGCGTCACACCAATTGGAGTATTTCGGAATCTAAGCAGGAAAATGGAACAGGTTTGGTTAAAACGGTCTAAATTAATATATTACAAAGATAACTCGCCCAGTCAAGCGTCGGGCGTGGTTTTTATTAAGTGAAATTCTTTAGTTAAATTCGTATTCTATATCTAAATTCACATAGGTCAGACTTAAGGTCCCGCAGCCCCCCTTAGCTCTCGCTTACTCTATACGTATTTGGTACCTTGTTTGAAAACTTCCCCCTGAATACATATACAGTTTCTTCCAGATTTCTGATCTATATGAATTTAGTCTTACGTACTTACCACATATGTACTTTTATATCTAGTAAATTGTCGTTAGAGAAATGGAATGGACAAAACAAAAAAAAAAGCGAAGGAACAACAAGAACAACAACAAATGCAAATCGGTTGTCAAGGCCAAATAATTTATACAATTTTATATAATTTTTTTTATACTCGTAAAACTAAAGAAAAAACTTCGAATTGTAATGAACTAAATGGAAATCGAAATAAATACTTATGGTTAAGATTAAATATATAATGATAAACGGCGGTCTTTTATTTTAAATGATTTAATTTTCAAGTGATTCAAGCTGAATTAAACTATTTGATTTGATTTGTATCGCGGAAATTAAATTAGATAACATGGGTAAATTATTTAATATCAAGAAAGATGCGTGTAAGATTAATTTGAATATTTCATTGCATACTTTCAGGCAGACTCAAGATCAAGTTTTTTTTTTTTTTTTTTTTTATTATTAAGGTATACGGGGAACTCTGTCAACCCCTTTGTGACCTTCGTTTCTATTCATGCAGCCCATTGGGCGCATCAGCTAACTATAGCATAGTTAGCTATATCAATAATTTCAGTGAAATTGTTTCCTGGACTTGTTCATATAAGTACGAGACCAACTTAGTACTGTCACTACACAACCCTCAAATCAAGCTACGAATCTATTTGAATACAATTTGCATCTAAATTATCATAATAAGTTTTGTATATTTGCTTTCCTTCGTCGCTTTCCAACACTGAAAATGCAATTAACACTCTTTTGTATTTTTCGTTTATTGATTCGCATAGACATAAGTACAACGTAGTAGCTAATGTTATGTAATTTGTAGATTTCGTATAATAAATAGATTGTTATGTGATATAAGATTATGTGAGTATAGCCTTGATCGATACTCGATACTCGTATTACGCGTTGCTAAACTCCGACACGGTTAAATGTGGTTGTTTTTGTTGTTAACACGATGTATTGAACACTTTTTCATCTGTCTTATTTGCAGGAATTACAATAATAATTAAGAAAAAAAAAACAAAAAAAAAGTCAATAAATAAATACTCGCGATAAACAATAGACGGGGGCTTACTAGTTGGTAAGACAATAAATAAATAAATAAATAAGAGTATAAATTAGATGCGCTCCGGCGAGATGAAGAAGGAATTTGTACGAGAAGAATGGGAACTGAACGGAGCTTAGACTAAGTTAAAAGCGCTTAAAATATTTAGTGACTAATTGAAATATGCACATAACTAATGTATGTAGCAGGTAACAGCTGTTTGTGCCCTTTCCTATTTGCAACCAGTGGTGCACTCGCTTATTTCGCTCATTTTCAGTACGCGTCGCATGTTCACAGCGTGTAATAAAGTGATACATCAATAGGTGATGCGGTGTTTTTTATACCACTTGCTTTATTCGCTTTCGACTTGGCGCTGCCTACATTTGCCCTCGCAGCTCACGTATCAAATCGTAATTTATGCCCACTTAAAGGGGTAAAAGAAAAACACCGCATCATATTGATGCATCGTTTTTTTACACGTTGTGAGCATGAGACGAGTAAAACTGCGGTGCACTACGGTTGTGTACATGCGTAGCTGTTTGCCGGTATCTATGTATGTTTAAGTATATGGTAAGTACATTACAGAGAGAGGGAGAAGGAGACTAAGACAGTGATAGAGACAGAGAGACAGAGAATGAGAGAAGTTGGGAGAGTAATGGGCGTTGAACCTTGACTTAAACTAAGCTGATTGCTTTACTTTATTATAATGACTGCCACCAGGAAAGTCAGAGAGTGAGAAAGAGAGAGAGAGAGAGAGCGAGTGAAAAGAGCGTGAGAGAGAGCGGGTCGGGGGAACTACTTAGCAGGTTAACCCAGTAAACGGCATAATGAACTAAATGATAAATTAAACTTGTCGCTTTCTTCTTCTTCGTCATACTCATCTTCTCTTCGCGTGTCAAAAATTAAACTAGTGAATAGCGAACCGAACGGTAACTCCTTGTTTGCCTAACCTAACTGAAGCCGGGATCGGGTGAGGGCGGATGCGTCGTAGCGCTCATGAGAGCGTTCGCTTCTTGGACAGCGTTCCCGGCAATCCGTCGCCTGGACTGGGCAAATGAATGACGGGCAACGCGCCCGCTGCAGCCAGTTGGGGATTCGTAAAGGCAACGGCACGCTCCTTGGCGGCAAACGTTGAGAAGGGCCGCAGACGTACATAGAGCACAGCGGAAATGAGGCATGAGGTAACCAAAATGCCCAGCAAGACAATCAGTGTGATGGCAAACCCAGGCGTCGTCATACAGATCAATCCCTCCTCGCGCAACGGGAATACCATTGTTTGTGGCGCACTGGATGCGTTGCTGGCGACTCCAACGCCACCAGCGCCCGCCTGCTCGTCAATGGCAAAGGTCAGATCACCGGAGGATACCACCTTAATGATGCGATTCAGTCCCACCTGCTCGGTCGATGCACCAGTGCCGGCTGCTGCGGTTGCACGACGTGCGCGACGCTGCACACGACGCTCGTCGCGACGCTTACCGATCGCGCTGGACACGTGATACGCATCCACGTGGAGTTGCGGCGGTGGACCGTACTGGGATTCGGGTCCTACCTGCAGATGATGCACATCCTGTAGATTCGTTTCGGCACTGCACTGATCCGGGCAATGATAGCGACAGATCTGTATGGTGCACTGGAAATGCACTTCCATGGAGTCGGGAAACTTGAAGGCCTGGAAATGGGCATACGACAGTACCGAGGCGGAGGCACCGAAATTCTTGATCTTGGTGAAGCGTGACATGAGCTTGGGTCGTGTGACACAGCCGCGTTGATCGACCAGCTGAATGGGAGCCCGTTTGCCATCGTGTGCGACACAGTTGCGTACCAGCATATCGAACTTGGAGTCATCGTCCTTGATGGCCAGCACCATGGTCATGGTTTGACCGATCTTCACCAGGCCCGATACCTCCGATGCCCAGGGTCCTTTGCCCACCTGAATTTGCATCCAGCAGCCGACGTTATCGCCAGCGAAATCGGCACGAACCACGTCCAACATGTCGACGGGAAACGGTCGGAAGGTGACACTCTTCTCGTACTGATCGTGCCAGGTGCAACGCAATTTGCGTGCCTGATCCCACACCTCCTGCACCTGTGGATCGTACTGAATGACAATGATGTTCTCGAAATAGGTGCCCGCTCCGGCACCGCTACCGCCGCCAGCACCCTCATGCCCGTAGCCCTGATTGTAGTTATCCGTATTGCCGGCGGTACCGCACTCGTGCAGACCGATATCAAAGCTCGCCGAGCTACGGCCCAGACCGGACGGCAAGTGAACGCAGTTCATGTTGCTGTAGTGGCCCTTGGAGAAGACGATGCCGTTGAACGGTTTGTCGAACTGTACGAACACCTTCATGCCGCTCTTTTCGCACTTCACGTCCAGCGACACGATCTTGGGCATGTCCTGAACGGGTGAGGCCCAGATCTCGTTGTTGCTCGACGCGCCCACGCTTAGATCCGGCAGTGGCAGTGTTTGCACCTGCACCTGTTGCACCTGCTGCTGCTGCTGCTGCGGTTGCGGTGGCGGTGGTGGACGTTGCGGTGGCGGTGGTCCCTTGTAGAACTGCGCGCCCGGTGGCGGTGGTGGACCGAACGGTTGGCCAAAGCTCATCGGTATGCTCTGATGGTTGCCTAAAAGATGGGTAGAGATGGGGAGATCATGAGCGGACTGAGCCAGCCGGCAAGGCTGTGAGCTGCACTTACTTCTAGCCGGGCCCAGGCCCAGTCCCATGCCCACAGGTGGAGCTGGGTAGTGCACCTGCACCTTGGGCATGGAGACGGATTGTTGCTGCTGCTGTTGCTGTTGTTGCTGCTGCTGCTGTTGTTGTTGCTGTTGCTGTTGCTGTAGCTGCAACTGTTGCTGCTCCTGCTCCGATTCCAGCGCCATCTGATCCACTTCATTGTCATGATCGGAGAGTCCCAGGGTGAGCTCATCGTTACCTCCTCCGCTGGCTACAGCCTTAACCACTTCGACCTCATCCGCACAGATCAAGACGAGCTGCAAATGGGTCAAGCGAGAGAGAGAGAGAGAGAGAGCATGAGTAACAGTTAGAGCAGGAAAAAAGTGGGAGGTAGCTGGCGCTCGCATTAATGAGCTCTGCTGCCAAGAATCTCGACCGGGTACAATGGGAGCACCGCCACGTCGCATGCCAATTGCCAACTGCTTGTGGCATGTGGCATGTGGCAAGTGGCAACTGGCGAATGGCGGATGCGCGAGTCAATTGCATAAGGTAGCTGCAAAAAAAAAAAAAAAACAACGACAAAACCAAACACGACACAACACGCCGCGACACGGCAGAAGTGTAACAATTTCACTTTTTTTACCATCGACAGCGGCTGCGACGTCGCCATCTTCGGCCTGACCCAATTGCCCCCAACCGAGATCCGCCTTTGGCCAACAATGCCAAGGCTAGAACCAGACCTGGTTGTCGTCTCCGTCTTTCTCTCCCTGTCTGTCTCTTGCTCCGTCTCCGTCTCTGGCTTTGAGATAGTTGTTTCGCCTGTCGCCGATCTCCTCTTGTAATTACAACTAATTATGCGCACCTAATCGATCAATCAGATCGTTAAACCCCATGACTATTGAATAATTCAGAGAACATAGGATATGCCACATATATATCATATTATATATGGCTGCAAAGTACACAAGCTGCACAAATTTCATGAGCCTCGCTTCGGTAATTTGCGAGTTCCGGCTTATATGCTCAGATCAGACATGATTCGATGGTACAATTCCTAAGTACAGCTAATTTAGCTTGAAATAGCCAGAAGTGCAGTAAAGTTTTCAATATATGCAAGCTGTAAGCTGTGGTGTCACTTATATCAATCTATATATGTTTCTGCTTTTTTTTGTTTTTTTTTTAATCTATATAGTCCTCATATGGTCTTTATATACACTAACCTAAGCCATAGTAAGACTAGTGAAATTAGTGTAGTTTTGTTTGAGTTTGTAGCGCCATCTGGCGCCTAAAAAAGGAATACGCGATGAGCAGACAAGGCCAGTCTTATGGGGACTGGATATGCCACAGTTTCTGCCGCCTGCAGACGAGTCTCGTGTGGCAAGTAGCGAGTGGCGAGTGGCGAGTGCAGAGCAGGCCAACTGTGGCCAGCTGGCCCAATCCCAAGTAAGTATTTTGTTTTTTTTTTTTCTTTTTTCTTTGGCCAATCTGTGCCGCAGTCGCGAAACAACTTTCTCCCGGCCTCGAGAGGCAGCGGCGACGACTGCGCTGAGGATGTCACATAATCAGCGCAACGACGCTGGCATCCTGGGCCCATCCTGTTCGCTTAGAAAGTGATGTGCCGCAGGCAGCCCAGACAGGACACACACGCACGCACACACACACACACACACAGTGATTACACTCAGAAAAATTGCCAAACTAGTTTAGCAGGCAAATTCTAAAAATGCGGAGAGAGAGAGATGGCTAGCAAATTTGCATGCTGCGTCGCAGGGGGACGTGATTTGGAGCAACGCTTCCACGGGCCATGCATACCAACGAGACAGGCGAAAGAGCAGGAGGGAGAGAGGGAGAGAAGAAGCGAGGCAGCGAGAAAGAGGGAGACTGAGACGCGTCTTTGGTTTCATTTCGTTTTTAGATTTTCGATGCGCGCGCGTGATCCGGTTCCGCAATGCGTTAGAACGCAGCGTGGTGAGTTACAGCGGCGACTGTGGTGAGTTAGGTGTGAATGGGCAAGTGGAGTGCTGCCCAATCTGGCTTTTTTCACAGCTAATTTGGCTTTTATTTGGGCAACTGCGGAAAGCGTGAATTCTTGACTTTTAAAGACAAAGTTAAATTTTAATAAAGCTAAACGAGAGACAGTGAGACAGACAAATAGACAAACAGACAGGCAGACAGACAGACAGACATACAGACAGACAGACAGACAGACAGACAGGCAGACAGGCAGACAGGCAGGAAGGCAGGCAGGCAGGCAGGCAGGCAGGCAGGCAGACAGACAGGTAGACAGACGAGTATCTTTTGAGTTTGAGTTTTAAAGACAAAGTTAGCATTTTTTTTTTCTATTGAGTAGGTTAGGTTAGGTTACGTTTTTATGGGCAAAAATTGTTGTGGATTTTATTTAGAGCATCTGCATCCAACTGCATACAAAATTTACGAATTGCGGGAAGCAATTTGTATCTTCTTTTCGATTCTTATTTTGAGCTATTTTCCGAATGTAAAAATTTGTATTAATAATTAAAAAAAAATCGTAATTTGTAGTATTTTTTGGCCCATTAGCTCTAGCTTTTTTTAAAGATGGAGAAAAATCAAATTTTAGCTTTTTTTCGTAGCTTTCGACTGAGTTGGCAGCACTTGATAATTAAAAAAATATATGCAGCATTTGTCGTTTTTTCTAGCACACTAGTTCTAGCTTTTTTTTATGCTCTTTTTTAAAGATAAGGAAAAATCATATATTTTTAGCTTTTTTTTTCATTTTTTTTCGAAGTTGGCAGCACTGGCTGCGTTGCTGCTGTACTCAGTTAGGTGCTTCGCTGTGTTATGGGATAACTCCTGCTGCCTCACCCCTACCCAACCACCCTCCCCCTCCACCTGGACGTCCATGAAAATGTATGCCAAGTTTTCCTTTTCGCGAATTCGTGAGCTGCTGCCAGCGGCAGCTGCTAATGCGACAACTAATGATGCGGCAGTTGCTGTTGCAGTTGCAGTTGCAGTTGCAGCCGGAGCTGCTGAAGACGGAACCAAAGCCGCAGCCGCAGCCGTTGCCGTTGCCGATGTTGAGGCCAAAGCCGGCGCCGCTGCCGCTGCCGCTGCTGCTGTTCATCTTGACCTCGACCAATGTGGAAATGTCGAGTTGTCTGTCTGGCGCGGCGTCTGCAGCTGCGAGGGGGCCAGAGGGTTGCCAGCCTGGGACACTGGCTGAGTCTGGCAGCGCACCAAATCGAGAGAAAGTAAACGCGAAATGACAGCAGCAGCGACGTTGGCGTAGAGATTCTCTCTCTCTTCCTCTTTCTCTCCCACTGCATATTTTGTTTAATTTTTTTTTTGCTATTTTTGGGCAGCAGACAAAAAGCCTGGACAAGATCTTGGCTGCGGAGGTCAAAGTTGAATCACAAAGGGGCACAAACAAAAGGAAGAGTTTTGCACAGCGGTCGTGCCGTCAAGGAAAGCGAAATCATCTCCGCGAGCAGATTTGGGAAATTGTGTCATCGCTCGAGAGGGGAACGTGGGACGCCCATGGACGCGCAAAAACAAAACAAAAAAACAAGCAGCTAATTGACGACTTTCTAACGAAGATTTTCGCGACAAAAGATGTTCTCTTTGAGCCCAGTACAACCCACACTCTAGCAGCCCCCTAACCCGCTCCTAACTAACGCTATCAGCCGCTTCAGCATTATTTTAATGATGCAAAACGAAAGACAGACAGACAGACAGGCAGACAGGCAGACAGGCAGACAGGCAGACAGGCAGGCAGGCAGACAGACAGGCTGGCAGACAGACGAGTATCTTGTGAGTTATTTTCTGATGTGTATGATTATGGAGAGAAGCTAACACTTATCCATATTATATATGGTTAACTATAAGCTTATTTATAATATTTCAAGTTTTTAGAGATATCTCGCAGGTAACTGTTACTTACCGAGGAATGCTTTGCGATAGTTGAATGCTTTACTATCGAAAGGAAAATGTTTCAACAGTTTCGCATATTTCTCAATAAAATAGCTCTAGCATACTTAAAAGTTGCTATAATAAAGTTCCAGTTAGTTTCATGAAAGTTATGAAGAGAGCAGCCTTGGAATTGTGCGATTAAATCGATTTTGCGACTTACTATCGGCAAGGTCGAATGACGATGATTTTATCATATACAGCCTACATACATATATATATATATATTTATCTATATATACATATAGCCTACTATGTGTCATCGTAAGCTGCAAAAATATTATAGCAAGCTGGATTTTGAATTCATTCATCATTCTCTGGTTTTATAGCTTATACGATAGTTTGCAATAAAGGAAAAGCACCGTCTCAGAGTGAATGAACAGTTTAGGATATTTTATGGGGTTTCGAAGAAAAACAGCACAACAAAATAAAAAGGTAGAATAGATCGACCTGGCAGACTGCGATATACCGCTTTTTAAAATAAAACCGATTACTGTATCATCAGTTTTATCGATAGTTTGCACTTGAATTTGAAATATGTCAAACGATTCGACTGTAAACGCCAACAGGAACGTGAAAACTTCTCAAACACACACTTTCAACACTTTCAAAATACATGTATAATATGTGTGCACTTGTATATATAAAAATGCTAACTATCGATAACTATCGCCTGGACAACTGAAAGCGTTTGGTGCGCTTTAATTGCGCTTGAAAATTCGAAAATTCCTTTGCAACACAATCTGAGATTGAATTTAATTACAAATCGCTGTGCGAGAGTGTGTGTGTGTGTGTGTGTGTGTGTGTGTGTGTGATAATGAACAACTTGAGTTTAGTTTTTGGCATATGTTGCTGTCGCTCACCTGCAGTGAAAGGAACGAGATGATAAGCGGCAGCCAAATCTGTTTGATCCCAAGACGATGACGATGGCGATAACTTTGGCAACGTTGTTGTTGTTGTTGTTGTTGTTGTTGTTGCTGTTGTTGTTTGATATTTGGCTGTGGTTGTTGTTGCTGCAGCTGTTGCTGCTGTTTGTGCTGCTGCTGTGAGTGTTGCCGTTGTCGCTGCATGTTGCCGCTGCTGTTGTTGCCGCTGCTGTTGCTGTTGCTGTTGTTGTGGCTGCTGCTGTTGCTGCTGCTGCTGTTGCTGCTGCTGTTGTTGCTGCTGTTGTTAATGTGTATAAATTACAATTAATTTGCTGCTGCTCTCTGCGTCGTCGTTGTCGCTGTCGCTGCTGTTGCTGCTGCCTCCGTTGTTGTTGTTGTCATGTGCGCGCTTTATGAGTGTTGCCGGTGTTGCTGTTGCTGTCGCCGGTTGTTGTTGTTACCTGCCATTGTTGATGGGAAAGCAAATGAATTGCGGCAAGTAGAAGCAGAAGAGGAAGCCAATACCAAAGCCAGAGCCAAAGCAGTCTCCCAACTAGAAAGTGTTTGCTTTGTTGCTGCTTTCATATGCTTTTACGTGCACTCATATTGTGATTATTATTGTTGCTCTTGCTCTTTCAGCTCTTTCAGCTCTTTCTACTCTTGCTACTCTTTCTACTCTTTTTGCTGTTGCTGTTGTCGTTTTCGCTTTCTGGTATGTCCGGTTTACCTATCTGTCCGCCCGTACACCTGTCCGTGTGTCAGTTAATTTTAATTTATTGGCAATATTGCAGTTTGTCTGATTGACTGATTGACCCATTCAGCTGATTGATTTGACAGCTCATTTTTAGCTCGCGACTCTCGCTCGCCCAGCAACCAAAAAAAAAAGCTAGAAGTGCCTTCGCTAGCTAGGGAACCCGCTCCCAGTCCCGGAGTGCCTCGCCAGACCGAGACAGACAGAGAGATAGAGAGGGAGAGAGAGAGGTGAATTGTGTTAATAGGTTCCATAAGCCAAGTGGGTCAACGTCAACAAGCCCAAGACAAATAGCCGAGTCGGCCAATTAGACACCGCAAGACCGGAGTAACCACTTGCCACTAGCTGGCGCCCACGTAAACCCAACAAAACATTCGTTTTCACAAATCAATCTCAACGGTTTCAACTGAAAAACTCAATTAGGATTGCATTTGTAAACTTTTTTCTGCCCTCGTTATGTTCTAGAAATACTTAGGCATAAATCAAATTCAGCTATTTTTGTAGTTTATAACGCTATTAGCTGGTATATTCATAAGTATTCGCTAGCAGGAGGCGAATAAATATGCTTATCACAGAGAGAATAGTTCAAAATATGGTATATAGTCTCGGGAAGGTACTTGATTCATTGCAATTATTCAGCAAATTTATAAAAACTACTGAAATGGTACTAAATAATTAACTAAATAAAAAGGAAACTGAAAAAATCGACCCAGCAGTTTATAAAACATGTGAAAATAATAATAATATGGGGATTACGTAGAGTTATATGTTAAATTATATAACTATACTGCAATATACTGTACTACTAGTTCATTATAATATGTACTGAAAACCCCCTTACAATGGAATGCCTTAGTAAATATTGCTAGTATAATGTCTTCAATTTTAGCTAAAAATAGCTAAAGAAAAGCGGTATTGTTTTAAGGTTAGAACTAAGTAGAGTAAGGAAGTATTGCATTAAAGCCAAAACTAGCTAGCGTATGAAAACTAACACATTACAGCTAGAACTAGCTAAACGATGACTGCAAATAGGTCGAATAGGTTATTTTGTCTCTTTTAAGGCAAAAAATAGCTAAATATATAAACTTGCAGCTAGTAAATGCATGCTGCATTGATTGAAGCTAGAACTAACTAGAAACAAGTCGGAAAGGCTACAGTCGATCGAGCTCGACTGTGATATACCCGCTACAGTTCAAACAATTTATCAATTTCCGTTTATTCAAATTAATTTGAATTAAACATAAATACTTTTCAAAAGTGAAAAAAATACACATCACACACAGTCCCCGGCCGACGTCGCACCCAGGAGTTGAACTCCGGACGTCTCGCTGAACAGTCAACTACCATCACCACTCGACCACTGCACTTCTTTCGCAATAACCGATAAAATTGCACCATGAATATTTTCGGTGCACATAATTAAAAAAAAGTTGCCACATAATTTAAAAAAAAGTTGCCACATAATTAAAAAAAGTTGTCTGCTGCTGGTGTTGAACTCGGGTACTAACATTAGGAAAAACCGACACAGGCACATGGCCACAAGGCAATACTATTTCTTGAATATCTTCCTTATTTATCGGCCGATCTTATTGAAACTTTCGCAACACGCCCGGATGGTGGTTTTTATCACATGGATAAAAAATGAATGCTGTAGAGCTATATTTGCAGCTATTATCGATTTATTATCGATTTTTGGGGGCGGATGGAGGCGTGGCAAAAATCCAAAATAAACTTGATCTGCGGGCATAATTAACACATATTGTCTCCAAATTTGGTAGCTCTAGCTCTTATAATAGCTGAGATCTAGGTTTTCATACGGACAGACAGACGGACAGACGGACAGACGGACAGACGGACAGACGGACAGACGGACATGGCTATATCGACTCGGCTGTTCATGCTGATTCAGAATATATATACTTTATGGGGTCGGAGATGTCTCCTTCTGCCTGTTACAAACATTTTCGGTTGGCACAAAGTTATAATACCCTTATACTCTTCGAGTAGCGGGTATAAAAAAGGAAAAGCTATCCATTGCAGCTAGAACTAGCTAAATGCAGACTGCAAATAGGTCGAATAGGTCGTTTTACCTTTTTAAAACCTGAACTAGCTAGAAAAGCAAAATAAAGGTATTATAGTTAGAACTAGCTAAGGAAAAGTCGACTACAGATTTACATGAGCTTGTTTTGCACGATCACAGTTGAAATGCAGGGTATTTCCTAGGGTATTTTGGCTTGAATTTCAAATGAATTGCGGAGCAGCTTAGTTATTAGGCCAATAATGTGTTCGGTGCGACGTGTGTGTGTGCGTGTGTGTGTGTGTGTGTGTGTGTGTGTGTGTGTGTGTGTGTGTGTGTGTGTGTGTGTGTGTGTGTGTGTGTGTGTGTGTGTGTGTGTGTGTGTGTGTGTGTGTGTGTGTGTGTGTGTGTGTGTGTGTGTGTGTGTGTGTGTGTGTGTGTGTGTGTGTGTGTGTCCCATGGTCTGTGGCTTGTGGCATCGATTTGGGGCAGCCAGCGGGGCAGCACTTACCTTCTGCCAAAGTGGAGGACACTGTGCGCTGCGTCGGGCGGGGGGTGGCGCGTGGAGGCGCGTGAAGGCGGACGGGCGGCCGGCTGTGGCAGTGGCAGTGGCAATTTTGATGCAATGCTGACAAACAGGATGTGTGTGGCGTGCGTGGCGACGACTTTCGAAAGCAGTTGCTCTACGCCGATTGTGGCACTACGTAGCACGTTGCACGCTCTGTTGCTGTACGCGACACTGTGTTGCACTCACACACACAAACACACGCACAAGTGATAACAGAATACTGGGAGACAAAAAAAAAAAAAGCGCAAGACAAAAAAAGGACACGTTGCACAGACTCACGCACGCACGCTTGGGCACGCACTCACGCACAGTGGGCACACTTGACAGAGTTGTGTTATCACGCGTTGTTGTTGTTGTTGTTGTTGTCGCTGCGTTGCTGTGTTGTGTTTTTTGTTGTGGTGGCTGCACACGAGGCACGAGTGAGTGGCAAAGCGAGAGAAGTGCTCGAAAACGCGTCTGGTCCGCGCCGTGGGTAAGCGCCGAATGCTGCATCCACCTGCTTTCTCGTCGCGAAACACTTCGCATGCGCAGCGTCGTCGTCGCGGTAGCTGCGCAGCCGGCGCCAGCGCTGCGGCCGCGCGCAGCTGACGTTGCGCCACGGCGCTGGCGAAGTCGCTGGCGAAGGGGACGGCGAAATTTTTTCTTTTTCATTGATAGGCAGCAAAAAGCGACACGGAGACAGCAGGCACACACACACACAGCAGGCACACACACACACAGCAGGCACACACACACACACAGCAGGCACACACACACACACAGCAGGCACACACACAGCAGACAGAGCGCGCACACACCAACATGCCGCCCCGCACGCCGCACCCCTTTGCGCTATCGGTATCGTGCTTGCGCGCTATCGATATCGGTATCGCTGGCGCAAGCGCACGCGCAACGCTGACTGCGCTGCCGCGGCAAAAACGGTTTCCCCATTCGACGTCGTCTGTTTGTTTGTTTGTTTACGCTGCGCGGCAGACGATGCAACTGAAAGTTGCAACGGTCAATGAGGCAGACGCGACGCAAAGTCCTCCAACTGTTTGCACTTTCTATGCACCGCACCCCGCTGCCGCAGCAGCAGTAGTATCCCCCCCCCCTACCGACTTTCCGCCCCTTTTTTTCTAGTCTTTTTGCCGGCATTGGCCCAGTGCGCATCGATCAAGTGCATAGCGAGTGGGCGTGCGCCTAAGCAGGGCATGGCGGCGCCCTAGTCTGCCTTCCCCCCTCTCCAACACTATCTTGCCCCCCCTCATGCCGCTGCTCTTGTTCATTCATCGTAATGCTTAATCGATTGTTCCACTTTTCCATAAAATATTTTTGCAAAGTGCCGTCGCTTTTGGTTTGACTTTATCCAGAGCGACAATGGCAATGACGCTGTACCCGTAGCCCGCCCAACTCCCTGCCCCTCCCCTGCCGCACAGCTTGCCCTGGCTACACTTGGCTCTTGTCTGCTTGCACACTGTGTCGAACTGCATTGATTTCTGCATGATTTGACAGCTTTTGCAATGCTCAACGAAGCTGCGCTTAAGGATTCACTTAACGCCGATCGTAGCTGTCAGTCGGAACTAGTTCATATACACTTGTCTCTCTCTCTTTCTGTCTCTCTCTCTCTTCCTCCCACAATGATGGCGCAGTTTGCTGTACCAGCGAAAGTTTTGCCAGCAAAGTGATTCCATAACCATATGAGTATTTTGTTAGAATCCAATGAAAAATTAAATTTCAAACAAAAAAAATGTAAATAAATTAAAAATAAATAAACTGCACTAAAAAATTAGGTATTTATTTGAGTTTTTCTTTCACAATAGCTTCAAAGGTATTGTTTATTATAGCAAATGTTAAATTCTTAGCAAACTTTGAGTATTTTGCATGCACTGAACCTATAAAATAATTTATATGCGGAATTTTTCATTATTTATTTTTAAAATTTAGAATTTAATATGACAATGTATGATTTATTTAAGCGCATAACTTTTGTGTTTCTAATTCGATTGATTTGAAACTGGAGATATGTGTACAATTGCTAAGTACAGAAGCAGACAAGTCGTAGCTTTAAAATGACATTAAAAAAATCAAAATTAACGATTTTCGCAGGCAAACAAGATTTAAAATAAACATCAACTGTGCGAGGAAAAAAAAAATAGCTACAAGCCAAATTTGATGTTTCTAGCTTGCATAATAGCCAAGATCTGCGCGTTCAAACAGACAGCTTGAGCCAACAATGGCTAAAACGAGGCAGCTAGGGATACTGAAGAGGAATATATATTCCCTGAAGCCTCTTACTAAGCCAATAAACTTTTTTCTGACCCCAAACAGTTGCCTCAAATGTTTGGCATTTCGCCTTGCTATTCCAGCGCCTCGAACCACTGTGCAGTGCAGTGCCGCAGCCAGCGGCGGTTGCAGCGATTTCATCGCCATTTCAGGTCCAGTTGGCGCTTTTAGGAGCAGTGCGTTTTCCTGCGATTCCTGTTTGCTAAATATGACCAAAATGCCTCCACGCGAAATTGGAGTAATTTCTCGCGCGGACTTGTCTCACGCCTTGTTCCGCCTGCTCGAGCAGTTGGCCACAGCCTGTAGCCGGTCGCCAGTCGCCCGTCGCCCGTCGCCAGTGTATCCAATGTCGCCTCTATCGTCGTCGTCGTCGTCGTCGTCGTCTATCGAGGCACATTAAGTAACAAGCGGACGCGTCTTTGGCTTCGGGTGAGTCGCGCCACTAAGTCTGGCAGTCGACCAGGCTGATCAATTATTTGCCAAGCTGCATTTGCATGAGCCAATGGCCAATCCGGTGTGGGATGCCACATGCCACATGCTGCCCGTTGTCCGTTGCCCGTTGCCCGTTGCATGCCTCATTGCCATTGATATATCCGATATCAAAGACACGAAGCGCCGCAGCAGACAAAAAGGGAAACTATCTGCGCGAGTTGCCCCGCGGGGTAGGGTTCCCATTGCTGCTGCCACTTAATTGCTGGGCGCACGCCGCACGCATCTTAAGTAAACGCTGCCCCATCCCAACTGCTG
Organism: Zaprionus inermis; assembly: GCA_018151445.1. Lineage (NCBI taxonomy): Eukaryota > Metazoa > Arthropoda > Insecta > Diptera > Drosophilidae > Zaprionus > Zaprionus inermis. Next base: position 7,941,922 of record JAECXD010001052.1, read on the forward strand.
CCGCTTGCCCCTGCGCCCCTTCCCTCCAATGTCTTATTAAAAGTATCTTGTTACTTTCACCGGCCGCAGACTCGAATTGCGCTTCAATTTCACACACATTTACGCTGCCTGTGTGCAAGCGAGATGGCTAGCGGGCTGCGGCAGCGGAAGAGTTGTGGAAGTGCGGGGGGAGGGGGGGTCCAGTTGGCTCGCACCAAATTTGGTTGCGACGCTGCCCCAAGCAAAGGTCTCTCTCCCCGCACCCTGCCGATTGTCGTCAGCTTCAACATCTTTCATCTGCCGGCCGGCGAGTCGTCGCCCAAGTCGGGTTAATTGACACACACACACATGTGATGTGTGTATATATATATGTGTGTGTGTGTGTGTGTGTGTATGTGTGTCACAGAAACAGGAAGTACTGCATAGACTCCTGGCAGTCATGCCAAAATCGAAGCGCAACCGTCGAAAGCAGGAACTGTAAGTAATTGAAAATACTAAGTAATATACCGCAAAAAATACCGACTAAAATACCGCATTAGCAAGCTCTTATTATATATAACCCTTTACTGTGGTATTTTTTATATAGTATGCACTGTGCTAAGCCCTTAAACATTTCATTATGTCATAACATTTAGTTCGGCTATGTATATTAACTGAAAATACCAACAAAAATACCAAGTTAAATTGTATAAAATTCAAGCGTATTTTGTGGTATTTTTTATATAGCATGCACTGTGCTAAGCCCTTAAACATTTCATTATATCATAACATTTAGTTCGATTATGTATATTAACTGAAAATACCAACAAAAATACCAAGTTAAATTATATAAAATTCAAGCGTATTTTGTGGTATTTTTTATTTCACCTCAACCCTTCATTATTGCAGTATTTTATAAACCATTTAGTTCGATTAAAAAATATGCAAGCAGGAACTACAAACAAAGCCCTTGAAATACTAACTATAATAACAAAACATACTGCACATAAGTGCCGAAAATACTAACTTATATACCAACCGCTATATAAACTAAGATACTAACTAAAATACAGACTCAGTATATTATATATTTAATCATACTCTGTCATATTCTGCGCAGCAAGTGAAGCGTTAAGATTACAAACATTTTGGCACATGGTATTTTATTTAGTATATTGATAGAACCAGCAAAATACCAGTCCATTAGACCCAATAAAGCAGGCATACTATACTTCAGTACGAAATTTGCGCAGGAACCTACTGAGTTCTACTGAGTTATACAAGAAAATGGAAAGCTGCTAATAAGAAAACTATATGAAAATCGTATTCCTCTTATTTATTATTATTTATTATATTATTAATAAGTTTATTTTTAATTGAAAGCAGTTTTACTCGACTACTCGAGCTTTTTGTAGAGTATTTCTACTATAAAAAAAAAAAAGATGCCCGAAGTTTGTTGTATATAGAGCATATGCCCTGCTGATTCCACTACCTCATCGATCTACGTGACAATTCGGGCAGCGCGCGAGTGATTCAGTTTTGGGGGCCAGCGGATTTATGGATTCATCATGTGCTGGACATGAGTAGCGATGGCTTCATTTGCATAGCGAACCAATTCCACGAGCATGCTGAGTTTATTCTTTTTTTTTTCGCTCCCACAGTTCCCGTTCGCCCTCGACCACGCCCCCAACAAGCAGGCCAACAAAGCGGCAAACAGTCGCAGTCGCAGTGGCAACAGCAGCAGCAGCAGCGGCAGCGGCGGCGCAGCCATCGCCCAGTAAATCCTCTTTGCACGCCAGTTTCTAGCCAGCTATTTGGGTCGCTCTCACAATTTATTAGTTTAGTTTTCATTGCATTGACACTCCATCATCGAGTGTCTTGTCGTTTGTCATCTGCCGCATTCGACTTTGAGTTGTTGCTGTTGCCCATACGCGTATGCCCCGCCGGCAGTGCAGCGCATGGGGTGTATGCGGCTGACCAGTCGGCAGTTTTAGCTGGTTTTTCATTATTCTTCCATTACATTTATGTGCAGATCTCGGTTCTGCGGGCTGCTAGAACTGCGAAATTTGGCATGTGGCTTCTTGTTTGGCACACGCTGCCTATGCTCAATTCGAAGTTCACTCAACTATGCCGAGTAACTCTATAAATTGAATAGGTTGCTTATTAGGCACAGTTTGGAAGTGAGAGTTTTGAAATTTTGCCTGAACTTAGCTGAGTTGCTTATATAAACATGCCGCAAATTTCAATTCAATTGCCGCACTTGCAACACAGTTATTTGGGTAGCAACATTTGCTGTGAATCTGCAGTTTGGCGGTTTTTAGCTTTGTTTGCAGGGTATCTGCTAGTTGCGATCGCTGGCCTGCAGCTAGGCTTACTTGTTCGTGTTGTTGCTGCTGTTGCTTGTCGTGTTGCTGGCTATGTTGCTGCTGCTGTCGCCGCGACTGCTGCAATAACCTTTGCGCTGGCTGCAATCGGTCGCATGCGTCCATTATTGCCGGGTTACAAGGTGGCAACGGCAGCAAAGTGAAAACAGCAACACAACACGGGCAGCGGCAACAACGGCAATGCAACAGTAGCAACAGCTGCCATTAAGCAATGAGAAGACACTTTTTACCTCATAGTTGACTGGCAGGGGCAGGCAGGGGCTGGAGAGCAGTGGGGAGGGGAGTCGGATTGGCCCTTTTTAGAGGCAGCGACAACGCGGCGGAAATGCAGCCAAAGAATTAGGTTAAAGCCACCATTGTTATTGTTGTTGCTGCCGCCGCTGCTGCTGCTGCTGCTGCAGTTGTTGTTGTCGTTGTCGTTGTCGTTGCTGCTGCTGTTGATATTTGCTCGTTTCGTTTCGCTTTTAACTGTCGCCGCTGCATGCGTGGTAAAAGCGGCAGTGCTGCAGTTGCAACTCATCCCAGCAGCAACACAAGCAGCAACAGCAGCAGCAGCACCGCAGCAGCAGCCGCATCATCGCATTGGTTGCAGCAGCGGCTAAGCTGTTGTGTCTTAGAAAGCGGCCTATTCCTCAGCAGCAGCTTAACACCTAGCCAAAGCACCCCCCACCCCCCTACAAGGCCCCCTCCCTATGTGCTGCTGCTGCCGCTTAGAATCCCTGTGGATCGGCATGTTGCACATGTGGCATGTGCAAATCTCTCGCAGTACCATAAATCACCGAAAACGACGAAACACTCGAAAATCTCTTTATGCAGCAAGTGCCACTTGCCGTGCGATCAATTTCACTTTCTCAGCATCAGCAGCAGCGGCAGCAACAACAACACGCCAGCAACAGCAACAGGGCAACAGCACGCCAGCAGCAGCAACAACAAAAGGCAACGCCAAACATTGAAAGTCAATTAGCAAGTGTCCAAGAGATTCTTCTGCTGCTGCTGCTGCCCCACTGTGCCGAAGGGGTGGCAGGCAGCGGTAGTGCGGGGTACGGGGGGCTGGCAACACTGACCCAGCAAACGAAAGAGGGGCAGGTCCACTCCTCATCAATTATGGCCATTGTTATTCTTGTCGTGCTTTGCTTCTCTCCTTTTTTTTTATATATTTTTTCTTGACTAACTGGGCGTGCGGGCAACCATTCACATATGCTCGTATTCACATATTCATGCCGGCACACACTCACACTCACACTGACACTCACACGCATACTGCCACTCAGATTCGCACCGAAAACTCTTTCACTGCGCGCAGTAAGTGCGCCCCAAGCAAAGGGTCTGCTCCAAGTGATCTTCACTTTGCTATCGATCGAATCGGCGTACTCTTCTTGCACTCTTCTTACACTTGTGACACACATAAGCACACACACACACACACACACACCTACACATGTCTCATACACTCCTACACACATTCAAAACTGCAAAAAAAAACCTTGCTCATTTTTAAGTACTGATCGATCGGCATAGATCTTTGAGCGTAAGCAAAACAGTAGATCTAGATAGATCAGTAGAATATAAATCGATCTAGATATGTAGATCTCTGAGAATTAAAGTTTCTTATATGTGGAATTATCATACACAACAGTTGAAGCAACTCGATCGGGTTTTTTGCTTTCCAGTCGCGAATCACAGCCAAGTACCGGAGAGCTATAAGATTCGCTATAAAAATGCTTCATTCTGAGAAGATTAGGAAATAATACCTATTAGCTGTAACTAAATTTGTTCCTCTCAATGCTTTTCTAACATTATAATACAGTTTAACCTCATCAGGCTTCTCGTATTTTTTAATTTTAACTCGAAAGTCGAATCTAGTCTTCAAGAACTGGAAAAAAGCTAAGTTTATAATTTCGAAAACCCTTTTTCCTATGTTTATAGGGCATACGATAACTTAGACATTTTTTCATTTTTTTTTCACAAAACTTTTACCTTAGCAAGATGATTGAAGTAGGCGGCAGGCTTACGCACTTTCCAAACGCGATAACAAAGCGCACAGATCGGCGGCAAATAGCATCACGATCTGAGAGTTTTTGAGGCGCGAGCGTACTATGTGTCGTATGAACCTAAGCCTAGAAACCACGTCGATTATTGTGAAATATTTTTTGAACGAAATGTGCCGCGCATGCTCAAACAAATGAAACGGACTCGTGCCGCACGTTGTGGCAGACAGATGCAGCGGCAGGGGCGGAGGCAAGGGCGGAGACTGAGGAACGAGGCGAACCCAGAGGCATGTGTGTCTGCGCATAATTTAGCTGCAACCTGAACGGCAGCACCCAGAGCAGATCATAGATCTTCACGTAGTAGTAGTAGGTTCGCACTTTAAGCAGACCGTCAACAATTGATTGAAATACCCAAGTGATTTACAAGGTGAAACCGCGAACATTTCTAGCCTACATAGTTGACCTGAGTAGTATACTAGTAATTCCCTTGAAAACTGTAAAAAAAAGTTTTAATTGTTTTCTTTTTTTTTAAATATTGCTAAAAATTGCACTAGAAAACTATCAAAACTCAGGAAATCTTTCTAGCCCATCTGGAGCTACGACTGTATAAGCTGTGCAACAATAGTTTCTTGAAGCATGTATAAGAAAACTTTCCATAACGATCTGCAGTCATTTTGGTATAGAACATTTTTGTACTTCCGAATGAACTCTTTAAATAATCTCTATCTATATAATCTTTTTATTATAAAGTTCTTTTTTTTCGTGTTTTTTTTTATTTATTTTATAAGAATAATTATTATAATTATTACTTCGTTTTGAAGCAATACCCTGCGCTTCTTCGAGTATTCTCCTTAAGTTCCTTTAGTTTCTAAGAATCAAGTATAAGAAAATTCTCTTATTTCCATGTAATTTTGATTATTCGAAACTATTCGAGTATTCTCTTGAAACACCCTCTATAGGGTATGCAAGTTCGAGGTAAATGTGAAACAAACTCGAATCTACACTCGCAATTGGCATTACTCAAGAGGCAATTTGAATCGAGACTTATAGACAGACACACACACACACACAGTCAGCCCCATTGGCGATCGGCAATGATGATGAATCTGCTGTGCACTGTGCGCATTGAGTGATGTTCGGACGCGACTTTTGGCTTGGCCCCCCCTCTGCTCTGCCTACGCCGCTGCCCCCACAACGGGCCGTCAGACATCAATCAATTGCAAATAGAAAACAAATCTCCAATCAGGCGAATTGATCTCTCGGATTGCTCTGGGGGCTGGGTCCGGCTCCGGCTTCGGTTTCGGTTTCGGCTTTGGATCTGACTGTGGCAAGGGAGGGGGATGGCGAGGCGCTGTTTGTCGTTTGCGGGTGGGCCCCACCTGTAAAATGAGCGGCTGGGAAAGGGAGGGGACGAGGAACCTAAGGAATGCGCTTGCGGTTGAGCTGGCCGCAAATCGCAGGCTCCAACTGCGATGCCGCAGCCGAAGAAGAAAGTGTTAAGTCCAATTCCAAAAAATTTGCTGGTGAAATTTAAATCATTTTCAAATTTAATTACCGACAAATAAACGTTTGACATTCCGGGCGAGCCGCTGCCACCTGCCACCAGCTGCTGCTGTGGTTGTTGTTGTGGTTGGGCGTGGTGCGCGTATTTCAGGCATTCAAATGTCGCAGCTTGCCGCGTCGAGAGCATCGTTCATCATCCAGCCCAAAGCAGCGCCATGATCATCGTCATCGTCAGCTTATTCTACGTGCGTCCGGCACAGTGCTGCCAATTTAGCTATTTTTACGCTAGCGGCATGAATGCTTAGAAAGCTGCCAGCGGCAATTCTGTAACATTTTTAAAGTTAGTTAGTTTTAAATTTAACTTGATTAGGCATTGTCACATATTTTTATGAAATTTGGCTAGAATTAATTTAGTTTCTCGATCATTTTCGATTAATTTGACACACTCGCATGTTTATTTATTTTTAGCTTTTCAAAGCTTTTATATAATTGCTTCAGCTATTTTAGCTATTTTTTTTGGTAAATTAGTTTTTGGCTATTATTTAGTTTAGCTTCCCTTGAAAAGTAGCTTTTTTTCATACACTATGGTGGGCAGCACTGGTCGAGTCGTGACTTTTTCTCTTTGCTTTCTTGTTTGTTGTATTGCCTATTGTTTAGTTGTTGTTGTTGCTGCTGCTGCTGCTGCTGTTGTTGTTGTTGTTGTTGCAGCTTCAGTTGTGGCAGTGGCAGTGATTGCCGTTGTCATTGCAGCCAGTCTCGACAAGTCCAAAAACTCACTACATATAATGGCAAACTGTTTTCAATTATGGTATTCATCATTGCGAAAACAGCCCACCGTGCACAGTGGTCAACGCGTCGCATGTCATTTGAGCAAATTTACGGATCACCCAGTTTCGGCAATTACACTTTGAAAAAGCATGTAGAAACTAAAAAAATTAAATAAAACAGAAATCAATTCGAACGTGTCACGCAACTGTTGTATGCAAAATATGCAATCCGATCGGACCAAAATTCATTATTTGACTCCAGATTGATTCTCCATCATACCATATTTTTAGGCACCTAAAGGCCTTCCCATAAATTTGTTAAAAATCATCAGATTTTTGCGGGAGATGGCATTTTCTTCGTTATTTGACCTCTATATTGATTATCTATCAAAATATTATGAATCTAAAATTTTCAAAAATTTGGACCATCCATGCTACCTTGCCTTATTTTTAGGCACCTAAAGAGCTTCGAAAACCCATAACTTCGTTAAAAATCATCAGATTATCGCAGGAGATGGCATTTTCTTCGTTATTTGACCTCTAGATTGATTCTCTATCAAAATATTATTAATCTAAAATTTCAAAAATGTATATGTTTATGTTTTATATTATGCTTTGGTTCCTCCCCAAATTAAATCGTTAGTTTTAGGCAAAACTGGAATACCCTCTGCCCCTTTAGTTACAAGCTGCAGATACTCCTCGTTGTTTAACACTTGCAGTGGGTATTTTCGACAGGGTTAACCCTCAAGTGTGCCAAGTGCCGATATCGATAGCTGGGAGAGTGCATGTTGTTGTTTTAATCGTTGACTGCATCGATCCCCCCAGTGCAATCGATGCCAGCACTTTCGACTCGATCCTTTTCAGCTTGTTTGCACTGCTCGAGTGTTTTGTGAGTGTGCTTGAGTGCCGTGTTGAGCATGAGTGTGTGTGTGTTTGTGTTTGTGTGAAGTGAGCAAGGTTCGTGTCACGAGGCAACGGTAATAGCAGCGTGACGTGTGCGTGTGTGTGTAAGTAAATATGGGTTAGCTGCACGACGACGCCCTTGGCGCATGCCTCAGTTGCAGGTTGCGACTTGCAAGTCATTTCATTCATCTTCACACACTCAAACACACACACATACATACTGTGCGTGTGTGTGCGTGCGCGATCAGGAGACATTTCTCGTTGCTCGTTTTCTCGCCTTTTTCGCGCTGGCCGCTCATTTCTTTACTTTTCTTTTTTCCCCCATTTCTTATATTTTTTTTTTCTTTTCTTTTTTTTTGGCGCACATAAAAAAGCCGCTTTTCGTTTAAGTGCGTCGCGCCTGGATGAGATGACGACGACGCCGACGTCTGCGTCTGCCTGCTGCAGATGACCGCTAAAGCCGGAACTGGCCATGGCCATGGCCGTGCCAAGTGCTGCTGCGACTGCGGCTGCTGCTGCTGGTGCAGCGCCAGCCCGACGAAAGTTTGCGCCGTTTTTGGGCTGGCCAAGTGACTGACTAACAGACTGACCAAACCAGACAGAGACGCAGCAGCAGCACTAGACGGCGACGCAGACGCAGCCGAAGCGCTAACCCAAACGCAGGCGGAAGAAGGAAAGTGAAGACGCTGCGCTGCAACGATGTTAACTGCTGCGCTGCTGCTTACGCTGCCGCGAAGAGAACTGCGCTGAGGATGTCAATGTGGATGCCGTACGTGTGTCCGTATGTGTGCGTGTGGATGGCAATGTGAATGTGCTTGTGGATGCCGAATGGCGATGGCTGCGTGAAAATGCCGCCCAACGAGTTTCGCAATAAAGAGAAAGTGTCCAATCCGGGCTGTTCTCGCGATCGTAAAGAATAAATTTGTGTTTCCTGTTTGCTGCATACCTTTTTGTTCGCTCTCTCCCCCTCTCTCGCTCTCTTGCTCATAACTTTATCAGTGCATCGTCCTCCCTCCCCCACGACCGCTCGTGTGCCCAGCAAAGTGCCGCGAGAAAGTTGTGTGTGTTGTGTGGGCTGCATTGGAGCCTGCAGGCAGCGAGTCAGGCTGCACCGCGAGCGGGGTGAGAGCGAAGAGAACGCGGTGCCGCTTGTAAAGGGACCGACCGGGCAGCGCAGCGGCGCTACGTCGTGACGCGGCCGCGTCAAGTGAAAAGCGACTAAATTGAAAATTACTTTGGCAACGCGAATTGCGTCCAAAAATACATACAACACGCAAATGGAATCTGCCGGCACTGGAATCCAAAGTGCACGGTACACAGTGCTGCAAGCGCCATGGCAAATCTGAGGCAAGTCCAGTGTACGCGTGAGTGTGTCTGTGTGTGTGTGCGGCTTGATAAGCCATGCTTACGCGCATTCCAATTGAGAACAAGAACAGTAGCATGACGCAAAGCGTGTCTGTGTGCGTGCGCCACTGTTGCCAACTGTCTTGCGGTGCCAACCAACTTTACGTTTAGCCGTAAAGTAGCTAGAAAATAGAACATGGAAGCGCAGCACAGCGATTTTTAGTTTAGACTAAATTGATATTTATATTATTTTAATAAATTTAATAACACTATGAAAATTATTGGAATTAAATACAATATAAAACGATTTTTACTTGCGCATTTTACGGCAGCTAAAACATTTACTAAGTCTAGCTATAAAACTGCTAAGCACACAGCTCTGACCTTGCACATTGGTGTGTGTGTGTGTGCGTGTTTTATTTTCAGCTACGATAATGAATAAGCAACGGCGACAACAGCGCAAAGCATTTTAATAAATTACATACATACATAAACATATACGCGGCCATAAGAACATCTATGTAATACGCACACGCACACACAAACAAACATTGTCTATGTATGTGCGTCTTATCCGCCAAAGAGTCGCTGCCTTCGCTTGGCGCATCCGCTCGCGCATCCCGTTCAACGGGGCAGTGCCAGCAACAACGCTGCGACGATCGTGCGCCTAAGCCAAGCGGATAAATTCGAAGCGTGCCTTATCCGTATCCGTTTTCGCGTCAATTATCCTATACACGCAGTTATCCTCCGATTTGGGCAAATGGCTGCCTGGCAGTGGGCAGCTCTGCTGCTGTCGCTGTTGCTGCTGGGCGAGCAGGTCGGCGCCTGGATGAAATACAACAGTTACACGGCAACTGGAAAGAGACGCACCGATTTACGCAGGCGATGCCCGAATGTGAGTACAGTGGGGCGTGTACAACATACATAGGTCATCGGTTGGGGTTATCGAAATCAATTTGTATGGGAATTAAAAATTACGAATAAAAAGATAACACGATGGCCATTGTTTTCTTATTTTCAATTAAACTGGAAGAAAATACCAGCTTCGAAGTGCATAATAAAGTAGTTTTAGCAATAAGTATTTTATTAATAATCATATTCTGTTTCAAAAATGAATCGCTCAAAAATCCTTACCTTATTCCAGAAATTAATTCAATTGCACATTCTTTTATAATTTGCGTATCAGTAAAATTCTCTCAGTGTAGTAACGTATGTGTATGTGTGTCGAGTATGTGTCTGTGTGTGCTCTCATCAATATGCGAGTCACTCGGACTGCGCATTCAGAACGTCTGTGGGTAACGAAGAAACCGGCGCACAGTGATGCCAAAATCAATCACACTTTCTAAGCGCACGCTGACGACGCGTCGCAGTCGCAGTCGCAGCCGCTGGCAAACAGCGTTGACAGCGCTGGTCAAGTGCAGCCACAGCGGGCGCAGGCGCAGGCGCTGCAAAACAAATTGACAAATGCAACTGGGCTCAGTTTTATGTGTGTGTGTCTGTGCGTGTGAGTGTGTTTTAATTTCGTTTAGCACGCACTCAGCTCGCAATGAATTCTGCAATTGTTTCTCTCTGCCTTCCCCCTTCTACTCACTCTCTCTCTCCCTCTCTTGCAATCTCTCCATCTAATGCGAACTTTCTACTCGTATCTGTCTCGCACCTGGCGCAACAGGTGCGCGCCATACGCAACTTCGATCTGGAGCTGATGATGGGCCTGTGGCATGTGGTGCAGTACTATGCATCCACCGAGGAGCTGCCCGAGTATGCCTGCATGCGCAGCAACTTTGCCTTCTCCACCGAGGATCAGCACGTACGACTGACCAGACAATATAACATAATATATAGAAGACTGACCAAATCAGTTGCTTGCAGATCACAATGAACTTCAGCTATATCTTTGCGGAGGATCCGTTGCGCGAGAAGCTGCAGGGCAACATCACCTGGCTGATACCGGAATTCGACACACCAGGTCACTGGATGCACACCGAGGATATATGTATGTATGCTCGCCAAATACATTATAGGATCCTCTATCTATTTATACCGCTTGCAGACGAGGGCATCTATAACACCTACGTGCTGGACACGGACTATCAGAACTGGGGCCTGATCATGCACTGTGCCGAGAAGAAGAAGCATCCGCGCTACTTGTCCGCACTGCTGTTGTCGCGTAAGCCCACGCTGGGCGACAATGTCATTGCCTTCTTGAGGTACACATTCCAGAGAGATATAGATCCTCCACATAGCATGTAAATAAACCTTGCTTATTTTCAGAGAGAAATTGCCCGATGACATTGATTTGTCCTTCATGTTTGCCATTAATCAAACCTCGTGCGAGCATTTGATGGAATCCAGCAAAGATGATCCACTGGCGTATATTGTGAATGGTCCGAAGCAGAGTGAGCAGCAGGCATTTTTTAAAGTTATTAATCAACCGGAAGCTCAATAATCACATAATATAAATACATATTTATAATATATTTACTTGTTTTTAAATTTGGCGCCATTTTCTTGCTGTTCTTGAAGTTGGCTGCGCTTAAATTGCGCACGCATTAAGTTGGCTGCGCGCAAATTTGCACTAACGTGAAGTAGTCGTGCATCGAAGTTGGCTGCGCGCCAATAGCGCAACGTAACGAAAATTGAGCAACGCAATGCGGAGCATTATCGCAAATTGCAACCCTGGGCGTTCGTGGCGAATGGCAGAGGCCGAACAACGCAAACAAAATTTGGTCACTCTAAATCATAGTTGCGAAGAAAAAATTAAATATTTTTGTGTTTTTAAACCGATTCAATTGGATTTGCAAACGCAATACGTGCATTTGAAACAATTTGAAATCAGTTCTTCGCTATGTGCATTAATTGCATGCTACGCACAAGCAATAATTCGTATGTATGTTGTTCGTAGCTGTTGTTGTACCTGATTCGTTGCGATTTTCGTATGCTGCGTTAAAAGTGGTGGAAAATGTGTGCAACAAAATACATGCAGTTGTTGCCACTAACTATGCACACGGCCACACAACAGCCAGCCGCAACAGTGCGTTAGTTAATTAATAATAATAATCCAAAAATCGGTGCCCTATGCGCTAGTGCGTAAAATAAGCTGAAAGCAAACTCAACAATTCGCGCGTGCAACACAAAATTGCGCCAATAAGCAAACGACGACGACGACTACGTTTCTGCTGTCTGTTTCGGTTTTATTGCATTCCTACTCGCACGCACACATATGAACATACAGGAACAGAGATTTGACCATACACACACACACACAAACACACGCATACGCACATTGAACCACACGCATACAAACATATGTATGTATATATACCCACATGCATTCACGCAATAAACGGAGGAGCACAACAACAACAAACCAGAATCAACATCGTCCTCAACTCAAATGTTTTGTTTCAGGTAAGCAGCACCATCAGCCGCAGCGGCAGCAGCAGTAGCAGCAGCGCCAGCGGCAGCAGCAGCAGCAGCAGCATCAAACAAACATGCTTGTGCATGTATCACCAATTGTTCCTTCGCAACCCAACGAGTACACACAATAATAAACATAATCATTATCACAATAACAATAATAAGAATCATAATAATAATAAGGGAAAGCATGTAGGGTATGCTCCTACGCGAAGTGCAACAAATAGTTTATTCGCATTGATTTGTTTTTGGCAACAATAAAAATTGTAATTCGCTCGCGCTCGCACCGTGCGCGCAACGTGCGCAACTCGTGTGTGCTCGCTCGCACCCGCGCATCGCTTACGGCAGCGACTTTGTTGTGTTTTGCTGTTGTTGCTTTTTGGCATTTGTGTGTGCGCTGCAGAGCTCCAGCAGCAGTTGCAGCAGCAGCTCCACTCTGAGAGATTCCTTCTGCATGGCAGAAGCGCAGCTCAGCAGCGAATTCGAAGTGCCCAAGAGTGGGACAATTAATAATAATAAATGCTCTGCTCGAGCAGTGTCTAATAATAAACATGTGCTCTCTCTCACTCTCTCTCTCTCTCTCTCGCTCTTTGCAGTGTAATTGTTGCAATTGCATTCGCCATCGAGTGGCCTGTGGCGCCAACCCACGACGCATAGAAGAGGAAGTGTAAACAAAACGAAAGCCAGAGCTTGCTTCCATCTTTGAGGAGTCGGATTAGCACAGCCTGAGCCAAGATGTCGCGCTGGGGCAAGAACATCGTGGTGCCGCTGGACTCGCTCTGCAAGGAGAAGGAGAACACAAATCGACCCACTGTGGCACGTTCGGTGGGAACAGTGGGCAAGTGGGGCAAAATGGGTTTCACATCCACGCGAACCTATACGCTCTCGGCACTGCATCCGATGGCCGCTGCGGCGGCAGCTGCTGCAGCCGCTGCCAGTCCCGCTCAGAGTCCGGCGTCGACGCACGATCACGATCCAAATGATATGTCAGTGTCGGTCCCGGAGCCGCCGAAGCCCAAAAAGTTCTTCAAGTCACGCAATACGGCGCCGCCAGAGATGATTGCGCAGATTATACAGCAATTGCCGCACTGCGTCGCAGGCACATCACCAATGCGAGAGCCGGCGGGAGGAATGACGCCCACACTGGAGCCCATCAAGCTCAAGCTGGCGAAAGGCAACTCCGCAGAGCGGAAACGAAAGTCGCCCAAGAAGAAGGCAACGTCGGCGGCCGCGGCGGCAGCAGCAGCAGCAGCGACTGCAGCGGCGACTGCTGCTGCTACACTAACGCCCGGCGCGTTAGATCGTACGGACCACATGGACTTGGACGCCATCGATCAAATGGATGCAGTCAATGCGGGCGGCGGTGCATCGCCTGCAGCCGAGCCGAAGGCCAAAAAGAAGAAGGTCAAGGAGGAGAAGAAACTCAAACCAGAAGCTCCGCCGTCACGCATTTTAGGACGAGCCCGCAAGGCGGTCAACTACCGCGAAGTGGACGAGGACGATCGTTATCCGACTCCCACCAAAGATCTGATCATTTCCAAGTCACGTGCTAACGAAACAACAACTGCAGCAGCCGGAGGCGCCGCCGTCGCAGCAGACGGCACCTCAACTATGGCATCCGCTGCCGAAGCCGATGCCACCAGCAGTCCAGTTCTTCCTCCGCCAACAACGGCGCCCAGTGCAGCAGCAGCCGCAGCAGCAACTGGATTAGGCGCCGCTGCAACAGCAACAGTGCCATCTGCTTCCGCCTCATCGAGTGCCTCGCGCACTCCCGAGCATCCGCCAATTGTTCTGCGCATTTCCAAAGTGAGTTTTTATGGGAGACTTGAGATTAACAATGAGATTTACACTTTATTATTGGGCAAGGGTACCATCCAAGTAGTCGGAAACTAAATTACGCCCAACTTGAAACAAATTCTTCCAATTGAAACGGCAAACTTTGAATCCGTTCTTTAACCACTGTGCGCAGCAGCGGCAACGGCAACGGCAACGGCGCCGGGCTGTGAGCTGAGAGTGTACGCACGCGCGCGCGCTCGCATACGCTCACTGAGAGAGAGAGAGCGAGTGTGTGTGCGTGTGAGGGTGAGTGAGTGTGCACAGCTGAGAGCGAGAGAACAACGATCTCGGGCGCGCTCTCGCACGCACTCGCGGTGCTGCTCACTCACACGCTCGACTGCTCGCCTGCGCCATCTCTGTCGTTTTGAGTTGTGCTCTTTGAGTGGCGTGCGGGAAAGAGAAAGCGACAACAACAATAATAACAGCAGCGGCAACAACAACAACACATGGAAACGCAGTGTTAAATTACGCGCGCTTTTACATTAAACGGAGTTTTTTTTTCTTCTGTTTTATTCTTCATTTTCACTTTGCGGCGCCGCGCACACACACACTCGCGCACATTTAGTTGATGTTTGTTTCTGCTGCGCGACAGTTGATACGCCGTTTTCTTTCTTACTTAGCATATTCCGTTGTCGTATGTCGTTTGTCGGTTGTGTGTCTTCTGTTTTCCGTCCGCTGTCCGTATCTTTGCGCGTTTGCTGTTGTTGTCCAAGTGTTAATTGCGGCTGAAAAAATAAACTATAATGAATATGATGTATGTACAGCCTGATATAGATAGGTTGCCACACACACACTCACACACACAGATATACACACACTCGAATGCGCATTATAAACAATGAAATCTTTGAACGTTTCACTTGCAGGGCACCTCTCGTCTAGTCAGCACGGACAGCGAGGAGCCGCCAAACAGTTCACCCGCCCAGCAGCGGCATCAGCAGTTCGATACCTTTACCGATGGAGGAGGAGCAGCAGCAGCAGCAGGAGGAGCAGCCGTGGCGACCACAAACGACGATGCTTTAGTTCCTGCTGCAGTAGTGAGTACGCCAAAAATAACTGTGAAACCGCTGCGACCGCCGACGGCGATAACAGACTCAGCAGCAGCTGGAGCAGACGGTTGCGAGGTGACATCGCAGGGTAATTGTGCAACAACAACAACGACAACGACAACGTCGCATCTTGAGACGCAACGTGCTGGCAACGAGAACGCAGAGGAGGACGAAGAGGAAGAGGAGGAAGAAGAGGACGAAGAGGAGGAGGAGGAACCACCTGAGATCAACTATTGTACCGTCAAGATATCACCAGACAAACCGCCCAAGGAGCGACTGAAATTGATCATCAAAACCGACGTAATCCGCAACGCAATTGCCAAGGCAGCAGCTGCAGCGGCGGCCAAGGCAGCTGGCGAGGAATCGCGCAGTGAAAAGAAATCCAAGAGCAAAAAGCACAAGCATCTAAAGCACGCAGCGCTAGTCGAACAGCAACAACAGCAACAGTCGCAGCCAACTGGAGCAGCATCTGCAGCTGGCGCGGCCGAAGCAGTTGCTTCCGAGTTCAAAACACCCTCGCCACATCTTGCGCTGAGTGAGCCACCGCCGCATCATCAACTGCCGCAGCAGCAGCAGCAGCAGCAACACCATCATCAGCGTGGTGCGGTCGTATCGCCGACCACACGCTCGGATCACGACTTCGATTCGCAGTCTTCGGTGCTGGGCAGCATTTCGTCGAAGGGAAACAGCACGCCGCAGCTGCTGGCGCAGGCAGTGCAGGAGGACAGCTGTGTGATACGCAGTCGCGGATCGAGTGTGATTACCAGTGATCTGGAGACCAGTCAGCACTCGTCTCTGGTTGCGCCGCCGTCGGACATTGAGTCGCGACTGGAGTCGATGGACGGCAACAATTCAACGGCAACGACTGCAGCGGCTGTCGCTGCTGCTGGTGCTGTCGATGCGCATGAACCATTGCAGCAGGATATACTGGCCGTGCTGCGTGGTGATGTGATGCCGCGTCTCAATGGCACCGCGACGGCCCAAGCTGATTCGGTCGAGGAAGCCAAGCAGCAGACGAAGCGCACAACACGTGGACGCGCACGTAAGGCTAACAACAACAACAACAACAATAATAATAACAACGCTGTCGCAGCAGCCGAGGTGAATGCCACGGCTGCAGCTACTCCTGCGCCGGAAACGCGCACAAGAACACGGGCAAAGCCCATGGAGACATCGCCCACGATGCCGGCAACAACAACGGCTGCAACAACGACGACGGTGAAGCGAGCGACACGTGCACGTGGTGCCAGGAGAGCGGAAATTGAAATGGAAACGGATGAGTTGCCTGAAATGTTGTTGGCTTCGCCGCCGACGGAATTGTTGGCATCAGCAGCGTCAGAGGCGACGGCAGCAGCGGCAACAGCGGCAGCAGCGACGACGACGGCGGCGACAGCGACAGCGACTGTGCTCGAGCCAGCAGCTGGCACGGCGGAATCAGTGCCGCGTCGTGGACGCGCTGCTGCACGCGCCAACAACAACAATTTGGCCAGTAATAATAATAACAACAACAATAATAATATCAATAAAATCGCAGCCAGCCTGTCGGCCAAGGCGGAGGCGAGTCGAGCCACAGACAATGGCGCCGGCAGCGCTGCAACACGCAGCTATGCGCGGAAGCGAAAGAACCAACAGGTGACGCAGGTACTGCAGCCGTCAGCGACGACGGCAGCGGAGGCCGAATCGGCAGCGGATCAACTGCGACTGATCAAGCTGCTGGGACAGGGTAAGGCTAAGGAGCAGCTGTTGCAGCAGCAGCAGCATCAGCATGAGGATGAGGATGATGATACGAATGATGGTCCGGCACCCGCGAAAATTGCACACACAGAGCTCGAAACGGAACAGGAACATGATGCCGATCCCTGCATGGATGAGCTATCAAACACATCGAACGGTTCGTCGATGCAGCACGATGGCTCATCCTCATCCCCGCCTCTACGAGATTATAAATTCAAGGATAAGTTCAAGCGCACGATTACGTTGGACCCTGCAGCTGGAGCTGCTGGTGCTGGCGCGGCTGCTGCTGCTGCTGCTGCTGCCGCAGCCGCAGCCGCTGCGGGCAACGGAGTCGTTGGATCTGCAGAGGCGGCAGCAGCTTCAAGTAGCACAGGAGCCGGCACAGCTGGTGGTGGTGGTAATGAGGAGACGCAGCGTGGCGCCGTGAAGCTGGTCATCTCGAAGAAGAAGGGTAGCATCTTCAAGAGTCGTGCGCTAGTTCCCTCCGATCAGGCCGAGCAGGCGACGGTGGCCAAGAGGCATCTATATAAGCACAGCTGGGATGCGGCATTGGAGGCTAATGGTGCCGGAACTGGAAGCGATGCCAGCAATGCCTCAGCCTCGACGGCGGCGGGCAGTGGTGGTGCCAAAGTGGACAGCCTGGCGGCCAGCAAGTCGGCGGCCATCGATGCCATCTATGGCGATTTCGGTGATAGCAACTCGAACAACAATACCTGCAGCAGCTCCGCACTGCGTGGCGACAGTCCCGCGTTGGGTAAACTGGCGCGACAGGCCAAGCCGCAACACAGCACACAATCCTCGGCGGCGGCATCAACCGATGCCTTCGATTTGGACCTGGAGCCCGGTGCAGAGGATAGTGGCGGAGGCAGTGGCGATCGAACGGGACTGCGTGTTGACCGTAAGACCAAGGAGTACTACACGGTGGTACGCAACGTAAAGACCGCACATCAGATACAAGAAATTGGCGAGTTCCAGGAGATGTACGACGATGTCGAGTACATTCTCGATGCACTGCAGCCACACAATCCGCCGCCCACACGCTGCCTATCCGCCCTCCAGCTGGCCACCAAGTGCATGACGCCTGCGTTCCGTATGCATGTGCGTGCACACGGTGTTGTGACCAAGTTCTTCAAGGTAAGTCTGGCCGAGCAGAACGAGGTACATTGAATGAATCATACTGATCTTCACTATTCTCCCCTTGCACAGGCGCTGTCCGACGCGAACAAGGACCTGAGCCTGGGACTCTGCACCTCGGCCATTATGTACATCTTGTCACAGGAGGGTCTCAATATGGACTTGGATCGCGACTCGCTGGAGCTGATGATCAATCTGCTGGAGGCTGACGGTGTCGGCGTGGCAGCGCCCACAGATCGAGCCAATTATGAGCGCAACAAGCAAAAGGTGCGTGAGCTGTGCGAGGAGATCAAGGCGCAGGGCAAGGGTACTCATCTGAATGTCGAATCCATTACCGTGGGCACGCTGGCCATGGAGACATTACTGTCGCTTACCTCAAAGCGTGCCGGCGAATGGTTCAAGGAGGATCTGCGTAAGCTGGGTGGCCTGGAGCACATCATCAAGACGATATCGGACTTCTGCCAGCCTGTCATTGCCACGGCTGCCACCGACATGGCTATGGTTGCCTGGCAGCCGGCACTGCTCGACAATATGCAGACTGTGGCGCGTTGTCTGCGTGTGCTCGAGAATGTGACGCAGCACAATGAGGCCAATCAACGATACATGCTCACCTATGCCAAGGGACGTGCCGTCGATACACTGTGCTTCCTCTATCGGCTCTGCGATCGTCAACTGATGCTGCATCCGTCAACGACTGAGCTGAGCAGCAGCAAGGAGCATCCGGGTGTGGCAATGCGCGAACTACTCATACCCGTCATGAAGGTGCTCATCAATCTGACGCATACGTTCAACGAGGCGCAGCCATCGCTGGGTGCCGAATTGCTTGGGAAACGCAGCGACGTCATCGAGACCAGCTTCCATTTGCTGCTGCTCGCGTCCAACTACATTCCGGACCACTGCGTCTTTGAGCTGAGTATTCTGGTAGGTCGCAAGCATCGATTAACGCGTTATCCATATACTAAGTTGTTTTATCGTTATCGTTCAGGTACTGACACTGCTTATCAATCTGTGCATGCACACGCTGCCCAATCGGGCCACGCTGATGCAGGCACATGCACCCGCCGAATATGTTGCCGACAATCCGCCGCCGGGGGAGCAGGCTATAAGCGCGGTCCAGGCGCTGCTCGAGTACTTCTACAAGTGTGAGGAGCTGGCCAGGTGAGTTGTGATTGAATCGATGATATTATTATTATTATTATTATTATATTGTTGTGCTTGCTTGCAGACTTGTCGAGAAGAACACGGATGCCTTTCTGGAGAGCAATGAGAAGAGCAAGAAGAAGCAGGAGGAGGTGGAGGAGACGGTTAACAATCGTAAGTAGCATACAGGGTAATCCGTTAATACGCCAACTAATTCTAATCTTGATCCGTACTTGCAGTTGTTCAGCGCGCTGGCCACCACATGGAGCACACGCTGAAGGGCAGCTATGCGGCCATACTAATCGGTAACCTGATCACGGACAACGAGCAGTACGAGACAATCGTGCGGCGGCAGCTGCGCGGCAATAGCTTTAAGGAGATCGTTGGCGTGCTCGAGAAGTATCACACGTTTATGAATCTGACATCAAGCGTGAGTAGATTAGTCCTAATCCCGAACTGAAGCGCCTCAACAATGTGTATTTCTATTCTATTCTGCAGTTGGAGGCAGCGTTTGTGGCGCACATGAAATCCACCAAGAAGATAATCGATAACTTCAAGAAACGCGATTACATTCACGAGCATGCTGACGAGGATCATGCAATGCCCATGCCCTTGAACCTGGAGACAACGGTGCATCATCATGATGAGCGCAACGATGCCGGACAGGCAGCCGAGGGCATTGTCGGCTCGTCGACATCACCAACATCGGCGTTGCGCAGCACGAGCAGCAGCAACACCAGCACTGGCAGCAGCAGCACCACCAGCAGCAGTAGCACCAGTAGCAGTAGTATGCCTAGGGTTTTCAAGACCTACAGCAGTCACAGATAATTGCAATGTGATGACGGGGGGGAATCGGCGCATGATTAAATGATATAGAGGGGGAACTGGAACCGGAACAGGAACCTTTGCTGTTGCCGCTGTCATGCCGCCGCCAATCACACCGAAAGCCTGCCACCAAAATAATTATTTATGTGTAATTATTGTTTACTCTCTTCCTATTATACATATATGGATGTGTTTTGTATAACTGTAGCCACACACACACACAGACACACACACACGCGCGCGCAGACACGAGGCAAGACGACACGCTCTGTTCCGCTTTAGTTCTGGCTTAGCGTTTTTATTGTATTGTGTATTTAACAAAAAGTGATAGCAAATTTCATGAGCATGGTCAGCGTTTTAACTACACACAGACACGACAGCCCTTCCATACACACACACACACACACACACACACACACACACAACAAACCCACACAGATGAGACACACGGAGATACTAACAAGAAAAAACTCAAAGATCCAAATTACTACTGATATGTGTACGTTATATAGTCATAAGCAATATTAGCAACTATTATTATATATATTATATATAAATATATATGTATGTATACTTATTTTTTTTTAAACTATAAACAGCTCTTTCATAAGCACACCCACACACACGAACATGTAAATGTAAACACGAAATGAATATGCTGATAATGATGATGGTGATGATGACTGTGGAATGGGCAGAAAGTATAAAGTTATTTTATTGCATATATGTATATTTTAAGCGAAACTCTATCCATAAATAAATATGTATGTATGTATGTATATGTATATGTTTATGTATGTTTAAACAAAGAAATGTCATATTTAGGCTTACAACTGAGATATATAAAGAAAGAAAAAAAAAAACAATTTCGGGAACAAAATATATATGTATTTATTTTTTGTTTAAAAATTGTCGATAATGTGAAAAATATAATAAGATACTATTACACACTATACATATAAATATTGTTCTTGCAGAAAAAAAAAACATAATTAAATAAAATTCAAATGAAATGGAAACGATCTAAAACATTCTTATAGGTTGTTTGGCAACTTGCAGGAATTCAAATGATTTCGGGAGATTTTTGAGTGGAAAAGCTCACACTGTTTTTATATTAAAAAAAAAAAAAAATATTGGCGCTTAGTTTAAAATAACTACAGACAGTTCTATACAAATTTAAACGTAAGAGCAGCAATATTTATTATATATACACATATTTTATATTTTTTATTTCAGCTCAGGAGCAATTTGTGGATATATATTAAAAACGATTAATTTACCAATATAGTTATAAATTAAAATATAATATAAATGCATTGAAACTGAAGTATGCGTTAATTTTGGTGGATTTGTAACTATAAATTGAGCCAAGGATTTGCCAACGCGTGTATCGATACACAACGTCAGTGCAAGTATCGATAGGCACGTGCGCATATATCGATGCCAACTCAACTACCCTAGGACACACGGATCTATCGTTTATGTACAAACAAGACGGCAAACGATGCGAGAATGAAAAAGTATCGAAAATATGTTGTTTTTTTATACGGATTGTTGCAGAGCCTAAATTTGTGTGCGACGACAGTAAAGTCGGCAGTCGGTTGGAAAATTGTTTGTCAAAAATTAAGAAAATCAAAAAAAGCAAGAAATTCGATGGAGCGGGCAGCGAATACACAGCGGAGCGACTGAATTAACAACAACAACAGCAACGGCAGCAGGGAGTGTGCAGTGGAGTGCGGAAAGACTACAAAATCAACAACAAACAGAGACAGTCAGACAGACAGACAACAAACAAGAACAAGGGGACAACAAACAAAACGGACAGCGCGCAGAAAGCAAACAAATCGAAAGGACGCGGGGAGAGAGAGAGAGAGAGGGAAGTGAGGAGTGCGCCAAGTAGGGAGCGGCGCCATGTCCAAGGTGCTCAGTCCACACAAGCAGCACCAGCACCAGCAGCAGCAGCCGCAGCCGCAGCCGATGGTGGCGCGCCAAAGGCCAATCCCGCAGAGCGATGAAACTGAAAATGATGCTGATACCGATGCTGCTGGAGACATGCTCAATCTGAGCATGGAGGAGCATCTGAACGCACTGGACTACACAAGCAGCAGTTCGATTATTGAGTTTCTGGCCAAGGAGCAGGACTGCAACATTGAGCCAGGCGATCCGGACATCATATTCCGTGAGGTGAGCCGCCTCTCCGACAGCAACGATACACGTTCGGTGGACGAGCTGCTGCAGGAGGCGGAACGTCTCATACAGCAGCAGCTGCGTCTGGGCGGTGCCGAGAGCGCAGGCGATATGAACTGCATCGATGGCCTACAGCTGCAGTTCGCGGCCGACAGACAAACGCCCTCGTCCACGTCTCCACTGTCGCTATCATCGCCACAGAACAGCATCAAGCTGAATACGCGCTACACGCGCAGCATCGAGCATGTCGCCATGCGTTCCAATGCCCCGACGAGTCCCAATGCCAAGTCCAATCTACCCACAACACAGACGCGGACGCACAGCCCGAACCGGACACCGACGAAGACAGCGAGAGTCGAGAGTCCAGTTGCAGTGCCTGCTGCTCAGACGCCCAAGGATCACGGCAATTGCGCCGGCAGTTTTGTCGCGTTTGTCGATAGCCTGCCGTCGGAATCGATTATATCGGAAGAGTCCACGCCCAAGGAGATGGTGAATCAGACGACGACAGCGGAGGCAATGGCACAGCTGCAGCTGGAGCAGCTGGACAATACGGACGATGATGAGGACACGGTGAGTAGTTCGATATCCGACAGCATTACGAATAATGGGAATTATGTAAATGATTGTGCTTCAAGATTAGCATCGATTTTCAAAGTTTCCGAAGGTTTTAGGAGGTTCTTATTGGCGTGCCTCTAGTATTATGAATTGTATATCGATTGTCGACTATCGATTATTGATATTTGCCGATTTTACTTGATAACGATAAAGATATTAAAGCAAAGACCTCTGCTCTCATCCAAGAAAATAGGGGGAATTGCAGATGAATTGTGGTTCCACTTGGAATTAACGAGATTAGCTACGATTTTCAACGACTTTAGGTGATCTGATAGGCATGTTTCCCGTATTATAAGTCGTATATGGGTTTTAGCTTGATTTTGCTTACGGTTTAGCTAGACCTTCTTAGCTAGGATTAAGCTAGGGTTTCTCGCTAGGCTCTCTCGAAATAAACACAAAATGCAACTGAATATAATAATATAATATAATTTATTTACCTTACATACATATGTACAGAGTACGTGCACACATAGATAGGCACACCCAGACACGGACGCAGTCACAAACACATGCAGACACACACTCACACTCACACTCGCACTCACACTCACACCCGCACTCACACTCGCACTGCATTCAGACGACAGCAATGCGCTAATGTGCATTAATGGCCTGCGCCACGGTCTCGGCCACGGTCCAACCCTCCTGGGCCGTATCCTTGATCTGCTTGGGCGGCAACACGAATCCGTTGTAGCCACGATCGCGTAGCTCCACCGTGTAGACATATGTGACGCCGAGAGCGTCGCGACTCCAATCGTCCGAGCCGCCGCCGGCAATGCCGAGCACCTCGTGGGTAACCGAAGCACGATAATTGGAACCGGTTCGCTGGTAAATGCGACTGACGGCGGTATCGGCGACACGTTGCAGTACAGCGGCATCGCGTACCTTGACCGCCTTGTAGGCATACGGATAGACGACCAGTTGACCATAACTGTGATAGGTCAGATACGATTCCAGATTGTATTTGCGCTTTTCGAGAAACTCGCTGACCGCTTTGGTCTCCAGCTCGGAGGCGGGCGAGCTGCCGCGATACGTGTCGCTGCAGGGATTCGTCGAGGAGCCGTAGCCCTTCCAGCTGATGTCGAAGTTGCGATTCAGATCGACACCAAAACAATTGGGACGATGCGAGGCGGCGCGATTCTTGCGCCACAGCCGATTTGTGTTGCGACTGTATTCGTAGCCATCGGGATTCATTACGGGCATTATGTACCAGGTGATACCGCGTATGTATGGCGGCTGCTCTGCCCAGTTGGTTGTCAGCTCGTTCAAGATATATGTGACTGTGGCGGGACTGATCCATTCGCGTGCGTGTATGCCGCCATCGATCCAGATCTTTTTGTATTCGCGCGGATTCTCAGAGATGCTGCGTGCCAACAAAAAAACATTGCATAGTTTCAGGCGGCGCTCGGTAAAGCACAAAAGTGTTGCATATTTTGCAGCTGCGCGCGTAAATGCGCAAAACTGTTGCGCACTTTCGGTCGATTGGCAAAAATGCTTGCATTCCTTTCTCACTTACCGCAACACCTTCAGATCCCGTCCCTCGGCCGTCTGTCCAATGGTATAGAGTCGACATATGCTCGGATTCTGGGCGCGCACCTCTCGCATATAGGTATAGATCGCATCGAGGCTGTGATAATCGCGCCAGTGCATGTTGCTGCCGGTGCGTGTTGCCTTCTCTGCAATTGCCAGGGTTGTCAATCACGCGCACTCTTTTTGCTTGCCTGTCCCCCCATACTCACTTGTGCGTGCACCCAGCTCCGCCTGCGTGCCCAGCACGCCGTCCAGCTGCTCCTCATCGATCAACGATTGCACATTCTCGCTGAGCACCTGCGGCTCCAGACGATGCGCACTCAGAAAGCTACGCGCCGCTTTCACCTGCTCCTTGCCAATGGAGATGTCAAGAAATTTGGAATTCTCTTTCCATACGTTGCCCCCGAATTTCTCCTCCATCAGCAGGCCCACGGGTATGCTCTGCTGCATGGCCTCCGTAATGTTGTAGATGCGCCACAGCTGCGTCTCGTCGTATCGCTCGGGTATAGCATTAACGTACGCCTCGAGGGTCCTGTTCGACGTGGCCAGCGCCGCCAGCGCCAGCGCCAGCAGCAGCAGCAGTTTCAGCTCGCAACGCAACGACATATCTTTGTGCTATCTGCTATCTGTTATCAATTGTGTCTGCAAATATCGATAGTCAGTTTATCAGTTAAGTGATTGATTTGAAGTTTGTAATTGAGGACAGACCCATTCTAAGCCCGCTATAACTATAAATTATGTCATTTTTGGTGGCTGAGAGATTCCGTTTACAGCGCTACATATAGCCATATCATATAATAGCCCAAAAACATATTTAACCAATCCGCCATTTTTCCGGTATATCCAATTAGTCACACATCTGAGAATTGCAATCTAAACATGGTTTAACCCAGTCATGCCGAAGCTTCTATTCCCTTAAGATTTGCGGCTTATCAACGTATTTGTTAATTATTTTTTACTCACTATACATTGTTTACTCAAAAGAGCTTAGACCCCAGAGAGAGGTAATTTGCATACTGCGATAAGAATCGCAAATATTTCAATTACTTGAGAGTTCGATAAGGTTTGCCTAACCTATCATTAAATAGGTTCAAGACTACAAAGACTGTGTTGCTAGTAATTTAGGGTGGAAGAGGGATAGTGAGAGCGAGCGGGAGCGGGAGCGGGAGCGGGAGAGGGAGAGCGACTCACTCAGGTTCAATGTTGCAGTTGCTCAATTCAATTCGCCGATTTTGGACTGCATAATAAATCCATTTGGCAAATTTGTATGCAGTACGTGATATGCGATAATGTTTATATACTCTATATATATATATATTTTTTATTTTTTTTAAGTATATACTATATATTTGTTTGTTTCTGTTCTAATCAGTTCGTCCGAATACGCATAACGAGCGCCGTTTCGGTACTTGTTTCATTATTAGTGTTAACCTGTCCTGAACTTGATGTGAAAATAGAAAACCAACGAAATGCCGAACGACCGAAGTCAAGCCGACTGGAGGAGGGACGGGCTAAACCGATTTCGAAACTGTTGTCGCTTTTGGTTAGCACGCAACTGTGCTAATTTTCCCCATTGACCTGTTTGAAATCTCTTCTAGTGTTTTCATTTCTACCGTTCCTCTTTCTGTTTGTGTTTTTTATTTTATTTTTTTTTTCAGCGTTTTCGCTGCGCTTTTGTTGTTGCTTTTTAGTGCAGAACAGGTTCTCGGGCGGGGACGGCGTGGGGAGGAGGCTACTAAACAAACATTTCGGCGATGCCATCGATAGAGCGATTCGCCGCGACCTTCGTGGCGTGTAATCGATGATATCGCGTTGTTTTTCATTTCGATTCGATTCGTTCCGTTTCGGCATCCCGTTTGCTTTGAAAACACTCGAAAGTTGTGAGAAGACTTTGAAAAACCTCAACGCAAATGCGAAAAACGGTAAAGCAAAATGCGAAATGCAAAAAACAAACAAACAAAACAAAACGAAATTTTAAAGTTCTTTGGAAATGCATACACAACCCCTCCCCTCACGTGCCACATTACCCTCCCCCCCCCTCTCCATTCCGCGCAATTGCGTCTCATTTCGTTGGCTTACATTTTGTTGCTGGATGTTCTTTTGTGCGCCTTCCTTCGCTCTCTCCGTGCCGTTGCCGGTCGCACGGTCGCTCGCTCGCTCGCCCGGGATGCAACTGCTGCGCGTGACTGTGCGTGAACGTGACTGTGACACTGGACAGGCCAGTGACTGAGCCAGACTAAATGCTGCCTTTGTGTGCGCTTCAATTTTTATATGGCAGCAGCAGGCTGCGGTCCGGCTGCGGCGCGAGGGCCGTTTCCCGAATTAAGTAAAAACCAAAGAAGAAAAAAACTAAAAAAAAAACACCACGAATTACACACACGTACACACACACAGCAAATTTGAAAAAGAGACCGAGCAGGCACACACAAAAAAAATACTGCGTTTAAAACAGAATTACAACAGAAAGTGAAAAACAAAAAACAATTTTGGATAGAAAAAAATTGCGCTGCTACGACCGATCTTGGATCGAGTGATGGGCTTTACTGAATGGAGTGAATAACGCAGCACTAGCAGTGGCAGAGTCGCCGCAGTAGCTGGCAGCAGCAGAGCGCTGCTGTTGTCGGCGGCAGAGCCAACGTCACGCAGTCGTCTCATAAAGCTCAACAACAATAAAAATAATAGCACACTCTCCCTCTGCCGCGCGCCCGCTCTCTCTCGCGTACGCTCTCTCTCTCTCTGTGCGCGCTCTCTTTGTATGCGCACATGTGCATGTGCATGTGCAAGTGCAAGTGCATGAGTGCTGCATGGGAGTGTAAGCTCGCTTGCTGGAGTGGGAGAGAGTGAGGCTGGAGAGAATGCTGCTGCTTCTGCTGCTGCTGCCGCCAGTGCTGCTGCTGCTGCTCTCTCTCTGCCGCGCAGTGCAAGTCAGCGACATTGACTCTCGTTCACTTCGTGCGGTAATGCGATGGGCTGATGCAGCCGCTGTTGTTGTTGCTGCTGTTTCGTTTTTCGTGTGCATTATCAAAAGCCAATCTTGTGCACACATGCACGGTCGCGCACACTCACAGGCATCTGCTGCACGCATGAGCAGGCGTTGGCAGAGCGGCAGCGCGGGACAAAGCGAAAGAGTGAGTGTGATTGAGCGAGGGCTGCGCGCTCGCTTTGCACTTTGCACTTGCACAGTTTACAGTTACAGCTTGACAGTCTTACTGCATGCAATGCTCGAAATACTCTGCCCCATACACTATACGGTGCGTCAATTTAAATTTAGCACCTCTATTTCGGGTGCGCGCGCACACACACACACACACACCCCTACACCTTGACTAAGCGCAGCCGAAAATTACATCAGATGCGGTTGACTTTTTAAAAAGCGTTTGCGCTAATTAAACAAATCAACAGATTACTAATAGTTGAGCCCGTTTCGAATAGGCGCTCTAAATAATTGCGCTGTCAATGGAAAAGTTTGATTTGGTTTATTTCAAAATTTAATTGCTATAAGGCATGCGCGAGATGTTTTAAAGTCACGAAAACAAATCCAATTACAATAAAAATATTAAAATAAAGCAAATATAAAAAATCGCAAAAAATGATTAATTACAAAATATATAATTCCGCATGAAGAACTGAAATATTAACTGCACGATTTCCTGATACATATATGTAATGTGATTGATGAGATGCGAGATTCAAGTACAGGCTGCAGTATTCTCATCTCGCGCTGGAAAACCCATAAATAAAATTCTATTTAATTTTTTTTTTTATTATTTTCAATCATATTGCATCTGTTTAATCAGGTTTGCTGGCACATCATAATCTATGGCGGGTAAGACCCTTGACGTCATCGAACCGTCAGATAAGTACAGTGTGCTAAAGGTGGGACAAGGAGAGACAAGATTCGATTGCACACTGACGCAATCGCATGTAATGTAAAAGTACAGTGTCTACTCGTTGTAAATTTGATTCAATTACTGAATAATCTGGTACTTGTCGGCTTGTCACTGTGCGTGTGTGTGTGTGTGAGTGTGTGTACGTATGTCAGTTCAATATTTTGACCCACTTGTCATATTTTTACTTTCTTTCGCCTTTTAACGATGATCAACACTTTGGCTCTTTTCTTCTCTGGCTGCTTCTTTTGCTGCTCTGTCTCGTTTCCTCTTCTTCTTCCTTCTCTTTTCTTTGTATTTTGCGTATTGTGTGTATGTGTGTTGTGCTCGTTCAAGAAAGATTTTCACTTTTGTCTCTTACCCTTTGAAACCGAAGGCGAACTGCAGCGGATCATGCGACCATTTCAACCGAACAATCTCTGCCTGTCGATCTACGTGTGTGTGTGTGTGTGTGTGAGAGTAAGTGAATGTACTAGAAAAGTATACACACGACTAGGGTATACACATAGAGGGTATGCGCAAGTCGTGCACTTGCCTCAGCTGTGCACTTTCTTTGCGTGCTTTGAGCTTTTGCGCTGCCTTTCGCCTGCCCCGCATAATTTCTTTATATGCATGAAAAAAAAATACATAAATAAATGAATATTTTGTTTAGTTCGCCCCGCATGCCCGCCAGCCCGCCCGCCTGCCCGTCCGCTCATTTCGCTTGGCCATTTGTCTTTGACTGGTTTCTTTAAAAACGCGATTGAAAGTGAAAGTGCCCCCCCTGGTTCAGCTAGTCGTCTGCCTCGCTCTCGCTAGCTCGCTTTGTCTCTCTCACTCCCACTCTCGCCTGCTTTCTATTTGGTCTTCTACTTGCGTAATGCTCGGCAGTCTGAGCAAAGCAATCACTTCTCGAAATCCAAATCGATTTGATTAATAATTTTTGGGCGCACTTTTCGGGCAATTGATCGAAAATTGTTGAATTCGCCGCATTTTAAACTCTGTCAACTTCTGCTGCGCCTAAAAGCATGCAACAGTTTTCGCAGCAAGCAGTGCGAACTGCGCAAGCAGCAGCAACAACAACACAGCAACAACACAGCAACAACACAGCAACAACATCAGCCACAGCAGCAGCAGCAGCAACACACTCATTTGCGTGTTTTGAAAACGATTTTCGTAATGAGTTTCTCATTACGATTATGAAATGTTCGATCGGAAAGTCGATTTCTGCACACACATGTATATAATTATCTGCATCTCTTTCTTTATCTGCGAACTGGCATCTGGAATAGATTGAAAAACTCTCATCGCGCTGATCGTTTGCATTTCAAATTTCTGCAACAGGCTCTCGATTTGTTAATGTTGTTTTGCTTGAACCTTCGGGCAATTCGAATTGTTTATACGATGGCATGAATATGTATATACCTCGTATAAGACTTGCTGCATTTTCGGTTAATAATTTTAGAGCGTCTTTACTTTTAAAAAACATTAGAAACGAATGTGGAATACAACCAGGCAATACCTTAAACCCTAACCTCTTTACAGCGATAGTAACAGTTACAGCTGCAGTGACAGTAGCAGTTAATAATGAAGTGACAGCAGCAGCAGCTAAAACAGTGACAGAAAAGTGATAGTAGCAGTGACGGTAGCAGTTAACAATGTGGTGACAGTAGCAGTTTCTCCAGCAGTCACAGTTACACAAGCTTGTTTTCCCAGACAGATTGCATTAGACTTCCCACTACCCAAACAAACACCAAAATGCTCTATAATATCATCTATTCTGATTCACTTTATAATATAGTAGAACTGCATGTGACAAAAAAATAAATAAATTAATAAGGTGTGTGGTAAGTGTTACGATAGACTGCTTTCTAGAGTAGTTGCTGGGCTATGGTCCTGAGAAATTCGTAGGCCTCTTCGCCGGATTCGGGTATATAGTGTGGCGGCATCAGATAACCGTAGCGACCCTGATCCTTTAGGAATACATTGTAGACAAACTGCGGACTGATACGCTCCTGCACCCAATCGGCCGCGTTGCCAGATCGCGCCAGCTTCTGGCGATAGCTACTGCCCATGCTGTACTCGGCATGATTGAGTCGACGAAAGTTGATGATCGCCTGGCGAGCGGTTTGCCGCAGCTGACGCTGATTGGACGTCACATAGTCGGCATCGCCCCACGGATAGGTGACAGCCTGACCGTATCCACTCAGCGAGACATAGGCACCCAGATAGTCTCGCATGCTGAGCAGAAAGTTGCGTATCGCACGCGATTCGAGCTCCGAGAACGCCTTCAGTCCGTGATAGAGATTCTTGCAGGGATTCGGCGACGAGCCCGCCTGTCCCCAGCTATAGTCGAAGTTGCGATCCAGGTTGACGCCGTAGCAACCGCTGTCGCTATCGTAGTTGCGATTCTTGGTCCACAGACGATCGGTCAGCCGCGAATACTGATAGCCATCGGGATTGGCCAATGGCAGAAAGTACCAGTCTATGTGACGCATCGCCCTGTCCGCCTTGTCCTCGTCCCACAGCCAGGTCAGTTTCGAGATGGCGTACGTGAGGGCAGCGGGACTGAGCCAGTCACGTGCCTGCACTCCTGCGTCCACAAAAACTGCCCAGTTCTCGGGGTTGCCATTGGAGACCCTAAGAGAGAGAGAGAGAGAGGAATAAGTAGGAGAGTACACGTGACTTGTCACGGTAGTAACTGTTATTGGCAGCAGTAACAGTTACTAACCGTAGCCGAAGCAGAAGCAGTACCTGAGCACCTCGAGTGGACGCTTGTTGCGCGTCAAACCGATCTGTATGATCTCGCTGAGATCAGCATGTGTTTCCAGAATGCTCTGCAGGAACTGCTGAATATCGCTTTGATCGTGAAAGCGGCGCCAGGTGAGCAACGATCGTTCTGGGTTCATCCAGGGCAACGAATAGTTGGCGACCGTCGGATCGGCCAGATCCGTTGGATCGCTAACCTCGGTGTAGGTATCATCGATGGCCGTTTCGATGTCGTCGATCATGACGTTGTAGCTGAACGCGGTTTTCTCCATGAACTTCTGGGCGGCTTCCACCTTCTTGTGCTCGATCAGTATATCGATGCCATCCTGATTAACGTTCCATACCTCGCTGCCTGCAATTCGAGAACGAGAAAGGGAAAGACAAACAGAGAGTATCAGTTGTGAGCTGCACTCGGACTTCGTCTACCTTCCAGCAAAGCTACCAAAGTGTTGTATGAAGACGCGCAGATTGCGCTGACTCAGGCGTGTCTCGTGCAGCTTCCACAGCTGATAGCCGTAGTAGCGCTGCACCTTGGCGCTGCTGCGAAAGCGTCGATTGATCTGGTACGTCGAGCCCGGCGATATGAAGTCGAAACGTCGCAGATCGGTGGGCGCAAGCCACTGCAGCCGCTCGAATGTCGTCTCGTACAGCTCGCTGCTGTTGAGCGTCCAGAGAGCGGGTAAATTGGCAATGCCCGGCACCGACACACTGCGCCACAGCACCAACTGGGCGCAACCCATTCCCACTAGGTCACACAGTGCCAGGGCCAGAGTCGAGATCGCGACCAAGCCCAATCCACGTGCCAGTTTCAGTCTTGATCTGAACATCATGCTGATCGTGAAAACCAAACAAAACTAATTCGCCGCGCACACATCGCCGTTGCCAGAAGGTCAAGATTTCGGATTTGGGCAGTCTTGGCCTGTTGCCGGTTCTCGTCGCTGTCGTTGTTGTTATTGGCCGCACTGATTAATGCCAAATTTATGCGTAAAGACCTGGTTCTAGCTGTCTAGCTGTCTACCTGTCTCCCGTAACTGGCTGCCAACCTGATCGCTGCCAGCGGCAGGGCGTAGAACGGCTTGACATGTTCCGCTCTATGGTTGCTAACGCTCCCATTGGTTGGGCTGGCCCAATCGCCAGTGGGCCAAGAGGTCAACAGCCCAAACGGCACGCACTGACTGATCGTTGAATCCGATGAAACGGTTAAAAAGAGTTGGAATTTTGCATATGAAGCAGGTCGTTAGGTCGTCAGCGGAATAGCGAGAGAGAGAGAGGGAGGGAGAGCGCGAGAGAGGGAGCGAAAGATCACAGGAAGTGCCTAAGCTGGTTACAGTCTGTGCTCGCTAAGAAACCCTGAGCCCCCTCTAGCTAACTCATATTTTTGGAGCTCCAATCACACTCTGTTAAGCCTCTACCCAGATCATTTTCAGTTCTCCAGCTGTTCCTGTTACTCACCGAACTCTTCCACGAAACCGTTGAAGTGCGCATCCGGCGAGCTGTCCGCCCGTCGGCGTGTGGCATTGAAGTTGAGCTTCCAGAGCTGTGCGCCCCTGTAGCTCACGTAGTTCTCATCGAGCGACAGACGTAGTGCCGAGCGTCGTCCATTCGCCGGCTGCTCCATGGGTCGTAGGTAGCGCAGCAGCTGCGTTACCCCGCCGCCAAAAAAGGGTAGTCTGGTTAGGATCTCGGTGCGTGGCACATCGTGACGCTGCGCTGCATCGTTGCCGTGGGCCGCTGCTGACCACACAAGGCACGCGTACACGGCGTATGCGTAACGCATGCTGCCGTAGTTGATTAACCGTAATCCTTGTGTTCCGAACGGCGTATCTAACTCTCAGGTAACTGATCTGGCTCGACAAATCTCTGTTAACGTATACCGTATATGTTGACCGTGTGGATGTTGGATTCAGTTTGGCATGCGGAGCGGCGATAGACGCGCAGATAACGGCTCGATCGTCTGTTCTCAATTCTTCAGCGGTTTGGGCCACAACAATGGGCCAACAAATTAGCATAGCCAGAGACGCGGCTTCTACGCGTTGTTGTTGGCTATTTCGTCATGGTCAAACTTTTACTTTGCCCCCACTGTTATACGCATGTTATACACCACTGTTATACCAGGTATACACACACCCAGCACTCTTCCGATCTCACTCTCTTTCAAGCCACTTCGCTTAATTTATGGCTATCGCTTTGTGAATATCGAATCAAGATAGAGTTTTCGAGCAGAATCTAAGAAACCGGGAATACCGAATATACCCCTGGTTTATGCTTGTATTCAATATCAGCTGGGATTGTATTTTTATGCTAGATAGGATGATATATTCCTCATCCTCCAGCTGCTGCTAACTTCTGTATATAATATCTTTATACTTATACTTATCAGCTGGGATTGTATTTTTGTGCTAGATAGGATGATATATTCCTCATCCTCCAGCTGCTGCTTACTTCTGTATATAATCTCTTTAGACTCTCTGCCCGAACTCAACCCGTTCCCAATATGAAAACACCCTGCGACTCTTTCAATAAACATGTCTCAGTCTATTTTGCGAATGTTCAATTTGTCTAGTTACAAATAAATAAATAAATAAATAGTTTCGTATAAATAACATTAAAAAAAAAGGGAAGTGAGTGCGAAAAAAAAAAAAAAATGTATGGATTGAACTAAAGCTATGAGGGAATGGGGGCGTGGCCACTAATGAATGCGGCGACGGCTGGTGCTGCTACGGCCGGACTTGCCCTGAATGATGGCGCGTGCCACAGTGTCGGCAAAGGTGTAGCCATCCTTGGCATTCGACTGAATGAACTGGGCGGGTAGCACGAAACCGTAACGTCCCGTGTCGCCCATCTCGACGGTGTAGGCGTATTTGATGCCCGCAATACCCTTGGCCCAATCGTCGGAGCCACCGGCTGCCGGATAGAGCGTCGTAGCCGACGAACCCACTGTGTACTTGACGCCCGAAGACTTTGTGATTATCTGAAGTAAATACAGGGAAAACGAGAGGTCGATGAGGAATTGAGTGGGATTTGAGCTAGGTGCTAGCTCGCTTACCGTGCCCGCTTGACGTGCCACGCGATCGAGATCGGCGCGATCCTTGGTTAGATGGTAGTCATAGCCCCATGGATAGAGAATGTACTGGCCGTAGCTGTGGAACGACAAGTATGCCTGGAATGTCTCACGTGGAAAGCCGCTGATGAATTTCGAGATGTAGAAGGTCTCGGGCTCGGAGAAGGCCTTGCTGCCGCGGTAGGTCTGTGAGCAGGGACTGGCCGAGGTGCCCTTGCCGCCCCACTTGTAACCGAAGTTGCGATTGAGATCGACGCCGGGACACTGTCGTCCATGGGCGCGCATGTTCTTGCGCCACAGACGATCGGTGGTGTGCGAGTACTCGTAGCCATCGGGATTGGCCACAGGATGAATATACCAGTTGATGTTTCTCATATGCTCGGGCAGATCCTCCCAACCCTCGGCCAGTTGATTGGCAATGAACGTAACCGTTGCCGGACTGATCCATTCGCGTGCGTGCATGCCGCCATCGATCCAGATGCCAGGATTGCGTGCGTTGCCATTGGAGATTCTGCAGGGATAGTTCAGGCATATATAGAACACACATATATCCAATGCATATGCGTGCAACACCTACTTGAGTATCTTGAGCGGACGCTTCTCCACGGAGTAGCCAATGATTTCGGTTGAGCAAATGTCCGGATATGTCTTGGCCATGTAGTCGATGAAGCCGTGTATGTCCTCCAGGCGATGGTAGGCTTGCCAGGTGAGACGATGACCTGGAAGGCGTTGGAGGGGGGAGACGGAGGGTTAAGTTGCGTGCGACGGCGTGTGAAACAAACGCCTTCGAACTATGGCAACCCCTTAGGACGGCAACGAGTTCGTTCAACCTCCCCGGCTACCCGACTACCCCACTACCCGGCTACCCGACTACCTTGCGGCTGCAGTTCCCTCGAGTGTCAAGTGGCAAACAAAGTTGCAGCGCCTGTGGTGCCCCTTGCAACGGCTCAATTGCTGCGCCGGCGACCAAGGAAATTGCGTGTCTGTCTTGGCTGCTGCTTTTGGCCAGCACCCTCTCTGCTCCGGTTATTGATTAAACAAGTGTCTTGCCGTGCTGCCCCTTCCAGCCCCTCCAGCATGCCCCACCCCCGCCTGCCTCTCGAGTGCAGCCAGCTGCAGGCCGGCGGCAGAAATGTCAATGCTGTCACTCAATTTGCCCTCGCGATGTCTCTTTTCCGGTTTACCCTCTTTATGCTTTATGACTTTTCGCACGCCCAGCCGGCGCCACGCCCACCATTAGTTGCATTAAAAGCTCGTTTATGGCAACACCTTGCGAGGCGCGACAGGGTCGATAGTGGTAGGCGGTTAGCCGCCCCCCTTAACCCCTGAGCTACTCACCCTTTCGATTCTGCAGTTCGGCGATTGTCTCCGCCGGCGGATTCTCGACTTCGATAACCTGCTGCAAGTTATCGATAAGCACAATGCGCGATAGATTGGCTGCGCGTATGTGACGTTCGGCAGCTGCCAGCACCTGCGGCTTCAGTAGATAATCCACCTCCTGTTTCACCTCCTTCCACAGTTGTCCATCTGCAAGAGAGATTGGGTTATGGATCTCAGTCGGCTGCCGACGATGGGCGTAGGGATTGGGCTAGGACACTTACCGTACTTGGACTGCAGCTCGTCGGCCAATTTCTTGTCCTTGTCCGTCTGCACCACAATACGCCAAACCTGAGCTCCGTCGTAGCGACGCAGATGCGCATTGTACGTGGCCTCCGGCTCCAGCTCGGTCTTCGGCAGCTCCTGCTCCGGTTGCATGAACGAGGCGTTCACATAGTTCAGCACACTGTCCTCCACCTGCACGGGCACATGTGCGGGCACTGGAATAATCGTTGTCAGAATTGACTGCTTCTCCGGCTCGGGCTCGGGCTCGGGCTCCGACTGGGTTGGGGTGTCGGCTTGGGGCGCTGCTTGCTGCTCTGCTTGGATTGGCTCTGCTTGGATTTCAGTCTGGTCGTCGGATTGTGTTTCTGGTTGGGATTCAGCATGCTGCGGCTCTGGCTCGGTTGCAGCTTGGGGTTCTGGCTGGGGTTCGGCTTGAGGTTCTGGCTGGGACTCAAGCTGTGGTTCTGGCTGGGACTCGGGCTGGGATCCAGCGGTCTGAGGCTCTGGCTGGGATTCAGGCTGAGCTTCCGGTTGAGCTTCTGGCTGGGATTCAGGCTGGACTTCAGATGGCTGAGTTTCTGGCTGGGATTCAATGGACTGAGGAGCTGCCTGGGTTTCAGCTGGAGTATCTGCCTGTGGTTCAATCTCAGGTTCTGCCGGGGCTTCAGCTTGAGGTTCCTGCTGGATTTCCGCTTGAGGTTCCTGCGGGACTTCAGCTTGAGGTTCCTGCGGGATTTCCGCTTGAGGTTCCTGCTGGGCGTCAGCTTGTGGTTCTTCCTGCGATTGGGACTGCTCTACCTGCTCAGGAGCTGGCGCTGCTTGAGCTTCAACTGCTTCGGGTGTTTCATCGGAGAGGACCTCGTTTAGTTTCTCAATTTCCACAGCAGGCTCTGCTTCGGTTTCGCTTTCCTTGGAGCTTTCTGCAGCAGGAATCGCAATCAGCTCTTCGCTGTGTGGCAACTCACTGGGCTGTGGCTCGGCATCGTTCTGTGTCTCCTTCTCAACTGTTTCGGGTTCCGCTTGGGCTTCAATTTCGGCTTGCTGCTCCGGCTGTGCCTGCTCCGGCTGTGCCTGCTCCGGCTGTGCCTGCTCTGCACTTGGCTGCTCAACTGCATCTGCTTGTACGGGCAAATCCTGCTCTGTTGCCGTTTCCACTTCGATTTCTGGCGCCGCAGTCTGCGCGTCCAGCTCGTTCTCAGTTTCCTCTGGCTGCACAGCTGCCTCCTGCTCCTGCGCCTGCGCCTGCTCGTCGCTCTTTTCCAGCTCTGCTTGGACTGGGACAACATTCGATTCCTCTGGCAACAGATCACCCATCACCGCGCTGAGTCCATCCTCAATGCCTTCGGCCATGGTTTCCATGAGTGATGCCTCCGTGGTATCGACTTCGTTCTGTGCAACTGGCTCTGCATCCAGTTTGGACTCTTCCTCCGCTGGCTTGGCCTGATCTTCCTCAGGTTCCGCTACTTGCTCTACTTGCTCTACCTGTGCCTCGTGCTGTTCTTGCTCGTCCTCCTCCACTGTTTGCTTCTCGGTTACCTGCTCCACCTGTTCAGCTTCGGCTTCGGCGGGCTGCTCATCGTCAGCCTGTGTCTGCTCATCGTTGGCATTGCTAACCGCGTCCAGCTGCAACTCCTGACTGCTGGCTGCAGGTGCCGCCTGCTCCTGCTGCTCCTCCTCCGCCTCCTCGACTGGATGCTCGACAACATGCTCCTCGATCAGTTCGGGCGTTGCGACGGCCGCCTCTGGCTCCGATTCGAATTGCGCGTTCACTTGTGACTCTGTTTGTGCTTCGGGCTCCGACTCCGCGATCGTTATGTCACTGGGCAACTCCAGCAGTTGCATTGCTGGCGTATCATCACTCTCCAGCATCAGCATGTCCGCGTTCTCGGGCAGCGCCGGCTCCGACTCCGACTCCGCATCCGATTCAGCTCCGATCGTATTGCGATGCACATGCTCTGTGTCGTCCAATTGGCTGGCCAACGACTCTGGAACCAGCATATACATATCCGTGTTGCCCTTAGCCAAAGCCGGCACAGCGGCCATTTTCATGTCATCCACGACGACATCGCCAACGCCCGCGACGCCGTCTGTGGGCAGCTCGTTCCGTTCGAGGGCCAGACGATCCAGCGACATGCTTGCCCCCTGCTGGGCCAATAGCAGCATCAATAACAATGCCATGGGTAATCTTCTTGTTGCTGCTACTGCTGCTTCTCCTAATCTCGCGTCGCACATCTTGGCGAGATCTAACACTAAACCGTAATGAGACATGTCCCATTGCTGGAGTGGCGCTTTTATACCAACGCTGGGAAAGTATTGCCATTTCATTTTCGATATTTTTCTCTGCGTCGGCGTCGCCGTCGTCGCTGGCGTCGCTGGCGTCGACGTCGTTGACAGCAGCTGCCAGTGGCCAGCTGAAAAAGCGCTTTAGCTCTTTACAACACTCTTCCATGTCTGTGTGTGCGTGTGTGTGTGTGGCAAGCGTGTTATGTATGTAAATGCGACGATGCCGTCGCTCACTTATGGCCATAACAGCAGCGACAACGCGTCCACACAATAACATTGAACGTCAACGCCGCCGTCGACGTTCAAGCCAACGCTGCTGCAGTCGACGCCGATGACGGCGTCAAAGCCATCGTCTCTCGTCGGCTTCCTTGTGAGCTGCGACTGTGTCGCCGCTTATCGGTTGCATGAATCTTCATAAACGCGACGATCGCTGCTGCCTCTGCCTCTGCCCCTGCCCCTGCCCCTGCCTCTGCCCCCCTACCTCTGCCCCGTTCCGTCCGATCTCTTATGTTAATTGTGAATGCGATCGCTCGCTCTCGCTTTCTTTTAGGGGTTGCCCGGCTTGGGCTAAGCCGCACTCGCCGCGACACAGTAACACATAATACCCGTGATTGTGTCAAGAACCCCAAGACGGATAAAGCTGGAGAACAATCGGAATCTGATCTGCCAGCTGCAAGATCTGCAATTCAATGAGCTCAATATAATCGCAATCTGTTATAGACGATCGATGTTTTCTTTATGTTTGGCAAATGTCTCAAAAAGTAATTCAAATAAACAGACTGGAACTTTATTAATCATTATTATTTATCGAACAGATGCATCTAGTGTCATAGTTCGAAATCGATTGTTTTGTCGCCATCTTGTTGTTGATGCTACAGATTGATATCACAAACAATCGATATACCTATGTGATGCATTCACTGGCATAGCTCATCTTGATTTCCGCATATGCTCAGTAATATTCTTCATGTATTTTAATAGCAATCGATAAAATGAAAACTTATCGATCGCAAGACGTGCGATTATCTTTTATCTAAAGAGAAAGCACAAAATGATATGTTAGAATCGAGCTAATCGCTGCTCGTTTCGATTAAAGTAATTGTGGTTTATAAATAAATCGATAATGCGAGATAGATGCAAAGAAAGAGAGCTATGGAGTTGCAAAGAATAACGATTAACTGGCCTATGGATACTCTTGATCGATTTCCTGTATTTGCATATTGAATCGTTGTCATTTTCATTATTACGATCGTTTCGCTCGACTTTCTACGGGAGCAGCCGACGCCGGCGCTGGCGGCGATCTTCTGAGCCAGCCCGCCCAATTAGTCGCTGTCAATCTTGTTATCGATAACGAATCGATGTCAATTTGCACAGCGTGGAGAAATGTTATGTTAATTGCCGCGTGCCACTTGCAATTGTTGAAATGTTCCACATTTTATTATTGTTGCCTGCTCTTGCTCTGCCTGTCGCTTTCATTGTTATCACTTTTATTCTCATTGTTTGGCTTGTAATCTGCAGCAGCTGGCAAGGAACGCACCCACACGTCAGTAATCGCAATCGAGTTTTATCGAGTATTCATCAGCTTTGTCTTTCTCCAGCCGAAGTTCTGATCTGATCTGAACTCTCCCACTCCCACTCCCACTCTCGCTATCGATATCGAGCTGCTATCGAGCTACAGTCGCTCCTTTCACTTTATATTCACAGCATTCACACATGACTCGTGCGAGTGCAAGTGAAGTTTATCAATTGACAATTGGGAAAGAGCGAGAGTTCATGTGATTGCAAAGCGGCAAATCGAGTCAATTTAAGCGAGCAAAGTGACCAATCGAAGTCAAGTAGTGAAATTGTCCTTAATATTCATAAACACTCATTTGTGCACTCGTGAATGGTCATGAGTGCGACTGCCACAACTACAGGCTGTCGTTGTGGTGTGGGCAAACCTTATAGATTTCACATAATGCAAAGATAACTCTTCTTAAAAGACGAAGAACTCTTGAAGCTCGGGAACTGAGATTGAATAGAAACTGAATAGAATATTCAATTCAATTTGGAATCAACTATTACACGAATGTTTTGAGTATATTTTGAGTATATCTACATATGTATATTGTGGCTTACAGAGTAGTATCTAATCGATAATCACTTATAATTTTAGCCATATTATATTTAGAGATTAAAGATACTTTTTTTTTTTTTTTTTTTTTTTTTTATCATTTCCATTGCCAGATAGATGGGTTAAGTTCAACCGGATCTACGAGATTGTAGTCTGGGTCGACTCTTTCTCTATTTATCCATAAAACCTCAGATAACTTTAAAAATTTATGCTGACTTTGGCAGTAGTTTTTTTTTTTTTTGTTTTTTTCGCCTCGGATTTGCTTGGGTTTTGGTCTGTTTTCGGGTCGGTTTGCGGTCGCTTGTTTGCCCCGCATGTGTGTGTGTGTGTGTGTGTGTGTGTGCCAGTCGCGGCTTTCTTGTAAATGAAATGGAAAGTGGGATTAGTTCGCGAGTGACGGTGTGTCTAGTGAGCTAAGTGAGAAGGAGGAATGAAAAAAAAAAACACAAGCACGTACACCAAGATCATTAACATAGATGTAAATGCCAGTAAATACTGAAATAAATACCAAAATAAATACCGACTGTCGACAGTCGAAACTGGGCTAGTTGGGAGCGTAAAAGTGTAAAATTTGTAGGCGAGTTCCCGTTGAGGAGATGTCTTCCAGGTAGAATTGATCGCAGCGGGGCAGGCGTTGAAAGCGAGAGTGAGCAAGAGATAGAGACGAAGATACGCATGTACGAAGACGAAGATAAACGCTTTGTAATGAGACTTAAAAAGCAATGCACACACACACACACACACACAGCACGGTGTGTACTCTGCTGGACAATAGACCAAGCCGGCAGAGATGTTGGCGTGGGTGGGAAACCAAGTTGGGGACAGAGGCACGAACTTTCTTCTTCGATGTTTCCGCTGCCTCATCGAGTGCATTGTTGTAGCTTTTCTTGTTGCTGTTGTTGTGGCTGTTACTGTTGCCATTGTTGCTGTTGCTGTTGTTGTTGCTGTTGCTGTTGCTGTTGCTGCACACCCACATCAGCGTAATTATCTTGGTCGTGGTCTTCGTCGTCATCGCTTACCCTTGTTAAATACAAACACACATGGGCACACACACATGGGCGCACACATGAGCAGATCGTATTATTTGAAACGTATGTCAGGGCCCGCGCACAGTGGCGCCAACCGAACGAAACACGAGGTTAAATTATGAAACTTATATGATATATAAATTATATATAAATTATGAAACGAATTACGAAATAATTCGAGTGCAGCATATAAAATTAAACAAATATTGATCTGAAAATCATTGAGTAATTCATTGAGATATTCTAGAAATGTATATGATTTTTATAAGTGCTTATTGAAAAAATCAATTTTTTTCATTGAAAATGTTAAATATCATTCAAAAACTTATTTTTAGTATTACCTAGGGAATTATTTTTATTATTAGACTATTTATGTGCAAGTTAGTTAGCGCTTGAGCTGCTAATTCATTCCTTCTTATAATTTTTCGTGACTTACGTCAATTTCTGCCATGTAAACACGCTTTAAGCAATTTATTACTTAGCAAATTAAAAAAAAAATTAACTTACTTCTATGCTTAACTTACTTTATATATATATAAGAAGTTTCTTCAAATCAGGCAACTTTTTATTGCTACTCATGCTTGGCTCCATGTTCAGCTGCCTGGCACCACTGTGCAGCTGGTTGTGTGGCTGTTGCCGTTTGTTGTTTTCGACTAGTTTTTTCTGTTTTTTGCCTGCCTGCCTAAATGCTTGGGGATGGGGCCTCAGCTGGAGCTGGAGCATGAGGTTTGAGGCTCGTGGTTGGAGGTTTTGCCTTCGGTTCGGTTCGGGCCACGTTCGTGTGGCGGCTTCGGATTGGGTTGGCCCGAACGGGCGTAGAAACTACGCGCTGATGCTCATTGTTTGCCGGTGTTGTTGGTTGTTATTGCTGTTGCTGTTGCTGCTGTTGTTGTTGCTATTTTGCCGGTGTTGGCGGCAACAGCAACAGAGCAACAGCTACGGCCACAACACTTGACACACCCAAAGGCGCCGGCACTTGCCAGGCGCACTTTCACGAATGCCGAACCAAGTCGACTAATCCGTGTTGTGTTTGCTTTTCTCATTTCTGTTGTGTTGTTTCTGGCTTGCGCTTTCTAGATGGAGGAGATAACCGAGGCCGAGGACTGCGCCGCGGCCTCGCGTCGCAACTCATCATCGGCTGCCGCGGGTGCATCCTACAAGCCCATCGCACCCGTGGCCAGCTACAGCGAGAAGGCGGTGGGCAGCTCCCCGAAGCATCTGGTCAGCACACTCAGCTCGCCCATTGAGCCGCTGCTGGCGGGCGGCGTGTCGCGCGAGCATGCGCTGAAGTGCGAGATCGAGCAGCTGCAGGAACGACTGAAGGACACCGAGGAGCGTCTGGCATCGGTGCGAGTGCAGAGCGGCTCGCTGTCACAGACGCAGCGTGAGCTGCGCGAGCAGAACGGACGGCTGCAGGAGGAGTCCGAGATGCTCAAGCTCGATGTGCAGCATCTGCACGAATGTGCGGGCGTGCTGCGTACGGAGCTGCAGGCGGCGCGTCGCGATCGGGACGAGGCGTTGCAGCTGGAGCGCAAGCTGCGCGCCGAGCTGAAGGAGGCGCAACAGGAGCGACGCAACGCGGTCGACAGCAAGGAGAAGGATGCACGCATCATACAGGATTTGCAGCGACAGTGTCACGAAATGGAGCGCATACTGATGCGCAAGCATCCCGACTCGGTATCCGCACTGATTGGTAGGTTACATCTTGCCGTTGGGCCTGTGCCGCTCCAGACTTGACTTCTACTCCCATCTCATTTGTTTTCCCGCAGTTGCCTCGAAGCATCCGGGCATCTGCGCGCTCAACGATCAGGAGAACGTGAACAGTCGCAAGCTGCTCGAGCAGCGCATCGCACAGCTCGAGTCGGACGCCAAGGAGCAGGATTGCAAGGCGCAGCAGATACTGGCCAATGTGCAGGCGCGTTTCAACTCGGTGCAGGCCAAGTACGAGACGCACATTGGCGACCTGGAGACGCAGGTGCTCAAGTAAGTTGACTTCACAAACTCTTCTGCTCACTCCGCTGATCATGTCTTCTTACTCCGCTGCAGCCTGCAAGAGATCAACACGAAGCTGAACGAGCAGATCGAGTCCCAGGTGCGCACGCTGGATCGCTACATGCAGCGTCGCTCCGAGAAGTACTACAACAACTGCACGCAGACCGAGGCGGTCGCGGGTGAGCTGCCCCAGACGACGGACACGAGGGCCAGCAACGCCAGCACAGGCACCACCACGGGCACGCAGACGCAATCGAATGCGGGCGCAATGCGCGATCACAGCACCAACACGATCGGTTGCCCCTCGCCCAGCGTCATCTGCCAGCAGCATTTGCAGCAGCATCAGCAGCAGCAGCAACAGTTGCACTCGGCCGGCAGCAGCAGCACCAGCAGCACGGCCAACTCGACACC
Organism: Zaprionus inermis; assembly: GCA_018151445.1. Classification (NCBI taxonomy): domain Eukaryota; kingdom Metazoa; phylum Arthropoda; class Insecta; order Diptera; family Drosophilidae; genus Zaprionus; species Zaprionus inermis. The sequence continues at coordinate 7,985,361 of JAECXD010001052.1, forward strand.
GAACACATCGCGGCCCAACTCCAAGCAGAGCGGCACCCAGCGGCGCTCAGCGATTGGCTCCAAGCTGCCCATTTCACAGTCGGATTCCACGTTGTCACTGCTCAGTCATGGCCAGGCACAGGGCCAGGGTCAGGGCCAGGGTCAGGGCCAGGCTCAGGGTCAGGGCTATAGCGCTGCCAAGGAGGAGTCGCAACTGTTGAGCTCCGTGCGCAGCATGCGCGTCGATCTGGCGATCAAGAACAAAGCGATGCAGCGGCTCACGCGCGAGCTGGATGATTGCAAGAAGACGATACGAAAGATGCAGCGGGATCGCGAGAGCGGCGCCAGTGGACTTACTGCAGGTAGGCACAAGGTCTCTACATTTGCCGATAGTATGCGCAAGCGACTGGGAGTTGCTTAGTCGATAAGGGATTGTGGTCTATGTGTAGCAGAAACTTAGGTTGAAAATATTGTGCACAAAGTTCTTGAATTTGCCGATAGTTTGCGCAGTCGCTACTATCGATACAATTCGATTTTAGTGGCTTAAAAAGACTGACTGTATCAAAAAGAAGCTTAAACAGCCAATAATACTATCGATATATAACTTGACAATATCGATAAGAACCGGCAATAGTGAATACTATCGTTTAAAGTATTGTTTTCCAAAAATCGTATCGAATGTCTGACTAGAAAAGGTTCTTACATCGATCTAAGTTGCAATCGATAGTAAAACATGTAAGCAGCTTAAAATGCCAATATTAATATCGATATATAACTCTACAGTATCGATAAAGAACTGAGGCTACAGGCAATAGTGAATACTATCGTTGTTTTCCAATGATCTTATCGAATGTCTGGCTAAAAAAGATGCTTGCATCGATCTTAATCGCAATCGATAGTAAAACATGGAGTTAGAACATGTTATATCGATAGTTCTGCCTTCCTGGGAAAGTCTACACGTATTTTGTAGGCAGTAACTGCATTGAGTACTGCAGCGTGCAGGGTATTGCTGGGTACCCTGCGGCATTTGCCTACTGCGCAGTTCGTTTAGCTACGCTATCGGCGCAAACTGAGCGTGTGATCGATACCATTCGATAAAAAGCAACAGCTGCGAGTGAGGTGTGTGTGTGTGTGTGTGTGTCACTCGGTCGCCGGTGAGCGTCGTCGTCGTCGTCGTCGTCGTGTTTGGGTAGTATAATTTATGGACTTTCTCTGCTCGTCAGCACGTACAAGACACAAAGTCACAAGACGAGGCAACAACACGCAAATAAATTGCTGGAATAAATCATTGCACACGTTGCCTGTCCGCCGTTGCCCCGCCGCTGCCACGCCCCCGCCGCACGGTCTGGTATGAGCAGCTTCGGGCGGCCTCTTGACCGCACACTTTTTGCACTCGTTTCAAATGGTTGCGCGGCTGGAGGCGGAGGAGGAAGCCATGGGGCAGGGTGCTGGGTAACGGCCAATGGCCAACTTACGAGCGTTTAAGACGAAACACGTTTGAAAGAGCCTGAGCAAGTGCACCGCTCTCCATGCCTCCCCTGCCTGCCTGCCTGCCTGCCCGCCTATCTGCCCGCCCCCCTGCGCCCTGCCTGCCTGGCAAGTGGCATCTCGGGCACTTGGTTATGTCACCTGAGTGCGATCAGGGGGACTCGTTTATTTACATTTATCGATTTGAATTTGCTTAGTTTGTTTTATTTTTTTCGCTGCGCACGAGCAAAAGAAATGAGAAAGAAAAGAAAATTCGAAAGCGAAAGTCAAAGTCAAAGACAACGACGACAACGTCGGACCGGCCCCAGACAAACGACGCCAACAAGCTCAGCGTGTGTGTGTGGGGCCACTTGTAGAAGAAAGGCATGACGGTGAAGGGGCGGTGTGGGGGGGGGGGCGTTGCTTGCGCGGATTGGGCTGTGGCGACGGGGCATCCCATGGTGTCGCCGCGCGCATGCGCGCAAGTTTTATAATTTCATGTCTCGTTAGTCGCTTGTTTCCCTCCACGCTGGCCCGCCGCCCGCTCTCTGCTCTGCTCCTTCCTCTTCCCTTTCTTGTTTTCTTCATATTTTTCATAAATTAAAAAGCAACATAAATACCTTAAGCAGCAAGCGCAGTCCGTTAATAATAGCATCGACAACGACAACATTAAGTTACTATTTTAATTTCGAACGCGTGTTCAAATGCAAATTTCGAGCACATTTTGCCGACGAGAGTTATGTAATTCGCCGCGTCGCGTCTCACTTAATTATTATGTTGTATTTTCGTATTTTCGTATTTTCGTATTATCCATTTATGTCGTTTTCGAGCGTCTACGCTTTTTCTGTTGATGAGAAATTTGCTGCCCGTGTCCGGCCGCGTGCATTGAACCCTCTGCGTAATTGGTATCGCACGTGACGTGCAGCATTATGTAATGCCAACTGATAACAGTTACGTCCGATTCGCTTTGCCCTTTAGTTTACGTCATGCTCGTTTGTTATTCTACAAGATCAAAAGCTAAGCACAGCTACGGATACAAACAAACGTAGTTTTTTACTTGTTTCATATTTACAGCGAGTAAAAAAGTGATGCGGTGTTTTTTTACCCGTTCCTTTAAGTGGGTAAACCACACTCTCATTCGATAACTGATTCAGCGTGCTTCACAATTACGCCATAAATACATCAAATAAAGGCACGCACAAAGACACCGCATCACTTTTTGATACACTGCTTTTTTTACTCGGTATAATCCCGTTCTGACTTATGCTAAGCCATTTTGTTTCTCTGTCCGCAGCTTCTCGCTTGGACTCAAAGCTGCAGGGTAGCACAGGCAGCGTGGGAAGTGGCGTGAGCGGCATCTCGGCCAGCGGCAGCGTCTTGCAGCGACACTATATCGACCACATACCGGCCACAACGGAGACGCAGGCGCTAAAGGAGGCGCACAACAAGTATCATCTGCTGCAGAGCGACTATAAGACGCTGCACGACAAGCGGCTGCAGGACGTAAGTGTTGCGATTCTCCGTCTCATTCTGATGTTCATTCTGATGTTCGATTCCGCTCTCTGTTTCAGCTGAAGACGCTGCAGAGTGCCCACGAACGGGAGCTGGCATCGTGCAACGAGACTGTGCGCATTCTGCAGCAGCGACTCAATGAGCGCGAGGAAGCGTTTGCCACGCAGAAGCGTCGCAAGGTGCCCGGCGACTACTACGCCCTCAAAGCCAAGGTATAGGAGTGTCAAGTTGCAAGTTACTCAAGCCGCAAGCCAAATTCGAATTGCACCTAATTGCTGGAAATCGAGGATCGAGCTCGATTAGCGCTCCGAACTCTGATCTAATCGATTCAATATCTTTGTTCCGCTGCAGGTCTCGCTGCTGGAGCGACGCCACTCGGAGCGCGAGGAGCGGCTGCACATGCTGGTCGAGGCGCTGAGCAAGGGTCGTCTGAATGGCGCGCTGGAGGACATGCTGCAGGAGAACAACAACAAGTAGACAAGTGGCCTGGCAACCTGCTGCAATTAGTCCATAGTGGGGACGAGACAACTGTGTGTGTGTGTGTGCACGACTGCGTGTGTGTGTGTGTGTGTGTGTGCGTGTCGATGTGTATTCATTGGTTATTCGTATCGAATTTCCAAATTACACTCTATGTTTAAGCGATTCATAGATATTTTTATAAGTATTCGATGTGGACTAGTCCAGCAGCCAAATTGATTGTGTCACTGAAGATCTTGTCCAGGTGCAAGTAGGAAAAATGAATGATACTCATAACTGTAAGCAGAAAGCAACCCTATCCGTACCTATTGTACGGTACTCTATGTAGATCGTCAGTCAATTTCGAAGTAATGCTGAGTTGAACTGATCGGAAGGCTACGGCACGCCTTCCCCGGGAACTCACCGCAATTATTTGTATATACCACGAAGATAATTGTACTACGCCGTATTTCGAATTCCAGAAAAAAATCAAAATATATGTCAGTAAACTCTCCCTCCCCCTACCCCCTCATCTTCCGTTCACTGCCCACTGTGTGCAGCAAGGTCGAATTTTAAAAAAAAAAACTTGATGTAAACAATACGAGTTTTAGTGAAGAAAGTTATGATAGTTTTTAATATAATTAGGCGTATTTTAAAGTTGAAACCGAAAAGTGTTTGAAGCAGGCAGAGCACACGAAACCGAGAGAGACAGCGATAGAGAGCGAGGGAGTGCGAGAGAGTGCGTGAAAGAGAGCGAGCCAGCTCATGCACAAGAAGAGCGAAGTCGACTCGTTTCGTTGGCTCCGCCATGTCGATTCTGCCAATGAAGTTGTTCCGTCTGAAATGCTGCCAGTAGATGCAGCATCCAGAAACACACTATCCTAGTGTGTGTCGCGCCATGCGCTGTTGCAGCAGCATTCGCCACGGTCCATCCACAATTACAGAGTAATACAAGTTCGGCGCTATTTACTGGGTTACACTCGATTAATAGTGAAATATGCGTATTGAAATTAATCAATCAAGGAAAGAAACAGAATAATAAACTAAACTAGAAATTAGCGCATGATCTAATCTAATCGTATCTCTTAAATCTTAATGTTTTAAAAGACCCGCAGCCCAGGCATTCCACTTGTAATGTGCGCTCTAAGTGCACACAGCCGCAGCAAGGTCTCTCTCTATATATACATATATATAAGTAAAATACAATACAGTCAGAGAATTAGTCGATTTTAGATTGTTCCGAAATGTTCCATATTCACACAGCCCGTAAATCTCGAATCCTCTACAAGCCCACGCAGGCCTACAACTCTAAAGCGTTGATTATACTTAACTCGTGTATCCCAGATACATTCGGGGCAATTCAGGCATTTTTTCGAACTGATTAGGGGGCGTCCAATAGTCGTGTATGCTCGATTATAGTGTTCTTATTAGTTGTAAATCAAACATTCGGTAAGAGTATGCTGCATTCGTAGTATGTTCAACTTTGAAAAAGTTATGTAAGCAACCAAGTGAAATCCATGAATTAATGTCAAATTGCATAATTGTATAACAAAATTAATGAATAGCAAAAATTGCAAAAACATAATACTAAAGCGAAATTGCGAAATTGAAACAGAAAATTTAATCGTATGAAAATAAACTTGAATTTACAGTTATTTCTTTGTCTTTATTGTGTTTTTTTCGGGCCAATTAAGTCATGTTCGCGAAACTGTCCGTATGAACACACAGATCTTGGCTATTATAAAGGCAAGAGATACAAAAGCTGGCTAGAAATATGCTCTTATTCATGTTCGCGAAACTGTCTGTATGAACACACAGATCTTGGCTATTATAAAGGCAAGAGATATAAAAGCTGACTAGAAACATGATCTTGTTCATGTTCGCGAAACTGTCTGTATGAACACACAGATCTTGGCTATTATAAAAGCAAGAGATATACAAGCTGGCTAGGAACATGCTCTTTTTCATGCTCAATACTTTCCAATAAAAAGCCGATTCTTTCTTCGTTTGCTCAACACGTGAATAAGTTTAATTTATTAGGGATTTACGAGTATAGGTGTGATTAAAATGCTTTCAATAAGGGGCGGATGCCGAACGAGGCAACTCTTTCCCCAATGTGTGTGTGTTTTTTCTTGAATTATTTGTGGATATTATCATATGTGCTTCTTGTATCGTCTTTATAGCATGGCATATAACAGGATAAGTTTAGTATGATTATATTCGTATATAGTATTGAGTACTTTGAGTATGGATTAAGTGCTACTCGAATCTTGAATTAGAAGACATCGTCAATCTGCTGATAATACGATCCCAAACAACAGCAACATTTAACTACGGCTTTCGACCGTTTAGGGATAAGGGTAACATCTTGATAGATTTATAGAGTTTTGTATAGTGTATAACATATAGTAAAGTGCTCGATTAACATTAACTTGGGTATACAACTGTAACTGTACTAATTTTCCAATATATTAAAACATGATTAAGTTGTTGTTTATGTTGTTTTTGGTTTTGTTTTTCCGTTCTCCATTGTGTCGATTCACTTTATCCATGGTAGTAGGGTAGTCGATAGTGTCATGCTGTGGTCCGTTGGGCCAGTCGCGAGTGCTCTCACTCGATTGAAGTCCGGTTCCGGTAGGGGCGGGGAACGAGGCAGCCAGCTTACCTTCCGATGGCGACTCCCAGACTCGTGGATTCTGCTCCAGCTTGGGCCACCTTGCCGCACCGCGCCGCAGCGCACTGACGCGGCCTGTGCGGCGGCAACGGCCACTCGACGTCAAGGTGCACGTGAACGTGCACGCGCGCCCTCGCTGCGAACGTAACTGCGAGCGAGGTGGCCAGCCAGTTGCGCCTTTTATAGCCATATTATAGCCATAGCCATTGCCTGGCATACGCTTGGGCACATCTGCGATGTGCTTGTACACAATTTCACGCCCAGATGCGCATCAATCCTTATTCATTTATTTAGCAGCCATCGACATCGCCCGCCATGGAGAGCCAACATATTGTTCATTGCACTTTAATTCGATTTTGATTGAAGCACTCTTATCGCAATTGTGCACCCGTCCCCGGTGCGGCTCGAGAACTTGAGGCTTAGGGTTCATGAGCGTTTCCAGCTCGGTTCCGCCATGCTGTATGTGTTGTCTACCACGTACAGGACACTGGACCGGGTGTTTGCCGGTAATGACGTCACTAAATAAATTGGCACAGTTCGCTTTCATTCATAAAATTGTGATTTAGAAACGAAACAAACGCAGCTGACGCACTCTATCCAGCTGACGTAGAAGAAGCTCCCGGTCCCGGTCCCAGTCGAAAAAGGTCGCAATTTACGGCAAGCACAATGCCAAAACGCATTGGTGCACATGTGCGATAAGCGAAATTGAATCAATCAATGGGATATTGCGGCCGACTAGTGAATGTGCCAATAGGTTTTGCGTGGGCGGGCTTGGGCTCGCAGGAAGCGAGCACGCAGCGTTTTTCGTATAAAAACCATGCGTTGCGGCTGGGAAAATCATTCAAGTCTCGAACAGCGATTGGCCTAGGTCGCATAGCCTCGTCACACATCCAGTTAACTGTTCAATACCAGAAGCAACCAGCACGCTAGCATGGCCGCTAACCCTCGATGGCTGAGGGTCAACATACTTATATTGCTGCTTCAGCTGGGAAGATTACCGCTTGCGCTGTCCAGTGTTAGTTGGAGTCGTTTAGAGACCGATCAGCAGGTCTGTGGCATCCGTGCTCGGCATTGCACCGCCCACGTGTCGCAGCGAACTATGGAAGACCGACGCGGTGAGCTGGACGCATACGACGAGCATCTTGTTTATAGACAAATTTCCGAGCGGATTGACAAACATCAGCGACTTGGCGAAGCTGAGCAACTGCGTGAATCTCTCACAGACAAGCGAGAGCGCTACGATCTGTCCCGCCGTGTGGAACCATCCGAGAGTCGGCGCAATAGTTTTCAGCGAGAGGAACGAGGTCAGCGTCTTGAAGAAAGACGTGATTCATTTGATTCATCGCGCAGACAGGACCGTGAAGACCGTGATATTTCGCAACTGGCGGAAGAGCGACAGAATCGAGACATCAGCGACATCCCTCAAAGGATGACACGCGAAGAAAGCATGGAAACACGAAAGGATAATTCCCACCGTGAAGAACGAGACGATCTTCGTCGAAAAGAGCGAGAAGTATCCCGCAGAAACGAACGTGACAGCCGAGAAAGCGCTGAACATCTAGAAAGGCGAGTTAGCCGAGAAGGTACTGACTCTACACGAGAAGATCGTGCCCGAGAGGATACTCGACGTGAAGAACGAGACGATCTTCGCCGTGAAACCCGGGAAGTTTCCCGCAGAAACGAACGTGACAGTCGAGAACGCGTTGAACAACTGGAAAGACGAGAAGGTACCAACCTTGATGAACTGGAAAGGCGAGTTAGCCGAGAAGGTACCGATCTTACACGCAGACTAACACGAGAAGATCGTGCCCGAGAGGAAACTAGACGTGAAGAACGAGACGATCTTCGCCGTGAAACCCGAGAAGTATCCCGCAGAAACGAACGTGACAGTCGAGAACGCGTTGAGCAACTGGAAAGGAGAGGCAGCCGAGAAGGTACTGACTCCACACGGACTCTAGCACGAGAAGATCGAGCGCGAGAGGAAACTCGACGTGAAGAACGAGACGATCTTCGCCGTGAAACCCGAGAAGTATCCCGAAGAAACGAACGTGACAGTCGAGAACGCGTTGAACAACTGGAAAGACGAGAAGGTACCAACCTTGATGAACTGGAAAGGCGAGTTAGCCGAGAAGGTACCGATCTTACACGCAGACTAACACGAGAAGATCGTGCCCGAGAGGAAACTAGACGTGAAGAACGAGACGATCTTCGCCGTGAAACCCGAGAAGTATCCCGCAGAAACGATCGCGACAGTCGAGAACGGGTTGAACAACTGGAAAGGAGAGGCAGCCGAGAAGGTACTGACTCCACACGGACTCTAGCACGAGAAGATCGAGCGCGAGAGGAAACTCGACGTGAAGAACGAGACGATCTTCGCCGTGAAACCCGAGAAGTATCCCGCAGAAACGATCGCGACAGTCGAGAACGGGTTGAACAACTGGAAAGGAGAGTCAGCCGAGAAGGTACTGACTCCACACGAGAAGATCGTGCCCGAGAGGATACTCGACGTGAAGAACGAGACGATCTTCGCCGTGAAACCCGAGAAGTATCCCGAAGAAACGAACGTGACAGTCGAGAACGCGTTGAACAACTGGAAAGACGAGTCAGCCGAGAAGGTACTGACTCTACACGAGAAGATCGTGCCCGAGAGGATACTCGACGTGAAGAGCGAGACGATCTTCGCCGTGAAACCCGAGAAGTATCCCGCAGAAACGATCGCGACAGTCGAGAACGCGTTGAACAACTGGAAAGACGAGAAGGTACCAACCTTGATGAACTGGAAAGGCGAGTTAGCCGAGAAGGTACCGATCTTACACGCAGACTAACACGAGAAGATCGTGCCCGAGAGGAAACTAGACGTGAAGAACGAGACGATCTTCGCCGTGAAACCCGAGAAGTATCCCGCAGAAACGATCGCGACAGTCGAGAACGGGTTGAACAACTGGAAAGGAGAGGCAGCCGAGAAGGTACTGACTCCACACGGACTCTAGCACGAGAAGATCGAGCGCGAGAGGAAACTCGACGTGAAGAACGAGACGATCTTCGCCGTGAAACCCGAGAAGTATCCCGCAGAAACGATCGCGACAGTCGAGAACGGGTTGAACAACTGGAAAGGAGAGTCAGCCGAGAAGGTACTGACTCCACACGAGAAGATCGTGCCCGAGAGGATACTCGACGTGAAGAACGAGACGATCTTCGCCGTGAAACCCGAGAAGTATCCCGAAGAAACGAACGTGACAGTCGAGAACGCGTTGAACAACTGGAAAGACGAGTCAGCCGAGAAGGTACTGACTCTACACGAGAAGATCGTGCCCGAGAGGATACTCGACGTGAAGAACGAGACGATCTTCGCCGTGAAACCCGAGAAGTATCCCGAAGAAACGAACGTGACAGTCGAGAACGCGTTGAACAACTTGAAAGACGAGTCAGCCGAGAAGGTACTGACTCTACACGAGAAGATCGTGCCCGAGAGGATACTCGACGTGAAGAACGAGACGATCTTCGCCGTGAAACCCGAGAAGTATCCCGCAGAAACGATCGCGACAGTCGAGAACGCGTTGAACAACTGGAAAGGAGAGTCAGCCGAGAAGGTACTGACTCCACACGAGAAGATCGTGCCCGAGAGGATACTCGACGTGAAGAACGAGACGATCTTCGCCGTGAAACCCGAGAAGTATCCCGAAGAAACGATCGTGACAGTCGAGAACGCGTTGAACAACTGGAAAGACGAGAAGGTACCAACCTTGATGAACTGGAAAGGCGAGTTAGCCGAGAAGGTACCGATCTTACACGCAGACTAACACGAGAAGATCGTGCCCGAGAGGAAACTAGACGTGAAGAACGAGACGATCTTCGCCGTGAAACCCGAGAAGTATCCCGCAGAAACGATCGCGACAGTCGAGAACGGGTTGAACAACTGGAAAGGAGAGGCAGTCGAGAAGGTACTGACTCCACACGGACTCTAGCACGAGAAGATCGAGCGCGAGAGGAAACTCGACGTGAAGAACGAGACGATCTTCGCCGTGAAACCCGAGAAGTATCCCGCAGAAACGATCGCGACAGTCGAGAACGGGTTGAACAACTGGAAAGGGTGGAGCGAGATGTCTCACGAAGAGAGGTTCGCGGTCGAAGAGAGTCGGATGGTGCAGCTCGTAGGGAGGAGCGCGAAGCTGATGAGCGAACGATTGCTCGGCAGGAGTTGAAGAGTGCAGAAGACATGCCCCGATACGAATATATTCAGGAGAGTGCAAGGAAGCAACACAGCTACGAGAAGCAAGGTCTGTACTTTGCTGCCCAAGCGCTGCTGCTGCTGTTCATTTACTCGAAAATCAACGCAGGCCAAAAGGGAATCAAGCTCGGGTGGGTAATTAGGTGTTAATTGCTGCTGCGGCGTTGTCTAATCAATTGACCCCCATATCCCTCTTTACAGTAACATGATGGGAGGTCATTTCCAGGGCCTGTTTCATCCGGGAAACCCGTAGGCAAGCATGTGCTCGCAACGCAAACCTGTTCGACCTGAAGCCGAAGCTGAATGACCTGAAACGCATAAGTACCTAAGAGACCGCAAATCACAAATCGAAGCGGAGTGTGCAGCTGAGATATATGCATATGTGTATGTCGAAGTTGTCTGTAGTAAATCCCATGTACAATTTAATCGAAATGTTACTGTAACTGTAAACTAAAATGCAAGCTTAATGCACGAAGCAAACGAATATAAGTTATACATAGTTGAGCATATAAGCAAATGTTCTTACGATCCCTACGAGTTTCCAGCCTGCGGTTGCCCGAAAATCACAAATAATTGGAGCGACAAGCCCCTGACTGTGCTACCTTTCCACGCTGCCCCGCACAACCGCTCCTCCCTAGCACCGTACAGTTGCCTAGTTGCACGGAATGCGGGGCGTGGAGCATGCGAATGTGAATATTACCCGAGCACTTGGCACAAGTGGGAAGCCCTCACATCCCATCCCCCCCCCCACCTCGCCAGCACACACAAAGCTGAACTGGAAAATTATTATTGCGATTTTCCATGTCGGTTGGTCTGGTTGGCTGGTTGACTACATCCACAAAGGCGGTCCTTGTGTGCCGGGCACAAATGTTGTTGATAAATTTCTCACATATCAGATGCCGAGCCGTACTTCGGACGGGACTGAGCGGGACGGGACTGGACTAGACCGGACTGAACTGAGCTGGCTGAGCGGGTCTGTCTGGCCCCGGCCAGGTCTGATCTGGCTCGGTCTGGTCTGGTATGCGTCTTTCCGGTTTTCAAAAGGATTTCCCCAGGAGAGCGAGGCAAGGCAGTAAGCCATCCTTAATCAGTGAAACCAACACAAATTTCACTCAATTTTCTCCTATTGGGGATTATTTTCTGTGTGTGCAGGGAACTTATGTTGTGCACGGCACACACACACACACACACCCGCTGACACACACACACCTTCTATGGTGTGCAGTCTGTTTGCAGTTCACGTTGCTCTTGCCACTTTTCCAAGCAGATAAAGCCGACAAATGCTACAGTTATGAGCGAAAATATGTGTGCGCCTACTTAGGTGTGTATGTGTGTGTGCGAGTGTGTGTGTGTGTGCGTGTGTGTGCCTAATTAGTGCACAGAAATCTACAGCAATCTCAGCTGTAGTGACCCACACGAAACAGGAAACAGGCCAAAGCCGATTTTCAGGGTACTCTGCGCGCCCACGTTGGGCGCCCTAAGTTCAGTTTAGCCAATTAAGACGCATAAGCCGATTGATTATCAATATACCTCGTCGTTTGATTGTTATATTATGGCCAAAAGCCAAGGGCCCCGAGAGGCTCTCAACTATTTATGTTGGAACAAATTTTGTTTTTACGAGCTTTCACAGCCCACGCTTGTGTGTGCACAACACAAACACACACACACACCCGCACACACGGCCGCCGTGCGAAGTGGAGACACTCGAAGCAAGGTTATTCGATATTAAAACACCACAAAAGCGCAATAAACCAACAAGAAAACATCATAAAAAATTGAGTTTTCAATATTTATTCGAATTAAATAATTCACGCGCGTTGCCCGTTGCCGGAGTCGAAGTTGGAGCCGGAGTCGAGCAGCTTAAAACCGCACAGCCCGGCTACGTTGCCAGGCACACGCACACACACACACACACACATACACACACACACACACATACAGACGTATAGGGGGACTAGACTTGCTTCCGGAAGGGCTCAAGCAGAGCGCGAGGCAAAGGCAAAGGCAAAGGCAAAGGCATTACGAAGTTTGAGTTCTGAGGGCCGTTTGGGGTTTGGTACGTATGGCATTTTACGAGCATTTGAGGTTTATTTTATGCTTTTAACCACACACCCAAGCACAAGCACACACACGCACACCTCGCCCGAGCATAATGCAAAACAACATAAATTTTGTGTCAGAAATCATAAATTTCAATAAAAATAAAAGCAGCGAAGCGCCAAATAAATACACGAAGTGACGGCGAGCAGGAAGAAGTTTGAGCAGAGCAGCAGGCAGGGCCAGCTGGCAGCATGGACGGGGTAGCAGGCGGGCACGCTAGAGCGCTCCCCATAAGGCAGCAAGTGCCAAGACCATCAGTTAGTATACGGCTCAGATAGATAGCGCGCGTGAGTCGGGCGAGACGCCGTGTTGCAGTTGCCCGGCTACGTAAGTGGATGCAACAGTTGCAACCTGGTCGACACCTTCGACTTACACATGCCCAGGCCAAAACCGTTAGTTGCCCCGCGGCCATTGTCGGCTTTAACGAACGTGTCATGCTTCTGCTGCGTTTCCGCTTTGCACTCGCTTCGTGCATTGAGATTACACCTTTTATTCCCTCTCTTTCTTTGCTCTCTTTCCGCGTCGGCGAGCAGAAAGGCGCCTGGCAAGGACGTGACCAATCCGTATACACATTAAGAATCACTTTGCTTCCATTCGACTCAGAAAACGAAAACGCATGCAAAATTCAAGCGGGAAAAGTGCAGGCAGCAACTAGTATGCCAAGTAGACTGCATAAAAGATTGACGCTCGATTGATGTTCGATTCCTGTTGAGAAATAATTAATTTCTGCAAAATAATACTGAACTGAAGATGATAAAAATACTGTGATATCTGTGTGTCCTTCTTTAAATGTATTTCAGTTCGAATTCCCAAAACAAAATGTGGAGTGGAAAATATTTACGAAACTCTGCTATCAGGCACATTAGTTGGTTTGCTAAAAGGATACATAAGGAATCCAGAGTGGGTGCAGGCGTCACCCGGCCAATTGGCTTACTCAGCGGGATATCAAGAGAAATAACGAGCCGAGATCACATCGAGGACGCCTCTTTATAGACAACTCTGGCGCGGGGGACTGTGTAATACAATTCGAGGCAAATCGATGGGCGTGCCAATGGAGCTGGCTCTATGCGTGGGCGTGGCTTAGTGCGTGTGGCTGCCCAGGGGGGAAAGGGAGGAGGGGAGGAGGGACAGGGAGCAGGACTGCCTGTGCTGACATTTGCTGGCAATTTTATAAATTATCAATTTCAACGGCAACTGAGCAGCGAGCGAATAAATAAATACATAAATAAAAGAAATACGTGAAATGGAAAATGGGAAATGGAAAATCGTTGCAAAAAAAAAAAAAAAATTGTGAAATTGCAAAAACTGGCGAAATTGGTAAAAATTCGTGAGACCGCAGCCAGGACAAAAAAAAAACCGAATAAAAACAGACACCCCCTTGCAAAAAAAGAAAGCCAAAAAAAAAAAGAAAATGCTGAAAAAATGCGAAGCAATGAAAATGAAAATTCACCGCAAGTTGCCATTAAACGTCAATGGGAAATCGGGCCAGAAATTGTTAGATTGCGTCGAGATGCCGGAGATGAAAGAGCTGCAGCCGTAGAAGGAGCTAGAGCTGTAGCTGGAGCCGCAGTTGTAGCTGAGGCTGCAGAAAGATGTCGCCAGATGAAATTGAAGACAGCGACGCCCTAAGCGAAATGTGCAGTTAAATAAAAATCAAAGCGGTTTACGTTATCAGCGACGATTTGCTGTGGCTGCCGCCTGCCTGCCTACCCTACCTACCCCCTTCCCCCACCCGCCATCCCCGGCTAACTCCGCTTGCCATTGCTGCTGCCCATCTTCGATTGCGATTGCGATTGCCAGCGCAAGTTGCGTTGACAGCGTCCCGAACGTTTGCATAATCCCCCCCTCCCGTCCCGCCCCCGCCCCCGCCCCCGCCCACGCCCCTGCCTTGAGCTGCATTTTGTGCGAGCAAATGCGAAATTGGTTTATGCAGCTGACTTTTATGGGGCACGGCACGTCAGAGCGGAGCCGGGCAGAGCGCACGCAGCGTCGCATTTGCAAATGGGGCAAACTTTGACAGCGCTTGGGTCTGGGCAAAATTCCTAAATAGAATCGAGCGATGTTGTGCAGCACTTGCAGTTCCGTGTTGCAGTCGATGCGGAGCGTGGGGACGCGGGTGTGGCAGTGGGTGCAGTGCAGCATCCATTGCAGTCGTGCAAATAAATTTGCTGTTCACGTAGAGAGAGGCAAAGCCGTTTGCACAAGCACATGCAATCATCCACAAATATTGTCTAAGCGGGCACCCGATCCCGCCCCCAGCCCACCTGACTCACCTGTCTGCCACATCTGCCACGCGCGTGTGTGTGTGTGTGTGTGTGTGTGTGGCTGTGTGTGTGTCTGCCCCGCGACGACTGCAAAGTTTTGATAATCCATGGCGCGTTGCTGAATTGATCAATTGGAAAGCAGCCGCAGCAGCCGCAGCAGCAGCCGCATGTCAATTGGTAGGCCCGTAGGTGCAGCGGATAGTAGCACATAGGTAGCTGCCCCAGCTGCACCCCCCCCCCCTCCCCCGCCGCCTGCCCGTTGCCCGGCACAAGCCGCACTGCTGCGCTGCTGCTGCTGCCCACATCCGTTGATGACATTTGCTGGCGCGCTCAGCTCTCACCCCCCCTACTGCCGCTGTCTGACAGCTGCCCCAGCGCTCACCCCACCCCTACCCCTGCACAGCTGCCCCTCTGCCCACCTGCCACGTCCTTGAGTTTTATGGGATTTTTAGATATTTATAGATTGCGCTCTTACAATCGCTTTGCTTTTGCTCTCTGTCTGTGCTTGGCTGTGTGTGCACACTCCTACGCTGCCACCCCCCCCCCACACCCCTTCTGTGCCCCCTTTGCACCCTCTCGTTGCGCAACGAACCATAAAAAATGGCTGCATTCGCTGCTGCTGCCTTTGGTCAGTGCGAAGGCGGCAAATCAAAGTCAATTTGGCAAAGATCTTGGAGTCGCCCTCAAGTGGCATGGCATGTCCTCGTTGCAACCACAAAGCGTTGCCTGCTCCTGCTCCAACTACAGCGCTTTCTCTGCCGCTGCGCTTCCTTCTACTCCTGCCTTCCTCGCTGCGCAAACCATATGCCATAGAACACGCCCACAGGCTGAGGACTCCGAGCATATTGGAGCACAGCGCAGGAGCAGCAGCAGCGGGAGTAGCGGGAGTAACGGGAGGAAACTGCAATTGTTCCCTCCACCTGTGCAAGGAAGTTGGCCAAACAAACTGCTTGTGCCGCCACTTGGCGATGATTTCAAGATTTCAAATACTTTTTCTTGGCAATTCCTTGGAAATCTTGGTACGTTATGGAAGAAACTATGGAAGCAGATATTGAAGTGATAAGCAAGCTTGGTCGAGTGTGCTTTGTGGATGTGAGTATGGTATGCAAGGAAGCCTTCTGGATATGCAGTGTCTCCACAACGAGTATAAAAGCGATACATCGAAAAGTGATGCGGTGTTTTTATACCCGTTACTTGATTTGCAGTTCGTTTCAGGTACTTTGATTTGATGGATTCCTTTCCATGGAATGTAAGTAGAATATTACTTTATACTGCTCGATATACTGTGATAATCCATGCCTTGAGGGAAGTCTTCTGAGTATGCTTTACAACGAGTATAAAAGCGATACATCGAACAGTGATGCGGTGTTTTTATACCCGTTACTTGAATTGCAGTATTGCTACCCTTCGTTTCGAGTGCTTTGATTTAATGGATTCCTTTCCATGGAATGTAAATGGAATATTACTTTATACTCCTCGAAGGAAGGCTTCTGAGTATGCTTGAGGAATTGTCTTTACAATGAGTATAAAAGCAATACATCGAATAGTGATGCGGTGTTTTTATACCCGTTACTTGAATTGCAGTATTGCTACCCTTCGTTTCGAGTGCTTTGATTTAATGGATTCCTTTCCATGGAATGTAAATGGAATATTACTTTATACTCCTCGAAGGAAGGCTTCTGAGTATGCTTGAGGAATTGTCTTTACAAGTATAAATGCGATACATCGAAAGTGATGCGGTGTTTTTATACCCGTTACTTGAATTGCAGTATTGCTACCCTTCGTTTCGAGTGCTTTGATTTGATGGATTCCTTTAAATGCGGAATACTACTTAATACTCATTCAATAACTTAAACCCATACACTATTATATTCTATGCCCCGATGTAGTGCCATGTGTTGGGCTGTGAATGATGATAAGTATCCCATGGTAGTCTTCAAAGAGTTCCGATTGTGTGAAACGTAACTGACGTAAGCCTGGGTAAGCCTGCTCAAGAAGACATGCACAGACATGTCGTACGTGACGGTTTTGACGTCGACGCTTGCTAATTCCCCTCGACACACACACACGCGCACACTTCTTTACTCCCTCCCCCTACACACGGCTTATTAATTATATAGAGACCGCCGTGTTTACCGTGAAATCGCCGCTGCGGGCGCCGACTGCGGCAACACTTGCAGACACTGTGGCAGTTAATTAACATCGCTCACTGTAATCGTGGATTGCCAATTGCAGCTTTAAGCGAACAGTTACCTTTATCGCGCCGTGGTCGAGCACTGCATCTGACACCCTGCTCCCCTCGCTCTCCCCCCGCCCCCCGGACCCTGTAACCCCGCCTTTTGACCCTGTCGCCATGTTGGTCGGTTCAGAATTCAATTAGAAATTTACATGGAGTGACTGCTGTAGCATTTGCCGCCCGGCTGACCCGACGCCCTCCACCTGCCCGGGAGCAGCCTGCCCCTTTACCACCTACCCGCTCCCCCTGCCGTCAGCGAGGCAGGGAGGCAGGGAGAGGTCAGCTGGCGAGTGCGAACTAGCGTGCCCCTTGGCACATTGGCAAACGCGCTGGCATCGACTCACGCACACACACACACAGACACACACACACATACACACACTGAAGCACACACACTGGCACACACACTCTCTGACACACACTCGCACACACACTCGCCCATGCATTGTGCAGCAGAGCGTGTGGCAATTGAATTTTTGCGGCCACAGCTGCACAGTGGGTCAAAAAGGGAGGCACAGTGGACTAGGGGACAGCTCGGGCAGGAAAAAGGCGAGTGCGGCAGCTGCAGTAGAAACAGTTGGGAGTGTGAGTGTGAGAGGGAGAGAGAGAGTGCGAGAGTGCGAGAGAGATGGGCAAATAAAAAGGTGTTGATGGACTGCAACATGGCTGCACAAATTGCATGTTGCAACCGGGTTGAGGGTGGGGTTGCGCCCAGAGGGGGGGGAGATGGCCAGGTTACTGCTACATACCTGGGCATATGGCCAAAACTGTTGGATCACCGTTTGGCCAATGCGATGCGGCCGCATGACGTTGCAGCTAATTAAACGCGAAAATTGCATGAGGCTGCATGAAGCTTGGCTGCAAATTGTAACCGAAGCGCGCGAAAGGGGAGGAAGGCGGGAGGGAACGGGCAGGGAGCGGGGAGCAGGCAAGGGAGCAGCGAAGGGAGCAGCAATTGAAATTCAATTCGAGCGGCAGCTGCAAACAAATTGAATGCAACAACAACAACAGAAGGAGGAGGAGGAGAAGGAGGAGGAGGAGGAGGAGGAGGAAGAAGAGGAAGATGAAGAGGAGGAGGAGGAGGAGAAGGAGGCGAAAAGCTGCACGTGGTTGTGCATTAGAAACGCGGATGCGAATGCGAATGCGAATGCGGATGCGAATGCGGATGCGAATGCGGATGTCAGTGTTGCATTAGTTGAAATGGAAACCAGAACGTGGCCAGCAGCAGGAGAAGCGGCAGCAGCAGGAGCAGCAAGAGGATTGGCGAGGAAAGGGCGAGGAAAGGGCGAAGGCGACGTGGGAAATGGCGAGGTTCCACCTCGGGTGAAAGAGATAGGCGGGCAAGGAGCAGGTGGGCAGGGCGACAAGGGTGGCCAGGGGGGGAGGAGGGTCCAAGGGCTGGCAAGGCGTGCCACGGGAACTGCAACTGCCGCAGCGGAGCGCGCCGAATTAGAATGGAAAATAATTGCAGCCAGCGCCAACTGCTTTCAATTAGATGCAACGCGTTGCGCTCCGCTCGCGCTGCCCACCCGAGCCGCCCACCCGAGCGCCAAGAGCACCGTCACGGAGCTGGGCAGCAGCTAGCGGCAGCCGCCATCCGCCTGCTCCACCTGCAGCTACTCCTGCCTGCTCTAGCTCGCCTGCTCAGTCTTTCCTGCTCTGCCCTGCCTGCCCTGCCTGCCCTGCCCTGCCTGCCCTGCCCTGTCCTGCCTGCTCCCCAGTGCCTGCAGCTGCTGCTTGCTAATTATTGCTCCGCTGCCGACACACACACACACACACACACACTCTCAGAATGGAGCCAGCGCTTTTGGGTTTCCCCCAGTAGCCGGGGCTGCTGCCAAATTCAACAGTTGCAACTGCACCCGAGGGATGCATTTTGCTGCATGCCGCCGCGCGGCTGCTTTGTTTAACAGTTAAGTGCAATGCGGGGCGTGGCGGCGGCGAGGGCGTGGCTGCCTAAACAGCTGTCAGCACAGTGGCACACTTAACGTTCGTACCTCAGCTGCCACGTGCCAGCCGGCATCCGCGGCGAGCTGTGCCACCTATTCCCCCATCGCCTCCCTGAACGTGGCCAGTAAATCCGGCGTGTTGGGTTCGGCGGCGTCCACAAATCACTCAGTCGATATTCGGACTTCATTTGCGGCCCCGTTAGCTGCCACATAGTTCCTAGGGGAGTGAGCGAGATGGCGCGAATGAGAGCTCTGTCTCGCTCTAATTCTAGAATTGAATTTGCATAAAAAACATTGCATACTTTTTGGTGTCTGTGTGTCCACTGTCCTCATCGGGCACAAGCTGTGCCTGATGTCCACTTGCAGCTAATTGAAGCTAATCGTGTTGTCGAGTCGAGTCCACGCTCAGCTGGCATCGCTGCCGCTATACGCAGCAGCAGAGGCTGCTGCACTGAGCGAAATCAGTGCTGGAATCGATGACATTTAATACAACTATGAGTTGCTATGTTACTCGAAATTCTATATAATTAAATTCTATATAACAAGGAATTATTAATTAAGAATATGTGTAGCTAAAGGGATAAGCAATTAAATAAATATCAATAATAAATATAATATTAAAAAATATAGTGATTAAAATCAAACGTTTTTACAAACTACTTTTAACTGGTACGATCTTGAATGATCTCTGCAAGTATGATCTCAATTAAGTCGGTGTAGGATTTCAATTCGTTTTTTCATATTTAATAATATGCAATATTATATTTTATGGTTTTTATATTATATATATTTCTTTTTTTTGATTATACTGTATATATTATTATATATAGGCCTTCCATTTGAAATTGTACCATATATATGGCATACAATTTTTTAGTATTTAATATTAAATTCCAATTTTACATGGTATATATTCCATTTTATGCCTGAACTGCTCTTCGCCTATGTATGCACTCCCCTTGTCGCGCAGTGTAGTTGCGCATTCTGTGAACATTCCCAAAGCTTGGGCTAACAAACAGTCTGTGCGGGCATGGACAGGGCGGGGGCCAAGGAAGCTGCGCGGAGCGGGCGGCGGCAAACATAGTCGATTTGTTGAAAACAAAACCCCCATACAAACGTCGTCGCTGTCGTCGTCGTCGCCAACGAAGCCAAAGCCGAGCAACAACTTCGCCGCGAACAATTTGCGGCGAATTGGGAAAGCTTTGTGCGGTGAGCGGAGCGAACGAGGAGGGAAGCCTGGCCGGGTTCTAAGTCAAGTCGGGGCCACTTCCGGCAGTTGCTCGCGCTATGACAACATTGTGGGTGCGGTGTGGGAAGGGGGGGGCGGCTTGGGTTTTTGGGTACTGCTCCCTGCTGCGTGTTGCCCGACGCCTTTAGCCGGCTTGGCCAACTGTGGAAAGTTGGCGGCGGCGTTTACTTCGCTGTGCTTAACACTTTCCGCTTGCAAGTCGCAGACGCAGGAGCGGAGCGGCATGGAGCTGCCTGCCGCATGTTGCAAAGTTGTGCCGCCGCTGCCGCCGCCGCTGCTGCTGCTGCTGCTGATGTATGCTCATATAACTTTGCCACTAACGAGACTCATGAGCTGCATAGCAATGAGACTGGCGCCAGAACGTGGCGCTGGCCCACAAATAGGCGCCGCCAAGCGCGCTGTAATCACTGAGTCGCCCCCGCGCCTAAGCTCCCGCTCCCGCTCCTGCTCCTGCTGCTCAGCCCAGCAACAATGCTTCATTTGGCATTTATCGCAAAAATCCATGCGGGGCCATCAATCAGGCAACTGCGCAAGTGGAACAGAAGGCGGCTCGGTCGGGATGGGGCAACGGATGGATGGCTTCGTGCGGCCGCCCATGAATTCAATACGATTAATTTAGCAACTGATTTGCCGATGACGAATAACAATGCAACATAATGTGGCACAATTATTCATGCCATCGTCGCAGCTTCAGCGGCAACCCATGCTCTGCCCAGGAGTTGCCACTCCAGCTGGCGCCTGGAAAATGATTTGGGTTGCGTTGGTGCGAGCTTGGCTGACGTGGGATCCGGAGGGAGGGGCGGGTTGAGAGAGGCGTGTCAGGCTGTTGAGCTTGGACTTTGTTTCATGCCACACATTGAGAATTGAGAGTTGCCAAATAATGGGATCTGGGCCAATGTCAGGGTCAGCTTGTTCGATTGGAAAAGCCAAAAGAAGAAGCTAGGAGAAGCGTTACTGATCGACTGACAGATACCCAGTGTATTTGTTTGCGTAAGAAGGCTAGAAAAGAAGAAAAAACCTTGTCTCGACTGTTTGTCTGTCTGTTCGTCTGTCTGTCTGTTCATCTGTCTGTCCCACTGCCTGTCCCACCGTTTGTCTGTCCTACGGTCTGTCTGTCCTACGGTCTGTCTGTCCTACAGTCTGTCTGTCCTACAACTTGCCCTACTGCCTGCCAAATTACCCGTCGTACTGACTGTACAACTGTCTGTCCTACAGTCTAGCAAATTGTCTATTCCTCTGTCTGTCCAAGTGTTCTACTGTACGTCTGTCCAGCTAACTGTCTGTGCCAGGCATTCTGTCCAATTGCCAGTTTTCCGTCTGTCCAACTGTCTCTCCTTCTGTCCTACTGTCTGTCTAACCGTCTGCCTAACCGCATGTAAGTCTGCCAGGCTTTTCTCTTTTCTTCTCTACTTACTTGATGTACTTAAACAGTTTTGCATTAATGCAATGTATAATTGTTTTTTTTACAGTGTCTGCTCTACAAAACCGTCAACCATATCATATATTTTGATATACAGCTAGGTTTTCTTGGCTTAAACCTTTCGAGCTGCGTGTGAACAACATTCCCAGGGATTAACTATAATATTCATATCTAACTCTCTCTCTCTCTCTCTCTCTCTCTCTGGAACTGTGTAATATGTTTAGATAGGCATATCAAGTTTGTGAGCTTATCAATTGAACCGAAAACTAAGTCAACTCTACGCTGGCATCTTGTTTCGAGCCGTGTGCAAATTTCATCAAGATGCCTTGAGAAGTTCCCGAGTTCTTGTGGAACTGATGCATAACTCTGGCTGTAAACAATGTTGACAACTTCAGCTTCAGATGCAGAACCTGCTCAGCGTTTCCACGGTTTTGTTGGTTTGTCTTCCACTCCTTTCTTCTTCTTCCTCTTCTTCTTCGCCTTGTACACTCTCCGCCTTCCGCTTGGTCATTTTCCTTGCTTCTGACCAGTTGTCTTTTCAATTACCAACGAAATGCAGAAACTTAACCGGCAATTCACGGCTACCGACTCCGAGAGGCAGCTCCCCTGACCTCTCTGGCACTCCACTCCATCCCGCCCCAGTCGGTTGCGTTGCAAGTGCAAATTAGTCGAGAGTGCCAACAAATTTAACGAGCAAATTTACACTCGAGCAGCGACTTGCAGTGTGGCCTCCGCACCCAACCC
Source organism: Zaprionus inermis (assembly GCA_018151445.1). NCBI lineage: Eukaryota > Metazoa > Arthropoda > Insecta > Diptera > Drosophilidae > Zaprionus > Zaprionus inermis. The sequence goes on from JAECXD010001052.1 coordinate 8,007,639, forward strand.
AACCCCAGCCCCAGCCCGTCCCCACCCTACGCTGCTTCTTTCCACTGCTCCGGATGAGGCTTGGGCAAAAAGCGAAGCATCGCCAGCCAGTTGTAAATTTTGTGTTTGCGCTTCCGGGCCCCAAGGCAACGAGGCAGTTATTCTCTGTGAGTTTCCCCTTCTCTCTCTCTCCTTCTCTCCCTCTCTCTCGCTCTCTCGCTCTCTCGCTCTCTTGCTGTGTGTGTGCCTGTTTTAATTTAGGGAACACAGCACAGCAATTGCCCCAAAAAAGCCGTGGCCGTTGGCAGCTTCCTTCACTCCGGGTGTCTTATTACGCCGTCTGCAGCGGCGATGCCTCCTGGTGCCGGGGCTAAAAGTCGAGTCGAGTCTGGGAGCACGGTTGTAAGCCAAGGGCGTTGCCAAGTTTAACCTGCTGTGCGTATCGCCTATGCTGCTGCCCAGCGCAGGCCCAGCCGCGCCACGCCCAGACCTCATGCTCGGCTGCAGCATCTTCAGCGCGCGTCTTTCTTTGCTTTGGTGCTGCTTTAGTGCTTGGCCTCGGCCTGCGATTGCCAGCCTCCTGGCCAGAGACAACTGCAGAACCGGAAGAAGAGACGCGCAGAGCAAGGACAGAGAGATGGAGGAGAGAGAGAGAGCGAGGGAGGCATGGGGAGAGTCGTGTGTGTTTGTCGTTGAAATTGAATCAAAAATTAGATTCAGTCAGGTCGTGGCGGTCAGTGGGACTGCAGCGTCCTCTGCAGACGGTGCTAGCCGGAGGAACACACACACACACACGCACACACTGGGGCAGACCCCGCCGAACCCCAGCCTAATGTCAGCTTAGGCAGCAGCTCAGCTTTGGCCCTCGCTGCGGTATCGTCTCCTTGTGTTCCTTGTCCGTGTCCATGTCCGTGTCCTTGCCCGCTGCTCCACGTCCGTTCACACGTCCGTGTGCCTCTTCGGGTCCGGGTCTGCGTCCCGGTCTGGGTCTGGCTCTGGTTCCCAATTCGGGCCATCAGTGAACCCATGTCAACTTTAATTGAATTTGATAGAACAAATATTTAGCGGCATCGCGCAACATTTACACGCGGCCTACTTAGGAGCACGGAGAAGGGAGACACGAGAAGAGAGAGAACAAACAGCAAAAGTAAGAGTGGAAATCGAGAAAATCGAGGAAATCGATAAATTGACATGCCATAATTAAGGAAACACTCGTAGCTCGATATTGATATTTAATATTGACATTTGTCTTTACGATTTGCAATTTCGTATTCATTTCGATTGATTTTCTTCGCTTGCAGTTTTCCTTATTTTATTTGATTCCTTAATATTCACATTTATTCGAATTTCGCATATTTTCATTCATATCTATTGGCCTTCACTTTTCATTAGATTCGAATCTGCGCATTCACGTGTGTGTTGAGTATTCGCCGACGATTTCAGCGCGAGCCCAATGCAACCTACTACCTACCGAAATATACCCTGTACGGCACGTGTAGGCTGTATTGCGTTCAAAAACAATATGACAAAGTGCTTGCATTTGAAAATAAAATGAACAGAAGATGGCAGTTTCTTCATCTTTTGATCTCTAGTTCGATTCTCCAGCAAAATTTTATGAATCTCAAATTTTCAAAAATTTGGACCATCCAAGCTACCCCCTTGCCTTGTAGACTCCCTTGTAGACTTCCATAGGGCTTTTAAAACCCATAACTTCGTTAAAAGTCATCAGTTTGTCGCGGGAGATGGCATTTTCTTCGTTATTTTATCTCTAGTTTGATTCTCCATCAAAATATTATGCATCTCAAATTTTCAAAAATGTGAACCATCCAATCTGCCCCCTTGCCTTGTAGATTCCCTTGTAGACTGCCATAGGGCTTCTAGAACCCATAACTTCGTTAAAAGTCATCAGTTTGTCGCGGGAGATGGCATATTCTTCATCTGTTGATCTCTAGATTGATTCTCCATCAAAATATAATGAATCTAAAATTTTCAAAAATGTGGACCATCCAAGCTACTCCCTTGCCTTATTTTTAGGCACCTAAAGAGCTTCGAAAACCCATAACTTCGTTAAAAGTCGAGAGATGGCATTGTCTTCGTTATTTTATCTCTAGTTTGATTCTCCAGTAAAATATTATGCATCTAAAATTTTCAAAAATTTGGACCATCCAAAAATTTGGCTACCCCCTTGCCTAATTTGTAGACTCCTAAAGTGCTTCTAGAACCCATAACTTCGTTAAAAGTCATCAGTTTGTCGTGGGAGATGGAATTTTCTTAATTGAGCATCGTCTTCTCTCAAGCTAATCAAGAATACCTATGCTATATAAACTATGCTATAACTTGCCATAATCTGCATGATTTGAATGTTGCATGTTGTAGAGGTAGGTGTGTGGCATGAAGCTGGTGCCAAGGCATATGCTACTAATGGTTTTTTTATCACTCGTTGAACAAGGCGTGGGAGGGGGAAAAGAGTGGGGGCAGGACCTGCGTAGGTGTGCTTCAATCACACGGCGTGTGTGCTTTGGGGAACCAGTTGGAGTTCGTATTCAAATAACTAGATCCTGGTGCTGCTGCATGCGGCATGCGGCATGTGGCATGTGGCATGTGCCATGCACATGAGTAAATCAAAAGTGTTGTCTGTTCCTGTGTTTCAGGGCGTCGGGGGCCGGAGGGCGGCTTGCCGGAGTCCGTACTCATCTCTTCTGTTTCACTGTGCTCTACGGCTTCTTTCTACGCCACATGCCCCATGCTGCATGCCGCATGCCGCATGCCGTTTGCTTTCGTTATTAAATTGCCAGCCACATTGCGCACACTTCGAAGTATTTATTAAGTCATAAGCTTCAGCCCGAGCTACGGCTACTGCTACGCCGTGCTAGTGCTACATGGTGCGCAGTACATGCCACTCGCATCCCTGCACGCCCACGCCCACGCCCGCTGCCGCTGCCACTCGCACTCATATTCAATCGCTTGCTACCCACACGAATGCACTGACGCGAGCCAAACTGCATTCAGTTTGCGCCATGTTGCTGCACAGTGAGTTAGAGTTACGAATTTGAATCAAAAACCCAACGGCAAAAGCAACGGGTAAAAAAACACCGCATCAATTTTGTATCTGTCCGTTTGTTACTCTGCGCGCATGTGAGTCGAATAAAAATGCGATGCATGCTTTGTATGTTAGCAATTCTATTCCTTAATTCAAAATGTGCTGTATAAAACCATAGCTCACAGCTTGCCCCACTGTGCACAAGGTGCAATTCGCACCTGCTGCAGCCAAAGGGCAGCAGCCACAACGACGGTAGCAACGCCAAAGAAAACACACGGCCCAGGAAGCTCCTGTTTTTCTCTCCGTCTCTCTCTCTCTCTCCTCTCTCTCTCTCTCTCTCTCTCTCTCTCTCTCTCTCTGTGTGTGCCTGAATGAGCATGCCAAGGGGAAGAAGGTGAGGGTGTGGCAGGCGGAGGTTCTGCGAACGTCAACAATGAACACGAAACCCGAGGCGCAGCTACTGTGCATCCTGTAAGTGTATACACACACTCTTTGTCTGAGTGTGTGTGTGTGTGTGTGCAGGTGTGGCTTTAGAGTGTCTGCATGAATCTACTGCAATTGCTGAGTACAAAGCTGGCGAATCTTAACGATTTGCTTATTGTTCTGAGCATTTTTCTAGTGTGCAATAATGTGCGAGTGTTTGCCCTCTCTCTCTCTCTCCCTCCCTCTGTCTGCCTCTTACGCTATCCCTCTCTCGCTTGGCCAGTCTGTACGGCACGTTCTTCGACCACAGCTCAGCAACCGCCATCACCAAGTGCCGTGACTCGGTAGCCATTTGATGAGAATGTTCTAAACGAAACAGAATTCTGCCCTGATTGTTTCACACACTCTCCCTCTCTCGCTCTCTCTCTCGCTCTCACCTGGCCTCTCTTACGCAGTCTGTCCCGCTTTATTGGTATCGAAAAACTGAACATTTTGATTACGAAATGAATAGGTCGATGTCTGGTCAGGCCCAGCTTCGATTGCGGCTTGCGGAACTTTCCAGGAGCAACCTCATTGAGTGGAGTGTACTGCAGCTGGATAGAGAGCATCGTAGGAGCCCGATCGAGTCGATGAAGCCGAACGGCGAGAGAGAAGTTAATTAAGCGACGGGTCTCAACTATACCCTGTAGACAGCTTCTAGATACCCTAGAATCGCACACGCCTACTTGTGGTAAGAAAACTGTCCTAGCTTTGTTGCTGTTGCTGCTGCGATGTGAACGAGAAGTTATAGGATATAGCTGCCGAGTAAGCTACAACTGCAGAATAAGCAAGGCAGATTGAGAGTGAGGCAGAGAGAGAGAACGACAAAACGAAGCAGAGTGAGAAAGACACACATATTTGAGATAATACTAATTGATTAGTTGCTTGAACAAGAATATATAGCTGCATATATAGTTAACCGTAAGTCAATTGGAGCGGGGTTGCTTACAGAAAACCCAGCTTAAACTGCCCCATATTTTAGCCTACCCCATGGTCGTTGCGGTTGTGCAGGGTATATAGAAAACAATAGCTCAGCTATAACTAACTTAATTTAATTATGTGGCCACATTGCAGCGTCAGTTGTTGCTGTTGCTTTGGCCGCATAAATCATTGGCAAGCAGTGTGCGGGGCGGGTTCGGTCTTAGGGAATTTCTTTGACGGCGCGGGATATCGCGATTCCAAGCCATTGACTCAAATTTGTCGGCTGCCTGTGCTGCGACTCCTGCTCCGATTCCGCCGGCAAATGACTAAACTGAGCCCGTTGCGGACATTAAACCGACGCACAAAGCCAGCGAAGAAGGGCGATGGAAACGGAGATGGCGACTGGCGATGGCGACTGGCAACGGATGAAGGCGAATAAAGGAAGCGGGACATGGCGCAGCTAATAAACTTCCGAATTTCCGACAGCAGCTTAAGCGGCATTAATGACGCGTTGGCGTCCAAATGATTTATTAACAGTAGCAAGCAGATCCACATTCCCGTTGCCACGCCCCGTTCCAAGCAGTTACCCACTTACAGTGCATATATACAGTCCATATATGACCGTCTGCAACTGACGCGGAACCTTGTCAATTGTCAGTAAGCTCTACCTAGAGCCTAGGCATTCATAGCATATATATATAGTATATAGTATATATGTTCGTGAACAGTCGGCTGGATTTATATTCGATTTCAGTTGCAATTTTGATAGTTGGCTTAAGAGTTGCTGCACTAAGTTTTCCCTACTAACTATCGCATATAAAAGTGCCACGCCCACTTTAGACTATATACAAATTGAGTAGTTATAGTATAAGATAAAGTGCTAAGCTGCTGAGCTGCAGCTGCGAAATCGCCTTTTCCTTAAAACGCTTCAAATCGAGATATGCATATTAGTTTGGCTATATACTATATATAGTTTCTGTAGAGTTTCTCAATCCGTAAGCCTATTTAGCAAACGCAGTGGCTTTAATAGTTTTTGCGATTTGATTATCAGTGCACTTCTACCAAGTTTCGGCCATTAAAAGTGCTGCCAATCGGCACCACGTAATGTCGCATCATCGTCGAAGTGAACTGGGAACTGAGCTCGGGAATCGGCCGTAAAACTAAGTTTGGCGCCATCTCAGCTGCTCATTTCGCTACTTTAGTTGCCTGCTGCTTCTCCTCCTCCTGCTCCTCCCCCTCCTAAGCCGCCTTATCGAAAACGGATTCAATAAGCAGATGTTGAAAAGTTTCGGCGGTGTCTACGGCGTGTTGTCGGCTGCTTAATTGAAATGTCCGAACCACTGTCGCTGCGTCCGCCGGCAGGCACTTCCTAGCCACCGCCGCCCCCTGCCCCCTCTCGCCCCTAGTTGCTGCCCGAATCGCTGCTGGGGCAGTCGCTATTAGGCGCAGCTGTTCGAGTGCCACGAGCGAAAATCCAAATTGCTCAAAGAAAGTTGCATTTGCATTCGGACTTGGATTCGGCTTTGGATTTGGATTTGGATTCTGATGCGCAGTCGGATTCCGATTCCGATTTGGGTTTGTATTTGGCTTCCAGAGTCGATGTTGTTGCCGTTGTTGTTGTTGTTGCCGTTGTTGTTGCTGCTGTCACTGATGTTGCAACAAAAGTTTTGCCCAAATACAGCGCAAAATTGTTTAAGTAAACTTGCAACTTGAAGTTCGCCGGCAGCTGGCAATGTCGACGGGCCCCAAGTTTCCCCGTTCAGTAAGGGGTGTCTCGAGTTGCCCACCCGCCCCCTCGGCAACAATCCTTCGCCTGCTGCGTAATTAAGTTGCACAAAAGTTGCCGGCATGATTTGCAACTTGCAGCCGTCGCTGTCTCCGGCAATCCGCTCCTGCCCATCCAATCCCAATCGAAACACTTCTCGGTCCATTCGCGCAAGAGTTGAGCAGGGTATCTGGAATTTGCAACAAACCAGACGTGCACATACTGTAGAGTATCCCTGCTGTCCAATTTGATGTGCTCAGCTCAGAGATCCACACGCTTATGCGGATAGACTGGCAAATAGATTGCGCAACTGGCCCAAGTTAGCCCGGTTAATCCGCTCCAGAGTTGACATACTGTCTGCATTAAAAACATGCATAAGCCAAGCCATTTTGAAGCCTGTAAGCTGCAAATTAATGATCTAATTTACACAGAATTCCGTAATAAATTCCTGGAAAGAAGCCTCGACTCGAGAAGTCAATAAAAATGCTTGACGCTTGACCCGGATTAACTGGGAAACAACCTAAATGTGTGCATATAGGCAAGAGCAGCAGGAGAGAGAGAGAGAGCGAGAGAGAGAGAGAGAGAGAGAGAGTGGGAGAGTGGGAGAGAGAGTGATGGAATGAGAATAGGCAAATTCGGTCTACTCCAACAACACAAACTTCATGCAGACCAATTAGACGCTGTCAGAGTGCGAGACACTTTGGAACGCAACCCTCTGCCCGGCTCCAATCCTCCTGAATTCTATGAACAATCATGGAAATTCCGAAATTCGTTTCCGATTAGTTTATTTGTCAGACAGTCCGAACTTGTGTTTCAACTCAAAGCAAAGTACACAGAGAAAAAGAGAGTATTTCAAATTTTTTGTTAATTTTGCGAGTTTTTGCTTTCGCTCCGCCTTCGCCTCCCGCTCCACCACATCCCGCAGCTATGCAGAACGACGAGCCACCAATGCTCGCTGCGCAGCCCGCCGGCTTCAATTTTATCAACGCCAAGAGGTGCGCTACGCTTGCCCTTCCATCACTCTCCCTCTCATCTCCCCCTCTCTCTCTCTCTCTCACTCGCTCTCGCGCGCGCTCCACAGAAATATCCAACTCTTGTCCGGAGGCTACCAGCCGCCCAAGGCCGTGCGCACCGGCACCTCCATTGTGGGCATCATCTTTGCGGATGGCGTCATACTGGGCGCCGATACGCGCGCCACCGAGGGGCCCATTGTGTCCGACAAGAACTGCTCGAAGATACATCGCCTGCAGGATCACATCTTGTAAGTGCCATCGAGTCACACGTAACTGCCTCGACTCTGACCAGTACTCCCCTCGCCGCGTAGCTGCTGTGGCGCCGGCACCGCTGCAGACACGGAACAGATGACGCTAATGACCTCCGCGGAACTGGATATGCACGAGCTGAACACGGGCCGCAAGGTGCCCGTGATCTGCGCCAGCATGTTGCTGCGTCGCACCCTGTTTCGCTACCAGGGGCACATCAGCGCCGCCCTGGTAATGGGCGGCGTGGATAAGCGGGGCCCACACATTAATTGCATTCATCCGTGTGGATCGATCGATAAGATACCCTACGCTGCCATGGGCTCGGGCACGCTGGCCGCCATGGCTGTGCTTGAGAAGAGCTGGAGTCCCGAACTAAATCTGGAACAGGGCAAGCAGCTGGTGCGCGAGGCCATCACAGCCGGTGTCTTCAACGATCTGGGCTCCGGCTCCAATGTGGATCTGTGCGTGATCACCAAGGAGGGTGCCACTCTGCTGCGCACCGAGACGATTGCCAGCGAGAAGGGCGAACGATTGGGCATGTACGCCATCCTGCCCAATACGACGCTGGTGAAGAGCATCTCTGTGCAGAACATCGAGATCGTCGAGGAGCGTACGTATCGTCCCACCGACTCGTCGAGTCTGCTGGAGGCACACGAGGTATCCGATTCCGAGTTAGCATTGGCCAAGCCGGCGGCAAGGGATGAGAAACCATCGAGCTCCAAGTGCAATAGGAAGTGATTTAATATAAATGTATGTAGTATCCCAACATGTGGCACGCTCTATATAGTAAAAGTACCAGTATATATAGTAAAAGTACAGTTTTGTCTCTCTGACCTTCACTCTCCCATCTAAACATCCGTACCGTAGTGGAACATTGAATAAGTCACAAAACATCGCATCAACAGAGAGAAATAAGTTTAGACACCGCAAGAAATACATCAATTTTGGGAACGGGTAATAAGGACACCGCATCCCTTTTTATACACGCTACTCGAAGAGTAGAAGGGTATTTTAACTTTGTGCAATTATTTCTTATACATGTGATAAAACCACCCTGCGGGCGTATTGCGAAAGTTTCAATAAGATCGCCACAGTGTTGCCAGACTATGCAAATTAACCGAAATCGAGGCGTGAGAGACTCTGAAAGAGACGCAGTCTAAAAAGCAAGAACGCATTGTTCACATTTGGCACGTGTTTTTGCGAAGAGTTGTAGCGGGTATTTCACAGTCGAGTACGCTCGACTGTAGCCTTTCCGACTTGTTCCTTTTGCATGCCGTAGTTTCCCCGGGCAACTGTGACTGTGGCCACCGCAGTCGTAGGCAAAGGAAAGCTCGTGAAAAATTCGTGCTAAATTTCCCAACAGGCTAACCTTTCTTTTTTGAGTAGTACAAGGACGATACTGAGCAGGGAGTGGCACAAGGTTGGGCGAATCTGGAGCAGTGCGTCGATTGGTTAATCAGTCACAATCAATCAGTCGGCAAGTTGGTCAGTCAATCAGTCAATCAATTTGGCAAACTTTTAGAGCGTGTGCATGCACACTGGATGCAACCTGCGCACTTACTCCCTCCTACATCTCTCTTTCTCTCTCTCTCTCTCTCTCTCTCTCTCTCTCTCTCTTGCTTCTTTGTCTGCCCTTTGCTTGAGGAGAGGAAAATGCAATTTTTGAAATTCCATTTGGCATCCCCGGATTACGAGCACCGTAATTAGGTGCGCACCGATGAAGCTATTGCAAATTGCATTTGCCCACAGTAAACCGTAGACCTGCTGCTCCTCCCCCTCTCCCACTCTCTCTCTCTCTGTCTCTCGCTCTTTATGCAGCGCTGGCACTGTGGCCAGGAGTCGAGCTGCCCGGGGCCCGGGACCATGCTGACCAAAAGCGAATAATGCATTTGATTCTGTTCCATTTTCTGTTGGCTTTATTGTGGCCTTCCACAGCACATCCACACGCCATCCCTCCTGGCATCACTCGCCCACTTCCTGGCACCTGCAAGGCCTGTCGCTTCGAGTGGGGGCTCCGGTGCGCCATCTACCGGCTGTGCTGGGTACTTATAAACAGAGCTGTGTGCATTGCACATTTTAAATTAAATTTCTGTGTGCTGTTTGTTTCCTGTCGAGCTGCGGCTGACTGTGCCATCTCTCAATCCGCCTCCTCCGCGTCTGCTCCACGTCTCAATCCTCCCTCGCCCATACACGGGTTCGGTGCTTTTGCTTTTCTTAGATGACTGTCATGCCATGACTGGGGGATGGACAGATCCGCCCAAGCTGACTGACCATAAGCGAAACCATAAACGAACTTGCATTGAATCCGGTAGCTCCCTCAGCCCCTGGTATGTCTAATCTCTTGTTGGCCAGTATCAATTACAGTTAGTTGCTCCCCCCACCCCCTTTCCACTCGCCCTCTGCTGCAGGAGCAGCCAATTTGACATTCGCTTTGCCGGAGTCGTTGCCACTCCGAGCTTAACTTTATTATTTGCGTACGATTGCAGGAGCAGCAGGAGCAGCAGGAGCAGGTGGCTGAAGGCCCCTCGAATTAATTGAATCGTTATGTGCGTCGAGTGGCAAGTGGCACTGTGTGCCAAGTGGCAAGTGGCAAGCGGCCCCGCCTGCTGCTGCTCTGCTGCTGCTGCTGCAGGCAAATGCGTCGAGTGCAATTTAATTCAAATCGTGCGTAGCCAAGGGCAACCGTTACGGTTACGTTGACGACAACACCTGCCTCCCGCCCCGCCATCCCGGCCGGATGCAGCTCAGTTCAGCAATAGCTCAACTGCTTCTCGTCGTGCTTATCCGCCTTCGCATGCTGCTCCTGCGTGCGTGGCGAGATCTGGCGAGGAAAGAGGGGTCACATTTGAGTAACAACCAGTCAGGGGAATAAAACAGCGAGAAAAAGAGAGAGAGAGAGAAGGAGGAGGAGCAGCTCCCTGAGGCACTCCGAAGCTGGCATTTTACATCCTGTTGTTTATGGCCACGTATCCTTAAAGTTGAAACATGCAAACAGCAGCAGCCGGAGGAGCAGCGGGTCCAGCTTCGACTCAGCTCGAGCTGCATCACTTACGTGGCAGCATGTGCCGCATGGGGAAATGGAATCAAAGGGCCAACTGCCAAGCGGGCCACGAATTTGTCGTATCGAGGCGTGCGAAGGCAGGGACGCGGACGTCGGGCTGGGCCGAGCTTGGGCGCAGTGCGCCGCCGGATATTGACGGGCGAGCAATAAAAAGGACAAAAGGCGACAACGGCGACACCAAACTGCAGACAAAAGTGCCGCACACATTGCTTATTTATGGCCACACACACTCAGGCAGCGGCACACACGCACACGCACACGCACACTCATGCATATTATATATGTGCACATATATTCCTATACGGACTGCTCCTATACGGACTGCCCCAGCCTGCCACACACCTGTCCAAGCAGCCCGGCGTGGTCAGTTTGTCGATTCGTTTTTGGTGTCATACTCCGCTCCCGGCACAGTGTGTCCGTTTCGTGGTTAACGCTCCAGTCGTGCAACTTCAATTTCGACTTCCACTCCAACTCCACGCGGCAGACTCCTCTCTGCAGTCCGATGTCCATGTCGATTATAATAAAACCCGACTTAAGGCCCGTATATCAATTATTATACGACTGCGTATCGACCACTGTGCCTCGACGACATCAAAATTCTCGGCACGAGCGATTGCCACAGTCGTGTGGATGATGTCGATGAGGCTCATGTTTGTCGTGAATCGTGAATCCTGGACGGCGACACGGCACGTGATCTGGCATGCGGACAGCGGGACAGCACTTGCACGGGTTAACAGAGAGCAGGAGAGAGCGGGAGCGAGGATGAGATGAGCCTGCCATGCCAATGGACATATCATTTGCGAGGGTGGCAACAACCTGAAGGAGCTGTGGCAAGAGGAGAGCTCAAAAAGATTGCTGATTATCTGCAGAACGTGGCGAGGGTGGTACGTGAAGTTCTGGGCTTAGTTCCTCTTTGAATCCAGCGTGACTTGCCTAGCAAGTATCTTAAATCTCTAGCTGATTTCTTAGTTATCTAATATTCTACATTAGATAAGATATTACAAATCTTTAAAGCGCTATGGCAGTCGCTTCTCAAGTCTATCGAATACTTGAAACATGCTTGACTTGCCTTACAAAAGTATATTATATATATTTTTATATATACATATGTATTATTTAAGATATTACAAATCTATGAAGCCTAGAAGAGCTAAGCTAGTCGCGTCGTGATTCATTATCGCATACTTTCATATACTTTACACGCTTGACTTGCCGTACATGAGACTCCTTAAGCTATTTTATGTCATTACTTAAATATAGCTAATTTAAATCTAAGGAGCTTGAGCTTTGTCTGTCGTTTAGTATTTTATGCAACACTTTTATTGAGTCGTCTTTCTCAAGTTTGTCGAATCAGGTTGCTTTTAATCTCTTTATAATCGCATTTCTTTAAGTCTTTTATTTTAATCTCTTATGCCAGTTTGCTACTCCCCTCTCTCTATCTCTCTCTCTCTCTCTCTCCGTCTGTCTGTCTCGCCTCTCCCCCTGCCACGTGTTGCAAACTGCAGCTGGGCAATTTGTCGTTCATCTCAAGATTTTGTTGAACTTTGTTTCTGCATTTGCCAGATAGCTAAAGCCGATCCCCCGCATAATCGTTTCAATTTTCCAAGTTTTCCTCACTGCGCTTGAGCTGCACTCGGTAATTTGATGTACTCCATTTCGTTTCGTTTCATTTTTCTCCTTGCTCGTGTCCCTAATCAATCCAATTTCTGGCAACGCTAGTGCCACTGACATTATTATGCACCCGGTACGGTTGCAGGAGTAAGCGGACACATCTCGCAACTCGCAGCTGGCAGCTATAATCCGCAGCTTGCCGTGCACATGTCCGTGCATGCTTCATGCCACATTGTGTCGCATCTATCCTATGAGATATGGCAAAAAGTGTCGCGCATGCCCCGAGAAGTCCTGCGATTGGGTGACCATCTGCGAGGAGGAGTAGTACTCACACCTGGCACACCAAGTTGCGTTGTCTTTTTGAAATTTGAGCGATGTAGCAAGTTTTTTTCGGCTTCGGCCATCCTGCTCCCTGCCATCTCCGTCTGCTTCTCCTGCTTCGCATTTCGCAACTTTCGCAGTGGAGCCACTTGTTTGTCTTTGGCGAGGAAAAAGTTATCTGGATGCCATTTAGCAACGCGCTGCCGATGGCAACGGCCAGGACAATGGTGGCACGCGCACGGCCAGCAACCAGGAGCAGGAGCAGTAGCAGGAGCCGGAGCCGGAGCAGGAGCAGGAGATATCGCACACACTCGGTTCACTCGATGTCCGCTTCGCGTTCACTGGAAATGCATGCCACGTCTGGCGACGTGCTTCACAGCTTAAACAGCGCCTGGGCATATGTCGCGCCGAGGGCGTCGCTTACACGCTGCCCTGCTCCCTCATCATGCTCCTTGGATCCTCCCTGCTTCTGCTGAGTTCATAGTTGAGGCAGTAACACATAATGTGATTTCATTGAGCACAAGGCGCCACTTCATTATCGACAACACTTGCGCCTAATTAGCGCGCGGCACACGCGTTGTATGCGCATTGAATAATATCCTCGTTACCTTGGCCACAGCCGCAGCCGCAGTCGCAGCCGCAGCAGCGTCGGCGCAGCACAGCAACCACAAAACTAGTGAGCCGGACAACCGCAGAGCTATGTGCGCCTGCCTGATTTCAAATCGACTGCGGTCAGCTGGACACTTTATCAAAGCCACCGTTGCGTGAGCCACCAGTTCCAATAGAATATGTGGGCACACACACACACATGCAGCCTCGATGTGTAACAAAATCTACATGGCGATGAAAGGAAATTCAAATAACTAACATAGCACACGCCTCGGCATAATTTATCGATCATTTTCGCACAATTGGTATTTTTTCACATTCATTTGCGCGAATGTGAAAAAGTACCAATGGTACTTTTTTTTTAATCCTCTTAGGGCTGGCAAACCCGGGCAAGCGAAATGAGCCCAAACCAGCCCTGGCATTGTAATTAAGAGCTGCACAATTCGATCATACAAAATACACTGCAGGCTGTTTTTGTTTCATTTTTCATTTACTACTACAACCTTAGCCAGACAACAACAACAACAACAACATGGGCAATGAAAAGTCTAGCTTGAAAATTGTTGTATCTCTTTTATATATATATACATGTGTGAAAGCAAAACAATCGCATCTGTGCTCCGTGCCTGACTTACAGAAATTAATAATTTATATGTAAATAATCCCAATACATATATTTCAATTTCCAAAACAATTTAAGCTGTTATTAAATGGACTCGCCCCGTGTTGTGCGCGTTTGCTAGCTTGTTGGCCAGCTCGAATTTCGTACATTTCGGTTGCCGTGCCTGTAATTATCGCCAGAGGTCGTACGTTTGTCTGCCTTATGTGCATATGCAGAAAAAGGCAAAATTGCACATTATAATTTCATCGAAGGATGAGGTTTATGAATTGGCAGTGTTGCCAACTGCTGAGAGCAAAAATATTGTATAACGTAAAATAGCTAGAGCATTCATAAAAAATAAATCGAAATCAGCAATTTATTGTCAAATTTTTATTAAAAATGAAATAAAAAAAAGCTCGAAATAACTAAAATAAATTCCAGCCAGAAATTTGACGAGAAAAAGCCAAATCAACAGCACTTGTAGTAGTAGGTGTGTTTGTAGGCACGTTTCGGCTGAGACCCAATGCGAGAATGCGAATACGAAGGCTGTTGCCACAGTGACAGCACACACAACTTTACAGTGCCTGCCCCTTGCACCGCATCCCCTTGCGCTAACCACTTGACACACACACGAGCGCATAATTGAGTGGGGTATTTATTATACACGGCTCACTAATTATGCTCAAATTAGAGTCGGATTGAGTAAGCTGAGGCGAACCAAAAGAAATGCAATTGCTTGTCGTATCCAGGCAACGATTGAAAGTGCTGCCTGCAGCGACGCCTGTTACTGCCGTCCCCACTCGCCCCCTTCATTATGCCGTATGCTAGTATGCATACGCACGCACATACATACATACATACATAGACACGTACTCTCACATTACACTAACAAAGCCGTTTCCTTTCCTGCAGCTCGCATGCCGCGCCCCAACAACCCTTGTCGCCCACGCCCGTATTCAATTTGCATTCAATTTCTTGATAAAGTTAAGAAAAAAAACTCTTCTTGCACGCGAAATGTTTTTGAAATTTTCGAAATATGATTCGAACTTTTTTTATTTAATTATCGTTGCACAAACTCAATTCGAAATGTGTGTACGATATGCGCGATAATAGATCAACATTTAGTTCTAAATTCATATTTCTAAATTAAATGTTTTTCATATGCATAAATCAAATATGTTTACTTTAACTATTCTTTAATTTATTGCAGCTGCCTCGACGCTTTGGCCAGAGAAAGCTGTATTATATTTGCAGCATTTTATGGAGCATGTATTTTTCAATGGCCTGCAAAAGATACATAGATATGCGATACATGTATTTGTAAATATAATCGAGTGCTTCTATTTCTGGCTTGCCTGCGCCTTTCAAGACATGTCAAAGCAACAAGCAAACAGAAAACAGAAAACATAAAAGCAATGACGATATGTTTGCTTATTGATATTGAAGTGCTTTATTTGCTTTTTAATAGACAACATCGAGAATAATAAGTGAAAGATAATTGGTTTTTTAAAGTATCAGTTGTACCATTAATTTTATGATGGATTTAACAGAAAACGAGTATTAAATGAAATTGCGAAATTTGCAATATTTACGCCGGGCATGCCAACGGATTACTGCAGCATTTGCTTCTTTTATACCCGCTACTCGTAAAGTAGAAGGGTATTATAGCTTTGTGCCAACCGAAACTGTTTGTAACAGGCAGAAGGAGACATCTCCGACCCCATAAAGTATATATATTCTATGCTGCTGCCGAGCAACAGCTGCAATATCTGTCATCGAACAACATATGAACATATAAAAAAACATTTTCTCACTCTGCTGTCAAGAAAAAGCTAATTGTATAAAAAAAATGATGAAAACTAATAAAATTTGTAAACCTATTTATCCAGATATCGTTGTGGAAGATTGCCCCATTTGCTGCATGGGCCTCATGGACCTCTGTATCGAATGCCAAGCGAATGATGTGCTGGGCATAAGCGTGGAGTGCACCGTCGCCTGGGGCGTATGCAATCATGCCTTTCACTTCCATTGCATTTCACGTTGGCTGAAGCTGCGTCAGGTGTGCCCACTGGACAATCGCGCGTGGGAATTCCAGAAAAACGAACACTAGAAAAGATACAACAGGAATGATAGACAGGCATATTGCCAGGTGATATCACAAAAAATCATATAGGAGAGTCCTGCGCTCTACTCCCGTAGCACACAACATTTATTCAAACTAATCACAGGGTAAAACATGTAATATAATAATGTATCATAGCTTAAAATGAGCCACTAAAAACAAATAAAAAATAACATGTTTTATTATTTTAATTTTCGTTTATAATTTTTTTCGCTCTCATCTGTAAGAAACCTAGCGCAAACTTTTGAAGATTTTAAATATTTCATTTACAATTATGTAAGTGAAACTCTGCCAATAATTTATGCATATATTTCCAGTTCAATTTCGAGCGTGTATCGAACATATTAACTTTATTTACCTTTCCGATTAATTTACGACTCTGCTATGGATCGCAGAGGCTGCGAGTGTTTTTAGTATTTTTTTCAGCTGCTTTTAGGCTTTCCGTTTGTCCGTTTGTCCGTTTGTGCGCTATGGTCACACTGCCAGGCTGCAGGTGTCAGTGTTTCCGTACAGTCGCGGTCGATCAGTTGTTGCGGGTTGCTGGCATGGCTGAACCTCGGGACAATGACAATGAAATCGAGATCCGTGTGGCGACAGTGGACGACGGCGAGCAGCTGATCGAGTTTCTGCGTGTCCATTATTACCGCGAGGAGCCGTTGACCGTGGGCTGCGCACCGCCAACGCCGGACGTGGCAGATGTGGATTTTCTGCGCTCCAACGTGGCGGCCGGCGCCTGCCTTATGGCATGGTGCAACGATCGGATTGTAGGCGGCGCCATTGCAGGTCCCAAGACGCCCGAGATCGGCACTGAGATCTTCGAGGAGGCTGCCAAATACGCGGGCACCAAATGGGGCTGCATTCTGGGCATGCTGGCCATATGCGAACGCGGCGCCAACGCATTCGCGCGCTACGATGTCGATAAAATAATGCATCTGCATGCGATTGGTGTGGACACCGCACAGCGTGGTCGGCGCATCGGCGAACGTCTGGTCACGGCACTGATCGCTCGCAGTCGCCAATTGGGCTATCCGCTGCTCACCGCGGACTGCACCAGTGTCTACTCAGCCCGTCTGTTGCGTCGCCTGCACTTCGAGCTGCTCAACGCGGTGCCGTTTGCGGATTACGTGGACGCAGCCGGGCAGCAGCTTATCCGACCGCCAGCGCCGCACGAGCGCGTGGAAACCTACGCGCTGCGCTTGTAGGCAGCACGGCCCTGCTCCTCGCAATTTGTTGTTATCATTAGATATGTTATCAACCAGCCCGTGGTTCCGCATGCACGCCCTATCCATAGAATCAACACACTTGCCTATAGTTAATAGAATATCGACCACCGTGGGGCTTTTACATGCTGTGAGCGATCAAATACCTAAAACATGCACATGTGCTTATATAAATAATATGTATATGTTTATAGTCTGCAGTATTTTCTTCTCACTGCATTTTATGGTTAATAGTTTAATATGATTTATCTGCAAGCAAGACAAAGTTATAGTATATACTTATATATAAGTATATACACATGTAATAAGTTTGAAAAACAGCTTATGTATTGCTTACAGTTTGTCTCAGGAATATTTGAAAATAAATAAATATTTTTGTATATTTATCTGCGCTTTATTTTAAGATTTTATTTTTAGGCCATGGTTTTAAATATTACGCGAGAGTGAGTAATTTTGACTCAATATAATTATAAAATAAATTAATAAGCGAAACTGCACAATAATTTATTTCGTGCATAGATGAATTTCGAATATTTTTGCAGGTTAAAAAGAAAATGGCCTTCCCAGCAGCACAGACACACGCACACACACACACACCCACACACACACAATCACACCCCGATAGCTTGTACTTTTGCATATTCATGTAGCGCGTCCACTGATTAGGATAATGTATTCCTCGCGCCTTGCGGTGAGGCAGCAACAAATGTAATTTGCAAAGTGAACTGGCAGCAGCAGCGCGGGAAGCGAATGCGATGCGAAGAGTAGCGAGCGAGGATTGCGAATGTGAATGGAAACGAGAAATACTTAGCATGCCGCTACAGGCAGGCGGGGGAAGGTTCATGAAGGGAGTGGTGGGGGGGGATGCAGGGATTATGCCGTAGCTTGAAGCTTGTGCAAGTGAAATCGAGCGCGTGAAGTTTAAGTGGCAGCCATTGTCCATGGGAAATTCGTGGTAATTGGCGCAAAGTTTGTAGTAGGGGGGGTGGTGAGAGGTGGCAGAGCTGCCAAGGTCACGCAATGGTCGAAAACAAAAAAAAGGAGAACTAACCGAAAATGTCCAAACAAATCAACTAAAAATAAAGAAATGCTGCACAATGAAAGCATTAGCTGTGCGAGTGTGTGTGTGTGCGTGTCTGCCTGCGTGTGTGTGTGTGTCCTTGAGCATTTTGTGCCAAATGCATAGGCAGCGCTGACGGCAGGAAGGCAGTGCAGAGCGAGAGAGCGAGTAAGAGTAGAAGTGGAGCAGCAGCAGAGACAGCGGCGAAGGCAGCAGCAGCAGCAGCGACAGCGACAGCGACAGCAGCAGCAGCAGCGAAGCTTAACACACACTTCAAGCGCTAAGCGAGCCACAGTCACGTACATTTTATAAACTTCATGGCACGCCAAGCCCTTTGTCCATGCTCCCCCCCCACCACCCAACCAACACTCGCGTGAGCTCGGCTCTCGCTCTCTGTCTTGCTCTGCCTGCCATTCGGGCGCTGCGTGCCGAGTGTGTTACGCAGCGACTGTCTCGCTTGCGTTCGTCGTTGTCGTGCACGAAATTCGCCGCAAAGCTTATGCTTTCGCCGCGTGTCCTGGCTTCGCCTTGCCTGGCCAGTTACAAAAGCAGCTGGCAGCGCTGTCGCGAGGCCAGAACAAATCGTGCCGCGTGCGCGTTCGGTTCGTCTCGCTCGGCAGTGGCGGGTGCGCTGCTCGGCAACTGCCAGGCGCTCTGCTGCTCTGTTGTTGTTTTTGCTGTTGCTGCGCTGCCGCTGCTGCTGCTCTTGCCGACTCTTTGTGCTCTTGTCGCGAGTCCGTGGCGCCAGTTTGAATTGTTTCGAGCCGTGCTCACTGTGTGCGTGCCTGTGCCTGTCTGTCTGGCTGTGTGTCTGTGTGTTTGTGTGTGTGTGTGTGCGAGTGAAAGTAAACAAGCCACAGAGGGACGCCGGCAAATTTAGTAGCAGCGCTCAAAAGCAGGCAACAACTTCGAGCAGATTTGAATTCGCATTCGAAACTGATTCCGATTGCAATAACATTTCCATTCCGCGACCAAGTCCGAGTCACATTTTCGGTGTCGTCAATCAAGAGCATTTGTGTTTTTTTTGTTGGTTTTTTGTAGTGTAAATTGCTGGCAAATTCACAATAAACGAAAATAAACAATAAATCGACAGAAAGAGACAGTGTGCGAGAGAGAGAGAGAGCAAGAGACGAACTACAGCTCGTTTAAAATCAAAATAAGAAGAAATCAAGTTGCGAAAATGCCGCGGCAGGTGCAACAAAGACGCGTCGCCGCCGCCGCCGCCGTCGTCGTCGTCGACGTCAACGTCAGCCGCCTGTGGATGCTGCCGCTGCTGGGTCTGTGCCTGGCCAGCTTCGGTCTGCGCTGTGATGCGCGTGCGGTAAGTGCCCGCATGGCCTTAAATCGGGCTTGCCGAGTTATTCACTTGTTTGCCCGCGATTACACCCCCCCCCCCCCCACACACACACACACACAACATGCCACACATGCTATTAACACACACACAAAGCGGCAAGGGCAACACTCGAATCACAATCGCGGCCCACTGTGCGCTGCGCTGCTTCGCTGTCAGCAAAACGTTTAAGGATGTTGCACAAAGAAGAATTGATAAATTAAGTGCTCTCGCGAGAGTTAACACGCTTCCCGCTTGCTGCACAAGCTGCGATGCGTGCACACATACTAGTGTAAATAGTAGTGTGTGTGTGTGTGTGTGTGTGCGTGTGTATGTGTCGTGGCTTGAGTTGCCTGAGCACATTGTGAGCTCTTGTAACTCAGTTAAGCTTCTCTTTCCCTGTCACTCTCAGACTCCCTTGGTTCTTCAACTATGCAAAATTATAGCATACTTTTTGGGGTCTTCAGTAATTCCCCGTGCAGATTTGGAACTGTAGATCGAAGCTTTGTCTTAAGAATATATACACATTTGTATTCTGATAGTTACAAAAGTTGCAATATGTATAGTTATTTCTTTAAAAATTATATAGTATCATCTTTTTTTTTAAGATCTTCAGACTGCTAAGCAAATGTGCAGCATAGTTTAGTTCTTTGCGAACTCTACAAGTGTAGAATTATTTACAGGCCAAACTCCACGCATATTACAATATGAGGTTTGATAATGCATTTTTATTATTTTTAAATTTTGCAGGATTATCAATGTATTTTAATATTTATTTGAACTATATAAAGAGCTTTCATTTAAGCCAAAACACAGTTGAATTCTGGAAAAAAGGATTCAAGTATATAATAGGCTTATAATATTTTATATGCAACATATTTACTACATAATGCTCTTACTAGAGGTTGCTAAGGTACTCACAAATAATCTCTGTGTGAACTATAAGTGTTAATAGGCTTTTATTTCGCAATACAATAAGTAAAAATACAAATAAATAAGTAAAGAAATACGAAAATTTAAAAGGAAAAACATAAATACATTAAAGTTGATTTTTGCTTTGCATAAACTTTGACAAGTGGTTTATAATAAGTCAAGAAGAAGTACAAGCCTAAGAAACATAAGTTTATACAAAGATCTATCGCAAGAAAGGACCTTATGATATATGGGCTAAAGGGGTTTCTCCTACAAGTATAAGTTGCAAACGAATTCTCTTAGCTCTCCATACAGTACAACAGAATCGTAGGGGTATTGTTAGAGGGCAGCCCCGCACAGGATGAATAAGAGTCTAGCTGGAAGCCGCAGTTCATATACAACTGGTAATACCCTCGGTAGCACGTTAACTGGGTCAACCGGGGCGCGATTTTTTTTTTTTTTGGGTTTTCTTTCTGGCAGGCATCAGGTATTTTTCCGCCATAATTTTGCGGCAATTTCTGGTTGGTAAATAGAGCGATTATGGCGTATATTGTTGGGATACCCCACCCCCTCGCAATAGCCCAATTTATATGCGCAAACTTGCAACTGTGTTTGTGTGTGTGTGTGTGTGTGTGTGTGTGTGTGTGTGAGTGTGAGTGTGTCGGGAGTAAATCAAAAACGTGAACTCTTGGCTAGCCTCGTCGAAAAGTTTTGCCTCTGCTTCGCGGGAGGAGGAGGATGGGGAGGAGACGTTGCTGGCGTCGCTGGCGACGTCATCGTCTGGCCGCAACTTGGCCAGCTCCTTGTCGGGCGACTTGTTTTGCTTGCTGAGTTTATCCTTTCGACCCCTCACAGACCCCTCGATCCCTGCTGCTGTCAACCGTCGGCAGCCAGTGCCATTTTTCTTCCGTTTGTTTTGCTTTGCTTTACTGCTCCTCTGCCTCCTGTTGTTGTTGTTCTTGTTGTTGTTGTTGTTGCTGGCGTTGTCCACCCGCCCGTAAGCGCGCTGCGAAATGAATAATTTCAGGGAATTTACTAGAAAATTTTATTCATATAAATCACAAATTAAATAAGTTTTTACGACGTTGTTCAGCGGTTGCAGCCACTACAAAACTTATTTGTGTTCCCTTTCCCCCGTCGCTGCTCACCGCTTCCACTCCGCCGCACGCTCCTCTAAAGCACTGTGGGACCGGGGTTGCCTTGCGGTGCCGTTGTGTAGTTTCCCCCTGCCCACGGCCCTGCCCCGACCTTTGCCATTTGCCCTTTTTTATGGTCGTGTAATTTTTTGTTGGGCTTTTTATTTATGCTTATTATCGTGATTGCTTTCTACCCGTAGCGGAGCCATAGTCGCCGCAGGAGCTGCTCCAGCATTACGCATTTCCAAGCAAACAAACACGAGCAAACAAGCGCACACACACACCCAAGCACGCGCGCGCACACAAAGCAACAAGGCGAGGGGCGCTCGAGCAGTTAGCGCTGTTTAATTGAGTGTGCAAATGAAATTAAATTGAATTCCCAATTATATGCATACACCTGCTTCATTCAACCTCATTTACTGCGTTCTCAAAAATAAACACAGTATTTTATGTTATATATTTATGACAATATATCAAGTACATTATTTTTTACGCGTTTTCTTTGTATTTATTGCTTTTTATAAGCTCCAGATTTGTCAGAATCGTCGGCTCTAGCAATAATAATTGTTGTAAACAACTTGCGATAGTCTCTCTCGACACTTTCGATAGAATCGTGTATTTATAAATCGAAAATATATGCAAATATATATAAAAAACATAGAATAGGAAAGAGAACTATATATCTTGGCGGAAAGACAGATAGACAGAGCGAGAGAGAGACGTATGTGGCTTTATCTTGAATGATCAAGGCTGTATATACACTTTGTGGGGAATATAGAAAAGTATAACACTGGAAAATAGGTTTTATATCAAAATTGTAAACAAATTTACCACGAATTCGTCTTGGATGCGATTTGTATGCTAAGACTCAAGAATATATGTAATACTTGGTAGTTTGTGAGCTTGGAGATGCCTATTTTCATTGGAAAATAAGTAAAATTACTGCTGGAAAACGCGTAAAAAAACTTAATTACAATAACATTTTTGAAATAAACTTTATAGCAAGACATCTATACTTAGTTCAAGGAAGTGGTTCATTTACCTGTCTCGCCGTGAACGGCTGCGGCAACCCTCGCTAATTTTGAGTGAGCTCCTTGCTTGCTTGCCTCGTGGCTGCTTTGCCCGGTGGTCATTTTGCTTTTTGCTCGGTTGGTCGAGCTGGCTGACTGCGTCTGCTTTAGGCTGGGCTCGGCTTGGTTTTTGGGGTTTGCTTTGCTTTGGTTTAGCATGAGAATGTTGGCTAGCTGTTTGGGGCATGCCGCATGCTAGTTGCAGATGCATTAATAATGCAACATTAGCAGAGACAACCGGGCAGCATGCGGCGGCCATAGAAGCGTCCGCGTCCACGTCCGCGTCCGGCAACGCGCTCTCCATTTTATTTCCATGGCTACATGGATGTGGTCGCCGCAACAACATGCAATTAATCATAGTCCCACACACAGCGTGCTCCCTCCCGCGACGGGCCAGAGTTGCCATCGTCATTGCCAAACTGGCAGTGGCTGCTCCACTTTCGGTTTCAACTAGAATACACCAAGGACACGTTGGACAGGCGAAGGCCGCCAAAGAAGAGAGCAGGCAGCAAAGAGGAAAGTGCAAAAAAAAAGAGTAGACAATTCGACCTTGAGGCAGCTGCAACTATTCCGCACATCAAATCATAATTTATGGCCCCAAACTGAAATCGAAATAGAAATCGAAATCGCAAAGGAAAAAAAGAGGAGCCTGCAAGAGTTGCACGGCGGCAGCTGGAAGGTGTGGCAGGTGGCAAGTAGCAGGTGGCACGTGGCAGGTGGCAAGCAGTACGCAGTCGCCCACATAATTATCGCTTTGATTTATGGCAGCATTTTTGCAGCCAATTACATCGCACACAGCACCCGAAAAAACACACACAAAAACCCCGAAACGGAAATCACATGGAATGTGCTGCGCCCACTGCCCTCTACCCCTCCCGCTGCTCCTGCTCCTGCTCCCGCCGTTCGACCAGGCTTGCGTGCCAGCGCAATTACCTTCATCATCGACTAAGGTTGCCCCAGTTGCAGTGAGGCGTGGCACCTTCAACTGTCGACCCAATGCAACCTTCTGCTTCGCTCACGGACATCATTTTTGAGGCGAATTCGCTCGCATAGCAAGCTCTGGATGAGGTGTAGAAAGTGGTATAACTCTCCGAATTCGAAAGATCTGCGAGTCTTGATGGGAACTAGCTGTAGTTAAGGTATACAGCTCTGTTTAATACAAATTTCAGAGTCATAGGTAACGTACTTCTCAAGATCTGCAGCTTCTTCGCGCCCAGTTCGAGTCCTGACTAAAGCAAGCGATAGATAAGCTATACAGCTTTGTTTATGCAATATTTCAGAACCATACTCAACATAGCTCTCGGGATCTGCAAGCTCTTCCAAATATTTCGAGTCCTGATTATAATAAGTCAAATAGAAGGCAAGCCGTGCCTTGGGAATCCACGAATCTCTCAATTGATCTAATATGTGTCGAATTTGAAACGAATTTCCTGTCTTACTATCGATATATTCGATAGGAAAGCAACAATATTGCAGCTTATTATGTAGAAGTTGTGTATATCGTATTTTCTGCTCGCTTTTCTAATATCGTAATCGATTTACGAGCTTCATCGACTTTCTTGTTTCGTTTCGATTTCGCGCTGATTGCTAGCGATTTATTTATCGGGAATGTAATCGACCTCAAAGATGCGAAAGCAATGATGCAATTGCGTTTGCCACTTGCCGCGTGCCGCATGCCACGATGCCACAATGCCACGTTGCCACTGGGTCCGCCATTTGCTTTTGTCTTTCATTCTGACAGGCGGTAATCAACTCAATTGCGCCCGTCCTTGTCTCCTTTGATCCGATTCCCTTTGGGCGCGCGCGCTGCGTATGCGGGTTTACTTCGTTCCTGCCCCCAGCCACCCACGCCTCCATCCCGCGGGAAGCTAACACAAAGGGAACGTGGCAGCACTTACCCCTGCCCCGAAGTGCAGCACAGCGCGGGCGTCTTTGGGTCCACGCTGCGGGACGAGGAGGAGGAGGAGGAGGAGACTGAAAGCGGATACTTGGTCGGGTCTGGGACCGGATTCGGCTCCGACTCCGGCTACGGCTGCGGGTCCGTGTCCTTTGTTTAACGCGCTGCACGCCTCGTTATGCACAAACAAAGCGCCGCACTTCAATTTCCCAGCAAATTATGAGAGGCAGCAACAAAACTATCGATAGCAGCTGCCAATCGATAGTTGCCGTAACAAGTGTCGGCGTTGCGTACTCTAAATAAATTTCAGTTCAAGTTTTTGCAAGTTTAGTTGAAAAATAAACGACTCCTTAAAGTATGCTCCACTAAATTCTGAAGATTCGAGGGAAACTGCGAATGTGCGTTTCGAGAAGGTATCAGTGGCAGGAGACGGCTCCAACTACCCGTCTAATTGCGCGAAGCAGCCGAGCAGATCTGGCAAACAAGCAGAGCAAAAGGAGTCGAAGAGCAGAACGAAAGAGTGGGAGGCGAGAGAGAGAGAGAGCGACAGATGTTGCGGCAATGAAGGCAAATTAATTTGCAGACATTCGAGACGCTCAAACTTTGACCCCAACACGAATTCGACGTCGCTTAATGAGTAGAGTTGCGTACATCGATGACGATGACGATAACGATAATTATGCCAGAGTTGATGATGAGCGGCGGCTGAGAATTTTGCGAGTCTTGCCGTGCCGTGTGGACCGTGTGGGCAGCTGGGCAACTGCGTGTGCCGGGCAAGACACATTATCGCTCTCTTGGGCATCATTGATAACTAATGTGGGCCCATTAATCGAGGCGAGGGCAGCAGTTGTTGCTGCAGTTGCCTGCCTGATTAAGCCAAGTTGGCACACACACACACACACGCGGAGTGCGAGCGAGGACAGAGCAATTGGGCTCTAATGCGTGTTAAACTTTTTATGTTGCCCGTGTCCTGCTTAATAATTGAACAATAAAGAATGCCATTAAGTAATTTGTGTACGCTAAGCCATAAAACATACACCCACACACACACGCACACACACACACAGGGACTCGCACACATGTGCATTAATTGTTAATTTAGTGCTCGTTTAAGTTTAATGATTCGTGGGCATGAAAATTTAAAGTTTATTACCCAACTCGGAGGCAGCACAAATTGGCGAAGTGCGCGGGAGCAGGCAAAGGGAGGCAGCAGATGCAAAGAATGTTATCCTTCACACACACACACACGCAGGCGGGCAGGCACGCGTATGCCTAAGCGCGTGCTACCCT
This sequence comes from Zaprionus inermis, assembly GCA_018151445.1. NCBI lineage: Eukaryota > Metazoa > Arthropoda > Insecta > Diptera > Drosophilidae > Zaprionus > Zaprionus inermis. The sequence continues at coordinate 8,033,311 of JAECXD010001052.1, forward strand.
CAAATAAAGCAACTGATTCATGTTAATTAAATGTGACACGAGTTGAACAACTTTTGTTTTACACTCTGCCATTTTATACCCTGCAGCACGGGTAAATGGGGTAAATAAGCTATATAAAGCGTCTTTTAGTCGCAGACATTCCTTTTTGCCTTTGCGATACATTTATCGCCTTATCGAGCGCAATAAGGTGACCATTTGCTGTTAATACGCTCGGGCATATTTAGGAATAATTGTAGCTGGAAGAAGGACAATTTCAAATTGCAGATTGAAAAAATCCCAAAGGAAATTGAACAGTACAAGTCCAAAGGACTTTTTGAGTTTGATTAAAGGGATCAAAAGAACCCGTGAGTCGACCTACTTGTATCATCGTCCTGCATAAAATTTACAACAGCGTCCTTCGCTTTCGTTGGGCCCGCTCAGGCCCACGCACCCCTGCCCTCGACCTGGCCACAGTTACCACAGCTTGTACGCTGATTTCTATTTCGATATCGATATCGATCAATGGCCAAAAAGTCGTGAGGCAAAAGTTTTGCGCTTTTAATTAGAAATCCAATCCGCAGGCCATCCTTGTCCAAGTTTTATCTCCGCAAGGGCGAGTGGGCGAGTGTGGGGAGGGGCTCATTGAAAGTTTGTCAACGTGCCGTGGCCATGAGCCCATTGGCCATAAAGGACAATTCGTGTGCCGTGAGCAGGCCACACAGTACCAACATACACACATACATACATACATGCGATTGTCGGGACAACGAGGATGATACTTGGATATTAAGCACATGCACCTGGTCGTGTTTGTGGCTCTTCAAACTTTCCAGCTGACAGTTTAATTGAGCTCACATCGCACCGCACCGCAACCTGGCTAAAAGTGTTTGCTCGAATTTTATGTAAAAGTCATTTAGATTGCAAATACTAAGGCAATTTGGCGAAAAAATCCTGCATTTAATGCTTATATATGGTCACACCTTAACACAATGACGCAGCGTTAGAAAAAGCAAAAACAAAAATGTACATTCACATTCCTGCTACTCGTGCTTCCCTCTCTCGCACTCTGCTGCTATTGTGTCGGCAACAATAACCGTTGTATTTGCCGACTCTCCGAGAATAAGTTTAACTGCAGCCATCAGCGCTCAACGCTCTGCTCTCTTTCAATTTCAATTAGAAACTTTAACTGCTTCACACGCACGCACTCTCTGACACCCACACACACAGACACGCGCGCGCCCATACACAGTCGAACAGTCTCAGCTTCGCTGCCTTTCAAATAGTCGTCAGCTGAAGCAGCGGCAGCGGCAGCGGCTCCACTGCAGCAGAATGGTCTGTGCTGCTGCATGTGTTTCTTCTGTCTGCAGCACTGTCTCACTCTCGGTCTCTGCCTCTGCAGCAGCTGGCAGAGCGCATTGCTGTGCGTTTCTTTTGCAGCACAGTAATAGGAGGGAGCAATTTAATTTCTTTTCAGCTGCCATTCGTAGCGTCTTGTGATGAAGCTGCAACGCCCTACCCATTCACCCGCACTGCTAAAACACACAAACACCTATACGGACTCGCTATGTATGTATACATATGCTCGCTCTGTTCTGGTTGTATGCAGCTCACCATTAAAGTAAATCACTTAAGCTGCTTGCAAAGAGAAGAGCAAGAAATTCTCACAGGCAGAGCTGCCTGACTGCCTAACTGCTTATGATGGTGTGCGAGAGATGACTTATGTCATATAAATAGACACGCACGCACACACACACACATGTATACATATGTGACTGTTAATATTTTGCGTCTTGGAGTGCAACACTCAGCATTGGGTCGAAAGTAGCGCAAGGATTAGGATGATACAGAGCAAATTACGTTGCTATCCTTGAGCTTAAAATGTACATGTGTACACACACACTCGCACACACGCACATATATCAACTGCAGCAGCGACCGCCGAACATGAAATGAATAACAACCCAAAAGCGGAAAACGAGATAAAAATACCGAGTATACTCGGCGAATTAGCTGTAACAAAGGCTCAACAGAGCGAGACAGCATAATGTCAGCGTGAGAGCGGGCGGGCGAGCTGCTGCTGCTGCTGCTGCTGCTGCCCAGTCAAAAGACTGCTTGCTCAAGCGTTTCGCTGACGCATCATCTCCTTTTGTTAGTTGTTGTTGTTGTTCTTCTTCTTGTTATTTGTTTTGATTGTCTTACTGTTTCTTCTTTTGACATTAGCTTGACATTAGCAATGCCATTGGCCAAGGCGAGCGAGTGAGCGAGAGAGAGTGAGAGAACAACGTCATGCGTTAAATGGCCCAGCTTCAATTTGACATGGAACAAAGAGCAAAAACAACAAAATAAATAACACTCATAAATAATGACATCGTCGCTGTGGCGTAAGTTAACATGCTCCGACAGAGTTTATTCTGGCTTGACCTGTGCGATTTATGGGCTGCGCTGCCGCTGCTGCTGCTGTCTTTGGCAGAAATTTGCCACAGACGCTGCTGCTTTTAACTGCAGGTGGCTCTCCCACTCTCTGCCTCTCTCAGCATGCCCAGCGTACTTTGAGAGTATTTTAATTTGCTGTTAGCATGCTGCCTCTTCTATGTTAATTAACAGCAAACTGCAAGTTCTCTCACTCCCATTCTGCGCAACGATCTTTGAGCATATTTTCAGCGTACTGTTAACATGCTGTTGCCTCTCTTTGCACCGCTGTTGCTGCTACTGTGCTGCCAAGCGCAATGTTAATTAACAGCGAAATGCAAATTTCAAGCACAGTCTGGAAAGTAGAGTGAAAATTGCAGTCTGCCACGCTGCTGGTGTAAAGTGCCCCAAGGATGCGGGGCCGCAGGGTGCCTCACGGACTGACTAGGTGACATTCAAGTTGTCTTCCATTTTAATAAATTTCGGGTACATGTAGTCGCAGTCAAGCGAGCGCGACAGTTGACAGCAGCGCTTGGCGAGCAGAAGACGAAGTAGAAGAAGTAGAGAAACGGGAGAGAGAGAGCGCGAGGCAGCTGCAGCAATGGCAACGACGCAGCGTCAGTGTGTCCACACAATTTCGCCCGACGCAGGAGGCAACATTGTGTGGCACGACGCCATTGTGCCCCACTGACTGCTACAGTTAGGGCAACAGTCTAGGCTATATCTGGCTGCCTGTGTGTGTGTGTGTGTGTGCCAGGGAGTGTGTGTGGCGGAGAGGGGGTCACGCCAAGGACAATGCAGTCGTGTGTGCGCGCTGCTTCTGCTGCTGCTGCTGCTGCTTGCGGGCGTCGCTTTATTTATAAGTCCTGCCACGCCCATTCTATTGGCCACCCTCGTGCTCATTTCCCCATATATTTTCGTACATTTTTCTTCAAAGCGTCAGTCGCTATTTATCATTTGGGGTCAGACCCCATTACCAGCAGCCGCACCCCCATTTCCACCTGCCTGTCAGGCTATCACGTTGCCGCTGTGTTCTTCCCTTCCCCCCTCCCCGCCCTTCTCGCTGTGTCACTGCGTCCTCGTGTCCTCCCGTCGCTGCTGTCAGTCGGACTCGTTGTGGCGTTTATCATTGATGCTTCCCTACTCCGCGTCCGCTGCTATTCCTCTTCTGCTGCTGCTCCTCCATACAAGAAGCTCCCGCTCCTCTGCTCCTGCTCCTACTGCTCCTCTCCTGCTGCCGGCAAATTGCGCGTCCAATGCTGCAGCTACCGATTCCTGATTGTTCGATTAAAATAAATGCGAATGGAAACGTTTTGATGGCCAAAACGCTGCCGCTCTCCCCCTCCTCGCTTGCCCCTGCTTCTTGGGAATGCATTGCCCCAATTACGCATACGCAAAAGAACATAGAGAGTTGTGTAGGTCGACTTGCAGTTGGCTTTGAGTCACAATGAAAGGCGGAAAAGAACCTTGTATCGTGAGACCAATTAGGGCTATTTCCAGATGAAAACAACATTTACAACTGGGATTCTAATCAAGTTCTTGGAAGAGTGATGCTGCTACCCGGCTACCCAATCGATACAGTGCTGGCATCGCCCCGCGCAGTACCGCTACTCCGCCGCCTTCCTTCGCTTCCCGCTCCGTTCTGCACGCCACATCGAGTGCCTGTGGATATATATTTTATTCAGAACGAAACACTCAGCCCGGCGACGCAGCTACGGCATGCTGCGCCGTTTCGGGCCATATTTGCCCTAATGGCCATAAGAAGCACTCAGCAATCAGCGAGCTGGCGGGGAGTGGGGAGCGTGGAGCGGGGAGCGTGGAGCGGGCTACGCAATGCGACAATGTAGCGACAGGTGTTGCATGCGTGTTGGCATTTCGCGCGACCAGAGACAGAGAGAGTGTGTCAGGGGTAGGGGGAGGGGGGCGGCGGAGAAGTGAGCAGCGTAAGAAAGACACACATGACATTTGACACAGTTAGAGCGTACGTAAGGGGAGGAGGAGCGACTGTGCGCTGTATGTGGCATGCATAAAATATTACAATATATCAAAAGGATTGCCAAAATGTAGGCGTGTATTGCCGCCCTACTGCCTGCTCCTGCTCCTGCTCCTGCTCCTGAGCATTCCCCCACACTCCAGCTGCTCCACTTCCCCAGCGTTCCCAGCTGCCGCAGCTGTCTATCCTGTGACAGGGATGCTGCGCACTTTTGATTTTTAAACGCCACTGTCACGCCAGCTCCCTATAAACCTACCTATCTGCCTCTCCATCTACTGCTCGCTCTCTCTTTCTCTCCCTCTCTCTGCCTGCCTGCCTATGCCTAGAGAACTCTCTGAATTTGAATATATACAAAGTACCTTGTGGCAGCCAATCGTGCGCCGGAAGGCAGGGGCTCAGGCACGGCTGAGGACTACACAATCGAAATTATTGCTACTACTGAATGCTAAACACGCTTATCGTTTCCCGCCTACCCCCCCCCAACCCACCCCCCTTCACGCCAACTCTCTTCCCAACCCGCCTAAGCCGCAATTATGCTGGCTTAATTCGGGCATTATTAATCGGCAATCGTGTGAGGAAGCGCTTCATCCGGCAACGTTCGATGTTCGATGCTTATTACGCTATTTACCTAATGGCAGCACCGCACGCCCCACGTTGGGCGCCACTCGTATTTGCTTTATGCGCGCGTGCACAAAAGCGTATCCGATGCAAAGATCTTAAATTGCTCGTAAGCTGCTTTCGCAGGCGATTCGAAGTGAAGTGAAAACTGTGACTGTGACTGTGACTGTGACTGTGACTGTGACTGTGACTGTGACTGTGACTGTGACTGTGACTGCCACTGTGACTGCGTTAGGCCTGCATTGTGCTGCGTATGCTGCACAAATACAATGTCCAGGCCTGTAAACTTATGCCCAAGTGCAGGGCAAATAGCCCAAAGGGAAAACAAGCGGGGGGACAGCGGGTGAGAGAGAGAGAGGAGCTAAAGGATGCAAATGCAAATGTCCAAATTAAACAAGAGTGGCACGACAGGCAGCCGAGCAAACTGACTACGGCTAAGGCAAAACTTACAGACTGATGCAACAAAAGAAAGCGTAGCCTGAGAGCGGGCAAGCTGGAAGCGCGCAGAAAACGGATTTACAGCTGCTTTTTAGGCTATGTAAGCTAAAGATTCGGAATCCCATAGTGATACCTTAGCAGCCATGACTTAACTTATAGTATTTGTCAGCCGAATAAAGCCCGTGTAATCAAATAAACGAGTTATATCAAGCATACATGAGATGAAACAGCTGGACTTATGTGAAAGCAATTCCAAGGTGGCTTTGGACTGCTGCCTAGTGCTTGCCTTGAATCGATTATATAGGATTTATAGGCCTATGCCGTACCCTAGCTAACTGGCTCTCTGGCTGGCAAATACCTGCTAGATTTTTGGCTGCCTTGCAGGGTATGTCGAGATTCTTTTGTTCTTATTCTTCAGCTTAGTCTTTTGTTTAAATTGCAACAGGCTCTCACCCGGCTGCCTCTCTCTGTCTCCCTCTCTCTGCCTCGTCCCTCGTGCGGGCTGCCCTGCGCTGCGCGTCTTCATCATAACGACAAACAAAGAATAACGAGGCAAACAGTCAACAAAATTGAAGAACCTGGAAACTATTTGCACTGCAAGTTGCTAAGTGCCCGCTCCTGCGTAGCCCGCTCTGCCCCCCCCCCACGCCTCCCTGCTCCTGCCCCTGCTCGCATAATCAAAATAAAAGGCAGCAGAGTCAACAAACTCCCGTGCCAGGCTGCCAGCTACATAGGCTCTCACTAGGAGGACGGAGTTTGTTGAGAGTTTATCTTGTTTATTTCCACAGCGAATGCCGAATGCGAGCACAATTTCTTAGCCAATATCAAAAGGGGGCCAATAAAACAAGTCGCGCGGAGATGGAGGCAGTTGCGGGGTGTGCCATGCGTTTCTCTTTGATATCCAACACGGTTAAGCGTGCATTCGAGCGTGCACGAGGCGTATGCGTAATTTCATTTTATTTTTTTATTTTCAACCATTTCTCGAATTATGCATGGAATTCGCGATGTATGTAAATAAATAATTGAATAATTATGCATACCTGCTGTGCAACAAATATGCAACCCCCCCCCTCTCTCTCTCTCTCTCTCTCTACACACACATATGTAAAAGTTTTTCGCAATTATTTAGATTATAAAGTGCAACAATTCAATTTGCGGCTGCATTTCCAATCGAGGAAGGAGGCGAAAGAAGGAGAGAAATGTGAAAATTGGGTGTTCTATTTTTTCACAGAACACCCTGTAGTAATTTAAAAAAAACATGTACCAGAAAATTAAAAAAGACACACATAAGTTATAAGTATCAATGGAAACATTTCAAGTTCCTAAAACCGAGCAAGTAAAGTTGTCTATTTGCATATACATCATTCGAATGAATTATTTATTTATTCAGCTGTATCAATGCCAGTTTAACGTCCAAGCTGTGTGACCCTGCCTGCCGCGCCGCATGCTGGGTATCTCACACTCGATTGCACACTCGATAACTTTGGCCACTTTGTTTGTTTTGCATATTTATGACATTTTATGTCAAAGTTATATTTTTATAATTTCTGATTTCAGTAATGTATGTATGAAAATCACTGGGCGCGCAAAAGAAAATCAATAACTTTTTGATTTTATTGCGCGCTGTCTCCCTCTCCCTCCCTCTCTGCGTTTTCTTCTCCAGTTTCAGCGTAAATGTGTGTCTTTTTTTTCGCTTTCAATTTCACTTGGCTTTGGTTAATTGCGATGCAGCTATGGCCATGAAACCTGACTTCACATTCCCCTAGCTACCTTCATATGATGGCCAGCGGATAGAGGGAGAGAGTGAGGGAGGGAGGGAGGGAGGTAGGGAGTGGTTTGCTAATCAAATACCTCAACACGATAGGGACATGCTTCTTCGTCTCTGGCATTGCGTGTCTGCAGCTTATCCTCGCTGGAAAATTGAAATTCTTAAGTTCGTTTCTCCCAGATTCTTGGTTTCTTCTTTTTGCCAGACTCCCTTGCCGCAACGTTGCACAGTACTGTCGGGGTGGCGATGGGGTGTGGTGCCCCTTGTGAGTCAACATTTTATTGTTATAATTTACATTTTGCACGTTTTTTGCTCTTTGCCCGTCGCTCTCAAATTTCAATTAAAAAAGATGAAAGCACATTTCGCCGCCTGCTTTGCGCGTCTGTCAAGCAATTTCAATTAAAAGTTAATTAACTTAATGAAACGTTTGCCTCGTTTTTGCACTTTGTTGCCCTCAGTTGGAAATTTTGGCTTCGACCCACGGCCACACGGCGTATGCGCAATGCAGCCTCGCTGCGTCTTACTCGAAGTGCAGCTGGCAAATTGATTAGTTAATGAGTTCAACGCGAGGAATGGGGGTACAACATCTATTTTTCATACTTCCAGACCCTTAGGATCACTCGCTAGTAACTTAACAGTTTTATTCACTGTTAAACCCAAAAATAGGTCGTTTGTCCGCAACCTAAGCTACATGTACTACATAGTTCATTCCTCCAAAACGGCTGGATCGATCTCTATCAAATTTTGTGTGCTTATCGAAAGTTCTGCGCATCAGCCTACATACATTTTTCATAGCTCTAGACTTTTCAGTGTACTCGCTATGGCCTTAACAACTAGACGATAACCAAAAATAGGTCGTTTTGCCACTTTAAGCTAAATTTCTAGAGCATAATTAAAATAAATCAATCTCAGCTTGAAGATACTGCTACTCCTTAATTTCTTGCACTCGAGTAGCTGCTTTTACAGCGTATCTGCCAGTTGTGCACACGCTTAACACTTTTCGCTGCTTTTCATTTCTTTTGGGGCTTTTCAAAGCTTATGCACATGTAACTGTGCTACAGTCTTGTATATATCGTTCGAGCCGAGCTCTCGCTGAGCTCTACGCTCCGGCTGTTTCTTCACTCTGCCGCTCTGTGCCTCTTCTCCCCTCAGCGTTTAGCCCCCGTCATCATTCTCCTTCTCGCCGTATAACGAGTATAAAAAGATTTGATGTGCTCTTAATCTTGCGCTGGCTTATGTTTATATGCATATTTATCGCACAAAACACACACCGTTTTCCCAGCACACTCCGCTACCTTCCCATTCTCTACTTTTCTTAACCGCCAGCCTCCCCTATGCCTACCCTGCCGCTTGCCCCGCTCACTTACATTCGTAATTAGTTAATGTGCCTGCGTTGTCGGTCGCATTACCAAGCCAAAAGCAGCAGCGCAGCAGCAGCGCAGCAGCATCCAGGCCACTATAGAACCTTCACGGCCCTCTGCCTCTGCCGTACCCTCCGCTACCCCCGGCTTGGCCCCTTCGCGCCGCTGCTGCTGCCCTTGCCAAGTGCAAAAAAACAGCCTACGTTATGCAAGGCATTTTCGCCAGCTGTCCCATTCGTTTAGCAGGCCTGCTTACCCCAGCCTCCTACCCGCTCACCCCTCTCTGCCTCGGCCCTTACCCTGTGCCTGCTGCTGCTGCTGCCTAAGCTAATGAAGTACATCTACTCTCACATATGGCTGCCTTCAAAGCACACATTTTTTAGCCGCATTTACACATAGGCACGCAGCACGCCTGCCACTCCCCTCCCTCAGCCCGCAGCCAGACACATTTGCATATGTAATGTGTGAGTGTGTGTGTGTGTGGCTCATTATGCGCCAGCGTGTGTGTGCGAGGCAACAGCATTAAAAATGAAGGCGTTTTACGTGGCGTATGCTTAATGCATTAAGTATACGCCGCGTCGAGCGTGTGCCCCGCCAGCAATTCTCAAAGGTCTTGACGCGCACAGGCAAAGGCGCTAAGAAATCGTTCACTCAACTATCTCACTTGCACTTAAACATTGTCTCACTCTCTTTCTCTCTCTCTCTCTCTCTCTCTTTCTCAATGTTGCAGGTGAACGTGAGCAACACTTGGACAATGCCACAGGAGGGACTCAATGTGTTTTATCGATTCTTCCGAGATCGCATCTCCTGGTTCGAAGCAGATGCCGTTTGCCAATTCCATCATGCCAATCTGGTGACAGGTAAGCGAGGGTAGCACAGGGGCGAGGGGCAGGGCGAGGGACAGGCAGACAGACAGACAGAGACTGGGCGACGAGCAGAGGCAGCTATAAGAACGTTAGAGACGCAACGATGCCCCCAAAAGCCAAATCAAAGTCGTCGAGCTTTGGTTAAGGTATTCCGAGAGTCAACGCAGCCGTTGCCACTGCCCTCTCGCCTGGCGCGCGCTGACTGCAAACGGGATAGGAATAGGCAAAGGAATGCTAAACGCCAACAAAATGTGAAATGCAAATAAGCCCAATGACAGGAGCAACAGCAAAACAGAGAAAGACGGTAAGAAAGACAAAGGCAGCGGGGAGCAAGAGGCACACGGAGACGGAGACGGACACGGAACAAGGTAGCAGCCCATGGTTATGGAAATGTGCTCGAGCGACCCACTGCACATTATTGCAAATGTCCGGCAGCTGTTCCCGGCCCCAAACCAGCTTCATCTCCATCTGCCTGCCAAACGAATGCAAGGAACGGCAGCAGGCTCTCGCCTTGACGCATCGTCGGCCACTGCCAATCCCTGTGCCTGTCCATAGCTCATGGCCGGTGCCACAATAAATCCTCGTGACAAATACCGGTCACGGCTCACTGCAGTGCGGGCCGACCAGGCCAGGACAAAGGACGGCGCAGGCCAAACAGGCGACACTGTGGTCGGCATGGCACTCTCGCTCGTAAATAGATAAACACGCAGATATATAATATGGCATCCTCAAATACCCAAACACACATGGATTGGCGATAAATTGTGCATGCTGCCGGAGAACAATGGCGGCCATTGAAGGCTCTAAGCAGGCGTAGCTATTCGAGTGTGTCATGCGGCTGAGCTCGAGCCGCAGACGTGCGGGTAGAGAGTGGGGCAGAGTGGGGCAGAGTGGGGCAGAGTGGGACAGAGTGGGACAGAGGAGTGTTAGTAGTGGAATACAGTACAGAGTGCGGTACAGTGGAACGGCGTGCGGTACAGTGGGACGGTGTGCGGCGCCAGAGAATACATTATTATTGAATTCGCTCAATTTCGGTCTTGGAACTCGGAACTTTCCCGAGATGAAACTCGGGATGAGCAAGCTGATTGGATTGCCTGCTGCCAGCACAGCATCGCATTAGCCTGGTCACGTGTACGTGTGTAGGGGTGTGTGTGTATGTGTGTGTGCATAAACAATTTGCAGCTCAGGAATTTAAGTGAAAAGTGCCAAGCAAACCAAACTGTCAGAACAGAGTCAACAAAAGCAGAAACAATTTTGAAATCGATAGGCAAAGAAAAATGCGATAAAAAATGCAATGCAAAAATGGTAAAAAATCTAAAAAAAATACTAGGTATTTATATAGGTATATAAGAACTAAAAAAACAAAAATACTGCTGGAAAAAGCCGCCAGAAATAAGTGGGAAACAAAGCTAAAACAAGCTGCACTCAAACCGCAGGGTATTTGCCTGACTAGCACACGCAATTTGTTGCTGTTGACATAAAATTGGGCAACGATCGAAGTGGACTGGGTTAAGAGTGGGAAGAAGGGGGAGGGGGTGGGTGGTTGTTGGAGCAGGCATGAGTCTCTCGCCTGGTTTGCCTTGCTGCTGTGCCCAAAAATATATTCAGCTTCGAAAACGTAACAGAAAAAACAATGCGCTTGGCCAACTTAATAGAAATATTCGGTTTGGTTCAAATAAAAACCATTTGGCTCGTTCTCATTCCAACTTGCTGCCTCTTCGGAAACCCCTTCAACACTCCCCTACACCCTCATACACTCCTCGCTAACCCAATCCCAAACCCATAGCCAAACCCATAGCCAAAACCCAATCACATTCTCTCGTGTTGTTGTCGCTGTTTGCATTGTTGTTTCTGTGTCGTTGTTTGGTTGTTTTCATTTTTCATGTTACGTGTACCCTTCTTCTTCTTCGTCTCTCCTACTCTCCACTTTCTTTCTCTCTTTCTCCTCGTCGACAGTCGACAACAGTTTTCAATTTGATGCAACGCGCGACCTGCTGAGGGAGTTGGATGTGAACGACATCGTTTGGATTGGACTCATGCGACCGCAGAACTCGGATCGTTTTATGTGGTCGTAAGTAGAAAGCCAGCAACAACACAAACCAACTAAATATTCAACAGTAATTGTTTTGTTTCTGTGCGAGTGAGCGAGTGCGAGTGCGAGTGAGACGGCAGCTTGCGTATTTATGGCCACGAATTATAGTCGAGTGCGTGAATCGTCGCCGAAATCGTTATCGGACTAACGAGCTTTGCGACCAACTCCATTTGCATAGTCACGATATAGTGTACTCGGCGTGGAGGGGGGGTCAGATTAATCACTCGACCAACAATCGAAGCGCCGGATTCGACGCTTTAACTGCCTGGAAAAAAATAATATTGAATTTTGTCACATTTCAGTGGATTTAAAATGGGTTGAGCACTTTTTGCGCAGTTGAGAGATAGTATGCAATTTTCTAGATATCATATATTATAGGAAAACCTAGTATACTTCTCCTACTCTTGCTCTTGCCGGTTTTAATAGCCCTAACAGCAATTTGTAATATGCAAGTAAATAGCACATTGGAAACAATCGAAATGCGTACATATGCCTTAGGCTAAACTATTTATTTTTTGTAAGTTCAATCAGTATTATTGTACAAATAATTTCTGCAAATTTGGTTGCAATCGGTTAATAAACACAGAAGTTATTCAATATATAAGTTTAGCGTGTAAGTTTGGCACTGCGGCACCGCAAAGTATGCAACAAAATTTGTTTAGCCTTTTTCAAGCCACTTTAGATCAGAAAACATACGAGGTTTTTCCACAATAAATTGCAGCTAGCATTTCCGTCATGTTATACTGAAAGAAGGTCTGTGGATTAGCTCAGAATTGATTTAAGCGAGAGATTCTTCTTTATAAGATACTCAGTAAACCCATAAAACTTAACCCCCAGCAACTCCCGACCCCTCGTGGCTGATACTGGTTACTGGGCCGAGTCGCTGCCGCTGATGGATGCACCGCTATGCGCCGTTATCGATCCCATACGCGATTATCGCTGGCATGCGCTGCGCTGCGGCGGCCCGGAGACGGCTTCGTTCCTCTGCGAAATGCCAGGTAAGTGGGCAGGGAGCCGGGATTGATGCCTGAACGGACACATGTACCCATGATACACTCTCACACAGTGCCAAGCTGGGCCGATGCCTGCATACTGAAGGAGATGCCCAACCTGACCATGCAGTACATGGCGGACACGGCCAGCATCGAGTTGATACGCAATTGCCAGGAGGAGGGACTGCTGCGCCACACGTGCCGCGGCAAAGAGGTGAGTGTCGCGACGGGACCAGGCGAGGGGTGCAATATAAATGAAGTAACTTCGTTAGAGCGGCGATGCGAGTTTCAGCTAATTTACCCAGCGAGCATATATATTCCTGAAGAATCTAAAGAGTTATATATATATCCCAAGAAGCTAGGGGAATTATATGTTACTAGATATATGCCTCAAATAGGTACAGAGCATATAGCTTCTTGTTCCTTCAGTTGATTTAGTTAAGGTCTTCATCATAAACCAATTCTTTCCAGCTTTTCTTCTTCTTGAGCGCATATGCATATCTCTCTAAAAAGCTCTCCTGGAGCACTTCCCGCCAGTAACTGCTCTTCTTGAACCTAACAGCCTATCTGTCTCTCTCTCTATCTCCCCCACAGGATCGCGAGCGCGCCATTCGTGAGCTGATCTGCCCCAAGGAACGCCTGGAGGCGCAGCGCATCAACGACATCACCAACTCGCACTTCAAGTCGCTGCAGATCATCAACAACATTCGCACCGACAACAACGAGAACAACGACATCGAGCTGCTGCCCAACTACGGTGGCGGCGGTGGCAAGTTGTCCAAGGTATCGACGGCATCGCCGGTGCCGGCCGCTGCGACTGGCGAACGCTTCAGCCTGGACAAACTGATGATGGCCGACGGGCCGGAGCTGCTGTCCGATGGCTTTCACATACCCGACGAGGTACCGATGCCCGTAAAGAAGTCCGCCAAGAAGGTGAACGGCCAGGATGAGTACGCCAAGAAGTTGCTGGCGCAGCAGCAGCAGCAGCAACAGAAGCTGCGACGCACCACCGCGCAGCCCAAGCCAGCCGATGCTCACCTGGACATGATGATGGGCGATCAGCCGGCGCTGAGCGACGAGCAGCTGCCTGAGGACGTCAGCGATAGCGACGCCTCCAACGAGATCTTCGAGCCGTTGCCGCACCGCAAGAAGGTGTTGCCGGAGGATCTGCGCACCATGGCGCCCATTGCGGAGGCAGCACCGGCGTCAACAACTGTTGCACCTTCGACGACAGCAACCACAAAAACAACTACAACTACAACAGCAACTAAACGGCCAGCAGCAGCCACAGCAACAACAGCAACAGCAGCAACAACAACAACAACCGCAGCAACCACCACAACAACTGCCAAGCCAGCAGCTACAACAACAACAACTGTTGCAGCTGCACGAACAACAACTGTTGCACCTGCAACAAGCACAACTGTTGCTGCTCCACGCACAACAACTGTTGCCACTACAACGACAACTGTTGCAACTAAAACCACAACAACAACAACAGTTGCTGCCCCAACAACAACAACTACTGCTGCTCCCTCAACCACAACTGCAACTGCAGCGCCAGCAACAACAACAACAGCAATAACAACAGCGGCAGCAGCAACCAAGCCCGCAACAACAACAACCACAACAACGACAACAGCAGCACCAGCAACAACACAAGCAGCAGCAGCAACAACAACTCAGCCAGCTGCAACAGCAACCGCCAGCAAGAGCACCGATGCTCCGGCAACAGCAACAGCCACAACTCCGGCAACAACAACAACAACAACAACAGTGCGAGCAACAACTGAAGCAGGCACAACAATGACAACAACAACAGCAGCAGCAACAACAGCAGCAGCAGCAACAGCAGCAGCAGCAACCGAGCCAGCAGCAGAGACAGGCCAGCACAGCAATGTGAACACGGGCAGCAGCAGCAGCAACAGCAACAGCAACAGCAACCCGACACCAACCGCAGCTGCCATGCCAATGGCATCATCCACCGTCAGCAGCATCGCGCACCCGATACATCCGGGGCAGCAGGCACGCGAGGAGCAGCCGCATCCGCATGTCAAGGAGACGGCAGACAATTCGCACTTTATACCGCCCATGCTGCTGGTTAAGTCGCACTATGTGCCGCCGACCAAGCACGGCGAGCACGTCGAGCATGGCGAGCACGTGGAGCACGTGGAGCACGGCGTGCACGCGGAGCATAAGGAGCATACCCATGGCCCGTTGAAGAGCAGCGAGGCAGCAACAGCAGCAGTGGCAACAACGGCAACTGCAACGCCAGCAACTGCTGCTTCCACGCCTGCAACCATGGCAGCAGCAACAACCACAGCAGCTACAACCCCCGCTGCAGCAGCAGCAACAAAGGCAACGGCAACAACACTAATTTTGACCACAGCAAACGCGGCTGACACGCCAGCAACTAATGCAGCCCAGGCAAATGGCACCGCAGCAACAGCTGCAACCACAGCGGCAGCAGCAGCCAAAGCCGAAGCCGAAGCCGTTGGCGATGCAGGCAAGAAGCGTGTGGAAAGCGAAAGTGCTGGCAACAAGCTAAAGAACGAGCCGGAGTCGGAGTCAGAGTCGGAGGAGCATGAGCAGGAGCGGGAGCGGGAGCGGGAGCAGGAGCAGCCAACAACACGACACAACTTCCTGCAGGAGGAAACCGATGCGCCATTTAAGCCAAATCGACGACGCTCGCTAACAAAACCGGAAACCGTTAGCTATTTCAAGAAGATCTTGGGCTAAATGGTAACCGAGGCGACTGCTGCAGTTGCACACTTCCGCAGCGGCAGCAGCACCAGCTTACTCCGGCTCTCTGCCTCTCTCTCTCTCTAGCCTTCTCTTCCCTCTCCCTCTCCCTCCCTCTCTCTCTCTCTCTGCCCCCCCTGAGGTAATTGCTGTGCAGAAATCAAAGCTGCATTCGCAGCAAATTGAATTGAGTCGATATCGCAGCCTGATTCAACATCATCCACATCATCCACAACATGCTGGCCAAAGTTTGTAAAACTCGGTACCCCGCCACACCCCCGAGCCGCCTGTTTCCCTTGCCGACAGACCGGAAACTGAAGCTGTTAGTCAACGCCAAGCGGAAACGCAAAGCAGCCAAAGAAAACTCTGGCAGCAGCTTCTCGCTTTGCCAGCGCCAAATATGTCAATTTTGCCAGCTAGACAGACAGAGCGAGAGAGAGATAGAAGCGAGGGAGAAAGAGGAAGAGAGACAGAAAGGGAGAGTGGGTGAGAGAGAGAGAGAGAGAGAGAGAAGTAGAGCGATAGAGTAGGAGGCAGGACAGCGAGTGAGTGAGACAGCAGAGCAGAGGCCAAATCTAAAGTATGATAAAAAAAAAAAAAAAAAGAGAAAGAGAAAGAGAAAGAGAAAGAGAAAAAAGAAAATGTGTTTACCGAGCTAGTTTACTACGTACACACAAACCAGTCGAGAGTCTGTTTCAATCCCCGTTTACCTTTGCTTATGAATACGAATACAAATATGAATATACCCAAACGGAATACAGCATGCCGCATACCGAATAGGAATACGAATACCAATACGAATACGAATACGAATACGAATATGTGTAAGCACTTTGTAGTTGGCCAACGCCGTCGAATGCTGCACTCAAGTAGTCAATATTTAATTTGCAATATTCATGATTGTCTTGTTATTCAGGCGTGCACTCGTACGATATTCATACGCCAATCAGTGCATGTCCATCGGGAGAGAGAGATAGAGAGAGAGAGAGGGAGTGCGAGCTAGTTCAATTCACAACGGGATTCGAAACAGGAAAATATATCGATAAATCGATATATGTATGCAATTACGGTATAGTCTTTTTTTTCCAATTAGTCAATATGAATCTATAAACGCGTAAATATATATACATATATACATGTGTATGTATCTGTATGTATGTATTCGCCAGAGACAGAGACGGAGGCAGCAAGAGCAGGAGAGCAGTAGAGCAGTAGAGCAGGAGAGCGAAAGAGCGAGCACTACAAGCGTTTGATCGACAAACCCCATACCTTGAGATACTTAAAACCACACACGCCCCTCGCCCCTCACACACACACACAACCCCCATTCGCCCAAATGAAAGATATATAATATATATGTACGTACGATATATGTATTCAGTAAAGAAAATTACAAATAATATGAGCAAAACAAAAGAAAAACACGCGGCCAATCAGTGCGCCCAAGTTTCACGAGAATTACACGATACTCTATGCGTAAATAGTATAAATGTAAACCGAATAAATATGAATAAAAAAAATTAAAAAAAAAAACAAATGTTCTACATCGCGCAGCGGGTATGTGCCAGTCGAGCAGACTTGCCTGTGCTTTGCAAATTTGCACTTAGAATTCTCAAGTGGTTTAAGCGCGAACATCGGGGTAAGTATGCGCGATTTTCTAGCCATATATAGCATGCACTATATGTCTGCTTGTTAGCCAGAAATCGGCGTCACATGCTGCTCTTGAGTGAGAGCCGAGTGAATGAGTACACTCATAAATAATCCATGGTGCCGGGCAAAGAAAAGTTCCGACTTGAAGTGCTTGGGTATGCAACAAAGTGAATCCTGTCTGTTTCGGGTTGCCAGCATTTACCCTGCCCCTACCCGCAGTAGCTCAGCAGTACTTCTCCCTCCCCCCCCGCTGCAACGCCCTCGTTGGCACATGAAATCGGGCATATTCTGCAGCTGAAAGCTCCGGCAACGTCCTCACTGCTTTCCGGGTTCTCGTTTGTGGTGGACCTTGGACCCACTGGCCCGGCCAGCCACTCCTCCTTCTCGCCCTTGCCATCTGCCAGTCGTGCCGTACTACCCCCTCATCCGGTTTCCGTCTGCGCTTTCACATCCGACGCCGTCGCCGTCTCGCACACTGCGCACATTTGCCGCAGGCTTGCTCTGCTTTTTTGCCAAGCATTTCCCTTTTAGCGAAAAGGCCAGCTCAGCCAGGATGAGAACGAGCATGAGGGGGGCGGCGAGGGGCAGAACGGGAAGGAGCACAGTCTGGCCAGTGTTGGCAGACTGTCGACGCGATAGATAGCGAGAGCTGACGACGACGAGGACGACGACGACGACGTCCTACTTATGATTGCCTAAAATCCAATGAAGCGTTGGAGCTTGCTGCTGCTGCTGCTGGGCAGGGGCAATTGCTGTCATCGAGCAACTGTTTTCTGGCTGGCCAACGGAAGCGATGTGCCAGTGCCACCTGCCGGGACACCCCCCCCCTGCTGCTGCTACTCCTTATCGCAGTCAACGAGGTCCGAGCAACTTGTCCATTGATTTTTAAAGCGTGCTGATGTTAAAGAGACGATGATGAATGGCGAGTGTGAATGGGAGAGTGTGTGAGTGAGTGTGTGAGTGAGTGTGTGAGTGTATTCATGAGTGTGTGTGTGTGTATGTGTAAGTCTTCTGTGTGTGTGTGTGTGCTTGTTTGCCTGCTGCTTATGCGCGCATGTTGCATGCAATAATTCTTATGCTTAAAATTGTAATTTCTCTGTTTACTGTTAATCCTTTACTTGCGCAACCTCAAGCTGATTGTGTGTGTGTGTGTGTGTGTGTGCGTGCGCAAATGTGGGCGTTAAGCTACATTTGACAGACGAGCACGCTGCAAATTTATTCCAAGTGCGAATACTGGAGAGCACTTTTTATTTTCATTTTCATTTTTATTATACCCTGCCGGCCGTAAAAGCAGCCCGAAAAGGGTATGCACGTAGCAAGCAGGCAGCGCAGTGCGTATACGTAACGAGCGGCAAGAGGACGCGTCACGCATACGCAGGGTAGGCAGCAAGTCGATCAGTCGCTCGCCGAAGCAGGCTGCTGTTTTTATTTCACTTTTATTTGCCTCGTCAACGACGCGTTTTTACAGTCAACTTGGGCAGCAAATTAAATGCAACTGACAAAGCTGAAGACGCACGGCGCAGACAGAGGCGGCGGCGGGGGCGGGGCGGTGCGGGGCGGTGCGGGGTTGTGCAGGTTGAGCAGCAGCGACACATGCGTCCAACAACAAATGAGAATCATTTGGCATGGAATAAAATGTTTTATTAAGACAGCAGCAGCAGCATGCAGACACAGTCGAGTGGAAGCAATCGCACTTGCCGGCGCCCACCTGAGTGGAAAACAAGCGGCATTTTCCAGCCAGTAGACCAAAGGGGTCGGGCCCGCACTTCGGCTTGGCTTAATCAATAGAGCAGCACGCGGCGACGAGCCAGGCGTGCAAACAGCGCAAACAACTTAATTGAAGTTGTTATTTCGATGTGCACGCGGCGTATACGCAATGCGAGCTAAAATGCTTGCCGTTAATATGCAATATATATACACTTTATAATTGGCAAAAAGGAATCGGGAATTTCGTGGCAGTTCCGTCGAGCGAACTGTTTCGCATTGATCTCGCAGCTTGCGCGCAGCGACATCCCTAATGGATCCCAGCTTGGGCCTTATTGGCCCATTAAGCGCGACGGCCAGTGTGTATATTTGCCGCAATCGCTTAAATGTAAGTAACGGATATTCAACACAAAGACACACACACATACACACACACACACACACACAGTAACAGATCTGCGAGTGGAAAGCCGGAGCACCGCAAGCAAACCGCCGGCAAAGCCATTTCAAATTGCGGCAAAAGCCTCGAAGAATAATGGCATTGTTATTGTCACACACACAGAGAGAGAGACAGAGAGAGCCAGAGAGAGCCAGAGAGAGCCAGAGAGAGACAGAGAGAGCCAGAGAGAGACAGAGACAGCGCTTGGCGAGCTGCGACTATTTACTTACAGTCAAGTACTGAAGGATAAATACATTTACAAGGACAAAGCTGCGGCCGATTCAACGCCAGCTCCCAGCTCCAGCTTGGCCTTTTAGGCAAATTGGCCCGCTGAGAATGCGGTAATAAGTAGATCTGGATTTCAGTTTACGAGCAGCAAAAACAAATGAAATGTAGGGCATAAATAATTAAGAAACGAATTACAAGAACATTTTCGAATGCAATAAAAATAATGCAAGCAGCCAAATGTATTCGAATAACTGAAATAAAAGGAATTTTAAATGATTGAATGCATAAATTATTATTAAATTCAAGAATTTAAGCTTCGATTTGCCACTAAAACGCTTAATACCATTTCGTTTTTATTCGCCTGAGCATCCGCTGCAAATTGATTTGGCAATTTA
This sequence comes from Zaprionus inermis, assembly GCA_018151445.1. Lineage (NCBI taxonomy): Eukaryota > Metazoa > Arthropoda > Insecta > Diptera > Drosophilidae > Zaprionus > Zaprionus inermis. Next base: position 8,052,985 of record JAECXD010001052.1, read on the forward strand.
TCAATTCGCCATTTTATTTTATTTAATATCAAATCGTGAAAATCGGAATCAGAGCTCACATTTTCGCATTTGCCGTATCTAACGTAACCCAACAACCTGTGCGCCACATACCCTTCAAACTCTTTGGGTCAGCCAAAGGTCTTGAAATAACAAATTAATGGCATAGCTAAGCGGTTCGCCGCGGGCCACGGACCTATGAAAATGATTATTTTTGGCTATTTTCGTATTATTATTTAACCCAATGTCGATGGACACGCATACAAATTGAATACATAATCAAATTCGCCGCAACACGACAGGACACGTTGAAAACAAAACTGAAAATAATAGCGGCAGTTCGAAAAAAAAAACTAATTAACAGCGCAAAACAAGAGAAAATCAACTTGCGTATTAAATTTACAGGATGTATTCATAACAATACAATTGCATTTGCGTGCGAACGAACACCCTGTACGCCGGCCAATGACTGCAACTGGGTATGCCGAGTCGATACGAACTGTGCTCGAGCAATTGTCTAACTGGCAAAAAGTATATGAAATTCTCCAAGTTACAAATTTTAAAACAAAACTAGAAAATCTACGAAAAAGACTTTTTTCAGCTATTTTCGAAACTAACATCGAGAAATATCATCACTTGTGTCAAACGTTATCGAATCGGACTTTGGTAAATTGCAAAAAATCCATTTGACGTTAAAGACAAATCAAATTTAGCTGCACATTTTTTCTCTACCGTACAATCAACGTCAACTTTGAGCTTGACATTTCTGTTTCTGTCAGTTTTTCATCTTTTTTTTTTTTTTTTTTTTTGCTGTACCTTTTTTCTCTATCCACGTCTCCCCGCGCTTTGCTGTCGCTTTGCCTCACATTTATTATTTATTACATTACATTGTTATATTATTAATGCAGTCCCGCTGAAATCTCATAATGTTGAACAATGTCATTGACACTGTCGTCGCGTCGCTTGGGTTTCCCGCGTAATGTTTGGTTAGGTTTCGCAGCGCTCGGTTTTGTTTGGTTATGTTCGGGTTGTGTGTGTGTGTGTGTGTGTTTGTTTGGTTATGTTCGTTCGCCGGGGCAGCTGCTCTTGTTTCGCTCACTGAGTGAGTGCGGTTTCATCACACTATTGTGTGGATTGTTTTTGTAATTTGCTCTCGCTAAATTTGTTCGGGGCGTGGTAGATTTTGCTGCGGTTATGATTCTGTGGCAAATTCTCAGTTTGTTCGACCGCAAAACATGATAAATGTATATACATATGCATATATTGTTAAATATTTCGATTGCTGCAGTGTAAGTATGTGCTGCTAGTCTTCGTTTACGATTTGTTTTGCAATAAAATTAAAAAAGAATCAAATTGCTGGCTTGGCTATAATAAAGTAATATCTGTTGGCATATTGAATACTCATTTCACGGCATCGCTGCAATAAACTAATTGCTGCATTTATCGCAAACCTTGCGTCGAAAATAAATGGGCTGCATTTTTTGTAAGCTCGTCCGCATGGAGAAGAAAAAACTAAAAAACGTATTTTTTATGGCTTTTACATATATATATATATTTTTTTTTTTGTTGCTGAAAAGCGTAAATTAACCCAGCATCAACCATAGAAATTCACAAAGTGTTCGGTTCTTTTTCACATTCTCATGTTTTTGTTTTCTTTTGCAGTAAATACATATGTACACGCATACATATTTGATGTGCTTGCTTTGACAGTGCACAACACTGTGCATGCCCGTGCATGGCGATGCCTATCGATAAATTCGATTGCATGTGATCCAATTAAATGCGTGAAGTGCAGCTCAGCAAGGCAAAATACGAGCAAAAGAGCGCAACGAAAACATCAAAAGACGCATTTGTAAACAATGTTCTTAATTTTATTTAACATGCACTCTCTCGCAGGCACACACACGCACACGCATACGCACATGTACATGTGTCTCCTAAGTGTGTGCTTACATGTGTCCGAAATGCCTTTTCTAGTTTGGCAACTCTGCCTGCTGCTTGCTGTTGCCAACCATTCCACGCACACTGCGCTCTCTCTTACGCTCACCGCTCTCCCACACTCACCGTCTGCTTGCTCGCGCGCTTGTGTGTGTGCGTGTGTGTTTATCATCATAAAATTCAATTAAAGCGAAACGCACACAATCAAACAACAGATCAAATTAAATGCCAGACAAGCAATTTACTATGTATGCTGCTAGGGGGCGCCTCAATGGGCGTGCCGGCTTGCGAGCGCCGTTTCGGCTAAGCTTGCAAGTGTGCACGTGTGTGTATGTGTGTGTGCGAGTGTGTCTGTGTGATTTTGTGTTTTTATTGAATTTGAAATAAGATACAATGTTGAAACAAGCTTAAACCTGCACGGCCAGAGCAGGCGAGTCAAGTGCTCAGGGATGGACAGCGGACAGTCTCCGCACTTGGCGCGCATATGGTCACACTTGAATGGGCTGTCGCCGGGCCGGACTGCTCATATGGCCACACCTGCGCGCAAGCCGCAGCAAAGAGGACAGTAAATACGCTTTAGTACTATTACAATACATACGTAATTTAAGTGCCGCACACACACACGAAGAACATACACACCCACCACCCCATCCATACACACACACACTCGCACACTCGCATGTGCGGAGAACTTAGACAGAGCCCAAAGGATGTGCGTCCCTGCGCCGAAAATCACATAAAAGGCATTGGCACTTAGTTAAGCCGGCGATATTAACAAATGCCGCCGCTTTTGTCCTTTTGTGGCGCACAAAGGACACGACAATAAACCAACTCGAAAGCCGCAACGAATTTTCCGGGTTCCAAGACGAGGCGACGACGTGGGACGACGACGTCTTACGGACGCGCATATCGCGATGTGGCGCCAGTAAATGCCACATGTTACGGCATTGTGGCCGGCCAGAGAGACAACAATCGCAGCGTGTTTCCCATTCCGCCTTTCCCTTCGTTCTCTCAATCCCGTCGCCATTCTTATCTGTGCTCTCTCGCCTGGGCTATTCCATGCTGCTTTTCTATTATATATGCCATAGATATATCTGCTTGCTACAGCTTTCGCACTGTCTTCGCGTCCTCTCCCTCCCCGCACACACACACACACTTCAATTTATAGTTGCAATCAACTCGGGTTTCGCCCTCATCTCCGCCCCCGCCTCGCACTCGATTTTATTTACTGCCCTCGTTTTGCGAACCCATTGCCGCGTTCCGAGTTGCGTTCATCATCGTTTCCACCCAGATGAGATGGTCAAGCGCAGCCAACTTAATGCACTAATGCAGATATTTCGTGCTGCCAGATGGGCCCAGTAATCGGTAATCGGTAATCGATCATTCCATGCGTGTCCTGCAGCCACACACAGTTGTACAGGTGGAACGCAAGAAAGTACGCTATAAATACGCAAAATGGTTACATCAAGTTAATACAGATATAATAGATATTTGAAAATAAATATGTGCCTTACATACTTAACTATTCAAGCCTTGAGTAACTCTACTTAAGCTCTGGCAATATGCACGGCGATATATGCCTTTCCGTGCGTCACTTTGGCCGCATTAAAAAGACATTGCCTACTTTTAGGCAGCCGCCATATTAAACTTTCCCTGCCACGCACGAGCCCACGACTTAACAGACCATGTCTATAACATACTGTACTCTTTACTGTAGTCTGTCTATAATTTTACGCGCAACACAGTCCATTCTTAAGCGATATTGAAGCGCGCTTCCGGCGCCATCTTGCGTGCAAAACAATTAAAAAGTTGAATCGCTGCAGTTGGGTCCCGGTCCCGGTCCCGGTCCGTGTTCGCGTCCATGTTCGCGTCCGTGTCCGTGTCCGTGTCCGGGCATTTAATTAGCTACAGCAGCCGGCTCCGACTCGGCCAAATGGCTGCCGGCATTTGTAATACCCGGCATATTTACGTATTTCCGTATTTCCCTATTTACGTACTAATAGCCGGAGAAGTGCGTCGTTTAATTGAATGCCAGCGGGTAAAACAGAAAAATCGACGGCGTAAGTCGACTGGCAAATACGCTGCACTGAAAGGCATTCAAAAAAAAAGAATATACTCTTAAAAGCAGTTAACTTTCTCGCTTTTTTTCCTTTCCTTCAATCACTAGACTTAAACAGACTCAGATCTGTTAATATATAATATTACTCCCATACAAACTTAAATTACATTTTTTTACTCAAAATAAGTTAATAAAAATCCGTTTTAAAACATTTGTATGCATATAGTAACCTTTAACTCCATCGCCAATTAAAGCTTTCATTCGAATTGCGAAACTTAACGATAGTAGCATAGTTCGCAAACTATCGCAGCCAGCTTACTATCGGCTTAAGCCGAAAAAAGCCGTAGGAGTTAAGCTGAGCTACTTTTTTTGATTTGGCTTACAGCGTGCCGCCGCAGCAGCTGCAGCGACTAAATTGTCCATTTTATTAGTATGTTTTAAGCGACCTTCGCCGCGATTTCGCTAGCCGCCTGTAGTGGCGCCCCCTGCCAGTCCCCCCGGCTTCCCACTTCGCTTTTATGTACACTGCGACCGCAAACCACAGACTGGCGCACAGAGGCAAGTGCAGAGCAGAAATGCTTTGTGCCAAGTGCACAAATTATGAAATGCCGGCGGCTTCTGCTGCTGTTCTCGAACTCAACGGCAACGGCAACGGCTTCGGCAAGTAACAGTTACAGTAACGGTAACGGTAACGTTAACGGCAACGGCAACGTCTAAAGCCAAAGCAAAACAAAACACTTTTCATGTTTTACTTTTGAAGTTGCCAGACAATGTGTTGCCAACACAAACACAATGGCAACAGGAAAAGAATCCAAGATGCCAGCTAGCAGTTACCCAGTAGCGACAAATAAACCCGTGACTGAGCACATAAATACAGTATTTTATTGTGCAATGCAGTGATTAATTTATTTCAATAGTATTCAACTTGCTTAGGGTATTTTTAAATCTCAAAAGTGTTTTCAAATATGTATTACAGTGAAAACTTTCTTGGACGGACACTCAAAGTGTTACCAAATATTTTTTAAAGTGAAAACTCTCTTAAGCGGACACTCAAAGTGTTACCAAATATTTTTTACAGTGAAAACTCTCTTAAGCGGACACTCAAAGTGTTGCCAAATATGAATTACAGTGAAAACTCTCTTAAGCGGACACTCAAAGTGTTGCCAAATATTTTTTACAGTAAAAACTCTCTTAAGCGGACACTCAAAGTGTTGCCAAATATTTTTTACAGTAAAAACTCTCTAGGACGGACACTGAAAGTGTTGCCAAATATGTTTTACAGTAAAAACTCTCTAGGACGGACACTGAAAGTGTTTCCAAATATTTATTACAGTGAAAACTCTCTTGGGCAGACACTTATAGTCGTGTTTATGCCCGAGAAATGTAACAATGTACATGCGGCTCGTATGAGAAGGCGTGTCCGCTTCAAAGAGGTGTCCGCCGAAGAGAGTGATCCACTACTGGATGCTGCTATCAATTAATTTCCCATTTATCTGCCGCTCGTAGTGCTTGCTATTGAAAAATGCAGTTGGTAAATGATTACAAACTTGTGGAGAATTGCATAATACCCTAATACGCTCTCGTGTCCATTAAATGGACCAAGAGTACAAGAAAATAAAAATATAAGAACAGCAGCTGCTCGTAGCTCACGCCGGGGCATCGGCCAAGGCGCCGCACGCTGCCTCCTTTCAGGTCTGGCCTGGGTCGGCGCAATCCCACTCCATTTTGTTCGGTTCCGGTGTGCTGCTTGTAGCTAAAATATGCAACGTCACTCGCTCATCATTATTGCCGTACACAAAACGTAAGCTCGTTAAAAGCTGCTCGAAAGCAAACCGGAAGCTCTCACTCAAATGCTCTCCTGTTCCAGCACATTTACAAGCTGTTAGGCGATTCTTTTGATGGGCCGCACCGCACCGCAGAGTGGGGAGGGGGGTGGATGGGGGTGTGTGCGGATGTGGGGGCTTTGCGCCTGTGGCCACATTTATCCGGGAATCGTGATCTGATGGGCTCAGTTGCTTGTAGTTCCATTTATTTGCCCGGCACTTAGAGTGGAATATTGAGCCGGGCTTAGGGCATCATTTACCCTTTTTACAGGATATTTGTGCAGCTTATAAACAATGCCCTTGAACCCCGAGCCCAATCAGCATGCTCGCTCGCAACAAAGCAGATGCACAAATCCAACAACAACAACAGTAAGGAATTTCTACTCACTCAGGTGGAAGCGAACAGTTTGCAAAGCGGAACCGGATGCGGGCAAACAAGAAACAGAGCAAAAAAGAAAGAAAAGTTGTTGATAGCATTGAAGTGAACTGTGAGCTGGGAGTGGCAGCTGCTGGCGGGCGGAACGAGGGGCAACTAAATTCGAAGCATAAAATTATTGTCGCGTTTTATTGCTGGCAAACTGATTAGCTGCTTAGCTGATAAACTGATAAACTGATAACGATTACAACACTCGAATGCATCGGCAGCATTCCGGTGGCCAATCGAAATCACTTCGATTAGTTGGCCACGCAAATGGGCCGGCAAAACGAACCCAAACCCAATCCCAAACCCAAACCGAATTGCCGCAAAGCTGCGAGACGCAACTGTCCGCAGATATGCACATTTGTGGCCAAGCCGACATTATCAATCAGTTGCGCATGGAATTGTGAGCGACCCTTGGGGTTTCGCTGGCTGCTGCTGTTGCGGTCACGCACGCAATGCCACCGGTGCCGCAGCGACTGCTGCATTGCATCTGTTTAATGGTGGCTTAATTAAGCGTTGCATGTGCCACGTGCGGCAACTGAAGCAGCGAACTGCGAACTGCGAACAGCGAAAGACTTTCAGCTGCGCCTCGTCGGGGGACTGACATCGTCGTAGCGGATGCCACAAGTTGAAACTGAAGCTGAGACGGATGGCGAATCCGACACTGATGTAGACGCTGACATAGACACCCGGCCGTCTGTCAATTGCGGGCATGCTCTGCCTGCGCGTCATTGGACAGTCCCAGAGCTCTCGCTCGCTCGCTCGCCCTCTCGCCCACTCTCTCGCTCTGCCCGTTTGCCGTCCCGCTCGCGCGCTGTTGCTGACTTTCGCCTTGTGCCTTGCGGAGGTGTTAACGTGCGTGATTTGTTGGCAGCGAGACGTGCGTAGGATACAAATGGGAAATCCAGCGCGGCTGTCACGGCAGACGTCCAAGGATACTGTCACGGATACGGATACTCGCCGCGCGGCAATCGGACCCGCTGCCAGTGACGTTGCCGTTGCCGTAGATGAAGACAGGTAGGTAGGCGAAGCCAGGCCCGGGTGCCAGTGTCTTGGCAATGCTGATGAAGATTGAGATTGACATGGCGCATTAACGAAGCTAACAACGAGCTGGCTGCGGGAGAGCGGACCCGGCTGAAATTGAATTATTTACTATGCAAAATTCAACACGGATTGCTCATTCTTGTTAAGCGACAACCCGAATCCTGCTTATAGGAAACTACACAATCGGACTTGGACTGAAAGTGCTACTAGCTTGTCGGCCGGGGGGCGGGGCGGTACGCATTCCTCCAGCTTCGCATTTACTGTTAATTTATACGCTGCTCCGGGCGATTTGCCGATTGGGCATAGATTGGCGGCTCTATTGTCTATGTACAGCCGTAATTTCCGTTCCAGCAGGGCGAAGTGGGGTATAGACCTCCCCCCCACCGCCGCCCGCCGCGTAGCTAATTTCCTTTTTCGACACTCCCAGCCCGAGCAGCTTCGCCTCATTTCGATTCATTTCTCTGTCACCTTTTAATGGTTCGACGACAACGTTGCGCGTCCTGAATATGAATCACTCTGCTTATTTTCCATATTGATTGAACTCGGACGCGACGAGACCAGTCAACAGTCACCTTTGCTCTGTCACTGGCCGAGACCTGCCCCCCTGCCCCCTGCTCCACCTACCTCCCCGCCTTCCCTCTGCCTGTTCCTTGCTTGCGACTTTGATTAGCGCGTCGCTTTTTAAGCACTCTCCTTGCCCATAATCAGGTAACACAGGGAAGCAGCAGGCGGCAAGGGCGAACGAGGCGCTGCAGCTAGGGTCAAGCCGTGTGGCAACTTCAAATTACAATCGTCGAGTTTGCCTCGTGCCTCGAGGTCGAAGTGGAAGTTGGGTATTAATTAGCACGCTAACATCGATCATTGGATGCAACGTTTCTGCCCAGTGTCGAATGCACTTCATATTTTATTCACGACTCGACCTAGTTATTCGGGCATTGCAGAGATTTGGCGGAATCTCGATGGTTGATAAGGACGAGGGGATACCGAGGCTATCGATTCGTTGGCCATGGTCAGAGAAGAGCGAGAAATAAACGCTATATGGCACGCACATCCATCGCACCTCTTCGTTTCATGCAGGGTATTTCGCAATCGTATAATCGCCACACGGCACACTTTGCTTGCGCTCCTGCCGTGCTGTCCTTTCGTGCCCAGGGAACCGGCAGCTGGCCGCTCAGTGCTCTCCATTCTCTTTGCGAGACTCTCTGCTCGTGTTTATGCAAATATTTGTATTCCATTTGCATTTCAAAAATTGAAATTTTTTATATCTTCTGCTCTCTCTCCCACTCCCTATCTTGCTCTCGCACTCTCGCTCGCATTTATTATGCGATTTGCCAGGGAAAAAATTTAATTTTTGCACAATTTAGGACAAGTTGATTAAGCTTTTTGATGGCAGCTGCAAAAGCTGTTGCATAAATTTGTACCTTGTGCTACCCTCGGGTCTCTGCCGTACCCCCCCCAGGCCTTGCCATGTATGTCAATGATTATCATCGTCGGCAGAGGCTTTCAGAGTCGCTGCGGCAACTTCGAATCGGTAATAAGGCATAAAATACTTGTGTACTTAGGCCATGTTGCAGCTGGGAGTGGCGGGCGGAAGTGGGCGGAAGGTGCTCGCAAGTGGAAGGCAATCAGGGCAGCCAAATGCCCAAATAATGTAGTTCAACCTTCTCTTCAAATATTGATAATATGCTAATGTTCATGTATTGGGGGATGTTGTTTCTTGACTGGGTTAAGGGTTCTGTTTGATCTCTGTGCTCGGTACATGCCGCAAACCCGAGACCACGTTGTCTGGTATGGAATGCAATCGAATCCAACAATTCCACTACTCAAGAGAAGAATTTGCCAGAGAAGGGTATTTGGCAGTCGACTAGTTGTGTCCTACATTCACATGACTTTTGAGCTGTCGCTTTAGTTGATTTCTAATCGGAAACGTGTTTCGACATGCACGCTGCGAGTGCAACTTGCCCGTGGCGTGTCACTCGACGCGAGTCTCCTGGCAACAATGGCATTGTCATGCATGCTGGGATGGATGCCCGGGCTGCCTGCGAATGTAGGGTATGAGGCTAGGGATTTGGTCGCGGGATGGGGGGCTAGCGGAATTAAGAGTGTAGCCGCACGTGGACGCAATGTTACCGTATTACAAATGACAGACACTTGCAACGAGTTCAATGATTGAAGCGCAATGCGCGGTTTCCATTTCAATGCGAGGCAGCTCCACGGATTCCACGGATTCGCGCACGCAATCGGGCATTGCTCCAGGCCAACCAGAAGCGAGCGTAACCAGCTTGCAACTAGCTACGGTTAGATAACCAGATGTGCTGGACAAGCCGCGGAGACACTTCGTTAGCGTGGCCAATGAGCAGATTAATAGTTTACATAAGTTTCGCCTTCGCTTTCGACGTTTTATTTTTGCACTGAGGCAAAGCTATGCAACGTCTCGGTAATTGTATTACGTACACACCAAATTCAATTAGCTCAGCTCTACATCTAGATTTTTCGACATTACAGACATTTTGTGAATATTTTCGAGCGTACTCGGCTGTGATATACTCTTCGCAAAAACACGTGCCAAATGTGAACTTTGCAGTTATACTCAGCAGAGGGCTTTACTTTATGCATGTGTGAAAGAGACGCCTATACATACATACATATATGGTGCCTAAGAACGGCAGAGCCCATCATAATGTTCCCAATAAATTGCGTATCCCATAATAATCGAGAATTGTTTATGGTTTGTATGGTTAGTGTAAAGCACATGTTTTTTTTTTATTTGTTTGTTTTAAGCTATGATAAATTATTATTGTATTACCCTGTGATTAGTTTGAATGAATGTTGTGTGCTGCGTGTTGCTGCGGGAGTAGAGCGCAGGACTCTCCTATATGATTTTTTGTGATATCACCTGGCAATATGCCTGTCTATCATTCCTGTTGTATCTTTTCTAGTGTTCGTTTTTCTGGAATTCCCACGCGCGATTGTCCAGTGGGCACACCTGACGCAGCTTCAGCCAACGTGAAATGCAATGGAAGTGAAAGGCATGATTGCATACGCCCCAGGCGACGGTGCACTCCACGCGTATGCCCAGCACATCATTCGCTTGGCATTCGATACAGAAGTCCATGATGTGGTTGCCGCAAATGGGGCAATCTTCCACAACGACATCTGGATAAATAGGTTCACAAATTTTATTAGTTTTCATAAATTTCTTCTATACAATTTTTTTCTCGACAGCAGAGTGAGAAAATGTTGACAGTTATTGCAGCTGTTGCTCGGCATAATTTTGGAAAGTGATCTTGGCTAGACACTTCACACCGCTTGAAGTGGTAAAGAATTGCGGCCTTCAACTTGAACTTACCCCAGGCCCAAAGCGCTACGGCGTTCCACTGTTCGCGTCACACAAAGGAAAGAGGCATCATCGACTGCAACAGTAGCTATTGCTGCGGAGCAGCAGCAGCAGCCGTCGTCGTCGAAGGCGTGGCGAAAATCCAAAATAAACTGGATCTGCGTGCAATATATTGTCCCCAAAGTTGGTAGCACTAGCTCATATAATAGCTGAGATATAGGCTTTCATACGGACGGACAGACGGACAGACGGATGGCTATATCGACTCGGCTGTTCATGCTGATTCAGGATATTTATACTTTATGGGGTCGGAGATATCTCCTTCTGCCTGTTACAAACAGTTTCGGTTGGCACAAAGCAAAAATACCCTTCTACTCTGCGAGTAGCGGGTATAAGAACCCGATGGAAAATCATAGTAATTTTATTTGGAAACGCAGCGTTACGCTTATCGAGTTTATATTTCTCATTTTGTAGGTTTCCCCGGGCACTCGGTGAGATGACAGTGAATTGGTCTGGAGACCCGCGATGGAACCGATGTGCACTTTTTGTGAATTCACAGCAAATAAACACGAGTCCAACTTCAACCGCAGCCTGTAACTGTCAAAGCGGAACGCACACACACATGCGCGAGTAATGCACACACACATACGCACACACACACACAGCGGGTACACATACAGAGCGAGCACATAGTGCTTATTCATGTAGTATTTAGGAGCTTGCAGCATGCTCGCTCGGCGGGCTTTCTAGTGTTAAATAACAGAGGGCAGAACATCCAGGGGAAGCTTATGGCAAGAGGAACCGCAAAGTGACGTTATGAGTCCTGTTTACTTCGGTACGGTCGGTTCGCCCGCTTTCAGCGATGTAGAGAAGTTTTTTTCTCCGAAATTGCACTCCCACTGCATACGGTTGGCATACCCAGCGATTCTAGCTGTAGGGTATGCACAAGTGCTTCGACATTCTAGACTTGAGTAGGTAGGGTAGCACACCCCAAGAACTATTTGTATGGCTGAGATCAGCAAAAGCTATAGAGTAGGGCAGCAAAGGCTTATTGGGTTAGTCCTAATAATCCATTGATCACACCTACTTCCTTAGCGAGATCTACAGTCAGGAGTTGCACTTCAAAATCAAGATCTATGCGATCTATAGAGAAGTAATTAAGGGACTTAAAGATCAAGATCTAAGTGATCTAAAGATCAAGATCCAAGTGATATCTACAACTCAAGATCTAAGTGATCTAAAGACCAAGATCCAAGTGATATCTACAACTCAAGATCTAAGTGATCGAAAGATCATGATCTAAGCGATATCTATAGCTCAAGAGCTAAGTGATCTAAAGATCAAGATCTAAGCGATCTATAGAGAAGTAACTAAGGGACTTAAAGATCAAGATCTAAGTGATATCTACAGCTCAAGAGCTAAGTGATCTAAAGATCATGATCTAAGCGGTCTATAGAGAAGTTACTAAGGGATCTAAAGATGAAGATCTAAGTGATCTAAAGATCAAGATCTAAGTGATCGATATACACCTTGTAACTTCCTTGATTTCTAGGTATATCTGTGTTATCTGCTTGCTCCGCATAACTATTCATTCCTTAACTCCAAACTCACACGGTACGCACACAACCAGCGCTGGAACACTACTCCCCCATTTCCCCTCCTCCCTCCTCCCACTCTCATACTCACACACACACACACACTCGCAAACATTTTGTACAGCCATAAATAAAGTCAATTTGCATTGCAAGTTGGCCGTCGGCTTTGGCATCTGCATTGCCGTCTCTGCTGGTGCGCTGCGCTCCCCGAAAATGATGCCCCACGCCTGGTACCTCTCTGCCCCTTACTGTCCCCTTACGTGTCCCCGCGCTGCCCAGGCTTGTGTTGCCTGATACTGCTGCCTTCTGCCTGCTGCTGTTGTTGCCTGTCATTGTTTATGTACGTGAATTGCAAATCCCTTTGATGCTCGGCCAGTGAAGCGACTGACGTCCCCATGTCCTCATCGTCCCGACGTGCCATCGTCTCACTGTCTGTCTGCCTGCTTGTCTGTCCGTCCGTCTGTCTGTTGGACGGCAGACATTTTGGCAGTTTGACAAACATTTTGCTGCCTGCTGCAGATACAAAGGCACTTCTCAGTTGGATAAACGCAGATGGTTGGACTAACTTGGCGCTGGGCCGGGGCGGGCGGACAGTTGTGGGCGTGAGATGTTCGGTGTGGTGTGTGGGAGGCAGGGAGTAGGCAAAGTCACAAATCTCCTAAACTCTTAACCAGCTGGACTTATGTGGGAGACAAACACATGTAAGTAAAATACTAAAACAAAACTACACCGCATTTCATTGTCGTCGTTGCGATGCCCTCTGAGCATTCACACTGGGGTATATATGATCGGGAGCCAACTGATTTAATATGCAAATTCATTAATCTCGTGAAGTACAAGCAGGCAAGACATCAAATTTGTCATAAAGCCTATTGTAGGGTGCACAGTCTTGCTTGCAGGGTATCTACAGGCCTAATGCCTCGTGTAGTTGTGACTTTGCCCCTGCAAGCCGCAAGCTGACTGTGCACCAGTCCGAAGCGATGTCAAATCGTGTCATCTGTGAACTTGCATTCCGGCCATGTCCGGGCATAGCGTATGCAAAAATCGACCCAGAGCGACCTGTAGGCCAGGCCGACTGCAGTGGGGGAACTCGTTAGAGCTGGATCTATAAATACTCACTTCTATCCGTCTAATGAATGGAAGAAGAACGAAAGCGAATAAAACGAGTGGGGGAGGAGCGATCTGTTGGAGGTGTGAACCTTCCTATAAGGTCATTAAATTTGATTTACAGCCGGTTTGAGGGTCCTCCGCCTCGCCTTGAGCATATGTTTACGATTGAAAGAGCGCTCGTTCGCTCGTTCCCGCTCGAAACTACAAGCCAAAGAACTGTGCTCAAGGGAAACCCATTTGGCTGCCACAGATGCCGGAACGAAAAGCCAAGGAGGAGCGCCCCAACTTGCTGCTGCAGCTCGCAGGATCAACTTTGGCGCAACCTTCTGGCTCTGTGATTTTCGTGACGCTGTCAACCGAGCACGAGCGTGTGCTTATGAAATAATTTCAATACATTTCATAGAAATCAAATAATACCAACGCGGGGGGTAGATGGCTTCTTGGCTGTGGCTGGCACCGACAGGCAGGCAGCGAGCGTAACCATTATATTCTATTCAAAAGTTTTTCTACCAGCCGCGCCTCCAATTGATGCCGGCTGCCTGTTCCACACTCGTGTTACTTCGTATTTACCCCATGCACAACACTTTTATCTCAGATTTCAGATTTCTGATTTTGCGGGGGGGGGGACTCCTCCTGCAGCTGCGCCGCTTTCAATTTTCGCTGTCGTAAATATGGCCAAAAGTTATGCGCCTCAACTTTGGCTCGGCCCGACACGAACCGTTACGTCCCGAACGACCCAGGCCGGGTCGCTTCGGTTGCCGCTGTGCAACACGGCAAACGCAAGCAGAGCGGCATCACCAGCGCCAACCAGACCATCCTTGCCAAGCGGGCACCCACGGCATACAAGCCCAACAGGAGATGAGCGCAAGTCGTGACACGAGCAAGAGCCAGGCTGTTAGCGGGCCAGTGTATGCCTAAATAAGGCAGGGAAAATTGAGAACATCGATCTGTGCGTTTATCGATGAGAGTATTTTTGTGAATATCAGTATTTTTTGCTAATTACTCAGATGCAAGTCGATATTTGGCATATATCGATATCATTTTAAATAAATGAACAGCAATTAATATGTATTCAAAATGCAATAATTGCTGAGCAAGCGCACATCTCTAGAACACAACGCATTGTTAAATTGGGAAAGAGAGCGAAACGTGTTGAAATTTAAGTGAAATTAATTTGACCAAAAATCAAGGCAAAAGTTTTTCGAAATTTTTTTGCCTCTGATTTGATCGTGTGGCCAGAACTTCAACTGAGTCTTGTAAAAGTTCCGACCAGGCCGGGGCGGCCAAGTTGACGATGCCCGAAAATGCCGGCAATGGCAGGCCAAGCCTTCTCTACTACGATTACTATGTACTCTCTCATCCAGCTAGCCCATTTGAATTTATTGCAACGCAGACAAGCAAACCGACCTCCATGCCAGTACCTAACCTCACTTTACTCACTACGATCTGCGGCGTCTTGCGATAATGCACAATGCAACATTTTGTGGCTCATTGTGTAATTAGTTCATGGACTACTTGCCACAAAAGTGCATGCAAGTGCGAAGGCAAGTGTGTGGCGGTGTGTGTGTGTGTGTGTGCGTCTGTGTGTGAATCCATGCAGATGACGACACACGCACACTCGCAAATGACTAATGTGTGTTTGTGTGTCAGACATTGTCTCACTGCCAGCGCCTCGTGGGGATTTCCCTGCTCTCGCTCTCGTTCTGCATTGTTTTTTTTTTTTGTCTCTTCTACTGCTGTTGTTTTTTTTCTTCTCTTGCTCAGTGCGCCGCATAAGCTGTGGGCGACGAGTAATTTGCATATGTATTGCCATTGCTGCTGCCATAGCATTTGCATTTATGCATGTCGAACCACCTCCCCGGCGCCTCTACGCCCCTGCGCCGTGGCCATCACGCTGTCCTGAGTGGAAGCGTAGTCTGTGTGCGGTGCAACCGCGCATTTGCACATTTTACGGTCATGTTTATGGGCTCCAGTTAATCGATTATGCATGGGCTGAGTGAACAATGCCGGAAATGTGCAAATGCTCAAATGCTGCGCATCCGCTGCTTGCCGCCCACACTGAAATTGCATGACGACAGCGCAAAGCGCGGCCCTCGCCCTCGCACTCGTCGTCTCCCTCTCCGGCGCCTGTCAGCGATCCCGGTTCGGTTGCACCGCATGGCCACCTGGGGAGCTCGTTGCGGATTGCCATTCCTGCTCCCCCAGTCCCCGCCCACTGCTGCCGGCGGATACGTTATGAATTCTATCTGCTCTCACAGTCGGCATCCTGGCTTTGATTTACCGTTGGCTTTTGTTCGCGCTTTTGCCGGCGCAACAAGGTGCTAAATACGGAAATCATTAGCGGCGTCACGAACTCTTCGCAACTTCCAGTTAATTTGTTTATTATGAAATAGAAACAAGGTGTGAATGACAGCGAGCGCGAGTGGGGAATGTTATGCGGTGGCAAATTAATTATTTTATTTTCATTCTTCTTTTTATTAATTTATGCTTTCATGCGTTAGCTTAAAGTGTGCCAAAATGGCGTTTTATACCCGCTACTCGTAGAGTAGAAGGGTATTATAGCTTTGTGCAAACCGAAAATGTTTGTAACAGGCAGAAGGAGACATCTCCGAGACGACGGCTGCTACAGTTGCAGTCGATGATGATGCCTCTTTCCTTTGTGTGACGCGAACAGTGGAACGCCGTAGCGCTTTGGGCCTGGGGTAAGTTCAAGATGAAAGCCGCAATTCTTTACCACTTCAAGCGGTGTGAAGTGTCTAGCCAAGATCACTATCCAAAACTATGCCG
The DNA here is from genome assembly GCA_018151445.1 of Zaprionus inermis. Taxonomy (NCBI): domain Eukaryota; kingdom Metazoa; phylum Arthropoda; class Insecta; order Diptera; family Drosophilidae; genus Zaprionus; species Zaprionus inermis. The sequence goes on from JAECXD010001052.1 coordinate 8,069,096, forward strand.
AGTAACAGCTGCAATAACTGTCATCGAATAACATGAACATATAAAAAACATTTTCTCACTCTGCTGTCGAGAAAAAGCAAATTGTATAGAAGAAATTTATGAAAACTAATAAAATTTGTGAACCTATTTATCCAGATATCGTTGTGGAAGATTGCCCCATTTGCGGCAAACACATCATGGACCTCTGTATCGAATGCCAAGCGAATGATGTGCTGGGCATAAGCGTGGAGTGCACCGTCGCCTGGGGCGTATGCAATCATGCCTTTCACTTCCATTGCATTTCACGTTGGCTGAAGCTGCGTCAGGTGTGCCCACTGGACAATTGCGCGTGGGAATTCCAGAAAAATTAACACTTGAAAAGATACAACAAGAATGATAGACAAGCATATTGCCAGGTGATATCACAAAAAATCATATAGGAGAGTCCTGCGCTCTACTCCCGCAGCAACACGCAGCACACAACATTCATTCAAACTAATCACAGGGTAATACAATAATAATTTATCATAGCTTAAAACAAACAAATAAAAAAAAACATTTGCATTACACTAACCATACAAACCATAAACAATTCTCGATTATTATGGGATACGCAATTTATAGGGAACATTATGATGGGCTCTGCCGTTCTTAGGCACCATATATGTATGTATGTATAGGCGTCTCTTTCACACATGCATAATGTAAAGCCCTCTGCTGAGTTAAACTGCAAAGTTCACATTTGCCACGTGTTTTTCCGAAGAGTGTAGCGGGTATATCACAGTCGAGTACGTTCGACTGTAGCCTTTCCGACTTGTTTCATTTGCGATAAAAACGTGTATTTAAATAGCGACTGTAATCGATAGCATTGCTTAACCTTTAGCTGATGCCGTAACTGTAACCCTTGAGTAAGCATTAATTGCAGACTGATAATTGATCGATCAAAATTTGAATTTCAATCGATAGCTATCGTTGTTTAACCCTTAGCTGCTGCTTTCAACTGTAACCCTTAAGTAACCTACAGAGTGTCGGCTCGTCATTGGCAAAATTGTTTATAAGAGCGCAAATAACTGCATCCTTCGCCTCCCGCGCGCATTAAATATTCCCGTAGTTGCGCTGCAAAATATTGTACCCGTAATAAATATTTCATAGCGACGATTACAGCAGTTCGTATTCAGTTTTGATTTCAATTTCGTTTTTATGCATTCAGCTGCTTTCATTTTTTTGTGGAGGCGTGGGAAGGCAAGCGACAATAAAGACGACGCAATACGTGTATTTTATGTTGACTTTCGAATTCAGTTGTCAGGAAGCTGCGGCATGGCGGCGGGGCAAGGGGGAAATGCCTGCCTGGATGGCTGCTTGTCTCATCATTTGCCGCACCGTCTGACTGCCCTAGGAACCGGCGCGACTTACATGGAAATTGTGAAGTCTGGCAAAGTCGGCGGACGCCGTTGAGGCAGACAAAGAGAGGCAACTACACGAGTCTCGGCATGCTTATCCTTAAAGTTTGTCACAGTTAAATAACAATAAATGTCACACAAAACGCCATAAGCGCGCCCGCACACACACATACGCGCGCACACTCTCACGCGCACTCACACTCGCACACACACACACATGCTGGCACACTAACTGATAGCTGCCAACAACGACAAGGACATAAAAGGCAAAAGTTGCCTCTACGCCAGGAGAGTCGCATAAAAGTTTTCTTTTCTTTAGCACACAGCCGTATTCCCCCCACGCCCGCGCCCTCTTCACCACTCATGGTCTCTGGTGTATCTGTCGCTATCTCCCGCTTCCTCTCGCTCTCGCTCTCTCCACCACCTTGGCAACGTTGTCGTAGATATTTTCGGGGCTGCCGTAAGCCTCTGAATGAGGCACGTCATAACTTTGCCATAAAACAGCTGACAACTCCAACGCAAGGATATAAAGATGCCATCATGCCAGGCAGCAGCATCCACTGCCCCCCCCCCCCTCACTCCTCTACCCATCCCACTCCCTTCTGTGTGAGTGTGTGCGTGTGTGCCTGGTAGTTGTTTCAGTGGCTTAATGCGCTAAACAACTGCCTGGCAGAGGGACAAAAGAATTGAACTTGCCAGAATTTAAGCACTTGCCCGACATGTGAAGGGGAGAAGGACAAGGGAAGCGCATTATAGGAATCAACCTGCAGCATAAGACTAGTTTTATTTGTGTACGACAAGCCATCTGGCAGCACAGTCGCAATTCCCTTTCCGGCAAATATTTATCTAGTTTCTTGTGCGCTGTGCTTCACACTTGAGCTGGGCATACCCTGTATGCGTGAGCCGTGGGGTAGTTTTGGACATCAGAGAGCACGGCAAAGGGGGATAGAGTATGATTGAAGAAAGGAGAGAGCGCGGAAGACAGGGAAGAAGACAGAGAGAGGGAAATGCAAACAGAAGGCGGCGAAGAGAGCGAATAAACGAATAAAAACAAGAAAGGAGAAGAGAAAAAAGTGCGAGCGAGATTATAAAAGAGGGCGAGAACCGATCTAATGGAAAAGCGTGCGAAAGAGAGATCGGAGGCAAGCTTAACCTACAAGGGAAGATATCTATTAAAAGAGCTCGAAAAAGCTAGAGTAAGAGAGCCAGAAAGAGGAATAAATCAATCAAGAAAGAGGGAAGCAACGATGGAGTTAACTAAAGATCGAGCAAAAACAATAAAGATGTAAAAAGGATGATAGGAAAGTCGAACAATAGATTTCCAATAGTTTCATACAAGCACATGGGGATTACGCAGCGCCGACTGTATCCGAAATATGTTACAATACAATGAAACAATCTAATTCACGCTGAGATTGCTGTCACGGTCGAATAGCTTCCCTAAAGCAGTCACATTTCTCTCAAGATTGCTCAACAATCAAGTCGTTCAAAATCCCAAGGAATCAAACCAAGTACAAGTGAGTGAAACGGACCTCTGACCTCCGTAAGCTCTGCCCGCAGTGACAAAAATTAATCGCTTTCCTCATCCCTTCTCGACTCCCGCCTGCACACTCCCGACTCGCCTTGCCCACGGTCCCGGCTTAGATACATTCTGCAAAATGAGCGATACTCTGCGTAATGTCATAGTGGACAAGGAGCAGTCGCTGGCCAGTCTGGTGGAGCATGCCCGGCGCTTGCAGCTGAACAGCGTGGCCACTTTCGAGTATGTGGATGAAGATGAGGAGGATGACGAACGCTTTACTACCGAAGTGCCGCCCATCATCAAGAAGCAATGGTCCAACAATTTTGGTAGTCCCAATGGATCGCTGAGCGGACAGCGATCGATTATGGGCACCGCTCGTAAGGCGCGCCGAGCCGAAGTGGAACCGGTGCCGCCGCCACCGTCACCGCGAGAGTTTTTCACCATCGCCGACCTAATGGATGAGTACAATTCGACAGACAGAATGGTCGATCAGATGCTGGTGGATGCGCACATGTTGAACCAGGAAATTGTCAATTGCTCGCTGCATCAACGCGATATCTGTCTGGTGCAGCAAATCGAGCTGGAGACCAACAGTCGATCAATTGACAAAATCTTCGGGGTACTGAGTGCCGAATGCGATCGCTCCGATTTGAAGGAGACCATCAAACGCTGCTGCAGCGCCCTCGAGCGCTCCAAGGAGACCGAAAACTCCGACTACAGCACACTAATCCCAGATAACCTAATCACATCACAGATTAAAACGTCATTGCTAAATTTCAACAGCCTCAACGAGGATATGACCGAGGTGGCCGACGAGGTCAATATGATTGAGAACATGGGCGTGATGAATCTGATGACGGAGCCCAACAATTCATCCCCGACCAAAGTCAAGCGCATATCCAATCTGATGTCCAAAGCCGAGAAGACTACTAAATAGATTTATGTATCTGTTAAACATTCCAATTGTAACTTACAATAGCAACAACAACAAGAATAAATAAAGGTCCTGATGCACTAATGATCTCCTCTAGCACCATCCCGGCAGCCTCTCTTGCTTCCTTTTCGTCTCTTGCTTTGCCGCTCAGTCTGGCTTCTTTTTCTTTTGAATCTTCAACTTTCTTCAATTCTTTTCTGAGTAGATTTACTTCATTGCCTTTCCGTTTTTCTTTTTTGGTCCCCTTTCTAGTTCTCTTTTTAACATTCCTTGTTCTTTCGTTTCTCCTTTTTATTTTGATACTCTCTGTCATTGTACCCTTCCCTCTTGCTTTCCTTTTTATTCGCTTTCATTTATATTGTTTATTACTTTTCTTTTTTCAATATGTTGCTCATCATTTTCTCTCTATGTTACCATCTACTCTTCCTACCAATTCTTTTCGTGCCACTAGCTCTTAGTTTTCCTCCTGCTGCTCTTCATCAGCATTATCGTCCTGCTTAACTGTCTCCTGCTCCAGCACCTGCTCTTCCAGTGTGTCTAGCTCTACTTCTCTCACCTCGTTCTGTTCTCCCTGCTAACCAGCTGACCGAGAATCTCATATGGCAGCAAAGACAAAGTTTTCTTGTTAAGCTTGCAGACGGAAAGCCATTGCCGGCAAATGCAGCACGCCCACGCCCACGCCTACGCCCAGTGCCTCGCCCAGCAGCTGCCTGGCAGTCTGCGGATTTGGCTCAGCTCTGGCTCATAACTAATTACCACCTCCTTTTGCCGCCTTTGCCGCCGTTCGACGTCGCGTCGAAAACTTTAAATTGAGTTGCGTGTCATAGTCGAAAAGTTCGCTCCATCCCCTCCGTAGTCCGCACCGCACTCCATGCCAGCACTTCAAAGAGAAAACGTTCTATCGCTGGCTGCCACAATAAATCAACTTTGTCAAATTATGTATATGTTGTACTTGTTACTGGATGCACTTACTCCTGCTGCCCGCGTAAACACATAGACAAAGACTAATGAATCCATTCCGTGTCGTTCGTTTCCTTTTTCCCATTTTTATGTGCATGATGAAAAGGACTAATGATGGCGGAGCTCCATGGATGGCATGTGTTATTCGCACCTGAACCCGGCTCGCGTTGAGCTGCTCAGTAATATTTCATGATATCATTACCATTATTCCTAAGCATTACTTGATTATATTTATAGCCTGCCGTGGGAGTTATCAAACTGCTATATAGGTAACTACTAATGTGGTCTTCAAATCGATATTGAGGTTCTTAACTGATAGTATTCTTATAAAGCAAAAGATCTGATATGTAGATATAAAAATATAATGAAATCTTTAGTTGATGCTCCATGCGTTCCTAGATCTAAACGATCTCACATTTAAATATACATACGTGATTTATTAAATTAGCATAGAAAACAAAAATGGAATTGTAACATTAAAGATCAATTTGTTTTTAGCTTAAGCTGCGGAGCTGCGTCCACACGACGCTTGGACACAGCCAAAGTCCAGCAAATGATCCATTGTGGAAGAAAAACTGTGCTAATGGCAAAGTACAGCCAATTGCCATAGATCTAAAAGAGAAGAGAGATAGAGAGATCGAGTGGGAGTGAGAGAGTCGATCAAATTAGAAAGAAACGACGAACTTACCACTGAATCGATCAGAGCAAATGTGGCAGCATCCATGGCAGCGGTGAGGGCACGCGGTAACAACTGTTGCAACGTTAGCTCGGGAAACTCATAGAAGCTCATGATCAGTACAATGGCATAGACAACCACCAGTGGATTGAGCAGTAGCGTGCATACACGCAACAGGTTACGCAGCATGGCGTTGCCCTGGTTCGTATTTAAGGCAATCATTAAAGGCATCGTCAGCACGGCCACAAAGAAGCCCAGCGAGAAGTTCAGCAGTCCAATAACGATCAAGGCACAGCCATTGACGAGCAACAGACTGACATGGAGCAGCTCCAGGCCACCCGTGGGCAGGACCACAACGAAAGGCATCACGAAACCGATCAGCGTAAGCGTGATTAATATGAGGACGGTTAGTGGTGCCGCTGTCAAGGGTAGATCGAGAAAGAATTGCTGCAATGGCAGCACGTTACCGCAGTAGCCAATGAGTAAGGCCACCGTGAGGTAGATTAACACTGTTCCATATGGCAGTGTAAGCTTTGCCAAGCCATCAGCTGCATTTCCATTTGCAGCGGGCTTGGCGACACCAGCATCTCGATTCGCACCACAGCCAGTGGCATTCAAAGTTGCCCACGTTAGATACGCTTTGATAAAGCTGCAGGCTACGATTAGCACCAACGGGGGCATATAATCGCCAATTGATATATATCGATCGTTATGCACAATCACGTAAAAGAAGAAACTCTGATGGAAGCGTTCCAGCAAATTGTTCAAGCTCCGCGCAATGCCCTCGATGGCCTTCAACAGGGGCACAGCTGACGAGCTGGGATTGCTCTTGGAGTTGGAATTGGTAATACGCTTGGCTGCAGCAATTGTCAACGCATCGATGCGATAGCGATGAAACAGTCCGTGGTTGCCATTGGGTACACCCGAAGATTGTGAAGCCAGCATGGCAAGCATCTGCCGTAGGTTTTGCTCCACGTTCGAGAGATTCGAGCGACGCTTCTTGCGCGGCGTCATCTTGTATCCCGAGGTGACGCCCTCACGCGTCATAATGCGCTGCACCAAATTGAACATGTCCAGATTAGGCAACTTGCCATTCAACCCTTCAATCTTAACATCAACGTAATCTGTGCGCATACAAACAGTTGCGTGACTAAATTGCAAAATATCTTTGCCAACTAGAAATTGCTTACCCACTTCCAGATCCTGTACCTCGATGTTGATGGCAGCTTGAATCGAACCTGAACGTGCAGGCAAATTTCCAGCTCGTAAATAGCCATTAGATGAATCCCAATCAATGTCGCCGTCATGATAGGCTGCTAGCCAGGCCTGCATGCCCAGTTGCTCTTGCTCAGTGACCAGAAATATTAAATCCTTGGCCCAATAGTTTTTGCCTAGAACACAAATTTATATAAATTCCGTCTATCGCAATTGATTGCCACTTACGCCGGGCAAAATCAGCAAATGCCAAGAGCAGCGGGACACTGGGTGTTATATCCAAATGCACCGAACTGGGTACACGATATGGTGCCGAAAACACAATCCCTTCGGTGGATCCAATGCGAGGTGCGCGCAGTATGCCGTATACATTTTTTCCGTGGAACTGCTTTTCACCTCCAAACGGATAATTCAGTGAATAGTTATGTGTATGCGTCTCCAATCCGAACTCCTTAAACTTGGCCGCAATCCAGGCGTGTGGCGTAGTTGTCTGATGATTTTTGCGTTCGCGTTGTAACTCCTCAAGCAGCTGCAGCGCCAGCCGATTAGCTTCTAGCCGTATCTCGGGATACACCAGACCTATAACGACCGCATTCAAAACCTAAGCTTAGTGCAATATATGTGAAGCCTCAAATCTCACCTGGAGACAGCGCATTCTCAGATAAGTAGGTGCTATGATTTAGTTCTGGTCTGGCCAGACACACAAACCAAACCACGCCCGCTGTGTAGAACAGCATGCAGAGCTTCCTCACATGTTTGGCTAGATTGGCCACTAGCTTGTTATGCGTTGGTAGCGATGGATCCGACAATAAACCCATGCTTGCAGTCTACTGTTTCCATAAAATAAAAACAACAGCAAACAAATATTAGCCGGCACAACTAGAAATACGACACTTCAATTTCAGTTATCGATTTTGTCATTTGGTTTTTTATCGCTCCCTATCGATTGAAGATAATTTGTCGAAATAGTCGAATAAACGGACGAGAATTTTACTTTTTAAAAATATTTTGCTTACAAATTAAATGGATTGCCTATATATGCGATTTGTTTAGCGTTATCAATATTTCGATATTAACTTTCTATCGATTTATCGCTATTAACAAATTCATTAACAAAGCGATAACGTCCAACAACTGAAAAATGCTTTGAACCACTGTCCGAACCCATTTCGGAAAAGATGAGGGTCAATTTACTTACTTGACCCCTTAATTTGTATGCCCCTATAATTGTAGGTAATATAATTAAGACGATAGACAAATCGCATTAAAGACAAACTCGTTTCAACTAGAACTCGACCTCAACGGACGTTTTAAAATTTAAATATTCATTCAAGCACATTTTGTTGTTTCTATAAAAATATGTACTTATATAGTACATGTATATGTATTTATTGATGATTTGAAAGCAAGCTGGCACTTAAATAATATACATATATATATATTTTTTTTTATAATAGTCGCGTCAGTTGACTTTTAATATAATATTTCAAACAGTTTGAGACAAATGTAAAAAGGGTGCAAAAATATGGTGTTTGTCTGAAATCAAACAATGTATTACATGTAAGTACATACCATACCTGAAATGTAAAAAAAAAATGTAACTTAAACAACTAATTAACTATTAAGTGCGCGCTGGAGAAGACATCGGAGGCCTGATTTGCCCCGCAAGCGGAGAAATAACATTATGAGGCTTCCAAGACAAATAGTCCAAATCGATGGTAAGCTTGGGCCGCTTAAACTGCGGCAACTGTAGATGCTCGTTTATGGTTTTTGCCGTCACACAGATCACATTCTGACCCTTCCAGTATTTGATCATCTTCATTGACTGCAGCGTGTAGATGATGTCGTCGCTGGTGATGCCACTCGCGTCACTCAGTTCCTTGATGCTGGTTTGCTCCGCCGAGCAGTGGCCCTTCATTAGCTCCAGCAGCGTGTACGCCCAGTAGCTGCGATAGCTGAGTCGACCCAGATCGGACAGCGGCTTCTCTGGGCTCCCGATGACGCCTTCTTTTCGCGACAATACATAACTGAAGGCTATCAACAGCTTCCCATAGCCTTTGCGCTGATGCGGAGGCAACACTAAGATGCAGGCCACATTATTTCTTTCCAGCGACTTTTTTTCCTTGGAGAAATAGCCCACGATGTGGCTTCCTTCCTTGTCGATCTCGCAGAGCACATAGAAAAGGAATGGATCCATATCAAAATAAAGGCCCTTGTGGTCAAGAAACAGCTTGGCCATTAGGCAAAGTAGTTGACAATACAATGGTTCTTCTTTTCCATTAACCTCGAATATGGATATAGTTCCCTTGCGATAGATCTCTCGGCCAGGTGGACGACGTTTCTGGCACTGAAACAAATGGTATTTATAGCTGCTCTCCAGCCTCATATACTTCAAACAATACTCGCACACGTAGAGCACTCGTGCTTTGCCGTACTCGCCGGGAAAGGGACTAAAGTACCAGGTGTCTATCTCGTAGTTACCAAACTGAAGCTTGTCAATGTACTTAATCTTTGTAATTTGCTCGTGCTCCTTCTCTAGCGCCGCCTCAGACGCTGTCAGTTCTGCATGACTCTTTTGTACGTGGTTGATTTCGTCGTAGCGTCGTTTCTGGTAGCGTGTCATCTTCTTGTCGCTATAATCGTAACGATTGTCCTCAGAGGCTGATAGATAATAATCTCTATTGCCTGGCCGTTTGCGTCGCACTCCACTGGATTGGTTGCTGGTGCTGGTACTACTGCTAGAACTAGCGATTGCACTGGCCAAGGCGCTGGCGCTAGTGGTTGGCTGATCGCTGAGCACTGGCGCACAAGTGCTGACCCCGCTGCTGGTGCTGGCTTGGCTGGTCACATTGATGCCGCCTAAGTCTTCCGCATTATCTGAGATGCGATGGCGACCAACCCACTCGTCCAGGCGCCGATTGAGACCCACATAGTGGACATAATACTCGTTGGGTGTTAAGCTGCTCTCAGTGGTGCGGGACTGCAGCACCTGGCCAGCATGCACGGTGCCATCGCTGCGGCGTATATAGTAGATCTTCTTGGGATCGTTAATTTCGATCTTCTGCAGCGGCAAATCCCTCTCTGCGTCTGTAGTTTCCGTTGCCGTAACCGTTTCCTGCGATGTGCTGTCGGTCTCTATTGTGTCATCATCATCGAACTCTTCCTCCTCATCTTCATCATCGCTGCTGCTGCTATTCTCCTCGCTGCTTCCAGAGATACTTTCGATGTCTTCATTAAGTAAGTTACGCTTGGGGTTAGGAGGAGCCATAAGCCTTTGACGTGGATCTCTGGGTGCCAACCGGGGCAGCTTCAACTGCGGTTGCAGCATTTTATTTGATTGAATTGTGTGTTGGTGCTGTGTTGGTTGTGGCTGCAGCTGCTGCTGATGATGATTGAATTTCTGTTGTTTCTGCAGCTGTTGTTCCTCGTCAGCTTGGGGAGACACGTAACGAACTCGCTTGTATGGTGGCAGTAGACAAATCGATTCATCCCCATCGTCTGTTGGTGATTCGGGTGTCTCAGGCATTTCTGCAACCTCGGATTCAATCCCACCTTTTATTTCGGATTCAATCTCGGTTTTTTCTGGCACTTCGTGTACTTCGTCATGCTCTGCTTCTAAGCTACCGGCTTTGCTGACTAACATTTCAGTAGCATTTTCAGCTACATGATCGTTGGCCTCTGTCTTACCATGCGTTTCAATAGGACTTCTGGTATTGTACCGAATAATATCACTTATACAGAGCACCGTGTTAGGTGAGGAACCGCCCTGTGTGGCATCGTCGTCACCATCGCTCCCATCAGAATGTGACGAATCACTCTGATCGCCACTGCTTGAACTACTAGTTATGCTGCTGTCCTCCTCCGTCATGTCGACCGAAACAGGGCTGTGGTTATCGCCCATGCGAGGAGCATTTTGGCTCGTAGATGGCTGTGGTTCGTCCGTGGCATCGCCAGTATTAGGCACGTCACTTATATCACTCGATCGATCCGTCTCACCTTTATTGCCTTCCGATGGATTCGTGGATCCACTGATGTCAAGACTTGTATTTACATCGCTTGCTGCATTGTCAACCGGCGTGTGCGGACGTTTCGAGACCAAACTATAGTTGCCATTATCCGAATTTAATTCTTCGTCTAATGCAACTTTGTTTTCTCCAACAGTATTATTGTCATCTGCGGACATTTTTCATATATTTTACATGTACTATTTATCACCTTAAGAAACTCTTGCTGCTCCACGCCGTTTTTTCCATTTGTTATTGTCATAAAAACAACTCCGAATTATTGAGTTAGAGATGACAGTAGTGATGAAATAATACATCGATTATTCGAGAAAGCCTATAACACGACAGCATACGATTTTGCTTGATACCTCCACAAAATCTTATTAAAATACAATATTTAATTTTTATCAACATAATTATGTATGTAGATAGATATCGTTTAAGCATTATTTAATTATTTATTTATTTTATTAAATAATTGTTTAAATGGGAGTGCAATAGCAATATCGATTACAGTGTTGTAAAACGATAAATATATTTTGGCGCAAACTGTAAAGCACACATTGACCATATGCTGATTATCAACATTACGTTTTACCCCTTATTGTACACACACATATTTTTCTTCGGCAATTTTCTTATTTCCATGACCATAAAATCTATCCTATTTGGTTGGTACCTCTATATATTTAATTTGAAAAATATTATTTTGAAGAAATACTTTAGTTTTTATTATGGTGAGACACATACATACATACATACATAGTATATTAGATAAAAAAAAATGTTTTGTGTTTAATGTTTTTTTTAAAAACAAACTTAAAATATTATTTATAATTTATTTAAAATGCCGTTTTTTTTTTATTTTTGACTAATGAGAGTTGGATAGGCATTGGCGTTGCCCTTTCCTCTAATAATAATAATAATAATATATTATTTTAAGCTGGTTTCAATATTCATATTGATTTATAAATTCGAAAGTTTTTGTGTACTACTTTTTCTTAACTTATTAATTGAACAAAAGTAGGGACTATGAGATCGTCAATCTTACGAGTAAACGTATAAGTGAAGTCTTAGTTTTCACTGAGAATTCCTTCCAGGAATGTTGCAATCCCACAGCTCTACAATTCGCACAATTAATGCAATCGACATTAAGTATATCTACACACATACAAACATATCTTAGACCGTAAAACTGCATAAAAAAAAAACATTGGGTTTGCATGCAATTATAAATAAGCTAAAAGTAATCAAAATTAAGATAAATATTTTTATGAAATAGAATCATATCCGCATGGAATTTAAAATTAAAGCTTTAATGTATAGATAAAACTACTGAGTTCGAGGTGGAGGCGGGGGTAGTGCGGGAATCGGAAATCTAAACTGTCCAAAAAGCGGAGAGATCGTGTTATGTGGTTTCCAAGTTAGATAATCCAAATCAATGGTTAGCTTAGGCCGCTTAAACTGCGGCAACTGTAGATGCTCGTTTATGGTTTTTGCCGTCACACAGATCACATTCTGACCCTTCCAGTATTTGATCATCTTCATTGACTGCAGCGTGTAGATGATGTCATCGCTGGTGATGCCACTCGCGTCACTAAGCTCCTTTATGGTAGTCTGCTCCGCCGAGCAGCGACCTTTCATTAGCTCCAGCAGCGTGTACGCCCAGTAGCTGCGATAGCTGAGTCGACCCAGATCGGACAGCGGCTTCTCTGGGCTCCCGATGACGCCTTCTTTTCGCGACAATACATAACTGAAGGCTATCAACAGCTTCCCATAGCCTTTGCGCTGATGCGGAGGCAACACTAAGATGCAGGCCACATTATTTCTTTCCAGCGACTTTTTTTCCTTGGAGAAATAGCCCACGATGTGGCTTCCTTCCTTGTCGATCTCGCAGAGCACATAGAAAAGGAATGGATCCATATCAAAGTAAAGGCCCTTGTGGTCAAGAAACAGCTTGGCCATTAGGCAAAGTAGTTGACAATACAATGGTTCTTCTTTTCCATTAACCTCGAATATGGATATAGTTCCCTTGCGATAGATCTCTCGGCCAGGTGGACGACGTTTCTGGCACTGAAACAAATGGTACCTGTAGCTGCTCTCCAGTCTCATATACTTCAGGCAAAACTCGCACACGTAGAGCACTCGAGCTTTGCCGTACTCGCCGGGAAAGGGACTAAAGTACCAGGTGTCTATCTCGTAGTTACCAAACTGAAGCTTGTCAATGTACTTAATCTTTGTAATTTGCTCGTGCTCCTTCTCTAGCGCCGCTTGAGATGCAGTAAGTTCGGCATGACTCTTTTGTACGTGGTTGATTTCGTCGTAGCGTCGTTTCTGGTAGCGTGTCATCTTCTTGTCGCTATAATCGTAGCGATTGTTCTCGCATGCTGATAAATAGTAATCTCTATTGCCTTGTCGCTTGCGTCGTACTACAGTGGGTTGATTGCTGCTACTCGGGCTAGCCCTGGCACTGGCATTGGCCATGGCTATGGCATTGGCCAAGGCCAAGGCGTTGGCGCTCGTACTTGGCTGATCACTGAGCGCTGCCAAGCTCAAGCTGAGTGCAGTGCTGGTACTGGCTTGACTGGTAACTGTGATGCCGCCCAAGTCCTCAGCATTTTCAGATATACGATGGCGACCAACCCACTCGTCCAGACGCCGATTGAGACCCACATAGTGGACATAATACTCGTTGGGTGTTAAGCTGTTCTCAGTGGTGCGGGACTGCAGCACCTGGCCAGCATGCACGGTGCCATCGCTGCGGCGTATATAGTAGATCTTTTCCGGATTATTTGTAAACTCAATTTTGTGTAGATGCAAATCACTCCCTGTCTTGATTGCCGTAACCGTTTCCCGCGATGTGTTGTCATCTGGTTCATCACCACTAATCTCTTCCACGTCGTCGTCATCGCTACTGCTGCTACTCTCCTCGCTACTTCCAGATATGCTTTCAATATCCTCATTAAGCAAATTACGTTTATTATTCGGAGGAAGATCCATTAGTACTTGGCGTGGATCTCTGGGAGCCAAGCGAGGCAGCTTCAATTGTGGTTGCGGCGTTTGACTTGGTTGATTTGTTTGTTCCGGTTCTCGTGGATACACCTGATACTGATTGCGCTGCTGGACCGGCTGCATAAACATGCGCAGAAATTGCATGTGCTCCTGATATTGCTGCTGTCGTTTCTTTCGTTGTTGGTCCTCGTCGGCTTGAGGAGACACGTAACGAACGCGCTTGTTTGGCGGCATTAGACAAATCGGCTCTTCTCCATCGTCCGTTGGTGATTCGGGTGTCTCGGGCACTTCTTCAGCCTCAGCTTCAACCACAGATTCCATTTGAATATTCCCTTGTACTTGGGGTTCCTCTGGTTCCAAGTTGTGTTCCTTTGGTTCCAAGTTATCATCATTGCTAGCTAACATTTCAGAAGCATTTTCAGCGACTTGCTCATCGGCTTCTGTCTTATCAGACGTTTCAATAGGTTTGGATTCAGCGTAAGGGATAATATCACTCATGCAGAGCACTGTGTTGGGTGAGGAATCATCGTCTCCATCGCTGCCATCAGAACTTGACGAATCACTTTGATTGCTACTGCTTGAACTACTGCTAGCGCTGCTGTCATCTTCCGAAATGGGACTGAGATGAACGACCATACCCGAGATTCCACTCGTTGATGGCTGATTGTCCAGGCTTTGTTCGGCCGACCGAGACACGTAAGTTACTTTGTTAAATAGATCCGCCCCACCTCGGTCATCTTCCGATGGATCGGTGGATCCACTGGTATCAAGGTCTGTATTTGGATTACTTTCTGCATCGTCAACCGGCGTGTGCTGCGGGTTCGAGTCCATGCCAAAAGGGCCGGCATCTGAATGCCGCCCCTCATCCAATGGTGCTCTTTCCTTACCGACGATATTAAAGTCCTCTGTGGACATTTTTATAAATATTTTACTTATATCTGTCCCACCACAAACAACTTTTGATGGACCACGCAATTTTTTCCATTTGTTTTTGCCATACAAAACAAAGAAGTATTGATGAGATAGAGATGGCAATTGATATATCGATATATTGCAGAAAACCGATAGCATATCTTAAAAAGTTTTGGCGCAAAAGTAATTAGACATTGTCCACTCAAATGGATTAAATAATTGTATAATCAGCATATATGACTATTGTTATATTATTTTCGGAAAAAATTTTCTTTAATTGACTGACGACTGACATATATATGTGCAAATATGCCCCACTTCTCTTATGTAAAATGCAAGAAAGATGGGAATCGTTGAGAATCGAGAATAAGACTTTTGAAATCGTTATTTTCTTTTTTGGTAGCCATACAAAAAATCAGGCTAACAAATTTAAATTATAATAAAAACAAGATTAATGAAAACAATGCTCTGGGTTATCATTGTTTTATTCAATTGATGTTATTTTTAAATATACGCACATTCAACTGCTATAGGAATTGTACAGTAAGTACCTACTCACAACGACATATTAACAAAATATTGAGAAAATTCGTTGACTGATTTTAAGATTTTCACTTTCACAACTCTTAAAGTAATATATCCTTACGGTGATCCATATGCACATTGTCAAAGCCCCGCTATGAAATTAAGCGTAAAATAAATTTCATAGTTTTCGTTTGGTAGTTACACTACCATAAATGTATTTAATTCTCTTTTAAGTAGAATGTGCTTATTTACTAAACAATCGAAAACAACAAAATGCGTATTGTAAGTATGTATACGTAGTATGCAGTAAATATCTTATGTTGTAGCCTATATGTGTTCCGTACGTAAAAAATGGAAAATAACACACGCACTCGCAAGCATACGCAATAGTCTGATAAAATTCCATAATTAAATAGCACGGAGCCCGACATAGGCCACACAAAATGTGATACTAATGTTATATGCATGGATGATGCTATTGAATGTTGATAAGTATGTTCACAAACAATTAACAGGTAAAACAGAGAACAGATATATACGTAAATGCTTAACCGTAGAGAAACTACTTGAGTAGGTATACCAATAAACTAGGCAAATACATTGAAATTAATGTTAAAAATAAATAACTAATTTACATCCATCTATGTGGGTTAAATGTATGAACATATGTGTACACGTATCCAAGCGTCGACGTGGCGTCTTTTGAATTAATCGACTATATCTGTAAACTGGCCCCGGTCGATCCCCCATGGCCATGACCAGCCGCAACAGTATCCGGACTCTCCACATGGATAAAGCGACGCATGAACTTGTTGATCTGAAGTTGATACTCTTGCTTATAATCTTGCTTGGAGGGCAACAAAATACGGCCAAAGATCGAAGCTGGAATGATGTATAAATTGATTAGATTAAGTTTTCCAAACGTCATTTTAAATGGTACTCACCGACTCGGTCCAGATCGTAGTCACCACGTTCAACACCCTCGCGCAAGAACATGCACAAATGCATAAATACGTTTCGCTTTGGTGGACTTAACAAATCAATTAGGTCCATTGCTTCCGACTTGTTAGTTGTGACCAACAGATCCTCAACAAATGGATCCAATAGCGCGTGTTCAGGCAAGTCGAGTAGAAGTAACAACGCCTCGGCGGCGGTTTGAGGTGTGCCCGCTGTAATAAAACAAATATTAAGAAAACAAATCAGTAAGCAGAACTAATGTTTATGTAAAGGGAAGTGGAACGTACGGAATTCATCTTCTGACCAAGTGTCAAGCCAGTCACGTACTGCATTAAATTGACTGCTCAGCGGATTCTTGCGATTGTAGCTCTGAAAGATGCCCTTCAACTGGTCCCTTTGCTTGTGTAGATAGTCGATAAGCAAGAAGAATTCACGTGGCATAGTCACACGGTATTCGGCTGAGACATCCAACATCTAAAATGTACATTAATAATGTACCAATATGTTAATCTATATTTGTAAGTTCAACCATACCATTTGAATGATTTCTTCTTGTTTGTATTCGCAGAGCGGGCGTTCGGTGCGACACATAGTCTCCATGGAGAGGCCAAAGCAGCTGGGCTGATAAACGGCCCCAACCGTTATGAATATATCTCGTCCGGATGTGACATCCAGTATGAGTATATCAACAATGTTTTTCTCCATTTTGCCACATAACTTTTTGAGCAGCTCCTTCACACAGCCAGCATCCACCAACATCTCGACTCGTATGGCACTGGCAGAGTCTATTGTCAGGCTATCGCTGCGTGGATCCACTTTCAGATATTTCTCGCAGATGTCACTTCCTGGCTTCTTTTTAAACGAGAAGTCAACCTGCTGCGGGCAATTGTTGTAGACACAAAAGTCATGTATCGCTGTCTCGTTGAATCGCACAACTCCGAGGTCAATGGCTGTCTTGTCAACAAGCAGTTGTGGTTGATTATCATTCTCGCGTTTGTCCACAGCCTTGAGGACTTCCTCCTGTACGCGCTTGTATTTGGCCTCATCGCGCTTCTTTATCTGTGTGCTGAAGATAGCGAAAACCGGCTTATGGTCACTGGTACGTATATCCATAACGCTATCGTAGACCAACTGCGTGATATGACTGCCCTTCCAGAGCACACGATCGCAATAAGATGGTAACCTGTCTTCCTGGGATCGGTCAAAATTGTCGCTGTTTATATAGTATTTGTACGTGTATGGAAACGTAATTTCACCCTCCGTATAGCCTTTGAAGCATCTGCCATCACTCATCTCAATTCGCAGCTGATCGTGTAGCAAACGTAAATCATACATGTTCTGACCGGGTACCATCGATCCAGGAGGCCATACACGATAGTTTAGATCTCCCATCCAAAATATATGACTGAAATTTCAAAAACATATACCAATATTTATTAATTCCACCTTTCACTGCACTTACTCGTGATTGCTGATCGTGCGTGACGGTTTGCCCTCCTCTTCAAACCGCAAACATTCCTCGATGGCTCTATAGTCATCATTGCGATCGGCTAACTTATCCCAATGCGCGGCCAGATGTGAGTTAATGAAGCAAATATTCGCCTCGTTTAGTTTCAGACTGACGCCAACGCCGCCCTTGTTGCCAAATTTATTTATAAATCCTCTTGGCAAACTTGCGGAGCAACAGTGTAGAATATGTTTGCGAAGTTTTTTACGCACGATTATGACTAGCAAAATGGTGGACATTCGTATGGTTTGTAGCACTTCATAATCGCGACCATCGTCATCATGTAAGTTTTTAAGTAGCTTCGCCCTAATGAATGAAACCCATTGTATTAGTATCTTATCAATTTGGTGTAAACAACTGACTGACTTATTGCCAATATAAACTATCTTAATATAATTTATTATACTTACACCCATTGTGAGGTACTTATGTTCGTATACATTGCTTTGACGGTGGAATCGAGCTCCTGCAGGCCAATCGCATAAATGTCGGGTGCCCTCTCGCCGCGAGCCAACCATGGACGCAGTGTAACATCGTTCTCTCCGCATGGTTTGCTGTTCACGTTCCATGTGGCACAGTAAATACTGTAATTGAATATGAAAGGAACGCATATAGTGAGTCGGGTAGTCAATTAAAAAAATTAATACGACTATATACATACATTATCTCCTTATAGACAATATATTGACTTTCGCGCTTCTTTAGCTCCTGTTTCACTTCCCCAATCTCACGATAATCGTCAAGCCATCTGTGATTTGTCATTGTTTCTGAAGGTAAATCGGCAGTCCATATCACATTTTTACATGATACAACCTCTCCTAAGAATTCGTTATAGTCAGCAGCGGCAATATCGGTTTTAATCGGGTGATAGTAATATTTAGTTGGTCTATCATCGTCCGTTGACAAGTCAAATTGCGAATCCGTTATGGAACCCTTTGCATCTGCATTCGATGTTAAGAAAATATAAAATAATTGTGTGTGTACAAATACGTGTCAGACTCTTACCCTTTGTCAGTTTAAACGTTTTGTTGATAGGAAATACTTTATTGATTTTAAGCTCACTACTTGCAGTCAAAGGCGTGCGGAGCAGGTGAAACGAGACGATTGCGTATGTTCCGCCCGACGCTGATGACACAAGCGCCAGCAAACCCTCAACGTGCTCCTGACCCTTGATTTGATACGCCTCAAATATCTGGCAAGAGATAAAAACAATTTCAAATTTGAAAACACTTACATGTGTATCTAAAATTAAACAAGGGCAAGGTTTGAATAAAAATCAATATTTTATAAATAAATTAATCAATGTTTGCGTTTTTTCTATTTTCTATGCAGGTTTGTAGG
The DNA here is from genome assembly GCA_018151445.1 of Zaprionus inermis. Taxonomy (NCBI): domain Eukaryota; kingdom Metazoa; phylum Arthropoda; class Insecta; order Diptera; family Drosophilidae; genus Zaprionus; species Zaprionus inermis. The sequence continues at coordinate 8,088,040 of JAECXD010001052.1, forward strand.
TTTCAGAAGCCGTCGTTAAGTCACTTTTCAATCAGTTTTACTAATTGTGTGATTCCAAACAATATCGACTTATTACTATAATTCACATGCATACCGTTATATATTAAAATATTTCAAAAACAATCCTCAATCAATTCGATGATATCTTTCCTAGTTCCTGACCCTTTGACTGTGCGAAAAGCTCAAAAAGGGTATACTACCTTCGGTTTTTAAATAATAATCAACAATTTTGACAATATGACGCACACTTCTTAAATCGGACAAATTTCAAATGATGAATGCAATGAATTTCTGGATATTTGAGTTTCGTGTGCGACTTGATCCGAAGGCAGTACACTATCGTTTTTTGCCGTACACAGTGAAGTATCATGAATTTGATACACTGCAGCTATGCCCTTTGTTAATATATGTATGTACTATGAGCATATTAGGGTTGCACAATTAAAAATAAATAATTCGTGTTGAATGTAATGATATCTTTGGTTTTGAAACACAAATCGATGTATCGACTAATCTAGATATTGGTACTATATGCATATTTTTTGAATTATGAATTTAATTAAGTTTGCAAAATATATGAGCTGTTATGTATCGAAAGTGTTCCATCGCGAAGGCGATGCCATTACTCATACTAATTACTATCAAGCAGCGCAAAATATCTGATACAAATAATTATCCATTAATTTATGTATTTTGTTTACCCATCGGCAACACATCAGGGAATTCGAAGCAAGCAAATAAAATGAGTTTATCACTCCATAAATAGGAGGGAAACGCCACGATTGATATTTGTAATTTCTAACTTACCATGTGAACTGTCTCATCGGCCTTAAAACGCTGCTGCACAATATCCAATGTTGATCTGTGTTCTTGGCCGGAGGTTCCAGCAGCTGGAGCGGCGGCTGCTCCATCAACGCCATTGTAAAAACTACTCCCGCGTTCCATAGCTTAGCGGTTTCTGGCTAGCTTTAGCTTGTTATTGTTTCTGTTTTATGCGCTGCAGTACGACAAAATGCAAAATTAACTGAATGCCGATATAATACAATTTATTTTGCTTTTTGTTTTTTTCTTTTTACTCGCTCTTATTTTTACTCAGGACAATTGCCCCGCTCGTAAGACTGCAAGTGACGACATCACAGTTTTTAGTTTTGTTTGCAATACTTTTCAGATAGTTCACAGTAAAAAAGAGGTTGGTAGACGATTCAATCGGCAGTTTATTTTTTGTTTTAAGTCGATTTCTATTTTTTTTTCTAAGGTTTTATAAAGTTTTCGATATGTATGGTTTGGGTGTGGGCGGGTATAAGTTTTTTTGCTTCTACAAAAACACACACAATGGCAGTTACTTGGTCACAGTCATAGAGCGTCTATTGACGATGACGATAATCATTGGTTTCGATTTTAATTCTATTTGCGTTTACATTATTATATGTAGATACATATTTGGAAGACTCACTACTTACACTCTACGAATTAATATAGCATTAAATTTATACGTTTCCGCAGAAAATAAACTGCATGTACAACATTCCACCCGATAGCACAAAAAAAAAACCAACTAACGTCAACAGCTGAATTCGAGCATTGTGTAATTACTATAAGGTATTCTCACTGCAAAAATTATTTCCCTTTTGAAAGTTATCGTGCAATTGAAGGGGAATTTTGTGTCGTACGAATGTAACGAAAATAGACAAAAGCTATAATCAGAAAATGATAGTCTGCGACGAGAACACCTTATAGTTATTTCATCATGATTTATAATGGCCATGATCAAGGGTTGCAACGGCATGTTTACTACGGAGTTTTCTAACACTATCAGCTGACCGGTCATCGACTGCAGCAGCAGCATTATTTTCGTTACATTGCACTCAAATTGCTTTGCGGCTTCATCGTTACAAATATGTCACAATTTCAAAAGGAAATCGTGCAAGCAGTGCTCATTGCCGACAACAATGTGTGGAACTTCAAGCCGCTGTCCGATGAGGGCTCAACGGTTAGTACAGACAATATATTTCGAACGCGCCACGCACGTTGCTTTATTTATTTAATTTAATGAACATTTCAAAATGTTAATATGTATATGTATGCATGCATTCAAACAGGCGCTGCTGCCACTTGTTAATGTCAGTATGCTGGACTACGCTCTGATAGCGTTGAATCGCAGCGGAGTCGAGGAGGTGTTCGTCTATGCCAGTCTTTTCCTGCAGGATATACGCGAGCACATTAAGTGAGTATGAACAGCTTTGGGTGAACTGATATATTTTGATCCATTTCAAACATTTGCAGACAGGGCATAGCCACATTCGCCTCGTGGTCATTCAAAATGACTGTTCATGTGATTGGCGGCGAGGGCTGTCGTTGTTTTGGCGATGCCATGCGTGATCTGGATGCCAAGGCACTCATACGTGGCAATTTTATACTGCTGGGCGCGGATACAGTGACCAATGCGGATCTAAGGCCAGTGTTAGAGCAACATAAACGTACGGCGAAATTCGATAAGGGAGCGGCAGCCACGTTGGTGTTCAAGGAGTGCACCAGCAGCATTGGACGTACCGGCAACGAGCTTCTGATAGCCGTGGACAAGCAAAACACGCGACTCCATTACCATCAGCGCTTGCGTATGAATCATAAGGAGACACGCTACCAAATTCCGCTCGATGTTTTCCTGAACAACTCTTGTGTGACACTGCATCATAATCTACTGGATCCGCAGATCGCTATTGGTTCGCCATCGATGCTGTCGTTGTTTAGTGATAACTTTGATTTTCAAACTCGCGATGACTTCGTGCGCGGTTTGCTGATCAATGAGGAGCTATTGGATAGCCGCATCTATGTTTCACTGTTGCCACCTGCACAGTACGCGCATAAGGTTAACAATTGGCTATCCTATCAACTAGTTAGTCGCGACATCATAAGCCGCTGGGCGTATCCATTGGTACCCGACATGGGTGTCTACAAGCTGCAGCAGCAATATGTTTTCTACAAGGACAACATATACAAAAGCCACGACGCAAATGCCTCCAAGGTGGCACTGCAGGAGAATGTTGTGGTCCAGGCTGGCAGCCAAGTGGACACCGGCACCATAATTAGTTCTAGTGTAATTGGTGCCAACTGTCGCATTGGCAAGAACTGTCAGCTAAACAATGTCTTTCTTATGGCCAATGTTACCATACACGACAATTGCCAACTGAAGTACTGCGTCATAGGCGCCGGCTCGGTAATCCACGAGAAATGTATAATATCCGCTGGATGTGTGCTTGGTTCTAAATGTATTCTGCCGGCAAACACAACTCTAGCCAAAACACTGGTCACCAGCTCGCCCGACACACAACGCACTGAAGAAAACGAAGTGGGTAAGTTCAGTATATGTTCAGCAACATTACCGCGAGTTCCAAATTCATTCTGGTCTATTCAGTGGAACTGGAGGCCATTGGACCGAACGCCTACATCGTCAGTGATTTGACAACCGGCGATCCTGAGGACTCCGATAACAATGAGGACATAATACCCAATTCGACAAACCTTTGCATACCCAAAATGTGTGAGATTCAAACGCAGCTAGATGCGGTCAGTGATTGTAGCTACTCAAGCGACGACGAGGATGACGATGGATCGCGTATAGCGACGCCGCTGCCTGACGACACCAACAGTAAGATGTGTGCTTGAGTGTCTTACAAATGCATAAACGAATAATCTATTGTTTTGCAGTCTTCCTGTCCGAGGTCATCGATTCGTTGACACGCGGCTATCGGGAGAAGTCCAATCCAGATTTCCTAATTCTCGAAATAAACTCGTCACGCTACGCCTACAACATGTCTCTCAAGGAGGTTAACTTCAATGTCGTAAAAGCTGTGTTCGGCATGGATAGCATTATCGAGCCGGCTAACAATAACGTTTTAGTGGCAATTCATGCCGTATTCAAGCAACTTGGACCCGTCGTCTCCAACTACATAAAGAGTGAGGATGCCATGTTGGATTGTCTGAAGGCATTGGAGGTGAGCAGCAGTAGAATAGCTGAGGAGCCTGATATTGATTTGACTAATTTACATGCTGTGTCTATGGGTTATGCTTTGCAGGATATTTGCGAGGAGAATGAGCTGGTGCGCGAGAAGATATCCCAGGTGGTTCATTATCTGTACGACAAGGACTTTGTCTCCGAGGAGGCCATACATGGCTGGTACGCACAATTGGATATCAAGGAGCATGCAACGTTGCGACAAAGTCTTGCTAACCTCATCGATTGGCTTAATCAGTCTAGCGAAGATGACGATGACGACGACGACGACGAAGAGGATGCTGAGGAATAGTTGTATTAGAAAACTTACTCACTTACCTGATCCTTTACGTACTGAATAAACCCAATTGATAAAGATTTATATAACTTTTTATTGCGGCACAATCGAAATTAATTAGCACTGTATATATAAAATGTGAGCTAACTAATTATACAAAAAAAAAAAAGCATTGCAAGTCGAAAAAATATAATGAAATATTTCTTAAAATTAAACTTGCTCAAATTAATCGGATCAGAAGCAAAAATATACAACTTTATACAATGATGTTGTATACTAACAATCTAATCTGATCGCCAAAACTGTCAAAAAAACAGGCATACATACATATATCTGTAGAAATATATGTAAAAATTGAAAATATGCATTGTGGTGTAAGATTGGTACCACGTGATAAATATTAAACATTGTAAGTAGCTAAGGCTAAACTGGAGTATAGCTAAAGCGCAGTAGCGATATTACTTTTCGTATATGAAGTCCTGCTGAGAGTTAGAATCGTCCAGTTGCAATTTATCCTCGTCTCGCTTGCCGTAATCTTTCTCATCGTGCGATTGGCTATCGTCCTCCGACTCTTTCATGGATTCAATCGTGATTTGGGTATCATCACCACAGGTATCGGTATTTGGTGCATCATCCTTGACTGTTGGTGTTAGATTTGTTGCCTTTTCCGCCGCATCCGAATCATCGGCATAAGCATAGGCATCGCCGTCGGCATCACCATCAGCATCCGCATCACCGTCACCATCCGCATCCGCATCCGCATCGACATCTGCATCGACATCGGCATCGACATCGTCATCGTCATCAATTTGTTTTTTCTCCTCTTTGATCTTGTGTTCATCACGATCGTCTTCATCTGGCTCACTGTCCATATCCATTGGCTCCACATCCGACTCGACCAGTTGCTTTGATTTCTCTCGTTTGCTGCTGCTGCTATTCGATTCGTCTTCTTTCTGATCATCTGAGCTGCTTGGATTCGTATCCTTATCCGCTAGTGACGTCGTCTTTGTGCCGGCTTCCTCACCAACGTTCTCATCCCTGTCCTCCGTTTTGGGTGATTTGATAGTCTTGGCCGATGCTTGGCTAAAGCTGCGCTCCTCAATGTTTTGATTGATATCCATGGCAATGTACTCCAGTCGCAATTGTACGCTCTTTTGAAACACTTCACTGTTCGCGGTGCAAACGAGATTGCTGCGCACCTCCTCGATGCATCCCTCAAGCACTTTATTCACCTCGGCTGCCTCCCAGTCGCTGTCCAAATTCTGCGTCACAATAAGCAGCGTGGTCAGATTCTTTAGCAGATTAACCATGCGCTCACTCTTCACCATGCCCTTGTTCATCTCGTCGACCGTCTGGCTGGCCTTGGCGCGACACTCTTCGCGCAGCAATGTGGGCGATATCATTGCCTGCACGTTGGGATTGCGCGTCAGGCTGCTGGACAGCTGTTGCACCTTGGTAAGCTCGTACATAAGGTTACCGTTGATGTGCTCTATTGATATGATATTCGATGCATAACGACGCTGAAAATCGTCGCGAAACTGCCGACGATTGCGATCGCCCGTTTCCTCCGGGCCCATCAGCTCACCCATTGCCAATTCCGCTGTCGAATTCATCTCACTGAGTTTTTCAATTTTCGCTTCCTTCAGCGCAATGTAATTCTGCAGGAGCACCAAATGCTCAAGCAATTTCATTGGATAGCCATGATGACGCGCCAGCTGTTGCCTGAATGGACTGTCGCCGATGGCATCCTGGCCAAGTAACGGATCACTTTTGTTTAGCTTCATGCTGAGCGCATTGCGTGCCGCCGCATTGTTATTGACCAAATGCTTTTGCGGCGTCGTCATCGTATTGCTGTTCAGGTTACCAGCTGTGGCGAGCGGATATCGTTTGCCCTGAAAACTGCTCGCCAAATTTGTGGTGAATCCCAAATTGGTGGTAAAGCCCTGATTATTGGTCTGATAGATGCTCATCAGATTGGGCCGAAAATCTTTGGTGAAACTGTGCAGCGGCAACATCTCGTGAAAGTTCTCCGACACAATCTCATAGTCCGGTATCGATTGTGTGCCCAATCCCGCTCGCTCGAAGGTCACACGATACATGGCATTCAACGAGTCATAGGCAGCCACCGTCCCCGCAAAGATGCCGTCCTGCGGCGTACGCAAACGTGCCGTCACCTTGGTGCCCAGCGGCAACGGCATTGGTATCTTCTCGGGCATATCTGCCAGCAGTACCGAATCCTTTAGTTCGCCCGGTTTGCGTGACTGCAGCGTACGCATCAGCTGACGTTTGCGTTCCAGCTCGCGACGCTCCTCGCTGAAGAACGCCGCCGAACACCGTCGTGGCCGACCCATACGTCGCCTAATATTGACCCATTCGTGGCGATTCAGCTTGCGCGTTCCGAGCCGTGGGGCCAGCTCGCTTACATGATTCATAAAGTCGTATTTGCTGTCAAACAGTGGCTTGTCAATATACGAGTAGAACCACTCGGCAATGGCCCACTTGTGTGCCTTGGGCAGCTTTAGCAGATTGCGTAAGCGCCAGCCAATCGTTTGTCCCAAACGTTTGTTAGCCGATGCCTGCGCCTCGGCCTTGCGTGCATCGTCCTCGGCAGCAGCAAGCGCGGCCGCAGCAGCAGCACCCTTCGAACCGCTGCCCACCGGACGACCAGCTCTGCCGCTGCTGCCCGCGAGGTGCTGTTGCTGATGTTGCAGACTCTTGGCGCCGCCTGAACTGGGCAATGCCAGCGGTTTGCCGGGCGTCTTCTTCTGCTTACTCGTACCGTAATCTGTGCTCGCTGTATCCGCACTGGTCGAGTTGGAGCTGGAGGCACCGTTGTCATTGGAGCGCATATATCGCGAGACGACACCTTTTCGTTTTTTGAGCACCTTCGATGGAGTTGTCTGCATCTTGCCGGGACTGTCGCCGGTGCCCCGCGAGTTCAGCTTCTTCGGGGCCAGACTCATGCGCAGCGGCTTGTCGTCGTTGATGATATTCTCGTCGTAGAACAACGGATTACGCTTGCGTATGCGTGCGGGCATGCCGCGGGCATTGAGCGTCGGCAGGGGCGCTTTATGCACCTTGGGCTTCGGTGGCGGGGCACTGCCCACGCGCTGCAGTCCAAGTGTGGCCAGGCTAAACGATGGGGGCGGCTCATCCTGCTCGTCGGGTTCGCTAGTCTCATTGCTGTCCTCGGGCTCTTCGTCATCATCGTCTTCATCGTCTTGTAGCTCCATCTTCACATCATCCGTTTCGGCCTCGGCCTCGGCATCGGCATCGACATCGGCATCGACATCGGCTTCAGCCTCGGCCTCGGCCTCCGCCTCAGCGTCATCATCAGCGTCATCGTGATCCGATTGTTGCTTGCAGTCATCATTCTCGATATGTTTTCCATGTTTGTTGTGTTGCTGCGACTTTGTGCTCGTTCTCCCCGTTGATTCATCCTCATCGGAAACTCGGGCAAGTTTGCGAGCTGCTGCTGCCGCAACCACAGATTTTCTAGGCCTTCCTCTGTTGCCGGTGGATCGGGTCTCTGTTTCGGGCATCTTAGCCAGCGAGTCTTTCGAGCTGTAAAACGCAGAGATCAATTGAATAAATCTATCGATTACGATATTTTTTAAATTATCGCATAAGGATCGATAATGATATGCTAGCTAAAATTCATAGATTTTTAATAAACAACACAGTTCTTTCATTTTTGGTTTATTTTATTTTTTTTGTATGTATAGTTATATGTATATATATATACATATATATATATTTCTTGCTTGTTTATTATTTCATTTTGTAATACTTTGATTGAAGGACCTCGAATATACATATATACAAGTACATATATATTCGTAATTCAAATTAAGCACAAATATAATTGATTCACTCGTTATATAATATGTGTATCTGTGTGTGTAAATCTGTTTGTGTGTGTGTATGCTTGTTAAGTTTGTCTCCTCGCATAATTGTATACCTTTACATACATACATATATAAATACAGGTTGCGTGTAACCTTGTGTCTGTGTGGGTATTGTTGTTAAATTGTTTCATATAATTTTCATTTAAGTAGTCGACGATTTAAATACGTTTAGTTAATATATTTAACTTTAGTATACGATTTGCAAACTAACAAAAAAAAATCTTTAATCATATGCAAACAAAAAATATATAACTGTCTTAGGCATATAAAAGAAAATCAAAATATGATTTAAAAGTTTTTCTCTTGTTTTGTATCGCATTCTTTTATCCATTTTGTTTTCATTTCCTATCAACTTTGCGCAATACATTGATAGTATGTATTTGTTTATATACGTTTCTTTAGTTCAAGATTGATAACAATACATTAGGCATAACAAATATTAATGTCGATAATAATATTCATAATAATAATATATAGTAATTATAATAATAATAGCATAAGTAGTAATAACAGCATTCATTCTTTGTTTTATTTTGCATTCATCCTTCGTTCCTTCACTTCGTCTCGCTTCGTTTCGTTTCGTTTCAATTCCACTTCGTCTCAACAAATGTATTGGAAATTTCAATAGACGATTTTCTTTTAATTTCATATATAGTATATAGTTTTTATTTACTTGTATTTCAATAACAACAGAACAAAAAGCATTTAATTGCGGGATGATTTCTCAACCATTTAGAAGCTACGCCTTAAGCTATAGAATACAGAATACAGAATAGGTATGTAGACAGCGATGTTCCGAACGATTTTCGAAACCGAAACATTTTTGCATTAATATAAAAACAACAAAATTTGTAATACGCTAAATCAAATAAAAGTGCAACTAATGAAAGCCTATCAGATAGTTTCAAATGTTTTTCCGACATTTCCTGACCGACTTTTTTGGAGGAGGAGATTATAACTGGAACCTTCTACAATTTCAATTAAAGATCCGAATTCCGAATTTGGTTTCTCTAGCTCTTTGAGCATCTTCTAGCTGTGTATTCGCGGATCTACAGTTAGACAAACATAAAAAAAAGTAATAGAACTACTAGGTTGCTTTCATTGGGCTCGAAGGAACTCGGAATAGTATGCCCTTCGGTTCCCGAATTCCACATAGTTTCGGAACAGCGCTGATCTAGTTTTCGAAAACAGAATTGCAGGAATAAGAACAACGTTTAAAATCGCACAAATACAATTAAAATACATATACAAATACAGATAGTTATTATACATAATAAATAACAGATTTTTTTTTAGTTTTTAAATTTTTTCTTAATTGTTTTTTTTTTTTTTGTTTTATGTGTAATTATCATATTGGGATCATTGTGTTTATTGCAGCTGTTTGCGCATTGCGCGCCTGTCTATAGTGTGTTTTTTTTCTCTACTTGGTTTTATCCTTTCCTATTTATTGTATAGTAGGTGATTCTGTCGCTCGCTTTTGAAGCCCGCGTTGTTGATTGCCTAAATAGTATGCAGCTCTGCTGCTCAGTTTGTGGCCTAACGACGTTGACTCCGCGCACTGACTGACTGACTGACTGAGTGAGTGACTGACTATCGATTGATCGTACTATCGAATTGTTGTGTATCGATTGAAGGAGATGCATGTATGCATGTATTTTAAGCAGATGGATGCTGCCGCAGCTTTTACACATTGAATCGTGTCTCCGAGCCATCGGCCAGCATAAGTGTAACGGTACGATTATTGATCCACACCAGTTTGGCCAAGCGCATCGGATTCAGCCGGGAGACATCCGGTATGGGCGCGGTGGAATAGCTTTTGGTGCAGCGCGTCTGCGATTGCCCCAGCCCGAACATGCCGGTGCTGGTCTGCCAGAACGATAAACGATTCTCGGTACACGAATAGGAGACTAGGTACTTGCCGTCCGGCGAGAAGGCCAACGAGGTAATCGGATGCGTGTGTGCGGGTATCATCTGGCATTTGTTCTGCCGCAGCTCGTAAATGGCCAGATTGCCGCTATTTGCGCCCACAGCAATGCGACGCGTCTGTGCGCAATGCGAGATTTGATTGAATTTACAGATGGCCGGACATAGTTCGGCCAGACCGCGACTCTTCAGCTCGTTGCTATCGACACAATGGAGCGCAATGTCCATTACCTCCACCAGCAGACCGGCTATCTCCGACTGCATCTTATCGATCAGCATCTCCACGCACTGCAATATCTCACTCTTTGCCTTATACAGCACCGACTGCGTCAGCGGCGTATTAATCGATTGGGCATTCTGTTGCATCGTATTGTAGCGTGCCACCTCGCGTGCCATGGTCGTGATGAAGGCAGCCGGTCGAGCTGTCGCTATCAGGCGCAACGCATGACGAGCCGTACGGCACGCATCCGCTTGCGGTGTTAACGGAAGCTTGTAATTGAGATTGGGCACCGCTTTGCCCTCGCACGATATCTCCAGCAGACCGAGCAACACTTTGGAGACATCCAAATATGGTTCCCATACGGTAAAACCACGTCCAAGCAGATCGATGGCGGCACGTCGCAATGGAGTATACTGTGGCAGCTTTGGTGACGGCGGCGCGTACAGCAGATGAGCCAATGCCATCGATGTTAGTCGCGCCAGATTGTTGGCAATACCAAAGCCTTCCACCACCGAAGACTTACGTCGTTCGGTGGCCGCCGGACCCATGCTAATGCTGCCACGATGATTGGGTGACTCCTGTGAAATATCCTGACCAAATTCGGCACCAATAACGCCAAGCAATATGACAGCGGTTGTCTGTTTGCGTTTCAATTCGGACAAACTGGACGGTTTGCGTATAATCTCCTCCTCTTCCTCTTCATAGTCGTCATCCTGATGCGAGTCGCCGGCATTACCAGCACCGGCACCGCCAACGCCACCGGTCATGGACTGTCCGCCTGCCATGGAATTGCTACCATTGCCCATCGAATTGGCATTGCCAGAGCCACCGGAACCGCCAGTTTGGCTATTTATCATTGCCGCCACCTGCTGAGCACCCACAATCGGTTCCGTGTGCGTGTACAGTGGCAAATACTGTGCCCAGCTCTCCACAAGCTGTTTGCGTCCCTTCTTGCCCATGCGCGTCAGCTCGCCAAGCAGTATCTGCTGTGCCGCTTCGCGTATCTCAATGCAATGATGCTGCCAACGCTTGACCATCATTTCCACTTGGGGTCGCTTGAATTTCTTTGGTTCGAGCGCCTCGATCTTGTCCGGCAATAGGAAACAATGATGGGTGGACAATAGACTCCAGCCCTGCTTGATCTGTGAGGTATGATGGGCGATAAGCTCCTCACGCTCCTCCTCATTGCTTAGCGTCGACTCGGCACGCTGTGCCAAGCGTTGGAGTTTCTTTAGCTTCTCGCTATCCGCTAGGAATGAGGCGGCGCTCATCGACATCAGAGTGTTCGACATGGCAACCAGAGCTAGTATATGATTCGATGTTAGCGTCGTGCTCAGTTCCCAATGCAAGCGAGATGTGAATATTGCCGTCAGGCTCTCCAAACGCTGCAGCTCTTCGGGCAACGGGCGTTTTCTCGAACTGGAGGGCAGCTGTAGACCCGGCGGTATGGCATAGTTGTTCTGCCACGTGGGCAACAGCAGCGACATGTAGCCTGCCTTGGAGAGCACACCATACGAGATGGGCACGATGGGTCGCAATAGTCCCAATTGCGATTCGCACACTTTATCCAGATGCGGATCCAGGCCCCACGAGTGTAATAGTGATAGCAACAATTGGGCCACCTCCATCACATGGGTAACTTCCATTTTTGATGCGATTTTACTCTTCAAATCCTGCGGCTGATCCTCGGGCATTTCGACAGCCTTCTGTAGACTTTCCACCTTGGCTTGCACCTTTTTCTCCACAATTTCGGTTTTCTCCTTGAATTTCTGCACCAGTCCGTGCTTGTCCTTATCCTTGAGAATCTTCTCGACATCAACCGCCTTGCTCTTCACCTTGATGAAGAAGTCGTTGATCTTTTTGCTGGCATCAATGTGCATCGATTTGTTATCCTTGGGATTGCTGAGATGTACACCCAATGCCTCCAGCGTGGCCGGCGTCATTTGCGCATATTCCTCGCTGTGCAACTCGAATATCAGTCCCTCGATATCGAAAAAGAGTATGTGACTCTCGGCATCTTTGGGATTGGTGCGCAGACCTTGGATGACCAACGGATTGCTGCGATGTTTCATCAGAAAATCAAAGTTGCCCTGATTATGACCCTGCAGCTGCTGCAACTGATGAATGCCACGTTGTGTGGCATGGCGTATGGCGTTCATGTTGCGTGACTTGAGACCACGGAAGAAGTGCACTGCCGGATTGGCCATGCCCATTTCACTGGCTGAATTCGAAGTACCACCGGATGAGCCGCCACCGCCACCCTCTTCTAACGCCTGCTCGTCGCAGGCAGACAACACCTCCTCGGCCAACATGCCGTGAAGCACACGATCCAGATGGCCGGTTTCCATTTGCCACACATAAACGCTGCCATCGGAGCAACCGACAATGAGGAAATCGTCGAGCGGACGCCATTTGATGGTCACAACCGGGAAAAGATGTCGACTGGCAAGTGTCACGCATTTACGCTCCTGCAGACTGACCAGTGTAACCGAATGATCCGACGCCACCGAGCAAATGCACTTGAGGATGCGTGGACTGCAGCTCTCGGGCGGCACAAGCAGCTGTGTTATTTCGCCGGCATGCACACAGAAACGATGCAACAGACTGCCGCTGTACAAATCCCATAGGCAAACAGCAAAATCGATGCCGCCCGAGAGCAGATGCGATTTCTCATAGCGTGGATGCACCATAGATGGGCACAACAAGCAATTGACTCGTCCACGATGTCCATAAAGTATTTGATGTGATGGCCAATCGCTAAAGTTCTGCTTAATGCCAACGAGTAACTGCATCATAACTGTTTGCGTTGCCGGCACAATGACGATGCTGCCATCCTCGCGTCCAATGACCAAACGACTCTGCTGCGGCAAATAAATGCTCGATGTTAGCTTAACCGGTGACTCCGTGATGCGGGACAATTGATCGAGTATGCCCACCGGCGGTGGATCCATAATGGACCATGCCTCCACTAGCGACGTGCACACATGCGGTTTTTGTATGCGCGGTGGCATTTGCTTTGCTTGCAATATACAAATATTATCCAACGGCACCTCCGGCACATTCCACGCCGAAATGTAGCCCTCCGAATCGCCACGAAGTAGAAAATGCGTCTGTTGGCCTGAAAGAAGCTTCATAGCTGGCGGACACGATAGCACCTTGTCGCCGGCATGCTGCAGCACATAGTACAGATAGGGTGCATCGCGTACTACGCTCTTCGAATGAAACTCCTTGTTGTCCGGTATGCAATTCGCTGGCAGCTTATACAGATAGCCCTTGCCCTCGTCTGTCCAGAGCATTACTCGATCGGAGGTAATAAAATCACCGCCCTGCCAGCGCTCACGTGCTGGAGCAATCACTGAACAGAGGACGGTAAAGTCGCCTGCATCGTAGATCTGCCAGTATTTGGTGCAGACGAGCAGCACGGTGCGCTGATTCTGCGAACAGCAATTCATGGTGATGGCATTCAGGCAGCGGATCTCTTTCGATTCATTCTCATAAATTGGTTCCGCATGCTTATTCTCATTGCCCGTTAGGGTCCACACCTTGACGGTGCCTGTGGTGGTGATGGCCAGTACAACATCATCTTTGCGTCGCATCGGACGCAGCACATGTATGGCCGATATCCAATCCGGTTTCACTTTGGAGCTTAGCACATAGATCACCTCCAAACTGAAGGGATCCATGACCATTATTTCGGCATAGTAACCGATGCAAAACAGTCGCAAATCCTCACTGTTTGCCGTGTGATAGCTCTGAATTTGTGTGTGCACCTGCGGCAATTTGACAGCTTCGGTGCATTTGCCATCGATCAAATCCCATGTGCACATCTCGCCGTTCTCCGATGAGCTGACCAGAAAGTTATTCTCGGGCAGCAGCGAGGCACGCACCAAACACAGTACTGGCGCTGAATGGCCGACGAGAAGGCAACGCGGCGACATCTTTAATGTGGTTGGCTCGACCTGCCAAAGGCAGATCTGTCCATCATAGCAGCCGGTAACCAGTGTACATTGATCCTCCGATAGAAAGACGCTCGAGATGCAGTGCGTCGGCGCTGTGGGTCCCCACAGCACCACAGGCACCACCAGGTTGTTACTCACCATGGTGCTCTACAATTAGCAACCACGAAAACAACAACGACACCGACAGCGACACCGACACCTACTCCCAATCCTTCTCTGGCGCCTTCTCTTGTCGCGCTATGGCGCGTGTGCGTCTGTCTGTGCGCTCCTTGTGCGTCTGAGTAAATACCGTAGTATCACGTTGGTTCTCTCTGGAAGAATTTATTAGTAAACATTGGGCCACTTTGTAACCTGGCGAGCGTACACTGCGGTGTGTGTGTGCGTGTTTGTTTATATATGTGTTTTTGATACTGTGTGCGTGTGTGCGCAAACAACATACAGTAAGCATACGACATATGGGAACGGTTTTCCCCCACTGATAATGCTAAACCTGATACCGATGGCAAAGTACTCGAGCAAAATAAGTAATAGATGGATAAACCATTACATCAGAGAAAATCAAGCTTGCAATTGGAAAACCCCGCCGGACATGCGAATATTGCGTTGAGCCTCGAGTGATATAGAATGTAATGCTTATATGTTAAATAAATAGCATCGCATGCGATATAAATGTATATCTGGCACGGTCTGGAGGGGAATCTGTCATTGTTCAGAGAGTTTACTGTGCCCTCGGCCAAGAGAGACTGCACCGAGTGTATTGAATATCAAAAAATAAACACGGCGCAAAACAACACAATGTTATACAATTGAATCGCTGGAGACAACCTTGAGCGTAAAAAGCTAGCGCCCCGCACCACCCTCACAGACAACAACACCCGACACTAGATGCTTATGTATGGAATGTGTGTTTTTGTATTATATGTGGACCAGGATGAAATTCAACAACGTCGCACAACAAACAGATAGACAGACAGACAGACCGATGGACAGCACTCGTCTTGATGAACTAAAAACAATGAACATACGTATATTAAGTAAACAGCAAGTAAGTCGAGAGTGTGCCAATTGCTCAGCCGGATAAACTGACTGACTGACAGTCTGTTAATGAGACGGTCGGTAGGTCGGTCAATTGCCTGGACAGACATAGAGCGGAACGTATTGTAAAGATATATGTATGGACTATGTACGTCAGCAGGCGCGTGCATGTTTCGCATACTCAAATGTGGGCAATTAGCTGCAGCAACTGAGACAATATGGCAATAGTTAACTGTTCCACAATGGAGCAGAGCAGAGCGCAGTAATCATCAATTAATAATATGCTAAATTAATAGGCGGCTGGGAACGCGTGCTTATGCATTTTAGGCTTGGAAATATTAAAACGGGCCATATAGCTGACCAATTGGGGTACACACGCTCACATATATATACACACACCACACTCCTAGAATACGCTAAATATATACACATACACGCACACACACACAAGTGTAGACCCGCCAATAAATAATAATTGTAGATAACTTAGCATTTAGCTAACATTTTTTGTTCGTGTTTCCGTATTGGTGGCGCGCGTGATTCCTTCTCCCCTGTGTCGCTTCTGCTCTTACTGTGCTGCTGCTGCGGCTGCTTCTGCTTCTGCCTCGGCCTGCGGGGTTCTTCGTTTCAATTGCCTATTGGGCACTTCTAGTTGCAAGCTTGTGTTATTGATCCTGATCCGAGCGTTGTCTCTGCTGCTGTTACTGCATTTTTGTTGTGTCGCAAATCAGTGTTGGTTACGCAGCACCACAGTTATGGAATGTCGTCGTTGTCTCACGATTCTAATTTGAATATACTCCGTATTTTCTTTTCTTTTGGGGGGTACCGTGTGTTGCTGTCGCTACCCGTTTAATTACAACACACACAGACACACACACGCACATACGTTTCTGCTATTGTTGTTGTTCTTTTTGTTATTGCTAACGCTGTTAGCGATTTTTTCATATGTATTTATTTGCTTTTTTGCCCATCGAGATTTAATAGATTTAACAACACTTGTGCAAGAGCTAATTTCAACATTTAACACATACACGTTCACTTTAACTAGTAATTAAATTTTACTTTGTATTTGTTTGTTTTTCTTTTTTTTTTTTTTTTTTTGGTATGCACGAAAATCTGCTGAGCACAGAAAAATAGCAATGAAGATATCGACCGTGGGGTAAAATGTGTCGATTAATGGTTAGAGTTGCCGCACTTTCTAATAAAGACGATAATTCGTGCGATTCGCAACTAGGTGACAGCTCTACACTAAAATTTTGATATTTTGCTTAAATGTTAGCTTTTTAATTACTTTATAGTAGTTTTAAATCACACAAATAGCATAACGACTGTTCTTTGTATATTTATTGTAAATTTGGTGTATAATTGGCGCCAATTCTACACTTCAGACGTATGTATAAAGCGTAATGTTGTTAGCTATTGTCCAACGGACAACGTAGTCTACAACGTACTTGCACCTGTACATATATTCATATATTTTAAACATATTCAATGAAAACTGATAACAGTTTACGACATGTAATATGTTTGAACAGATTAATCAAAACATTTTTGAAAATAGACACCCACGTACTGTATGTAAATAAATAAACACACGCTGGTCACAACATGAAGCGAGCTGTTGCTGTCGCTTTTGTCTAAGTAACAGATTTTAAATCACAATTAACTGGTCCACGCTGTGCAGAGCCATGTACTTACCGTATAAAGTATTAATTGTGTATTTGTTTTTAACGTTTGTTGTACTTTATTTTGAATTTACTACAAAATGCTTTAGTAACACACACTTTTGAATGGCGGCTAGAAAAGAAAAACAGCGATGAGTGTTATGTTATAGGGTTGCTAAATTGTATACATCGATTTATCGAAGAGCCCTTTTTCGATTATAACTGCAAATTTTAAATATCCAATATGGATATTTAATGGTATTTAGTAAAAATATAATCATGCTAAAAGTTGCGTTTTGAGAAGTGAAACTCTTGAAAATTTTTTATATGTGATAAAAATTTTCAGATTTGTGTAAAGCATTCTTGCCCATAATCCTAAGTAAGTATGTACATGTGTCAGAAGCTATTTAAAATACAATTCCATTCGTAGAAATAATAATAAATACACAGTTACAATAATATACAAATAGTTAATAGAGCTACACTTTTTTTAGCTTTTCCTACTACCAAAGTGAACCTAATTGATCAATACCGATTTAAGGTCGTGGCTGATTAACATTCTGTTACATGTATATCGATCTAATTTAAGTATGGTAACAATGCACCGGTGTGGAGCAACACTGTTAAGTGCGGAGCAGTTCTGTTGAGTAAAAATAAAAAACAAATGCGGCGCCTGTTACAAAATAACAATGGACAATTGTATTTGCCCACGCTTTTTACACGTAATGTGAGCATAAGCGACGCTGGTTCAGCCGTCCACAAAAAGGAGCCCCAGCTGGACCAACGAAAGCAACCAGAGAAGCAGCCCGCGGCGACTGAAGCAAAAGACTCTCTTGGCAAAGAAGACAAATTTAGTGCCAAGTATTGCATGGGTCTCGTTCAGTGAGTATCTAATTGGACCAATATGAGCGGCATTTATAATCCCTGCCTGGACCACCCTTTTGCAGAAAGTACGACTATGAGAACTATTTAAGCACTTTGTTATTGCCTAAGGAGCTACGTCCCGCGGCGTTTGCGTTGCGCGCCTTCAATGTGGAAGTCTCACGTTCTGTTAGTTCCCAGGTAGTTGTCAAACAATTCGGTTGCACTCAGAAAATAAGCAGAGTATCCTCTTTCAGCTAACCGAACCGCAAATAGCCAAACTGCGCCTCAAGTTTTGGTACGACTCGATAGACAAGTGCTTTGAACCAGAAGCTAAATCCTATGTTAAAGATCAACCAGTTCTGCGTGAGCTGCGGCGTACAGTGGGCACTCGCAAGCTTAATAAGATATATTTGCGTCGACTGGTTACTGCCCGCGAACGTCCATCTAATCAGCCGTTTCAAACGATCCGCGAACTTGAGGATTATGCGGACCAGACTTGCTCATCTCTGTTACACTTATTGGTGGAGCTAAGCGGTGTGCAGGATCTGCAGGTGGATCATGCCGCTTCCCATCTGGGTAAAGCGCAAGGTATAACAACAATGCTGCGCGCTATACCACACGCTGGGCGCAAGCAATCTGTGTGCGTGCCGCTTGAGGTGTTGATCCGTCACGGCGTTAGCGAGGAACGAGTTTTGCGCAGCGTGCGCGATGACAAGGGTGTAGAGGAGTGCATCTTTGAGGTGGCCAGTGCGGCCAACACACATCTAAAGCTGACACGGCAATTGCTGCCACAGGTGCCGCGGCTTGTGCGCAAGATTTTCCTACCCGCCGTTCCGACTGACGGTTACTTGGAACGCTTGCGCCGTTCCCGCTTTTTGTGAGTAATCATAACCAGCAAAACGAACAAGAAAATTTGTATAAATATATAATTTTTGTCTATTTTAGGCTTACGGATCCTAGTTGTGTGAAGCGAGACACAATGCTACCGGCACGTCTCTTCTGGAAGACGCTGTTTAACAAGTACTGAGGCTGTATGCTATATGAATTAGTGCAAGAGTTTGTTAAATTTGTTTATTATTAAATGCAATAACATAACTTAACGAGTTGTTGTTTGAATTAGTACCCAAAGGATCGATACTAATTTCGATAACTAGTCGATAGTATCCCTGTGTATCTATCTTAATCACTTAGTTGCAGTCGTTTCTTGAAAGTAGCGCGGTGTGATACCTTTTTTTAGTTTTTAGTGTTCAAATAGAGAATAAAATTTATGAGATGTACCACAATTTTTAAATAAATGTTTTTTCTAATATTAGTGTGCCCCATTGTGTGTTATTGCGAAATTTACAAACGGAGCCGTGCGCCAGGCGCACGCCAAGCTTAAGCACCGTTTGTTTGAAAATAAATGTATACGATTTAAAAATCTGATGGTAAGTTTATTAAAACATTTTAAGTGTTAGTCGCGGAATTATTCATTATATGTTTATTGTTTGATAATTTTTGATTTACGCCATTTTTCAGTATATGTATACATAATTAATCTCGCCATTCTCTATGTTGCGTTGCTTCTTCAGAAATAACGGACACTTCGTCCCCTTTCATTCGCACACACTGCACCTGCAGCTCTAAGCTGGACGTTTGCAGAGCATTAAGGAAAGCAATACATATACAAAAGAAAAATACGGTTACTTGTAGACAGTAGAAGTCAAAAAATTACAACCAGTGCCAATAAGCATGAAGTTAAAGAACAAAACTATAAATAAATAAATCAAAAATCGAAAGAAAAAACAAAATCATTGAATAATCTGAAAACAATAAGCCGCACACAATTAAATGAAACAAAGTCACAAGTCGTGCATAAAAAGCAACATAAAAACATAATAAAAAATTTAAAAACAAAAAAAAAAAAATATTAAAATCAAAAGAAAAATCAAATATTTAAAAAAAATTAACATACTTTTAAGATAAGTTTAAAAAGCTTTGCTTTGAGCAATTTTTTATACACAAACTCAAAGCAAAAGCACCCAAAGGGAATATAATTCTTAAATACGAGATCCTTTTGGGCTATGTACACAACCAGGTCTGAAATGAAGATCCTTGGCGCCAATGTTGTTGTTGGTAGCGCAGCGGATGCAGGTGCTGCCGCTGCTGCTGCTGCTGCTGCAGCGGCGACAACAGCGCTGCAGCAACGCGATTATCGCTGTGCGGCTCAAGTGAAATTCAACAAATACAACAACAACAACAACAATAACAACGGCAAATCTGGAAATATTTTGCGACAGTCGAAATATAACAGTAGCAACAATGGCAACAACAGCGATAGCAAGAACGCCAAACGGCAGCAGCATCAACAACAATCGCAGAATCAGCATTTGAATTTCAACAGCAACATGCACAACTTTACACGTAAGAAATATTATGGCAACAACAACAACAGCTACAACTGCAGCCAACAGCAGCAGCAGCAGCAGCAGCAGCAACAACAACAGCAACAGTCGCCCTATTATCAACACCAGCAACAGGTGACAACAGCGACAGCAGCAAAGCTGTCCAACAACAACAATAACCTATTGATCAAAAATCAAAATATCAACGATGAAATCAATAGTAAAGTCTGCAATGACAGCAACAACAACAACAGCAAAGGCAACAATCATAATTGCAACGACAGCAACAACAACAACAGCAGTAACAATAACAACAATAATAATAGTAATGCTGTCGCCAAGTTGCACTCGAAATCCAACTGCAACAATAACAAAAATGTCGTTAAGAAACGCAACTCGCTGTCATCGAACACAGAATCCTCCAGCTCTTCAGGATATTTTCGCAGTTGCTCGGAATCTTCGATGACACAAGCAGAGACAACTGTCAGCAGCAGTAGCAGCAGCAGCTCTAACAACAACAACAACAAAGAGGATGACCGACAGCAACAACAGCATAGCACGCCAGGTACAGTGGAAACTACAACAGCAACAGCATCGACAAGAAAGCTAACGCCAACTAACGGACAACAAGATAACAGCAACAAGGGCCAAAGGTCACGGCAACAGCCGCTATGCTTCTGGAAGACAAGCTATCCGCAGCAGCCCACAATGCAGCAAAAAGAAGTGAGAGCAACCGATAAGATTATATCGTACATTGTCCTTGGTATCAATGCAGAGATTGAAGTGATCGTTCGTATCAGTTCGTATTCATCTGCAATGATATTAAGATAGATGTATTCTTTTTCTTGAACAATCACTTAAGCAATTCCTATTTGTTACAGCAGCAATTGGAGGCGGCATTGGCCAATCAAAAGGAAACGGAACTGGCCATGGCAAAAGCCGCAGCGGCAGCTAGCACAACGACAACATCAGTAGCGAATGCCGTGGAGCAGCAACCCCACTATTATCAACATTATTATTCGCAACCGAAACAGTTGACCATCGCATCGTTTCTGCAAAAGGATCTGCTGCCCGAAGTGGATCAGGTCAGTCAGCAACAACAGCAGCAAAAGCAACAGCAGCAGCAGCAGCAGTCACAACAACAGCAACATCAATCCGGTGGATATCAGCAGCGCTATCGTAATGTGAATTACAACTACAATAACAACTATCAACATCATAACACACATCATGCTAGCCATGGACAGCAACAACAGCAGCAGCAGCAGCAACACCAACAACATCATCAGCAACAACAGCATAATCACAACAACAATCAACATCATATGCACAATCAATCGCAATTTCGGCGCAACAAAAAGATGCACTTTTTAAGCAATGTGACGCCAAACCAAGCCCCAACAAGATCAGGATCGATTTCAAGTGATTACAACGGGTCATCGTCGCATCGACGTGTGCAGAACGTTGCAGCTGGTGCGCCTGCGGCAAATGGGGACGATGGTGGCGGTGCTGCCGGCAAGAATGGATACTACCAGATCCGTCAGCATCAGTACTATTCGCCCAAGGCAGGCAAAAGCCAGTTTATTAGCTCGGACTATCAGAATTTTTATAATCTTACATATGTTAACGTGGATGCAAAACAGCCGGGAACAACGGAATCACAGGCAGCAGCAGCAGCAGCAGCAGCTGCAGCTGCATTAGCCACAGCAACTGCTGCTGGGATGCAAACGTTGCCATCATTGTTATTAAAGCCGCTGGCAACAGGTGCTGGTCCAGCTATATCGCCGCCCCCAGGCCCAGTTGATGCTGCCCAAGCCGCTGCAGTAGCAGCAGCAGCCGCAAGTGCAACAAGTGCAGCAGCTGCAGCAGCAGCAAGCGGTCGAAATATGTTTCTGCAACCGCCACCGACGTTGCAACTCATGGGTCCCGGCATGTTGTCGCCGGTTGCATTGACACCGGACTCTGTGGCCAGCACGCCCACAAATATGATTAGTTGCGCCCAGCTGGATGAGGCTATTACAGCGGCAGCAGCAAACAATACAAGCGGCAGCAACAACAATTGCAGCAGTAGCAGCAGCACAAACAACATGGAGCTAGCAACTGTAATGACAGTTCCTAGTCCTAGCTATGCAGCGTTGCCTTTTATGCTGCAACATCAACAACATCAACAGCAACAGTTGTTCCCAAACAGCAACAACACACCGCAGCAGCAACAATTATTCTTTAAGTTTGGAGATGGGTTCAGCAACATTAATAATAACAATGGCAACAATAACACTAACGCCTGGGGCCATACCAATTCGCCATGCTATTCGAGCAGCTACGGTCCAAGTGCGAGCAACATGCAGTTGCATCGTGAGGTTTCACCCGCTCCCTCCAACGGCTCGCTGGTCAGCGAGTCACAATGGAGCAATAGGAGTCGGTAGGTGTTCCAGAAATGCAAAAGATTAAATGCGCTCTAGCTCTGTGTTTATTTCTCGCTTTGTATGGTAGGTTGACGCCAACGGAGCTTCCTTCAGTATCGCCCACGGCCACGCCTACACCGACTGTGCCAAGTGCAGGTCCACAGCTATCACCGCATCAGTTAACGCCCTCGTTAACGACTGTAGGCAATATAAATGCTTTACATGCTATGCTTCCATTTAGCATACCTCCACCACCGCCACACACACACAATCTGGGCGTTGGCATGGGCATGGGATTGGGTAGCTCAGCTTGGCCGGCATCGTGGTATGAGTTGGTCTTGCCACCCGATCGTTATCTGGATCATGCACGTAATGTGGAGCTTACCGTTCAGCCAGAACAGTTATTATGCCATCGCAAATACGACAATTTATCCATGGATATTTGGAAACGCTTTTGTGGAGCACAGCAGACACATGCCAAGTTCAAGCTTAAGATGCGATTGTGGCGATATCTGTTCATATGGATAAACGTAAGTGGCAACAAGTATGAAAAATGAGAAATACTAATGGTCAGTTTCCTTAGTTCGCACTGCAGCAACCGGTCTTCTCACGCTATCGCATCTGCCTTGTGGGATCGACCATTACCGGTTTTGGCACGGACTCTTCGGATATCGATATGTGCCTCTTGCCGGAGCATCAATCGCAGCAATCGCAACTCCATCAGCAGCAGCATCATTATAATAGCGAACTGCGCGCCGAGGCACTGATGACATTGAATCTATTCCATACCTTTTGAAGGAACTGGGCAAGTGAATAGTAAAATTATAAGATATTTATACAATTATCTATGTTTTGTTATGATTGTATTTTATTGGAGTTCGAATTTCTTTGGGAAGCTTATGTAATCAGAATCTGTTTGCTTTTCTTTTATGCTTTTCATATGTTGCGGCAGAAGCTTTTCAGGATTTCAATTTAATCGAAGCTCGTGTTCCAATTTTGCGGTTTAAGGATCGCATCAATGGCATCGAAGTCGATCTCAACTATAACAATTGTGTTGGCATTAAGAACACGTATTTGTTGCAACTGTATGCGCAGTGTAAGTACCGGAAAAACTCCCAAACACCTTGTAAATATCCTCATATACCACGTTCTTATACCTGCAGTAGATTGGCGAACTCGTCCACTTGTTGTCGTTGTTAAACTATGGGCACAATATCACAATATTAACGATGCCAAGCGTATGACCATATCGAGCTATTCTCTGGTGTTAATGGTTTTGCACTATCTACAGTCCGGCTGTGTTCCGCACGTGCTGCCCTGCCTACAGGCCCTGTATCCAGAGAAGTTTAACTTGGGGCAACAGGATTGCCTTGATCTGGATCTCATTGAGCCCATCGAGCCCTATCAGACGCACAATAAACAGACGCTGGGCGAGCATCTGCTCGGTTTTCTCAAGTACTACAGCAATTTCGAGTAAGATGACAATGAAAAGACTTTTTGTTTTAAATTATTATAATATACTTTATGTACATTTATACCATTTTAGTTTCCGCAATAGTGCCATATCCATTCGCACTGGTGGCATTTTGCCAGTGAACGCGTGTCGTCTGGCCAAGAGCCCAAAAAACGATATACACCAGTGGAAGGAGCTGAACATAGAGGGTAACGCCTTTGAAACCTGACATTGTGATGTATATTTTATAAATCGTATAATCAATTTTTATTAACTCACAGAACCCTTCGATCTGTCAAATACGGCTCGCTCGGTCTATGATTATGCGACCTTTGAACGCGTTAAGGCAATATTTGTGAACTCAGCACGTCGGCTGGAGCACACACTGGAACTGGCGTCGATATTTACACCCATTCCGCACACGCAACAAGTGCCCATTCATCAGCCTTCGTTTTATATGCCTTCGCATGTTTCGAATTCGAATCCACATCCCCATTCACTTCCACATGCACATCAGGCACAGCTACAAACACAGCAGGCTCCATCTTCGGCTGAGCCCCAATCTCAAACGTATCCGCAGTTGATGCATGCGCGCAACACTGTATCGACTGCAGGCTCCAAACTGGTCAACACTGGAAACTTTGTGCCGGCTGCTTCGCATGTTGAAACAGGAAGATAACATGCTTAATATTTGTAGCTTGACAAGGTACACAAAATATATTGATCAGGTTAGTTGGGATGCGGATTTAATTAAGTAAATAGCCGGGTTTCAAGCAGGATTATAACATTTGTAGAATTTATAGTATTAGTTGGTTTTATGTTAAATTATTAATCATTGATCAATATCTGGTTTTAATCTGACTACTTTCTGATTGTAATATATACGTACACACAACATAAAAGTGCATTATCAGGGGTTCGAGGTAATACAACTTAAGATTTTATTTAGTCTCAGTATTATTCCATTTGATTCATCTTATCCGATTCAGGGCCTTTACTTATGCATACCCGATTACTGTGATAATGATGGACTGTCGATTTACCAGTATATTTGTAGCCATAGTTATGTTATATTCACATTCTATCCGATAAATATTTAAGAAATTATATGCATCTCTTACAGCGCAGCAGAAACACAAGCATAAACATATATCGAGTATAATATGTTTGCGCTTTATCGCAGCGAAACGATGCAGAACAAAAGAAAAGAAAAACTATTATAAAAATAAGAAACTAGTGCCCATTTATAAATATTATTATACCCACCTCCCCCATGCAAATGTTTAAAGCCAGTCTAAACTACATATATAGTATATATTTTGTAAATTCGAATTCAACGAGATATCTTTTTGTATTAAAAAAAAAACATTGAGTTCGAATATTCTCTCCCCCTCTTTTTCATTCCACTTGTCAATGTATAATTATTTAATTTTTTATAGTCGTTGCCCCGCCTTTCCCTCCGTTCTACGCGTCAATGTTATTGCAAAATTAAACTCACTTCGCGTCAATTTATTGTAAGCAAGCCACGAAATTGTTGGAATTATCTCAATACTATCCATACATTTCTTAGCTTGCAAAACTTTCGAAATTAAAAAAAAAAATGAACAAATTTTATTCAAGCTGTGAAATCATTTATAGAAAGCAAGAAATATGTTGTAAAAACCTAAAAAAGAATCTCGATCATTGAATATTAAATATGTCAAGCGAAAGCGCTGCAGAGATGAAAATTAATCTATATAGATATATAAATGCATACTCAAGCATATACACCCCAAAACCGATGTCGAAAAATCAATAAATAAATGCAACTATCGTTTTGTAAGTTTTCATGTTTTTTTTTTTTTTGTTTTTGCGAATTAAACAAAATATTTTATTTTTTATGAAGTGTTACAGGAAGGGAATCACATTACATAGAAAAATACACATTTCTTTTGTCTATTCTCCAGTTTTATTTCATTCGTGTATTTCTGTAATTAACCGTATGTGTGTACTAAGTATGTGAGCATCGCAAAGTTCTCAAACTTAACTCTCTTTTTTTTTATTTTTATGTAAAATGATGGAAAATTGAAAAAGAAAATAAACAGAAACCAATGCATATATATATTTTTAAGTAAAAAATTCAATAATTAATTGAGTTGAAAAATGTTTCGAAATGCTGGACAGAAACAGTTTGCAAGCACTGTAAGAAGACCCCGGATCTCGAGTTTCTCCGCTTGAAACGGGAACAAATTGGCATTCGCGCTGACAATTAACAAAAACGTTTCAAATAGCGGCAGTGTGTAAAATGTAGTAAAATGTGTAAGTAATAATAAAAAAAATAATATCCAGACTAACAGAAAATCAGTGATTCGAGATAAGATAAAAAATAGTAGTACAAAAAAAAAAAAAAAAAAAAAAAAAACAATGCCGTGAAAGATTACCAACGCGTGGTTTTTGCTTGATTTACTTTCGTTTTCAGTTTGTTTTGTTTTTTTTTTAAACTATGAAAATGGTTGAGAATCTTGAAGCGAAAACGTTGCGCACATAAATTCGTTTCAGAAAAAAACCAAAACTGGTAACGTGATATATGACGCGCAATATCGTATTGCATAGACACATTATGGATATGTTCGCCAAATAAAACGCTACCAAACGCTTGGAGGCGCCTGTCGCGCCGCCACAGTCCGCTGCGTAGCGACATGCGTGGTGCGTGTGCGCGACTCGGGATTGCCAAACCGACGGATCGTTCGACTGAACTGTCCGTTCGTTCCGCTCACGCAGCCGAATGCATCGCAATGCCGAGGCTGTTCGCCGGGCGCCACACTATGTGGGCCGAGGACCTCTTCGTCAGCGTAAGCTCTACGTAGTTTGGATCTCGGCCATCGCTCTTCTCATCTTGTACTTGTTTGTGTGTGTGTGTGTGTATCGCTTTGAGTGTGACCTACTGTGTGTGTAATCTGTTGTCTGTGTGTGCCTAGCCGCAGTTGTTCATTGTTCCTGCCGTTTGCACTCGGCGCGTGGCTCTCGTGCTCTCGCTCGCTCTCTATACGTCTGGCGCCTTCGTACCTACTCGCTTTCTTCCGTGTGTTCGAGTGTGATTGCTGCATCGACAGTTTCCCCTCTCTTTCTCTCTCTCTCTGCCTCTCTTCCTTGCTCAGCTGTATGTTCCCATGTGATCATCGTTGTTTCTTCAGTGTGTGCTGCTGCTGCTTCTTGTCCACGTCTCTTTCGTCTACATTTTCTTGTTGCTGCTGCTCTCGTGTTGTTGTTCATCTCTTTTAATTCATCTTCATCTGCTGTTGTTGTTGTTGCTTTTGTTTTGCCGCTGCCGCTGTCCCGCTGTAACTGCTGCTGCAGACGACAACTGCAACTGCAACTGTTGCCGCTGTCGCTGCTGCTGTTGCTGAGATGCTGCTGCTGTCCTTGCTGCTGATGGCTTCAAAGTTCTTTCAATATGTTGTTTGTTTGTTTTCATTGTTGTGTTTGTTGTTGTATTATGTTGTTGCAATTGTGCGCATCTCCTCCTGCCTCTCAGTAGGGTTGCGAGAATTGATTCAAACTGCGTTCGCCCGACTAAAAAATAACAACAACCGAGATTAGGATTAGAACCGATCATCTGCAATAATTAATCGCATACTACCCCGCCCATAGCTTACCACATTGAAAGCGACATCCTGCGAGAGCAGGCCATCCATTTGCGAGATCTGGCCAAAGTCCTGCGATAACTCCGGCTGCTGTGTGAGCGCAAAGCCGCCGGGCTGCGTCATCTGCAGCGACAACGAGGTTGGATGTTGGCTAAACGGCGTCGATATGATAGTCGCCCCACCCACTGCTGCCGTGGTGCCCGATCCTTGTGTCGATGTCACCATAGCTATTGTTGTCGTGGTCGTAGCAAGAGATCCGCTTGCCATAGTAGTTGCCACTGTGGCCAATGCTGCGTCCTTGCCATTGCCGGTTGTGACGGCGCGTGGCTTTGATAATTTGCCAATCTTTTTGCTGGCCAATCCGCCGCCAACGCCGCCGCCAGTTGCAGCACCAGTTGCGCCCAATCCGCCGCCCATCGTAGCCGGATTCATGGCCGGGCCAATGTTGGATATGGCACGATTCTGCTTAGCCGCCATAATCGCCTGTTGATGCTGATTGTAGAAACGCGGCGGTAGATTACTCATGTTCATGAACATGCCAACCGGCACAGGCATGTTGCCCAGTGCGGCAGCGCCATGATCATTCGATATGTAACCAATGGAGTCGTGCAGATGAGCCGTATTCCAGTTGGGATTATTTGCAGCAGCCACAGCAGCTGCAGCAGTAGCTCCGCCTCCGCCGCCGCCGCCGACTCCACCGCCGCCGCCTCCACCGCTGCCACCACCAGCACCAGATCCGTAATTGTTATTGCCGGCGACACCGGCACCGCCCACGCCGTAGGCAGCCGATGAGTTCGTCATATTATTGCCAGCACCGGCGTTACCACCACCATAGGCACCATAGCCAGCTCCCGCAAAGTGACCGCCATTGATGGCTTGCGCAGTATTCACTGACATCTGACGGCCATAGCCACTGCTGCGTTCGTAAATCGAGCCAGGCACTAACACCTCCTTGGCATCGGCTATCATGGTGGACATAAAGTGGGCACCGATGTTCATGCTATTCACCAGTTTCTTGGGCTTCTGGAAGTGTATGAGCGACTCCTTTAGATTGTTTAGCGAACCCTCGACAAGCACCTTGCGATCCTTGTAGAAATTGAGCAAATGATTCCACAATTGTTGCTTGGCCAGCACCTTGGGATTGCCCACAATGATGATGCCGAATTTGGCGCGGGTCAGGGCGACGTTCAGACGACGCGGATCGTTGAGGAAACCGATGCCCTGACGCTCGTTGGAACGCACACACGACATGATGATAATGTCCTTTTCGCGACCCTGGAACGCATCCACACTGGCTATCTCGATCTCCTGGTAGAGGCGCGAATGCAGACTACCCTGGTACTGCATGTACTGCACCAGATAGGCACGCTGACCCTCGTAGGGCGTGATGATACCGATCTGTTCGGGCTTGATGCCGGCCTTGAGGAAACGTGTTGTGATCTTCTCCACGTTGGCCGCTTCTGTGCGATTGAGAAACGATGTGCCCGAACCGGCAATTTCCTCTTGACCCTGTGTGACGAGGAAGAACATGGGACGCTCTGGCTGCGGCCAGGGAAAATCCAATTTCAGGCGACGATCCTCGGCACAGACACCATTCTGCAGCGATCCTTCGTAAAAGAAGTTCGACGGGAACTGCGATAGCTCCGGATGCATACGATATTGCACTTCCAAACGGAATGGACGTATGCCCAAGACAACAAGGCGCTCGAACAGACTCTGGGAGAGACCAGCACGTGACGCCTTCTTGCACATGACAACCGGACCGAGCTGGCAATGATCGCCGACAAGTATTAGCTGCTTGGCACCCAACACTACGGGAACCATGCACTCGGGCTCGGTGGACTGCATGGACTCATCGATTAGAATCGATGTAAACTTGATACGCGATAGACGCAAATCACCAGCACCGACACAGGTGCAGCAGATCACATCGGCTGCCTCGAGCAGTTGATTCTCGGTGCCACGTTTCAGGCTACGATAGCGTTTCTCATCCGCCGAGCTCAGCTCGCCGGTTTCATCCTTCAGTTGCTGCAGTTTCTTAAGCTCCGAATTGGTCTCCATGTTGCGTATCTGGTTATGCAGTGCCAAAAAGCTGACGGGGCTATCGATGGCTTCACGACTCTTGGCACAGACACGCACAACCTTCAGATTGGTGCGATGAATTTTCTCCGTTAGCTGATCGACAGCTGTGTTACTCGGCGCACACACCAGAACCGTGCCGCCATGCTGTTTCACCAGCTGATAGACAATCGTGGCCGAGGTCACGGTTTTTCCAGTACCCGGCGGGCCCTGAATAAGGCTAAGCGGGCGCTGCAGCGCATGCTTGACGGCATATACCTGCGATCGATTCAGATCCGGCAAATGGGGGGCACTATACAGCTTTGGCTGCGGGCCACGAAACAGGATCTCATCACTGCCATCGGCACGTCCATGGCCCAGCAAACGGGCATATATGTAATTCGATACCGAATTCCGATCCATGGCAAAGTGACGCAGTGCGCGAGTCATACGATCGAATGAAGTGCATTTCCAGATGAAATCCACGGTAAAATTGTTCGTGCATTTCACTGGCGCATTCGATGAATTCTTCAGCTCCAGGCCGACATCATCACCGAAATTATCGGGCACTTTTATCACATGCCCAACCTCGCTCCACGAATTATAATGCTCGCCCACATAGCGTAAGCGCAGCTCATCGCCATGCATAAGCTTCATATCCGAATCGGTTTTGGCCAGCGTGAAGAACACAGTGGTCTTCTTGTTGAGGCCCACGTCCCAGCGCACCTCGATATTCTCCTGTGTGGCCGACTCCTTTAGCTTCTTGTCATAGTCGGCTTCCAGACGTACCAGCGGACCAAAGGTCTTCTCATACTGATAGCCATCGTCGTAGCGCAGCAGCACGTGTGCGGGCTCCGAGTCTATGCCAGGCTTCTCCAGATCCTGCAATTAATGCCGACAATATATTAATCTCTATGTAAATTAAGCTTGCATATACCAACCTGAAATGTTGCCTCGATATTGTCCTTCCACAATTCCTCCAGCTTGTTTATTTGCGCGGCCGAGATTTGCCGGGCACGCAGCTGTCCCTGTTCGCTTGGCTGCTTGACCAGCCACGCCAGAAAGCAACGATCCGTAATAAGTGGCTTCCACTGTTCCTGATCCCAGTTCATGTCCTTCAGCGAGTTTTGTGCGGCACACGGCTGACGACAGAGTAATACCACCACCGAATCCGCCTTGGCGGGTATAAAGCCCAGCACAAACACATTACGCACACCGCACGAATAACACTCGAGTATGGTCTCGCCGAGCGGACCGTCGGCATGCAGAGTCACCTCGCGATGCTTGGCCCGCACCAAATGATTGATAATGTGCGAGCCCGATGTACTGCCGCGTCCATTGCAAAACCATTTCTTGCAATTGTTGCACATAACAACTGTGGCCGGATCGTGTATGCCACAATATTTGCATGCATGAGCTGGCAGTTCCTTGACATACGACGAGCTGCCGCCGCCGCCTTCATCGTCCTCCTCCTCGAACTGCAGATCGGCCAGATCGTTGGTTATCGAGGCTATGCGTGGATGTATATCGTTGCTTTGGACGCTAACGCGGCGAGTCTAAAAAACAATCCAATCAAAATGCATCAAAAACAAAAACAAACACAAACATGAAAACAAAAAAACAATGAAAAAATAAAAACATACACAAACAAAAAAAAAAAAAAATGATACATTAAATGACAGCTGACTGATGATACACGTGGCCCGCACCTGGCCCGGCCCGTGCTGCCGCGCTGTCTCGCTTACCTTACTCACCTGCAGTTCAAGTTGATCGCCCTGCGTTTGGCTCTGCGATGTGGACGGCATGGTGAAGTCACGGTAATCATATTGTGTTGGCTGCGTATCAGCGCCGCGCAGCAACTCGTTGTCGTCCATGTCCAGGAATGAGAGCGCCGAGCTCGGCGCATACGTGTCCACGCTCATAACGGTTGTTGTATTGAATACGTTTGTATGTGTGTCTTGTCCTCGAGTTGTGAGACGTTCTTGTTGTTGTTGTTGTTGTTATTGTAGATGCCTCCGCTGTTTGTTGTTGAATCATTTAAATTGTGTATGAATTTCAAGCGCATTGCAAACGCACTTATGTACATACCTCAAAATTGCTGTTGGCGTTGGCGATTTGCGTTTCGACTGTCAAATGTGTCAAACCGAAATTGTTATTTTTATTATATATATGTATATTTATATATATATATATATAGCGACGTTAGATCTTGTCGGTTAGTTCTTCACAATAGAGCACGCACAAAATATATGCATGTAAATTGTTGACTCTAATGAAAAGAATCAACGGATTTAAGATTCGTATGCGAAAATTGTTTTGCGCGTGAAATAATTTCCGTCCAGGCAAATGGCTACGGGAGCGTTCAGCACGTTGCTCTCTTGACGGAATCCGAATATAGACTGTCACTTGTTAGTAAGAAAATATTTGACAATATACAATGTCAATCTTATACCTGGATAATATTAAAGCATCGCCTACTCCATTCTATTCGCATTGGCCAACTACATGTGTTGTTTTAGAGCTTGAATAAAAAATACCAACATACAATTATATTGACGACCGCGCGCAAAATTCTTTGCCTTGTGAAATAATAAGTAGTTAGAGATGAGACATTTTTGCAAAAATATGCATTGTCACAGATTTGAAAAATCACAAGTGTTGTCAAGTAATAGGCTCAAAAGTAACGGGTATGCAGATTTTGTTTGTTGGTTTCAGCTATTCAAATACAATTTTTGTTCAATGTTTGAACGAAAAATTGCATTATCAATTCAAAAAGTTATTTATACTTTTTGTCACTTACAGCAGATAATATTCAAGTTCACAGCATTCAATTGATCACTTTTTATATTCTATTTGGTTCCGGTCACGAGTCTAGGTTAGAAATATTTCAAGTATTTTTATTTACCAATTTTATGGCATTTTTTAAACCATTCGCATTCACACAAAACGATTGCAATTCGCTGGGATTGGTCACTTGGTCACTTATCGATACATCGATACGCTTGTGTCATCACCAATACCGATTGCAAAACCGACAACTCGCAACTCGCTTGTTAAATTTTCGCATTGAAAAAAGTGCTTTAATTAGTAAAAGTGTTTTAAAAATTGTGCGAAAATTAAGGTAAGTGAGTGGGCAAAACAAATAAAGCGATAAACGAAATCCAACTCGATCGCTAACGCAACCAAGTCAAGTGCAAAAATCATCTAATACGGTGTATGAGCGTGTGCGTGTGCGTGTGTGTCTGTGTCGTGCCGCTACGCCAAGCGCGCTGTTGCTTAAGGCCCAGTTGGAACATGCATTTATGTGCTTGTTAGCAATTTCTTTGTGAATAAAGCTACAATATTGCCAACGATAGGCTAAGCAGATGATAAAAAATTGAATGTGCAATTCAAACTTACGATGTGTTCAACTAAATCAAACTAAACGGGAGCACGCGAACAGTCGGTGCTTGATTTCCACACGGGATATATTGCCTACTACAAATTTCACTGTGCTCGCTCGCTCACTCGCTCGGTGTCTCTTTTTTTTCTGAATTTCTTTGCTGCTGCCTGCTACTTTACAGTGTGCTTCTTCTTGCTGCTCGGCACATTTTGTATGAGCGCTTGTCAAAATACGCGTACAAATTTCCGTTCAATCGTGTGTGCGTTGAAAATAACAAGATAAATATATAATACAAAAAAGTGGCTTACTTTAAATGTGCCAAAAATAATAAATGTGTAATAAGAATAAGTAATAATTCTACAAAACAAAATAAATAATTCGGTATAATTCGCGGAAGCGCACTTAAAACTCGTGGACAAATTCGATTCGTTTACTTTTCGCTGTGTGCGTTACATACATACGTTTCTCGACGTTGTGTAGTCGTCCCCCCTTCCGCTGCAACTTAACGCCACCTTCTATGGTTTTTTCAACAATAAATTCCTCAAATTACGCAAAATAATTCCTCTAATGTACGTTGCACCCCCTAAACAGCAGGCTCAGGCAGGGCCAAAAAAAGAAGAAAAAACTAAAATAATACAAAAAAAAAAAAAAACAAGAAAAATCCTGAACATGTGCCTACGATTTGTATATTTGCTTTTTGGTATTTATTTATCTTTTCTTTTTCTTGTCTTCCCATCGCTACTTGCGCCCACCAAACAATGAGTACAGCAAAATGAGCAGCTCCGAGGAAGTCTCCTGGGTTACCTGGTTCTGCGGGCTTCGCGGCAATGAGTTCTTCTGCGAGGTGAGTGAATATCGTTGATATGAAAACAGTAATACGTTAACACTTCCTGGTTCCCTGTTCCTTGTTGTTACCTAAGCGCATGCTGGCTGCGAGTGCAACAGCACCGCCAGTCAGCGGCCAAGTGCAGCCCTGCACATACATATATTACTCATTCTACAGTCCACATTCGATAGAGTAAACCACACACAATCACACTCACCTAACTAACAACCAACAACCGGAGCCTTGTTTCGTGTCTATCAATTCGTAAATTGAATGGGTTATCAATGCTTGCCACAAGTACAGTCCACAGTAGTCGCACATGGTCGTTTACTGATTTGAATTGGCTACTCCGCCATGGACGTGCAGTCAACAATAGTGTGGTCCTCTATAAAGTAAATCTTCATAGTCGACGGATCTGTCGATGTGCACTCACTTGAGTGGGCACTGTATGCATAAATATCCGACTATCCGACTTGCAAGGTGGGGCACACACAAATTGTCAGATACTTGTTCGACTGTACACAGAGGCACACAAACCCATACACCCACGCACACACACACACACACGGACACATTCCTACACCCACAATTGACAGACACTCGGATTTCTTGCGTCTCGACTTTATCGTTGTCTTGTTCTGTTTTCAGGTCGATGAGGATTACATACAGGACAAGTTTAATTTAACTGGTTTAAATGAGCAGGTGCCCAATTATCGCCAGGCTTTGGACATGATATTGGATCTGGAGCCGGGTAAGTCACATTCTATTCGAAATTTCATATTCCATAATCAGCAAAATTGACATTCTGTTCGATTTTCAGAGGATGAACTTGAGGATAACCCTTTGCAATCGGATATGACCGAACAGGCAGC
The DNA here is from genome assembly GCA_018151445.1 of Zaprionus inermis. Taxonomy (NCBI): domain Eukaryota; kingdom Metazoa; phylum Arthropoda; class Insecta; order Diptera; family Drosophilidae; genus Zaprionus; species Zaprionus inermis. The sequence continues at coordinate 8,122,905 of JAECXD010001052.1, forward strand.
TGAAATGCTTTACGGGCTCATACACGCTAGATATATACTAACAAATCGGGGCATTGCTCAAATGATTGAAAAATATCAAACTGGCGATTTTGGACATTGCCCACGTGTCTACTGTGAGAGTCAGCCCATGTTGCCTTTGGGTGCGTATCGAAAATTGTAATCAATATTATTATGAAATAACATATATAATATATATACGTGTATGTTTATCATATCCCCAGGCCTGTCGGATATACCCGGCGAGGCAATGGTGAAAACCTATTGCCCCAAGTGCATTGATGTTTATACACCAAAATCGTCGCGTCATCATCACACTGATGGAGCCTATTTTGGCACTGGATTTCCACACATGCTCTTCATGGTGCACCCTGAGTATCGCCCCAAGCGTCCTATTAATCAATTTGTTCCACGGTAAGTATCGCAGCAATATCATTGTTTTAATGAACAACGATAACTATTCTTAGTAATGAATGTCCTAGCAGAATTGAATAGAGATTGTCGATGGGCTGTAAAGCGATTGTTGTGAAGAAGCGAAGAGAAAATTGATAATTGTGATCATAAGATGCTCAAGAAACCCTATTTTGTTATATTACATTTATAAGAAGTACAAAAAAAATATATATGTATAGATGATCGTTACAGATTGACAATCTTTGTGAGATTTATTCATGTTTTCACCGATTTATAGTTAAGTTATAACGTTATTTTATCTACATATTTGCTGATTTTTGTAATTTCTCCTTATATTTCATGTCCTGCTCTATGTTCCTGATGCCTTCGACAACAACGATCACCCACCTCAGTCTGTACGGCTTTAAAATTCACAGCTTAGCTTATCAAATTCAGCTGCAGGCAGCAGCCAATTTCAAAATGCCACTACGAGCGGTAAATTTAAAATGAAATTTTTATATTAAATATTTTTTTTATTGACTAATAGAAAACCCAAAAAAAAAAATCAAACAAATATCACTTAAAGAAAACAAAAAAAAACATTGCAAAACAAACGTAAACTAAGCATATATATATATATATTTATATATATCTTTATATTTTTTTTTGTTTGTTTCTCCCCACACATACAACCACCAACCACCACCACAACAAAAAAAAAAAAAAAAACCAACACAAAACTTCTAATGGTCATCTATCTGAACGACAACCAATTTTAACTTGAATCCGATCTCTGAACAACCGAATCCAACATATATATGCATATGCACATGTGTATGTGTGCTGTTTATCTTAATATATATGAAATTGTGCCGTGTTTTTGTCAAAATATATATTTATATATATTCTCCATATCACCATCATTACCGTCGTCGTCGTCGATTCATTAATATCGAAATCCCTATTCCTACATACCAAAAACATTTCTGTATAGAAAAACTAATTCAAAAACACTCGCATACACGCACGGAAACAAAACACACACGCATACACATACAAACAAAAACACACACAACTACAAAACCAACCCATAACATTGCATATATATATATGATTGCTTATAAAGAAACGAGAGACATAGTTTCAATTAAAGAGAACCGACAGCTACAGACCGGAACAAGTGCAGAGGTTTTGAGCGCCACAAGCAAAAATCATTTATACAAAATAAAATTAAACAAAAAAAAAAAAAAAAAAAAAATACAAAAAAAACTGCGTTTATATTTGAAACAAAAAAAAATAGGAAAGAAAAACAGGAAAAAGATTTGAATAACGAAAGCAAAACAAACCGATTTTTAGGAAAGTGAATAAGTAGTAGAAAATGTAATAAGCGAAGAAAATAACAAACAAAAACACAATTGAAGAGACGAAAGCCAAAAAAACAGAAAGCAAGGATAGAAAATTTCTTTAAAGCACAAATTCACACTATAAACAAACAAATCACCCTCAACTCACACAGACACACGCCCACACATCTTCAAACCATAAATATGCCCTACAATTGATCGAACTACATATAGTTATCGATATTGAACATGTCGCATTCGTTTCAAAGGCTCACCACTCGTGACACGACACAGCAAATAGACTAAAGTGTGTGTGAGTCTGTGTGCTTTTGCATATGCATATGTGAATGCGTATGTGCGTATAAAAAACTATAGTTAATGTGCTTAGTTAAGTAAGCAGCAACTGTATGCAGCTGAACACTAACAAACAACATTACATAGAAGTTCACCACATTCGCACATCCATTTATAGATTTTGAGCTTGTTTTTGTTGCTTGAACGTTTCCTTGTTTGCAAATCAACAACACATACACATCATACATACATACATAGACAGACACAGACACACATACAAAACAAACATCGTACACGTACGCTAACTTAGTTTTAGATGTAATTTTATTTATGTTTAATTGTCAATTGTGTCTTTCGTCCCTTAACCGTGTGTATTATGTACTGTTTGTTTTCATCTGCTATTAACATATCTGTATTACTTATACGACATATTCTCTGTTGTGAAACAGGACAATGTAGGTGGCAACACTAGACCAAAACACAGTTAGTTCAACCGAGTGAAAAATGCGAATAACGATTACGTTAATAAAGCTCGTTCAATTCAAAAGAGAATGCACTCAGATATAAACACGAGCGGGACGCACGTGTAGCGCACAAGCCCGTATGAAATAGAGAGAGATAGAAAGAAATTGAGGTGAAGAGAAAAGTGCGAAAAAGTAAACGTTACGTTAGTCCTTATACAACGATTTAAAAAGCAACATAGTACTTCCAACAATCGTAATAAAAAAAAACACAGAAAATTGACATACAATAATATAATTATATATATGCAACGTTTATAATTTATATACATTTAAATATATATGTTAAACTAAAAAAAAGCTGATCCACAGAAATCCAATTTAACAACATCGACGAATGAAACCAATGTAAATCCCCTGTAAATCAAGAAACGGTCGAATGGCACCAATCAAGAGATAAATCAATTGGATACTACAAATCAATATAAAACACAAGCACACGAAACTAATCTCTCCCCCCCCATCCCCAACACCCACAACAATATTCCCAACCTTTTTTCCGATTGAACCAACGAACAAGACGGGATACAAAACGAGAATCAAGAATACAGAGATGGAGAGAGAGAGAGACATTCAAGAGAAACTGAGAAAGGGATTCATACAGCATAACACGAAGATAAGAATACAAACGCGTCAGGATAAGGATCAAGATGTGGCAGCACTTAATCTCTGATGCCAGTGTTGCCCTATGCCAGAAACATGCTCGTTCGAAAAAGCAATAACAAATTACAAACTACAATACAATCGAAAAACATAAAGAAAGAAACAAACAGAGTTAGTCAATGTGATTGACCAAGTCTATTTGAGAGATGCCACATAACTCTAACGAACATCTACATAAATATACATATATATATAAATATAAATATATATATATATATATATATTTATATCTATAATATTTTATATCATAAAATTATTAATGAAACAAAATTATGTTAAAGAATTCGTAAATAGAAATCGTCATATTGAAATTGTAATTGTAATACTTGAATTTTGGCCTGCCAGAATTGAAATACCCTTGCAGGACGACATCTACACACACATAAAACTCGTACACATGTTTTAATGGAGCATAGTATATATATATAGATAGTAGTTGTCTCATCCGATATTAGTAGGCGGCAACGCAAGTCAAACTAGTTGATTGTAGATAATTGAAAAGAAAACAAAATCAGATTCTAAAATATGCATTTAAAGTTAACAGAAATGTGTTCCGATATGTTCAGATTTTGGCAATTGCCCCCTCTATCAATACATAAAGTACTGCAATGCAGGGGTATACCAATGTGAGGCGATATTGTGTGTGTTGTTTCCATTGATTTCAAAGCTATACAGTGTCACACGTTTAGTTTGTAAGGGTCCAAATTGAAGATAGTGTATTTCCGTTTAAGCACAACCAATATGATTTATATTGTTATTAATCTTGTAGGTCGCAATTATGTAAAAACAAGTGTATTTTTTTATTATTATTATTTTGCAATACAAATAAACATATTATAATTTCATTTTTTGGTTAAATAAATCCAAACTTTTTGTTTGCATTATTCTTCGAAGGATTGCGACGAGAGTAGCGAAAAAATATTAAAAAAAATAAATTGTACTCGATTTGAATACCGAATCAAAAGAAAGGAACATAAAACAAAAGCATAACAATAAAAGTGAACATTTTTTAAATGAAAATTAGCGATTAAAGTATATATATAAAAGAATATTAAACTAGTATATAGAAATTAACACAAAGGCCAAGTGCGTAAGGAACGTTGAATAGGTTGACGAGTGCATACCGAAAACTGTTTACAATTGATATAAAACTGATAACGATTAAATGAAAAGTAAATGAAAAAGAAACAAAAACGAAGATCGAAAGTAATGATAACAATAACTAAAATAAAAACAAAACTGATATTTAATACAAAATGCAGTCTATCATTTTTGGTAATTTCGTTCATACATATTTCCTCACGCACGCATATACAACGAAAAGGAACACAGATAACACATTCGAAATGCCAAAACGCATTCTTCCCGTATGCCACATGTATATCGTATGTCGTATCGTATCGTACATTAATTTCCATTACCTTTGTGTGTTTCCATGTGGAGCTTTGTGCGCTGTGTTGAATAACGAAATAATTGTTCAATGTCTTGGGCAAAGTTGCTTTTGATTTTAATTTCACTCTTCTATCTATCTCTCTCTCTCTCTCTCTCTCATATGCTATACATTTATTTTTCCATATTCATCGATTAAATCTAGGACTATATTGCACTCTGCCAGGAGATCCTAAGTCGTCCCGATCCCGAGGCCGAGGCTGAATAGAGTACGCTAGATTGTCGTTGCGCAAGCACGAGATGGCGTTAGAATGCAGAGCTGCAGCAATTAATGCCATTTCACTCTAACAACCACACGCGCTGGCAGAGCTACTGACACAGCTTATTTTAATCTGATTTGCTTATCTACTTTTTTCACATTTTTTGCGTTATGTATTTTTTCCCCTCCCGCTGCAGACCCCTTCCTCTTTTCTACAATTTCACATACTTAGTTGCCAAGCTAAGGCGGCCTTATAACAATAATAATAAATTAAGTCTAAAATATTTTACTTTAATTTTGTAAATTATTCGATGTTTATCGGTTGGGTACTAATACTAACAAACACTTGCTAACGCAAAATAAACTCGTAACACAACCACAACAAGACACGCATACCAAGACTCACGCATCCGCAACCGCCATCAACTGCACCACATTTGCACATAACCTCAAAGTATTGACACAACGGCAACTTTCTCAAGACAAAACACAATTAGGAAGCACAATCAAATTAACGGATTGTTGGGATTGGGGTCGAGAGATCGATGACTATTATTGCAAATTTGTATGAAAATAAAACGATCCAATCCGATCCCCGTGAAAAGTTCTCAATTGGCTGAAAGCGCATTCCAAACGCAAGACAAAGATAACAAACAAATCAACATTTCATGCACATTCTTCGTTTATCCTTTCCGAAACAACATACAGTATTTTATTTCGTTGGGCCTGCCAACTCCTTTGTCGATTTGACATGCTATTACGAAACTTATCTACATACATATGTATATATGAGAAAGTGTGTACACAATACATTCATACATATGTTTGTAAATAATGATTTAATTGATATTTTAAAGTACATATGTATATATGTAGCTTATACGTGCATACATAGATACACATGTATGTGTGTGAATATGTATAAATATATATATGTATATTTATATATATATGTGTGCGTGTGTGTTCATATAATTCTTCTGCTTCCTTGATTGTTTCTTTTTACGTTTTTCTCTCTTTTATTGTGTCTTCCTTTCATTGTTTCTTTGTTCTTGTTGTGCGCATATTGGTGACAAAATCCGGCAATCTTCAAATACGATATACGATTGATCTTGTTCGTCAACTTGAACTAACTCACCACTTACCCCACGCTGTCCACCAAATGGACGTTATAAACTCCTCTAATGCGGCTCCAGCAGCAACGCGGCCAGCCACCAAAGGACGAAGAGCCTGAGAACAATGCCATCGATACGATTCCAAAGCGCATCTAAAAGTGCACACACCTGCAGCAGCCGTAACAACAAGAAAATCCACACCGAAATACACAAACACACACACACACTCAGCAGCAAAAACAACAACAACGCGTGCAACACTGACAGCTACACTCACACATCCGCATATATATACACACACACACATACACAGCAGAAGCTACAGAGAACGCCGTTAAAGGAATGAGCGCCCCGCCCGACCCAAGGACCAAACTCCGCTATCCGCTGGCATCATGAGGCTTTCGCGATTATTTTTATATCGATACTCGTTATCGATATCTGTACACACTCTTACATATACGACAGACAGACGGACAATCAGAAACAACTAAGAGAGAAACTCACACACACGATTACATGGAAAAACTCAGCTTTGTCAGCCCTGGTCCGTGCGGCAGGTGCATTCGATTCAATTTTATTCTTTGCATTTTATTTACTAAGTGAGCGGCTAAACGTTTAGCATAGTTTTAAATATTTAGTCAAGTGATCCCCTCTCCCTGTTCTCGTTACTATCCCTGCCTTGCCCATGTCCTTATCCAATATCCCTATCCTCGTGCCGCAGAGGAGAATCCCCTGAAGAAGCGAAGGGCGCGTGTCCCGTTATATCCAACAACAACTACATACATACGTGAGCCGATACCGTATCGAAGCGGTCTCGTTTTTCGGAGAGAAAGTGCATACGTATATAAGTATATAGAGAAATACACATGTGTACACAATAAACAATATAAATATACCGTTAGCTTATTTATATACGATATTTAAAGAAAATGGAAGAAAAACAAAAACAAACAACAAAATATTTTATGTATTTTTTTAATGTATTTAAAGTAAGATTCTAAGTAAGATTACTCGTAATGCAGTAACTGAAAAACTGAACCGTAGTAGAATGTAAAATCGGCAAAAGAGCAGAAGACGATCTAGAAGAGAGGCGGCTCAGCAACTCGAGCAAGAAGAGAGAGGCCCCCCCGCCCCAAATTCGAATGCGTAAGGAAATGAAATTCGCAGAAGAGAAAAACAATAAAGGAAGAAAATATTTAAATATATATTATACAATACAATTTGCATTTGATGATCTATTGAATTTTCCCCCATTGCAACCCGTAAAATAGTTAAGAAACAAATAAAAAAAATGTGGTTTTTTTTTTTTCGATTTATTATTTTTTTTATTTTGTTTTTAAATAAATTATTAGGTTCTTCGTAAAATCGAAGAAGCCATTATTATTATTATGTTTGTCTGTGTTTTCTTTTTTTTTGTGTTCTTGTATTTACTTTCATAATCATTGAATTGTTTTAATTATGCTTTGTTTTGCTACATGTATTTCTCTTTCATCTTCCTATTGCCCCTATTCCTAACGCAGCACTTTCATATCTCTTCCGTTACTTGTCTGTCACGCTCTTTGTCTTTCTGTCTATCTTATACATATAACATTTTTTTGCCCTTAATAAGATTGTTTGTAACTTGTAGGCTAACCTATTGATTTGTGATTCCTCGTTAGACATTAGCGTTATCAAAAAATATACAGTTATCGGGTGTTGTTGGCCATTGGAAAAGGAGTGCGAGGAACACACGTGATTATTCTTCACACATTACATAATCGCCGACATGACTCAACTCTGCTAGGGCCCGAAAGGAATTACTTTTTGATAGGACTTAACCTCTTTTTTTTCTTTTCTTCGAAAATCAAAATTACGAAAAAAAAAAAAAATTGTTAACTAAAAAAAAAAAAGAAAGAAATTAAAATAACCTCTACAAAGAATTTAGCGTGCTGAGATTGGTTCAGAATGATTGTTTTCCGAGTTGTTGTTTTGAACTGTGTGTTTGCATTTGGGGATCTATTGCGGATGTCCAGGCTGATTTGAGGGAGATGTGCTTGATATTTCTGTTACTGTTGTCGTTTTGTGTGTGTTTGCTTATGGTTTGTTTTGTTTTTGCAATTAAGTTTATAATTGTTTAATCAGTCTGATTTACTTCTACTGCCAAAACTATTTATGTAATCAATCGCTTGTTCCGATCGCATGGCCGGCTTACAGCTCGTCCTTGAGATCGTCACCGGCATCGCCGCCCTCTGGTGGTGGTACACCGCCAGTGCCCTGGTACAGCTTGGCAATGACTGGCTGAACGATGGCCTCCAGATCCTTCTTCTGCTTCTTGTATTCCTCGGGATCAGCATCGGGGTTCTGGTCGACCCATTTGATCGATTCATCAATGGCCGACTCCAGTTTGGTCTTCTCGTCGTCGCTCAGCTTAGCGCCCAGCTTTTCCTTGTCGCCGATCTGGTTCTTTAGACTGTATGCGTACGATTCCAGCTCGTTGCGCGACTCAACACGCTCCTTCAGTTTCTTGTCCTCATCGGCGAATTTCTCGGCATCGTGGATCATGCGATCGATATCCTCGGGCGTCAGACGGTTCTGATCGTTGGTAATCACAATCTTTTCCTTGTTGCCGGTACCCTTGTCCTCAGCGCTGACCTGCAGAATGCCGTTGGCGTCAATCTCGAATGAGACCTCGATTTGTGGAATGCCACGTGGTGCTGGTGGAATGCCGGTCAGATCGAATTTGCCCAGCAAATGGTTGTCCTTAGTCATGGGACGTTCGCCTTCGTAGACCTGAATGGTCACTGTGTGCTGGTTGTCGGACGCCGTGGAGAAAACTTGCGACTTCTTGGTAGGAATGACAGTATTACGGGGAATCAGCTTGGTCATGACACCACCAACGGTCTCAATACCCATAGTCAATGGGTTGACATCGAGCAGAACAATAGCATCGGTATCCTGTTCACCAGAAAGAACGCCAGCCTGGACGGCAGCACCGTAAGCGACAGCCTCATCGGGGTTAATACCGCGAGATGGTTCCTTGCCACCGAAGAAGTCCTTGACCAGCTGTTGCACCTTGGGGATACGAGTCGATCCACCGACAAGCACGATCTCATGGACATCCTTTTTGTTCATGTCAGCATCCTCGAGCACCTTCTGCACTGGCTTCAGCGTCGAACGGAACAGATCCAAGTTCAGCTCCTCGAACTTAGCACGGGTCAGAGTCTCGGAGAAGTCTTCACCATCGTAGAACGATTCGATTTCGATGCGCACCTGGTGGGCACCAGAGAGAGCACGCTTAGCCTTCTCAACCTCACGACGCAGCTTCTGCACAGCACGGTTATCCTTGCGAATGTCCTTGCCCCTCTTCTTCTTGTACAGCTTGATGAAATGATCCATGACACGCTGATCGAAATCTTCACCACCCAAGTGAGTGTCACCGTTGGTGGCAACGACCTCGAAGACACCGTTATCAATTGTCAGCAGGGAAACATCGAAGGTACCGCCACCCAAATCGAAGACCAGCACGTTCTTCTCGCCCTCCTTCTTGTCCAGACCGTAGGCAATGGCAGCAGCTGTTGGTTCGTTGATGATACGCATCACCTGGAGACCAGCAATGACACCGGCATCCTTGGTCGCCTGACGCTGAGCATCGTTGAAGTAAGCAGGCACTGTGACAACGGCATGTGTGACCTTCTTGCCCAGGTACGCTTCGGCGGTTTCCTTCATTTTGCCCAGGACCATAGCAGAGATTTCTTCAGGCGCAAAGGTCTTGGCTCCCTGCGAGGTGTCAACGTTAATGTGTGGCTTCGAGTTCTTCTCAACCACCTTGAAGGGGAAGAACTTGATATCATGCTGCACATTTGTATCGGACCATTCACGTCCGATCAAACGCTTAGCATCGAAGACAGTGTTCTCGGGATTTGAAGTCAACTGATTCTTGGCAGCGTCACCGATCAGACGCTCACCATCGGCAGTGAAGGCCACGTATGAGGGCGTAATACGGTTGCCCTGATCGTTTGCAATGATCTCGACACGTCCATTCTTGTAAACGCCAACGCTGTAAGCGAGAAAAAAAAAGAGAAATTGTATTCCGAATTCTTGTGAAAACGCGGATCTTGCCAACTTACCATGAGTATGTGGTGCCCAAATCGATACCAATAACGGTTCCCAGCTCCTTATCCTTATCCTTCTTCTCCTCACCGAGTGAGAGGCCAACAAAGGCCACGACAGCCAGTAATATGCATAACTTCATGGTGGAGCTCCTTTTGTTAATTACTGATTTTAATGCTTAGTATTTATCACCAAACAAAAAAAAACTGCAATAAGAATAGGAGAAAAAGACCGACGATTAGTTTAAGCTTAGCTTAGCTTTTCAATGTACACGTCAACACACGCTGAGAGCTGGCGAGAGAGTGAGTGCGAGCCGAGTTTGTTCGAAGCACAAAGCCGAAACCGAAGAAAGAGCAAGAAAAAGCGCTGACGTTGCGCGCTGCTGCTGCTGTCAACAGGTAAGTACCGTTAGGTACTGTGTGCTACTTCTGAAAATATATTGAAGCGTGTTGGCCTTTAATAATTTATGGCACACGTTCGTTTTTGGCCCAATAAATGTGCCAAGTGAGCTTTAAGCGAAGGTAACAAGCAGAGCAAAAAGAACCAAAGTAAGAGCAGCAACACACACAGTCACTCACACACACACACACCTGCTAGCAGAATGAGTAGTTAGCACACTCACACACGCACACGTCTGTCTCTGTAGCGAACCGTTTAACAACTGTTAAAGTTGCTCTGCTCAGCTCGACTGACATTGACCGACGCCGCTTCAGCTCAGTCAGCGTCGACGACGTAGCTACAGAATTTTTGTATACGTGGTAACATTTTTCTGGTTCTTTCTGTAACTACACTCTCCCGCCGCTCACGTTTGCTGCATTCTCTCTCGCTCTTTCGTTCTTTCACGACATAAAACACACATCAGTTGCCGGCCACTCTCTCTTTACGCGTGCGAGAAAACTGGTTTTGCAATTGTTTCACCCTTTTTTTTTTTAATTTTGTTGTAGAAATTTCTTCTTTTAGTCATCTTGGCGTAATTTGCGTACACAACCAGTGTGTGTGTGTGTTTTGTAATAAAAACAAAAACCAGAAGGCTTGACGACTATTGTTGCACCTCACACTAGCAAGGCCTACGCCCCGTCCGGTGAAAGTTTGAATTGAGCGGGGGTGGCATCTCTGTTGCCTATTGCCGGCACTAAACGCAATTGGTTTACACAGCTGTGTTGATTTTTTATACTTTCTTCGCTTCGATGCTTGCAGACACCGAAAATAGCTAAACAATGTCGAAAATTCTCGTATTGTCTTAACGCTGCACTGACGTGTACTTTTGCTTAATACCGGACTTTTAAAAAACGAACCTTGGGGGATTTGTTTTAGTGACGTGTACAAAGCTGATTGAGTGACTGCGAGTCGCACAGGCGGGTGGGCAGTCGAACATACACAAATACTTGTGCAAAAATACGAGACGATGCTGACGGCAGACGATAAGTCGGCGCAGGCGCATGTCTATCTTTGAGCGTGTGTATGTGTGTTTGTTCATAGATCAAAATTTGATTTACGAACTTTCGCAACTATTCTTATCAAAATGTGTAAATAAAGTAGTGTTGCCAAGTCATTGGCACATTGCAGACGCAGGCACTAGTCGAGTGTATGGCGAATTGACCAGCTGTGCGGCGTGTGGCCAGTGTGTGCATAATAAAATAAGGCGCACTAATATGCAAAAGCCGCGCTGCTGCCGCCGGTTCGATGTGAATGAACTTTGTTGCCGACTCTGAATGAATTATGTTATGCTAATTTGTTGCTATCGTCTATAGGCAACTAGACTTACAAACACACATATACGCGTATGTGTATGTATGTTAGTAATGTATGCTATCGAAGATGCTACACGTCATACTATTTGGGGTCACACTGGTTGTGACGTAGTTAAAGCCTATACAAATCAAGAATATAATAAGTGCCTTTATGCACTGCAGACACTTGAACCGCAGACACTTTGCAATTATCGAATAGCATGTGCTTTAGCCTATAACTTCGAATTCAATTGCCTAAAGTTTATCATGCAAAAATGTCTACTTTGCCAACATGGCGACACGGTATGACATGTGCACTGAGGTTATCGCCGTTTTATTGGAACTGCATAAATTGTCTTTGCATTGTTTTTACTTGTTGCGATTATTGCTTTCTATTATGCCATTGCGTTGAACAGACAAAAAAATGAAAATTAACTTACACTTGAAACCAGTTTTCTTTAGCTTATTTTTTCAAATTTCTCTCTTGACGTTTGAAACTGAACTGAAAGAATACTGCCGTTTACTTCTGCTTTGTGCCGGCGCTTTCTACACACATACACGAACTCACACAAACAAACTGCGCAGAGTACACGTCAGTCTTAACTTTTCGACAGTGTTGCAAAACACTCAAACGAATTAATCGATTGTTGTCGTTTTAAACAAACAAAATTTCAAATACTTACTTGGCTAACTAAAACTATCTTGAGCACTAAGTAAAAAAAATGCTTATATATATAATTTGTAACTTTGATCCGTTGTAAGTCTTTGTTATTATTTTTTTTGGCTTTGGATTGTTAATTTTCAGTTTGTATACGATTGCACAGTCACAGTTTGTTTATAAAAAATAAAAATACAATTATAATTCTCTTATTCTTGATCGCACGTTATGTTTATATATTTCAACCGATTTTGTACGTTTTTGTGTTACTTCTTTGCTGTCTGTGTTTAAACTGTATGCCTCTCTTTGCCATGCCGGGCTATTTATTCAACGGCGTTCGTTATGCTCTGACGTGTAGTCCACGTCAGTGACTGCTGCAATTCTGATTGGTGTTGCGTACTGCTCACACTTTTGTGTGATTGGTCCACACTGGAAATTTCGCCAAGCTTGTGGAAAGAGAGCGCACAAAAAGCTTTGTTTGTGTTTCGTCTCCAAACATTGGACTAGTCCATATCAAATCAAGGCCGATGACTGGACGCCTCTTTCTTGCTCTCGCTCTCTCTTGCTCTCTCATTCACTTTAAGTTTTGTTATTGTTTACGGTTTGTTTGATTGCAAGCTATTAAATATGTGTATGTTTCGATGATGAAAAACATCCTAAGAGTTACCACAAAAATCTGAATTTCGGCATTTACTGACGTGTACCTAGAGATATTGGGGGAGTTGTCTAAAAATAGATTTCTAGAAATTTCCCCAACCGCATAGTTACTTTTCTTTTTTTTTTTGAAGTTTAATGTAATTGAAATGCAATGTATTCAAGTAAAACGCCCATTTGAGTTTGGGTTCGTTTTTGTATTTTGTTTTTAATGACACACAATCGATATCAATATATTTTCATTTTCATAACAATAATAGCATTTAATAATCATTATCATGTCAACATACGTACATACGTTCAATTTAATTTCCTCCACAGTTGTACTCAACATTTGTGCGACATTTCAGTTTTGAATTAACAATTGTTTTGTTTGTTCTTGGTTTTTCGTATGTCTTGATTACTGGTTTTTTTTTTACATAAATGGGGAAAATTCGCTAAGCTTTTTTTTTTGTTTTATAGGATTTACCAAGTTGAACAGCTTCCCGGACAAGACAGATCGGGAAACTGTTGACCTTGGCTTATTTCGTATGCATAAATATTATTAATCTAGGGGACAGAAAGGCATACGGGCAAATAGTTTGCGCAAATATGTTTGCCTGGCAAAAAACATTTGTTTGTTTAATCTAAAAAAAAGTATTTCACAAAAATCGTTCTTGTATGGCGTTATTATTATTATTATATATTTTTTTTCACTTTGACTTTGAGAGCGGGTCTTCGGTTGGTTTGCTTTTCTTTGCTTTCCCTTAAAATAATTGTAGGCATGACAAAACTTCGAGAGTCGTCTCGTATATATACAATGTACATACATATATACGGTATAAATACATATTTAAAGTTCATATTCTGTTGTTTTGTTTAAAAGCTAAACGACTTTAAAAGCGATTCGTTTGTATTTGGTCAAAAAGTTGAGCTAATCTCATAGAAAAGAATAAAGAGGTACAAAAAACTTGAATAAATAATCGAGTATCGAAAAAGGCGAAACCTGAGCAAAAACACAATGAAAAGCACATCGAAAATATGTTTACAAGTTATTCGAGTATAGTTACGATAACAATACAGCATATGCTAGAGTAGAGTGTGCACAGAAAAATGTTCTTATAAATTGTTGCCATATCTGTTTTTTTTTTTTTTTTTAAATTTAAATCGGCTCTTGTTGTTGTTCTTCTTCTGTCCTATTTTCTTAATTCTTGTTGTTTGTGAAACACTTGCAAGTAACTATTGCCATGCGTAAATTTCTCCGTTTTGTTGTGTTGCTTTTCCTCGTTTTTTTGTTGTTGCAGTTGTTGTTGTTGGTCCGAAACAATGGTAAGGTAACTACGATACGATCTGCTCGACTTTTGGTTGGCTGTTGTAAATAGTTGTAGTAAATATGTATACATATGTAGTATGTCTATATAGTTAATAGATACACAGGCTAGTTAACAATATCAACAAATGGGCCCGCGACACGCCTGCGCTCTTAGTTTAGTTTTGGACATTGCGTCGTGCGTCCGACCTGATGCGCCTCGCCCCGTCTCGCTCTACTCGTGCCGCACCCCGCATATGGACAGGAACGTACTAAAGTTGTGCAGACTGCACGCCGGCAGCACCGTATACACAATGGACGCCATCTCCTGGCACTTTATCCGGAAATCGTGCAATGCCTGCAGCAGCAGATCCGTTGGCGGCGCCGCGTTCACCTGATAAAACAGTTTCAGATGTATCGCAGGTAATTTGTGATTGCCAGCAGATGTTGCTGCTGTCGCTGGCGGTTGATCGCCGCCACCGCCCGGCAGCGACATTGTCTCTGTGGTCGTGGCAGTGCTGTGTGTTGTCTGCTCGACATCGCAATCGCGCGGCAACTGCAGCTGCTGTTGCTGCCGCTTGGCAATCGGATAATCCTTGAGCAAACGATTGACAATATAGGTAAGTATCTCGTCTAGATTCTCGGCGCTCAGGCACTGTGCCACGCGGCAATGATTGCTCAGCACATCCTCGCTTAGCTGCGTCAATTGTGTGGTGGATGAGGCCAAGCCGGTGGCCACATAGCAAACGATTGCCGCACAATTGTTCTCATAGTTCCAGCGACGACGTATCGAGATGGTATAATCGCTGACCGAGCAGCCAGTTTCCTCGTCTACAAAGATCAATATGATAGCGATTAGAATCGAATATACAAGCGGTTCAGGATCAGATACAAATCAATGAACTATATCATATATGCTATGTATATGTTCGGGCTTACAGTCGAAACGATCGTTGTGTGTGTGAGCCCACACCTGCCACTCGACGAGCGCATCCCGCGGCAACGCCGGCAGCACAATGTAATCCATAATCGCGTTCGTAGTGCGTCTCTCCCACTGGCGTCGCGCCTCGCCAATGAACGCGGTGTGGGTGACAAAGCATATGCCATGAACCACATCCCGTAACTGGCCCTGCGCGTTCATTGCCTTGGCAATGCGACTGATGTGACGCAACGTCAGTTTGCATTGCGGCCGGATGCCGCCCTCAATGATTGTCATGCTGCCCGGCACCAGCGCAATTTGGCCCGAGATGTATGTGATGTCGCCAATCTGCAACGATAGTAGGCATCGTTGTTGGAGGGGATTAAGTTGCAACTGAGTGGGCGGGGAGAGCGGGCTGGCGCCATAAACAATTTGCCTGCCTGCTCACGCTCCCGTTAGCACTCGCACTCTTTCTCTCTCTCTCTCTCTCTCTCTCTCTTTCTTTTTCGCTCTTGCTCTCACCCGCGTCGATTGACTGTATGGACCAATATTGGCTGGCGCCCAATGCGAAATACCCTGGACATGCATCGTATTGCGCCGGCCATTTAGCAGCGTCTGCGTCTCCTCGCTATCATCGCCACTATGTGTGGCTGGTGCACGATACGCAATCGCCTCCATAACCACATGACAATCATCCGGCAGCGGGCACTCGACACAGACGCGAGTCGGTGGATTGTGAAAGCCAAAGGATTGCAAGTAGATGCTATTCAAAACTGGATACTCGGCAATGGAGCGCACATAGAGCGTGGTAAAGCATAGATCCTGCAGCTCATAACCGTTGCTGGTGCAGAGTTCGCGCAGTGTATTCAATGCCTGTTGCATGCCTTGCTCCATGCTCGAGGCGTAACCTACAAAATGAAAAAAAAAAAGAAACGAGAGAAATATGGGTAAAGTTTGCACATGGAACATGGTGTATGATGGTGTAATAAGATGAGGGGATGAGAGATTGGGTTGGTTTACCCTGTATGCCTGCCAACCACATCCAGCCCTTGGCATTTATGGCCGCTTTGGCCTGATTAGCAAGTGGACGAAATTCACGCTCATATTTCATCGGACTGGGCGGCTGTGTCATGCCCGCCGGCATCGTCGTCATCGCCGCATTATTGTTGCACTGCGTTGTGCTCAGCCCAAGCGAGGAGATGGCCAGCGACAACGAGCCACATACGGCGGCCGTGCTGCTGCCCAACGGATGCGAACTACCAAACCCACAATTGTTGCTGCTGCGACCGCCGCCGCCGATGCCACCGATACCTAATGCCGATGTTGATGTCGATTGATTCGCATTGGCGAGCAGCAGCAGCGATGCGCTGCCCGTTATGGAGCTGGCCGTCGGTATGGGCTCGTCGACGCTGGCGCTCTTCGTTACAATGGGTATGGGCGAGGACGATGATGTGGCCAAATGGCGCCCAAACGAATTGCTGCGCGAGATTAACTCGTTCTGGCTAAGCGATTCGCGCAGACGCGTCTCCTTCTCGATCAGCTCCAGTTCGGTTTCACTAAAGTCCGGATCACTTAAATCACTGTACGTTGATTCATTGAGATCGCTAATATAATCCAATGACTTCTTGACAAACACCACATCGCCGCCCGGGTGCGAATCCTTTGGCTGCAACGTTAGCTTCGTGAAATTTATATAGCCAACTGGACAAATCGGATCGGCGCTGCTGCTGATCGTCTGAATATCTTCCACAACGATTCGTTGCTTAAACAGCGGACAGTCCAGTGTGAATGTCTCGTATTCACCGCCCTCGCCGCACACATTCAGTCCGTACTTGTCACGCATCTTCAGCAGATGCGATTGCATCTCGCGCAGCGACTTGCCCAAATGACGATCCGGTACCAGGCCCAAGGCAGCAACCTGAGATCAAACAAGATGCATATCAGAGACTTGAGGACGTACAAGATGGCAGCGAGAACTTACCTTTATAATTATGGCATGCACCTGACAGTCGATCATCTCCTGCAACAGTTCAGTCTGATCTCTCCTCCACAAATACGCCAAGGATATCAGGTTGAGGCGACTGCACACGTTCTCGACGCGCACGCGCTGATAATCTGACAATATGGCACCCACGGCAACCGCCTCCACTTTAAGTTCATGCTGCAAGCAGGTGAAATAAGATTATAATTATGCTTGAAATATTACTACACAAAATCACCACACACTTCTAATTTCTTCCATCCTATTCTCTTATTTAAAATATAAAGTACTTTATCTGAATATATATACATTGTATATCTATCAAAATTGATTCCATTAATCAGTTCTTGCTATCTAGCCTGAGTCGATAGCAAAGTATTTATAGCTCGAGTTCTCGCTGCATAATAAATCTAATTAGGTTTTTATTATGTTGCGGTTTACATTGGAAATCGTGTTTTGTAACCCATTCAATCTGCTTGTCATCGTCGTCGTCATTGTCGGCGTCTGGTAAATCCAAATCTAGTACATCGAATATTTGCCATAGTTCACGTGCCGCTCGCGATGACGTTCCACAATGATAAGATTACGATTTTCCCCTTTGGAGCTAAACTAATTTCCGCAATTATTTTTGTTGTCGCAAACCCGTTCAAGGACGTTTAGCAGACAATCGACAAGAATGGAATAATTTGAGAACTCTTAAGATATCCTATACGAACATGGATTAAATTATACTATATACAATCCTGCATTTATCAGAGCCGTAGCCAGACAATATCAATAAACAAGTCGCGCCATACCCGGCGCCTGTTGAATTTCAAGAACTTTGTTTATAGTAAAATATAGCATAACATTCCCTTTGCTTACACTATGCAATAATAAATAGGTAATATAATAGGAAATTCGACGAGACTTGGAGGGGTGCAGGTGCTCTCGTCAACCGAGACCTTCGCTTCATTTCTGTTAACTTATTATAATACAAGTGCTAATTTCTTCTTATTTATAGACTACTCGGCTTAAGTTTTGACTATACTCTCTACGCAATTTGCAACTTACAGGGTATAGCAAAGACGTCATACGACCTGCAACTTGCATCGATTGCATCCTAGGCTAATCGCTAAACTTAATCTACCCTTTGTTTTGCATATATATATAATTAGTTGTCGCACGACTCCGACTCGACTCCGCGCCCACTCTTCGGCTCACCTTGCACGTTTCCAGCAAACTATAGAGATCCTCGACTTCGTCATCATCGGTGGGCACATACTGTTTGCCGGTCTGTGTGCTCTTCCCCTTGGTCTCGCGCCTGTACAGAGGCAGCCCCATTGCGCTGGCAAGTATCTCGATGCCCATGTGGCCGACTGTCTGGTACATGAAACTGTCCAGTTCATCTGAAAATTGTGCCCGTTAAATGATTGGCCAAACAATTGTTCGAGTTAATTCATGTTACCATATCTACACACAGATGAATATGCTGATTCATATGCACATATATATGATAGATATAGACTATATTTACTTTTGTAGGCTGGTTCGCGTTAATTGCGACAATTGAATTTACCTCTATCCTTTGGATGCAAATTGGCAAGCGCGACTATTTCGTGACCTTCGGCGACGCACTGCATCATATTGTAGCAGCTATCCTTGCCGCCACTCACCATCGCCACCACTCGCATTTTGACTGATTTCTGTGGTTGTGTGCGTGTGCGTGTGTGTTAGTGTTATTTGGTTTTTTGGTTTGTGTTGCGCGTTTAGCTCGAGTGTGCGCTCATTTGGTCTGTTTGTTCACTAGACTTATTTACTACATAAAGAACGTAGTGTCTTCTATTAACACAGAGGCGGCTGTTATTGATGTTGTTTTTGTTGTACTTTTTGTTGTGCTGTCAACCTGCAAAAGGGGAAAGCATAAATGGCAATTAATAAGTGGCCCGAATGCTGCCGCCCGTGCAGCTCATGAGCCGCAGTTGCCTGCATTCTTAAAAGCTCACTCAGGTGGCTGGCGGAATCTAATTAGCCACACAACATAATCAAACGCAAGTGCGGACTTAATGCACTTTGGCACAGCCGGCACTGTGGTTGAGATGTCGAACCTGATATTGCCTGTGTGCGTGTGTGTGTGTGAGTGTGAGTGTTTGCACAGAAAGGTACGCACAGGATGCTGTTCCTATTTGTATAATTGGCAAAAAGTCGGCCAAGCTAAATTACTGCACGAAGGTCACACACACATACGCACATCAAGTCACACATACGTATACATATCACAACACACCCACACACACAGCTAGGTCTTAGCACACAAATATATATATTTGTATATTATTGGTATAAATGGAGGTATGTACACACTAAAATACGCATGTCACACACAGTCACTAAATTGTCGGCGCCGCTCGCCTGGCGTCTGACCCAATTAGAAAATTTTCTATGCCATCGGCGGCGCCTACACACCAAAATAATTCTGATATTGTTTAATATTTACCCGACCCGTTTCTGGACGTGCGCGACTTTTGGAATTGAGTTGTGTCGTTAGTGGTTGTTGACTTGATATCGATGTATCGATAATACACGCGAAAGCACACATTGCGTTGAATCAGCTTGCCATTAAATCATCAACTATCGATAGCTTTTCCGATTGCCAAAGCATGTGCGAGTTTGGAGCGCTTAAAGCTCATTTTAAATTGTACAGCTGCCGTTAACAGTAAAATGATTTTGAATTTGAGAATATGATTATTCATCATTGTTTAATTTTTTTTTTTGATTATTCTATTGGTATTCACGTACATGAGATTTATGAAGTTAATTGTAATTTCTACACGCAAGATCTTAACATGACTATGTCAAGTAATAACGTTACACATACATATTATTTTAATAAATCCACTGTCATGTCTCATTTTTATAAAATTGTCTTAAAATCTGATGTTGATGATCTGATGCTGATAAAAAAAATTAAATATTATTTATGAATTAGGAAGATTTCGAATATAAACACATAACAGAAATTTGATTCATTTGCGCTGCAGACCACCATTCGGACGAAAATTGGAACCTGTTAGTGCGGGAATTTTGGCAGAACTCTTTTTTACCTCGTCGATGGCCAGAATCATTCGCTGCGGTTCAGTTAAGAACCAAATCCACAGAAGTTGGCCGTAGCGCCAAAGCGTATCCTCCTCCTAGCGCGAAATCATTCAATAAATTAACTAATAATGTTAATCATACAACAAAAATAACAATTACCATTGGTTGTTTAATTGTTTCCTGGAATAGAGTGCGCAGATCGCGTAGCGCCTGCTCAAAGCGCAATTGCTGCTGCATGGCATTGAAAATCGGGCACAAATACCGAATATTCTTGAACATGGGCCGCTCCAGTGGCGAATCGTAGACAAAAGGACGTAGTGTCGCCTCCACATGCTGCCTGTAGATAAGAATAAATCATTAATTCATATTGTTCAAGATCTTCGAAAACAACTTACAGTTCAGTCAACTGTTCGTGCACATGAGCGAGTGACTTCTTATTGAACATACTCTGAAACGCGTAAGCCAGCAGGCGTCCAAATTTCTCATACTCATAGAGGCAACTCTTGGCTTCGCCAGCACGAACATTCCGACCGAGCTGGGGGAACAATAGCGTCGATATCTCGTGCACAAACTGTGCGCAGATACCTTTGGAATTGGCGTTAAGCGTGCGCATTGTTTGCACGCGCTGCCGACATGCCTGGGCCGAGCTGCAAAGGCGCAAGGAACTGTCCGCACAGTTTTTCTTTTTCTCCAGATCCAATTGCATGGCAATCCAGATGAGCTCAGCATTCGATACGGCATCCGAGATGATTTTCGTTAGCTGCTTGTCATTTTCACGACGCTGCAACGCTCGCTCCAACTTCTGCTTTGTGTTCTCATACAGCACGAGCTCAATACGTTGTTGCACAAGCTCATGCACGTGCAGCGTCAGGCCATTCATTAAAGTGTCGCAGACACTCTTAAGATGGTTCTCGTTTATTAGTTTTAAATCCTGTGTTTCGCGTATCAAGTCAGTCAAACTGATGTAGTGAATTTGATTAACATCGGCTTGATCGATTAACATCTGAGTGGCTTTTGCCTTGGCTTTCTCCTTGATGTAGGCGAGTGTGTAATACTGAATGCTGAAGGGGGGGAAAACAATGATAATAATGAGACACGCATTCAACTGTACAATGGGAACCTACGAGCTTTGCCAGTGCTCCAGCTTGGCGTTCAATTTTTGAATATCAATTTTGTTGACTTCAAAATCTGCGTATTCGAGCATCTTAAAATTATCCCTCATGTAGAGGGTAAAATACTGCATGAATGTGTCGCATTTGAGAAAGTACTGATCCAGCGGGTGTTGGTGCATAAACAACGGATGTGCTTGCTGCGTGGTAAAACATTTGCTGGACTCCTCGCTTAATTGACAGTTTTCGCGCTGTACATCCTCCAATTTCTTGGCTTTGCTTTGACACTCGATAAGCGAGTCCCTTACGGCATTGTGAAGCGGCCCAGCTGCTGCCTCCAGCTCGTTTAGATTAGTATTAAGACTGTGCTTTGTGGTCCTTTAAAAACGTACATTATGAAATTTGTGTTCCGTATAAGGATGGTTCACAATAACTTACTGCATGCACTCGACAAGTTCGGAGTACTCCGTTGTTGCCTGCTTGATCGTTGCAATTTCCGATGTGATCGCGTCCACATCTTCGGCCGTATAATTGAGTAAACCGGGATTCTCTGACTCAATCTGTTGAAGCTTCAGTTTCCGAGCATCCTCCTCCAACCACTCGCCGCGTTGCTTCAATACATTGCTCTCTAAGACTTCTCGTTCTGTAAGTATGTTCGCGTCGCTAATATTCTCCGACAAGAAGTTGAAGAATTTTTCGAAATTTTCGTTGTAGATTATCCATTGATCTGAGCTGTCTATACCCAACTTCTTGAGCAATGTTGAGTTCTATAAAAATATCATTTAATTTATTATAAGGAAAATTGTGAAATCCAATTATATACCTTAAGTAAGTCACCCATTTTTGTACAACGAAGAGAAACCAAGCAAAAATAAAGTCGCAACAAAATTAAATGAAACCCGCGACCCTTCACAAAACAACGCAGTAGAGTTACCAGCTTTCTCATAGAAAATTCCAAGCGCATTGCGTGTGTACACACTGTTTTAAAATGTTGCGCTAGTTGCCATTATATTAATTTAGAATAAAAAAAAAACATAAGTATTTATTTTCATCTTTTATTGGCACAAATAAATTGGGAAATTGTGAAAATCGACTAATACCACACAATAGTTTACAAGTGTGTACACAGCGTATCGCAAACAGTTGGCTCACAGTTACACAACAGTTGTTGCGCGCTACCAAGACTTAAATTATGACCAACAGATGGCGCTTCAAAATATTGCGCGTAAACTTGACGACAAAATTTTATTTGAATATTAACCTACAGCTAATGCGAAACTTTTGGTTTTAAGCAAAATGTACAAATATTAACACGTTCCGTTATCCCGATTGCCTCTGCCTGCCGCGTGTTCTCCCATTTGTGTAAAAGGCAGGGCTGCTGATCTGTTCCTGAAGCAGGAAAAATGTTACAGATAATAAATTTCAATTGGGAGAAACACTTTCACTTACCTGTGTGCAGGGTGCTGCGCAAGTGGGTAATGTAGCTGCTGGCCAAGCGGATAATTTCAATTTTTGACAATTTGCGATTTACAGGTTCCGTTGGAATCAAACCACGCAGCGCTTCGTATGCGGCGTTCACGCTACAACCAGATACACTTTGAATACTTTGTCGAATCATATCCGATTTCTGTACTCACTTGAAGGTTCGATATCGCTCTCGGGCATTGATCTTCTGCCGGGGAACAATCGGGCGTCGTGAGTTATCAATAAAAGAATCCTCGGATTCGGCACCTGCATTGCTGCCGTTGCTACCATTGCTGTCCGCGTTCGAGCTAGCATTGACATTTGCCAGCGAGGAGAGCAGACAGGAGACCCCGAGCGCCGCACTGCTCGTCTCAATGTCGATGTCCATGTTCAAATTCGTGTACATGTGTATGGCAGTATGGAATGTGCGCGATGCGCCTTGCGGACGACGAATGAGCTGATGTCGGGTCGGCCAGTCTCGCTGGTCAGCTCGATGTGTTCTGTTTTGTAGCTCAACTGGCATAATTGTGTGTTCTGCGTCTGCTAAAAGAATTAAGTCATCGTCATCGCTAGTCACGACAAATTGTGCATGAGCAGAGGCAGAGGCAGAGGCACAGGCAGCAATAACGGGAACACAAGAGCAGCAGCAGCACTAACAACAACAACAACAGCAACAGGCGCGGGAGAAAAATCCCGTCAGTAATTGTGCGCACTTGTCAAAACAAAACGGCAATACTGCCTGCCTGTCCGCTCTCTCCCTCTCCCTCTCACTCTCTCTCTCTAAGTACATATCGCTCTTTCTCGCTCGCAACCACACAAGACGCATGACGCGTGCCATAGCCGCGGTTGAAGCCAAAGCACACAGGCATTTTAATTGTGCAATTTTAATTGTTCGTACGCCGTTTTCAATGGCGCGTCGCAGGATAAGCAGCCGCATATTTGCAGCTCTTTAATTTTTGTTTTCAGTATAATTTCAATTTCATCGTTATAATTGCATCAGTAAGTGCAGCATGCGTGCAACATCCCGTGCTGATCATGTTATGCCTAACTAAGACATCAAATTTCCTACACACTTTGTGTGTGCGTGTGTTTTTGTTTTTATAACTAGAGCTCGGCCTCTTGGCCGACGGACGGCGGGTGGGCACAGTTGGGAAAACGGAAGTAGCTTCCCACACCCGGGACCACATATGTAGTGCGATCTGCGCATGCGTCAAGTGCAGCGCAATCCACTTGGGCTCCGGATCTCGGTTAACTAATTGCTTAGCAAACTAATGAAATTGAGTCGGTTGCCTTCAAGGATTTGCTCTAGCTGCCATTTTGTGGGAATGGCAAAAAGTTGACATGACAACACTGAAGCAATTGATATGGTATCGATTAATTAACTCGTGCCTATCGCGTACATGCAATGAGCACGATTAAGTTCACAGATGCAACCCACAGATTCATTTGAATTTCAATTGGAATTGAGTATAAACCGTTATTCAACAAATTTTATTTATTTCATACACTTGTAAAAATTTACTTAAGCTGATATAAATCATTAAAACACATTTCGCTTACTCGTACATTAAAAGAATTGCAGATAAAAAAAATAATATGTTGTATGCAAATGCTTAACGGGTGAATTGAGATTTGTTGTAAAATATGTGAACTGTTCGGCAGAAATTTGCTTGACTCCATAAAAAAATATCATCGACTTTAGATTGTATACATGAGTTTATATTTGTAAATGAAATACATGAAATTTTTGTTCGTTTTGTCACCGGTTGAAATAGGGCAAATATGTTTTACGAAAATTTGTGTTTTTGTTTACGTCGACTATATAATATTAAATTTTTAAAAATAATAGTAAGTAAAACACCACAGTCATGATTTTTTAAGTAAACAAAAAATGTAGGAAATCCATAATAAACATTTAGGAATATCGCGAACGCATAATCGAGTTTATCCATACTAAAGCAATAGCAAAATATTTACAAAAGTGAAAGAGAAGAGAGAGTAGACGAAATTGAAATAGTACGAGAAAGAGATGGAGAAATGGGGGGTGGGGGCTGATAGAGCAAGATAGTGTTGCAACGGGCGTTTCGTTTTTATCGTATGTATATATTGTATTTTACATTTGTTTTTCCTTCGATTTTTATTCGTATCAAAAAAAAAAAAATAAATAAATTTCTTTTTTTTTTTGTATTGTAAATTTTGATTACAATGTTTTCTTTTGTGTTTAAACTATTCTTACTAGTTTGAATTTCGAGTTATTTATAAAAAACATAAATTTGCTAAAAATGTACAATTTGTTCATTGCCAAAAAGGGATGCACAACAAAAAAAGTAAACAATGCATTTCTTTTTTCTTAAATTTTTTTTCCTTTGTTTTGTTTTGTATATGGGAGAAAATATCATATAACGCGTAGTTGTGCATGTGTATTTGTGAGTGAGTGTGTGTGGGTGTGTGTGTGGGTGCGTTTAATTGCTGCGTTGACTCTGTACAGTTGGGTTTGACTTGACTAAAACAGGGCGGCGAGGGCGTGGCCATAACGCTTAGATAAGCGCCGTAATCAATTTGGCCTTGAAGTTGACAAACTTCTCGCTGGTGGCAGCCACGCGCTGTTGCAGAACAAAAAAAAGAAAGGGTATTCGTGAGGTTATGCAATCGAGATTTGCGTATCCACATTGATCGCTTACCAAAATCAAATCCTGCACCAGATTGGCCAGTCCGCGGTTGGCAAGCACAACGAGACGTGTCACAGGTCCGGGAATACCCTCAGTGTAGCCATCGGCGGTGCGCGTGCTGTCGCTGCTGCCGTCCGCATCGTCTGTGCTGCTGCTGCTGCTGCTGGCACC
Organism: Zaprionus inermis; assembly: GCA_018151445.1. NCBI lineage: Eukaryota > Metazoa > Arthropoda > Insecta > Diptera > Drosophilidae > Zaprionus > Zaprionus inermis. The sequence continues at coordinate 8,148,686 of JAECXD010001052.1, forward strand.
GCCGCCTACGCTGTTGGCGGCCTCATCGCCCTGCTGGGTCTGCACGCTGCCCGAGAAGAGCTGCGGGATTGGATAAGGATCGCGTTCGTTAAGCAGCTTGGCCTGCGACGTGTCTATCGCTTGATACTCACGCGCACCACATCCAGCAAAAAGTTACCGGATCCGCCGCCGCCGCCGCCCAAGCTGTTGCCACTGGGCGCGGCACCGCCAGCGCCGCCGCTCGAACCGCCGGCCAGTCCAGCTCCGCCGAAGCTCAGGAACCTTTTGAATAGATTACTATTGTGTGTTCGGTTGCATTTCGTAGAGGTGGAATGGAGGAAATGTGGATCAAAGTGTGTGCGATTAGTTCAGTGTAGCGTGGTTAATTTTGCAATAGTTTCGTTTGTTAATCGCTATCGATAATCTCGATCAATCAATTCGATAAGCAGAGCAATCAAGCCAATTGGGTGGCGCGTGTCTCGTGAACTTGTGCTTGTGTCACATGGGCTTAACGTAACGGACTTACCTCTTGTTGCGATCATCCAGATCGGCCGTATCCTCGGCAGAATCGAGTGTCAGCTCGTCGATGGCCGGCGACTTGGACTCCGATAACTGCAAATCGTTGGTGTTGAGCGATTTAACATCGGTTGCTCCGCTGCTGGCCGTGTTCGATGTGGGCAGTTCGTTGTTGAAGCTCAGCTGAATCGGTTCGTTCGATTTGAGGGGTATCGGTGCCTGGGCAACGGGCGAGCCGGCTGCCTGTGCAACGGCTGCGGCGGCAGCCTCGGCTTCCTTCACCTGACGCGCCACTCGAATGGTTTCCTCGAGTTGCTTGTTAATTGCCGATAAATCGATTTTTGTATCGGTGGCGCCGTTCTGTGTTATCGGAACAGGTTTATCCGCGCAGAGTGGGTTTTTTTTTTGTTTTTTATGGTACAATGACATTTGTTGCATTGTAGGAATTTCGAATTTTGAAGTTGATTATGTGCATTTTGTGTGTGTGTGTGTGGGGGAGGGGGAGAGGTGTGTGGGAGGCGTTCGATAGGTTTGTGGATCGTAAGGTGTGGATTTTGTTTTCATTTACAAAGTAGCATCGGAAAGGGAGCAGTGTGATGTGGCGAGTTCGAGTATGTGATGTGTGTGTGTGGCGTGAAGGAAATGTATCGTTTATCGTATATCGCGTGAGTGTATGCGATGTATTGCATTTTGTATAATCGGAAATTGAGAGTGAGGTGTCGCGTGTGGACAATTGGAGCAACGATCAACGTGTGAATTAGTTTGGGGTTTGTTTTGTTTTGTTTTTTTTTTTATCAAAGTTTCAGTTAGGTGGATGATATTAGGCGGGAGTCGAGTGTTACGTATGGTATATGGTGGCACATATGGTTTGTTGGCATTGTGGGTTACGAGTATCGCCATTCGTTTGTACGTATCGAATTCGATTGATTAATTTGTTGATGAAATAATGCACGTGCACGAATGCAATCGGTGTATTTATGTATACATTTTGCGAGATTTTCGATTTATTACGTTATTATTTCGATTATATTATTAGTTTCAACCGTGGTCGTGATGGTGATTTCCAAGCGAAAAATTTTGTTTTTTCGATTTTGAAATACACATATTTGTAGTATTTTGTAGTTGTTTTTTTTTTGTGGATTTAAAGGTTTTTTTTTTTTTGGTTTTTATCATATTATTTATGGTTATTTGCACAAATCGAATCGGTTTAATGGAACATGAAAATAAAGAGAAAAAGTTTCAAAATAAACAAAAGAGAAAACAAAAGCAGATAGGCAAATGAGAGAGAGAGAGAGAGATCGATAAAGCCAATTTGAATGCCACATAGAGCACAAGCAAGAGAACGCAAGTGTTGTAGCAGAGATAGAGAGTGTGAGAGAGAGAGTGGGGAGAGAGAAAGTAGAACCAAATTCTCTCGAAAGAGCAAGAGTGCGAACCAGCTGGCGAAGGCGACTGTCAGAGCAAAGTAAATGCTTAAATATGGTAACCCTAATCTCTGTACTTGGGTAGCCAGCTGAACGGATTTGCATTGGTCGATCGTTTGGAGGACCAACACACACACAGAACAAGCTTTTAGTTTGGTATAAAGAAACTCAAATTACATAATGAATTGTTAATTTCGATTCACTTTTTGAAGACAAGAAGAGAACTTAGTTTAATCGGGTTTATTCGATGTACATTTTCAGGATACGCCTAAGAAAACATGCAGTATTATAATCTGACAGATTTTTGGGTAATCGATGAATCCGATTAACGGTACTAACGGCATTTCTGCTATCGATATACATATGCACACGATTGGCGCAACCCTGCAGGGTATTAAAACGAACGCATTTGTGCAAACTTCTGCCTTGCCTCGGACTTGAATTGAGCAAAATTAATTTTGTTTTTTTTCGTGTGTTGAATGAAATGCTGCAGTTGCTAAAACGACGAATCGAATCGAATCGGATCGAGAGTATGTGAATTGTAATGGAACGCATGAAATCCGATGTAGTACACAGTATATGTATGTAGATATGCATAAAGCCGATACCCTGTGGTATTGCGCGTACTTTGACATGAATAGCGTTGCGAGAGTTGCGAGTGCACTTATGAATGTTGTGGGTGTGCTCGTCAGGCTGATTTGCAAATGGGGGCGCAATGACCTAAACAGGCAACGCGCTGGGGCAAAAATCATATACATATACATAGATAGTATTATGTGTGTGTGTGTAAAAATATTTTGGTATATATTTAAAATAGGGTACATACAACTTAAACAACTAATACAAATTGATGTAATGTTACGAAAAAAAAACACCTATTATTCATTAAGTGCTACGGAAGATGCGTACGGAAAGGAGGAAGAGGTAGAAACAGAGGGCGAGCGGGAGCAGGAGACAAATGGTGAGTGAAGAAAGAGAGAGAGGGAGAGAGAGTGTGAAGAGAGAGGGAGAGAGTGAAGAAAGAGTGAAGAGAGAGAGAGAGAGAGCGAGTGAAGGAAACGTGACAGTTATAGAGATGATTAAAAGTAGAGTAAGCTGAGCGTAAGGGAGACAGAGAGAGAGGGAGAGCGACAGACAGTGTTGTATATTGTGCAATTACGGATATTAGAGTGTAACGAAAACCAGTGTTGTACAACGTTCAGTTTGCATTGTGCGTGGACGAAAATGTTGTCGTTTCTTGTTGCGATTGTTGTTCATTTCGTTGTTCTTGATACGAGGAAGTTGGATTTACTGCCAATTATCGTTGCTGTATGAAAACGAATATTTGATAAAAATTAGAAAAAAAAAAACAAATTGATTGCCAATTGATTGCGCGCGCTTTGTTGTTGTAGCAAATTTACACGCACTTTTCCCAATCTGCCAAAGTTCTACTTGCGCCGACCGGCCTCGGTGGTCGACGACGTGGAGCCCGTCGAGCTGCTAACGGCATCGATTTCGTTGTCATCGTCGGGCTCGAAGGTGGGCAGCTCAATGGTTACACGAGTTCCGCTGTCGCTGCCGCTGCCGCTGCTCGAGCTGCCGCTGCTCTCGCTCTTGCTCGAGCTGCTCTCGTCGTCGTCATCGAAGTCGGCATCGAAGCTATCGCGTGCGGCATTGGCAGCATTGCCCTGTATGGCGGTACGCAGCACAGTGGGTCCCAGAGTGCGTAGCAGCTTCGAGATGATGCGGTTCGCTTGCTCATCGATTTGCTACAACAACCACACAGTGGAACAATTTAGGGCCGAATTCGGGTGTGTCGGAGTGGTCGATTGTCGTGTTGGATTTCGGTTGATTGTGGTGGTGCAGGTGCAGGTGCATTGGGTATAGTGTAGAGAAGGGTTAGTTAGTTTGTTTGTTTGTTTTTTCTTTGCATTCGTTTTGAGTGGTTTGTTTGTTCGGCTAAAGTGCGGGTATGCTGACGGGGCAGGGGCAGGGGCAGGGGCAGGGGCTCAATAACAACGAGAATTCTGCGCGAATGCATTCGTAGCTCGAACGAATCACTTGCAAATGCGAGTAACTCCGAATGACTTGAAATACTGAATGTGCAGTCGAATAACTTGTAAGGCATTTGAATGAATTGTTCATTCGGTTTATCGAGTCACTTGTGAGTGCACTCGCTGCTCAGCAAATGCATTCGCACAGAGCTTCAAGTGTTTGACTTGGGCTGGGTTCAAAAAAAAGAGAAGAAGTATATATGTAGAACTCTCCGAGCTGCGCATCTTCACGTTGATGGATGGGTACGTGCGTGACTTAAAACTAATTCGATAGTTTTATCGAATAACTCGCATATGTTGTGTGATTAGTTGGGCTGATAACTGTACTAACTTCGATAAATTCGCCGCATTTTCATGCGTATTCCCTAAAACCGTTTTTAAACACTTTTTGTTTTTAAATACCATGAATGAGATTGAGATTGAGATTGAGACTAATTTGATGAGTAGCGCAAGATAATGTTAACTAAATATGAGATTGACACCCTTTTCAGATGGTTGCTGTTGTTGTGGTGGTGGTTGTTGTTGTCGTTGGTCGAGGCTGTTGTTGCTGTTGTGGTTGTGGTTGTTGCTGTGCCAAATTCATCCTCTCAATTCTCAAATACGCTTAATCATAGACGGGCAATAATTTCGTAATGTTGTTGTTGTTGTTGTTGATGATGTTGTTATCGATTGTAGGCGCCACTGTAGTTGTTGTTGTTGTTGGTGTTGCAAGAGTTGTTGTTAAATTATCTCTGGTTGTAATGATATAATTGGTAGAGTTTAATAAACGATTTATATCGGCGATAATTGTTTGCAATTGTGGTTCATCGGGGATGTTGTTGTTGTTGTTGTTGTTGCTGTTGTTAGCTTGGTTGTTGGGATACAGTGGGGTGGAGGTGGTAATGATAATGCTTGAGGTATTGCTAGGTGCTAATTGGGAGTTAGCTGTGCCCGTTGTTGCTGCTGCTGCTGCAGTTGTTGCTGCTGCTGTTGCTGCTGTTGCTGCTGCTTCTGTTGCTGCTGCTGTTGTTGTGGTTGTCGTTGTTGCAGCTGTGGTTGTCGTTGTTGTTGCTGCTGTTGTTGTTGGCTCGCTGCCCAGTATGCGTGGCAACAATACAGCAGGCAGCTGCGTTGTCGTTGTCGCTGTTGGGCTGTTGGGACTGGGACGGGGACTGATGATGGTGGTGGAGTTGCTTGTTGTTGTTGTTGTTGTTGGTGGTGGAGTTGGTGGTGGTGGAGTTGGTTGTGCTGTTGCAATTGTTGTTGTTACAGTACGCGCACTTACTTTATTCGCAGCTGCGTCGGGTGCAAACGTGGGCAGATCGATCTTAACCTGCTCAGCCGACGAGGGTGTCGTCGGCGCGACGCTATCTTTAGCTGTCGTCGAGGACGAGGACGAGGACGAGGACGAGGACGAGGAGGAGGAGGAGGCGTCATCATCGTCAAAACTATCGTCATCGAAATCGGCATCGAAATCGCTAGATGGCGTTGTGCTGCCACCTGCCGGCCGATTGCCGGCGAGCACGCTGTTGAGCAGGCCCGGACCCGCAACGCGTATGACTTGTGCGATAATGCGATTAACAATCGAGTCGATTTCCTGCGTGGATGGGGAGGCAGAACGAGAAGGATAGACAGAGACGGAAACAGAAACAGAAACAGAGACAGAGACAGAGACAGAGACAGGGAATGGAATAACTGTGAGCTGCGGTCGGCCATGATGAATCGCTGAATGACTTTGATGTTGCTTGCGATTTGTTGCTGTTGTTGCTGTTCTGGCTGTTGTTGGCGTTGCTGTAGCTGTTGTCGTTGTTGTTGTTGTTCTTGGCTGAGATGATACTTTTTGGCTTGATGATGGTTTTTTGGTTATCATTTGTTTTCGGTTTATGCGGTCGCCGTTTACTTGCGGCTGATTTTGTGCTCGACAACTCGGTGAATTGGCCAATTGTTTGATGTGTGTTTGTTTGTTTGTTGTGGTAGTTCTTGTTGCTGTTGTTGTTGTTGTTGTTCTTGTTCAATACAATGTGGTTAGTTCATTTTTCTTGGCGTTTGGTGGGTTTGGCGTGTGTTTCAAGCTACTTTTGTGCCTGTACTTGTTGTGATTGTTGTTGGTTGTGGTGGCATGCAAAGGTCGAGGGGTTTCGCGTGGAGTGTGCAACAAAAGAGAGAGACAGAGAGGGAGAGAGAGAGAGAGAGAGAGAGAACGCAACTACAGGGTGTATGCAGGCGACACATGCAGCTGGCTTAGAGGCTGGTTGGGTTTGCCAAGCGGAAGTGAAGCATCGGGGGGCAGGGGTTGTGGTGCCGGCGAAGTATATAATAATAATCAACTAAAACTATCGAAAAACGATTGCCAATAACACGTTGCAAAACTAAAGCTACAAAATTAATCGAAACGGGCTACTATCGGTTATCGGCTTACGCCGACAAACCCGTCTCAATTGTCCTTATCGAAATCCTTATCGGGCTCGAATTTGGTCAGCTCGTCCGGCAGACTCTCATAGTCCAGATCGGCCGGCCGTGTCGGCCCATCGCCGGCGTCGTCGTCGTCATCGTTCGGCCTCGTTCGCGGCCGGCTGGCCGCACTACGCTCGAGTTCCGGATTGAGTATCGTGCCCAGCACAACCGGGCCCACGCGTTGCAATATATTATTGACTAGACGATTGATTTGCGTATTGATTTCCTACGAAATGTTCAGGCAGAGCAACAATTAACTTAATCGGCGAACGTCACAGGACGCTCCTGGGTGGGGGAGGTGTTTTTGTGTGCGTATGATTCGAATTGAAGAACAGTATTAGGTAGGAGTGGGTGTGGTGCCTGCTTCTCGCTTAACTCGTGGCTCGCGGCTAGACTATTGAAAATGAAAAACCTAGGCTAAGCTCGCTTAATCTAACCTATTTGCCGAGAGTGAGTGAAACGTTGCGTGTGTAATCGATTGGCTATACGCACCTTGGTTATGTCCGGGAACAGTTCGCGCAGCAATCCGATTGTCCTCTTGTTGCGATCGGCTATCAATTGTTCTTGATCTTTGGCGCCAAGTGTCAAGACATCGATTTCCTGTAATGCGAAAGAAATACAAAATTAAATGAATTAAATAATCAATGGGCGATTGCATCATGCGACTGACAATGAAATTGCGAGATACAAAAAATAAAATACGGAATCGAAAGATGACCGAAATGAGGTGGCAAAACGCAATTGACGGAACTTTCACTTTGCCGAGCTTGCCCTCTCGTTTTCCCACAGCCTGCGGCCCGCTCACTCTATCTAGCTATCATTCTCTCTCTCTCTCTCTCTCTCTCTCTCAGCCTCTCTTGCAATCAACTTTGCGCACTTTAAACTCTATAAGTACGTTTATTTTTTGTTGTTATTATTACTTTGCAATTGTGCAGAGTCATTGGCGGGCTGTGTTTCGATATTTATCGGCTTAAGCAGCAGTTTTCGATAGTTTTTTTTTTGAGCTTGGCTTAATATGGAATTGAAAGCAGGCAGAGTCCACAATATATGCTATGAATATGCTCCAAAAATGAACAGATTTTAAATAATAAAAAACACAATAAAAAAAAAAAAAAAAAAAAATAGTTTTTCTCCTTATATTTTGCTTTGTCCACTGCATTTTTTTCTTGCAGTTGCAAATTTCGCAAGTCTTCGTGTTATTTTTTTTTACAGTGTAATCGTCAAGGCACGCGCCCCTATAGCTATAGACTGGAGCCGAGTCCATTATGCTCGACCCATGAGTCTTGCCTTAGACTACGATTTACCACTCACTCAACACCTTTTTGGGGCTACGGCTGCTGCTGGGCGTTGGGCGTGGCAACGCCCACTCACAATTTGCGCAGCTTCGAAGTGCATTTCGAGGGAGTTTGGAGAATGGAGATAGGCGAGGGCGAGGGGCGAGGCAGACACTGGGCAAATGACTATTCAAAAGTTGTTAACCTTAATGGGAATTGCGACGAGACCAAGTCTAAGAAAATATTGCACAAAACAAAAAAAAAAAAAACAAAATAAGATGCTAAAATTGCATAAAAATTGCACGGCGTGTGAGCGAGATAGCTGCAGCTGGAGTGGGTGAGTGAGGTTCGAGGGCAGGGCAGTGGGAGCAGCTCGGACAATCAGCGGCACGAGTCACTGCGCATGCAATGCGCGATGCGATTGCCAATGTGGCATAGTCGACGGTTAGCTACCCTCGGGCGAGTCGAGCTGAAGTTAGCCAAAGAAAACAGAGTGCAAAGCTAAGTACAGTTGCTGTAAGGCGTATATGCACTAGCCTGACTTATTTACAGGGTATGCAAGCCAAACAAACAAATAATTTGCAACACGCCGCATTTTCAATTCGAAATTCGTTCGACTCAAAGATTACGCCGAGTCGCCAGTTACAGTGGGGTGGCCCACCCACCTGACCAGACAATCATTAAGAGTTGCCACACCGTTGTGATTGTTGTGCTGTCTGTCTGTGTGTGTGTGTGTGTGTGCTTGATTGTGTCGCGGAAGTTGCCACTACACGCGGCCGGAAGTTAAACCCAACGACAATAGAGGCAAAAGTTTTCTTAGCCTGTGCCCCGGCAAACTCTTCTGTCATTGTCAGCTTCAATACACTACTTCCCTCTCTCTCTATTTCTCTCTCTCTATCTCTCTCTCTCTCTCTTTCTGCTGCATTAGTTAGTTAAGTGCAATAATTGTTCAGTTTTAACGAGACAAGAAACAACGTCGAGCGGGCCAGAGTTGCCGTTTTTATGGGCACTTTTAATGAATTTCGAATGGGTTCAACTCACTCAGAAATAACAACGTCAAGTTAACGTTGTGCATTTTAAATAGACGCAGTATTAGTTGGGTATTTCACGTGTACGTGTGCGTAATCCCCCAGCCCTGCAGCTGGTCAACGATCGTGCGTGAGACTTCTGCTCAACTCACAGTGCGATGATCGATGCTAGATCGTAAGTCTCGCTCGTAATCCTCTACTTTGACACTTTGCGAAACTGCACCAGGTTGCAGGGCAACCCTAGATACTGTCGCTATACGTTTGCTCTAAAATGAGATCAATGCGACAGCTTCTCAATTCTCAAAGATCAATTATCGAGCGAATCCCAATGATCAATAATGCGAGTTTTTTTTTATATTTTTCGACTGTATTTCAGACATAATTTATGCGTGTCACGCAGCCATCGCTAATCCATTTGTTTTCAGCGTGCGAGCGATCGTCGAGTCCATCGATCGACGAGTGTAGACCTTGTTTGACAAACACACAACACACAACACACAACACACAACAACTGCGACATTATGCTGCCCGACGCGACATACTTGGCTCAAAACACAAAGAAACTGGTATCGATACATGAATTAAACATCGCAGCTCGCACAGATGCATAATTACCCAGGCTTTAATCGATTCGATTAACTAACTAACTCTGCGCTAATCTTCGCAGCCTTGTGCCGCGCCTAATTGAAAGCGATGGCACAGTTTTCGTATATAAATCAACAAATTGCGTGCGAACTGAGAAGCTCTTAATTATTTTATTTTATTAATTGCTAAGCAGAGTTAAAAATGAGACAAAATTGTTATATACCCTAGTATTGCTTGAGCAGCATATATGCCAAATTTCATAGCTGCAGCTGCTTGAACTGCTCAGATATCCTTCAGTTGCCATGGCAAATATTTCTCATTTTGTTTAGTTTTACACAAGTTTGTTTAGTATGTGCACAATGTATTAAATCGAAATGTTGGCTTCAAGTTTTTCTCAGTTGAGATTGCAAAAAGTTTCCCGTGAATTGTGTAGGAACTTTTTAGTGTGGGCTAAAAAGCTAAAACCCAAGTACCGTTAATTGTTTAAGTCATTAGCAGCAGCGATGGGTTGGCGGCGGGAAGAGGCGGCTGGCTTTAGCGAATGTTGTTGGCAACGTTTGTACGTCTGCAGTAAATAAAATGAAGCGTAAAATCGGTTTTGATATTCTTTAATTTTCTATTTGACAACGACAGCAGCAACGGCAGCAGCAACAACAACGGCAGCAACAACGACAGCAATTGCAAGTAGTTTTGACTTAATGACTGCTTGGCGAGCGCGTCTCGTTTGCCACTTAAAAACGCAACAACCAACAAATTGGCAGCAATAACGGCAGCAGCACTAGCAGCAGCAGCAGCAGCAGCAGCAGCAGCAGCAGCAACAACACTAGCAACTGCAGCAGCATCTACTACTGCAGCAGCAGCAATCGTAACTACAACTAGCGCACTGCGTGCTGCTGACATGTTACAACAACAGCAGCAGCAACAACAGCAGCAGCAACAACAGCAGCAGCAACAACAGCAGCAACAACAAATTGCAATTGACGCTGCACAACACGGCGTATGCGTGATGCGAGCGAGCAGAGCAAAGAGCGTATCGTAGCGCTTACATAAGGCAGCTGTGGCAACTGCCAGCAGCTGACATGGTAGCAGCGTCAGGTGAGGTTGCAGCCGGGTGGGGAGGGAGGGGGGTTGCGGGCAGGCAATGGAGTGTTAGCGTGCGGCAGATAACGTCGTCGCTTTGGTGTCACTTGGGGGCAGCCGCACACAGAGGAAATTGTTGAATTGCTGCCGCTGCAGCTGCAGCTGTTGCTCTTGTTGCTGCTGCTGCTGCTGCTGCTAGTTCTGCTGTTGGCTTTTGAAAGTCGTCGCTGCGCTTCTATTGCCTGCAAAGTTTCCCGTTGTTATATCATCATCTGATTGCGGGCGAAATGTAAAGAAAGCACAACAATCCTGGGTCAAACTAGGGTGACCGTACACGGCAAATTCTGCAGCGTCAAAGCCTGCAGAACAAGCCACATAAATTCTACCATATAGAGCACACATGCAGCTGTAGATCTTTAAAGGAAAAACCCCTTGGAAATATTATCAATTTCCTCAAGATATTTTATCACTTTTTTAATTTTAATTTGCATTAATTAATTTGCTTTTCTTTAAAGCCTGCTCAGTCTTCCATTAACACGCGACTCGTCTACCCTTGATAACTGTAGTCTCGTATATCTGCGCGTATTCAAAAGTCATGGCCCTCAACGGACCAGGGTTCCATTTCATGAACTTGTCTTAATCCGTCTAATTTTTCAGTCTTATTTTTCCCCAGTCGCACCAAGTGTTATTTGAAACAGAGTTAAGATTCAAGCTGAGGTCTGTAAACAACAATTGAGATCGCAAGCGACCTACTGCATTCGCAGGCCACACATTCTTTGCGGTACTCTAAGTGCTTGTGCTCGTCGAGTGCCTAGCCGAAGGTCTGCCATACCGCTGGGTACACTTACGTTGGCTTTCAGCTCAAGAAGTACTCGAGTCAAGTCTGCCAGCAGTCAAAAATTACTCTATATACTCTGTATACTCGGTATACTCTATATACTCTGTATACTCTGTATACTCTATATACTCTATATACTCTGTATACTCTGTATACTCTGTATACTCTTTATACTCTATATACTCTATATACTCTATATACTCTATATACTCTATATACTCTATATACTCTGTATACTCTGTATACTCTGTATACTCTTTATACTCTATATACTCTATATACTCTGTATACTCTATATACTCTATATACTCTATATACTCTATATACTCTATATACTCTATATACTCTATATACTCTATATACTCTATATACTCTATATACTCTATATACTCTAAATACTCTATATACTTTATATACTCTATATACTCTATATACTCTATATACTCTATATACTCTATATACTCTGTATACTCTATATACTCTATATAATACTCGATGTATTGCCTAAGCCAATGATATTCCCAACTGATTTGCATGCGAGGCTGCTAAAACCTAGTCGAAATACAATAAAAAACAGTTTAGTAATACTTATACTATAATTTATTCATAGTTATTTCGAGGCACAGATGCACTGTAAACGTTAGTTACGTAAGGCTGAAACTGAACTTTTCAAGGAACTGTTTGTGCAACCTGTGGGTAGTGTAAGATGTTCATGCCAAGTGAAAGCCCTGACGAAAGAAAAGGCTATAAAAAACACTCAGTTGTTGCCAGGGGTTTATATTGCCTTTTTGCCGATTTGTTTGTGCCACCCCGGACCCCTGCAGCCTGTTGTTTTTTTTTTGGGCAACAAATTAGCGCATGGCAAACAGTTAAAGGCTGACCTAGGTGTTAATTGCTGTGCACAATGTCGTCGCAATTGCAGTCGGCTGCGAATACCTCGTAGTATGCTAGTCGAACTCGGGTATGTACGCATCGATCTGGCATAAATTTGGTGTCGAATATATAACTAAATGTATATCGAACCAGATCCTGTCGAGCAACTGCTATAAGTGTTTTACTGGCAGTTCTACTGCTGCTTTTTACATATATTGTAGATATTTCTATAGCCTTGTGCCTGGCTGGACTGACAGTTGTTTAAGCCGGATTTGGCCGGTTGCAGTGAGTTGGTCTTGTAGTCGCCGTCAGATTTTGAAAGTGCCTGCACAGTGCAATTAAATTGTCTAATATGATCGCAAAATTAATCTGAAATAGACTCGAAAACTGAAATTGTTTGGCCGCGACTATTAAATAATAAACAGCTTGCTCAACTCATGGACAAGTGGACGGACGGACGCAGAGACAGGCAGACTGAGAGACAGGCAGGCAGATAGACAGACAGGCAGACAGACAGACAGACAGACAGCCAGACAGACAGACAGACAGACAGACAGACAGACAGACAGACGGTCAGCCGGTTTAGATTGAATTGGTCTCGAGTGGGGATTGTGCTGCTGTGGAGCAGGCCAACACCCAAGGCAGCGGCAAGAGAGTGTGCAGGCCAAGGAAACTGGTAGCAAGTGTGCCAACTTCCTTGGCAACTGGCACCCGGTCACGCAGGTTTGCGCCCGTCCCGTTTCTACCGTCTGGCGCGGCACAGAGACCCCGAGACCTGCATTCACCCGGTCGCCTCAGCTGCAGCCAAAAGTAAAAGGAAGTTTTTGCTGCCAAACTTGTTGCATGCCACCAGCCGCAGCAGCCTGACTGACCAACTGACTGCCCGACAAACTGATTCGTTCACACATCCGACTGTCAATCTGTCCGTCGGAAACACATGACGTATACGCGTTGCTGGAACGCTGCGAGGGCGTCAGCACAGCATCACCTTCGTGATTGAATTTTCGTTTTGTAACTGCAAAATTTGAATGGGAAATCGCCATAATTTCCATAATTTATGGAAACGTCTCGTCTGCTCTACGTTGTCTTCGGTCTGTCGTTTCCACATCGGACAACCTTTGCGCGGTAGCACAGCATAGAGTAGTTTATATTATGTCAAGTGCCGCGCCAGGCGCCTGGGCAAACTCCGGAGATGACAACATCGCACGCGGTTAATACGACGCTCGTTCGATATGGAGCATGTTCGTTTAAGTTTCTGTCATTCGGACTGACAACTTGATTTAGGTTTATTACGAACACAGGCAAGCAGTGTTGGAAACTATCTCGAATATTCGTTTCGGCTTACGTAGGAAGCTGAAACCGCAGCATTATTTTTAGAAGTTACTCGACGAGTTTTAACTGTCGCAATGATCAGCAAAAACTAAACAAAATTTCAGACGTATTGTATATTCATAACAATTCATCAAATTGCAAAGAAAATTGTCAGAGTTTTCCATTAAGCAAACTGCAGACAGTTGAAAGAGTTATAAGTAAAAAGAGTCTTTGAGTGACTTGAAAGTGCATGTAAATCACTTGCAAGTGCTTGTAACTTGTTTAAGCACTCGATTGAATTGAAATCAAACTGAGTGATGGAATGAAAGTACTATCTGCTATATATATTTGTTATTTATAGGTAGATCTAAGCAGTTAACTCAACTGATTTGCCTGAAAAGACTTGTGTGAGTTAACAAGTGTATTTACTGCATGCAAATCACTTGCAAGTACTTGTAATTCATTTCAGCATTCGATTGCATTGAAATCAAACTGAGTGATAAGTATATACTATTAAAATTTGTTCTTTACTTGTAAGTTATAACACTTATCTGTTGCTCTGTGTTTAATTCCCTTGCAAATGTACTTGGAAATTATTCGAATGACTTCAGATCAAACTGAGTGATAGAGTGAGAGTATTATTTGCTAAATATACTCGTTATTTATAGACCGATCTAATGAGTTAATTCAATTTATTTCTTGAAAAGACTTGTGTGAGTTAAAAAAATGCATTTACTCTATGTAAATCACTTGCAAGTACTTTAAACTCATTCGAGCATTCACACGAATTGCAGACAGACTGAGTGATCTACCATATATATATCTTATTTAAATGTAGCTATACAGAACTGTTGCAGCAGTAACTCAACTCATTTGCATTCGAAAACGTTTACGAGTCAACGAATGCATTCACTGCATTCAAATGGAGGCGAATGTCTTTAGCTTACCTTTCCGTTGGCCAGGGGTATTTGAAGCACATCCAGTTCCTGATTGCCAGCCGGCTGTGGTAGGGGAGATGCGCTGATCAGGCAGACGACGCTGCAGAGGATCAGCGCCACGAGATGCTGTGTGTTCGGCTGCCTCATTGTGTTGCTGTTGTTGTTGGTGTGGGGTGTGGGGACAACTGCAATGGGTCGAAGATGAAGACATGAATATATAGCATAGACAGAGAGATAAAAGAGTGGAAGAGTGTGTGTGTGTGTGTGTGTGCGTGTGTGCGAGATGTGAAGCAGGCCACGAAGCTGCTTATTAATTATCGAACGTTAAATAATCGGTAAAAGGTCGTCGCGCGACCTTGTCGCCTTATTATATTAGATTATGCAGTGGCTTTTATCAGCTTCTGTCTGTCTCTCTCTCTCTCTCTAGTTCAGCTCTTTCGTTTTTTTTTTTATGTGTTTAGTAGTCAAATTCGTCAATGAACATCGCAAAGTCGATGCGAGCCGTGATTTTTTTTCTTCGTTTGCTTATTCAGTTATGCGGTTTCTATTTGTTTTTGTAACTTGCGTTTCCATTTAAAAAAAAAAAAAAAAAACACAAATTATTTTTATTCATTTTTTTTTCATATTTTGTTGTTGTTCTAGGCTCCCGGGCAAGGTTAAACGGGCGCATTTGGCACTGAAACTCGAATACCAATTATTGCGGTATTTTCGGTATTTTATTGGGTATATTTTTGGTATATTTTTGTTATGTTTTCGACATGTTTTCAATTTGCGAAAAATATTGAAAATTCCCTGGGCCATGCGGCGTATGCGTAATTTGAATATATTTGATGGGCAACGCGGCGTATGAGTAATGCGCATTGTATGCGACGAAAGCGACGGCAGCAGCGGCGGTAAAAGCAATTTATGAATCACAACAAAACAACAACAACAAGAAAAAGAATTATGTAATTTTATTTGGACAGCGCCGACGTCAGCAGCGACGTCGACTGCACGTGCCGTGTGTATGTGTGTGTGTGTGTTTGCTTTTTAGGAAATTCACTGGAATCAAACAAAATGCAAAAGCTGTAATTGTAAACAGACACAAAGAGGTCTCTCTGGCAGTGCCGGAGACGGGGCGCAGGGTGGCAGCGAAAGAGATGTGTGAGAAAAACGGCAAGAAATGCGCGCAAAACAAACGAGCAAACAATACTCGCATTGGCATTCAAAATTCGGCATGCTGCATCTCAATTATCGCCTAGCCGGATGGTAAATGCAAATGAATGTATTACAAATTTGATAGTTATTCGAGACGATCGCCGCTGTTATCGATAAGTCACATGGGCGATAGACATTTAACAAGGGAAATCGAAAAGATAATGAGAGATCTTTCAGCAAGAGTTGGGAACCAGTTTGCAGCTTCAAATATGCGGGTTTGCCAAAAAATATGACAAGAGAAAGATCGGACAATGCGAACGATATCAGACTAGTCTGAGCCCTATAAGGCAGGCAGACAGAAAGGTGTTTTTAGAAACAACTTGCATTAAGGTGTATGTCTTTCTGTAAATGTCTAGACTCGAAAGATTCTATCTTAGACATAGTATAGATTGAGCAATTTGAAATTGTGTTCATGCTGAATTGATAGATACATTAATCTTGATCTTGATTGAAATATATACAAGTTTGTATATTTCGTATATATGCTATATGTATCTGCTAAAATACCTACGATATATAGATTTGCTCGAAGGGAACTGAGCATAAATAGAAAAGCAGAAAAAGTAGTTTAGATTACTCTGGAAAAATTTGAGCTTTTGCAACACTGCTCGGAAATGCAAAAAAAAAACCTCAGCAACACTAGCTAAATTATGAATGCAGAGAAATCGCAAGTTTTCAAGAGGCGATCGCGATTGGCAAATGCAATTGAAGGTTGCCAGAGAGAGATAGAGAGAGATAGAGAGAGATAGAGAGAGAGAGAGAGAGAGGGAGAGGCGGCTGCATATAGAGCGCTAGAGTAGAGTAGTCTATAGTGTAGTGTATAGCGTGCTGTTGGTATTGGAATGTATAAAAGATGTTTGGCAATTTGGCGAAGAAGAAGCCAAGGCAGCGGCAGCGGCAGAGGCAGAGGCAGCGAAACACTTTTGTTAGTTAATTATTAAGTGTGCGTGGCAACATGCAATGACGGTCAGGGGGCTATTAAGTAGGGCGTAGCGCCAAAAATCCGAACGCAAACGACGAAGAAGGCGCTGAAGAGTGCAGACAGAGAGAGAGAGTGCGAGAGCGGGAGTTAGAGCTAGAGCGAGGTACGAGGTGCGATGGTTAAGCTGGGCGAAACTGGATAGAAAGGGAGAGTGAAGAGAGCTGCTACAAAACCGGCAATAGAAAGACAGGCAGTTGAAGAGGGAGAGGCGGGGAGTGCGAAGTGGGCAAAAGCAAGTGAGAGAGAGAGAGTTAGAGAGGGGGGAGCTGGAGAGTGCGAGTGAGAGCGGGAGACAGCAACGCGTTATGTCATCTTCGACTGTGGCAGCGCAGCTGATTGTCGCTGTGTGTGTGCGCGCGTGTGTGTGTTGTGCTGCTTTTACTTTTGCGCCTGATTAACAACAATTTGGCAATGCCAGCAGTACGCGATCGCCCCTAGGCAGGCTCCACTGTGCCGCCGCAAAGTGTCGCAATTGAAATGAGGCGCCCGAAACAACAAAACGAGCCAAGGGTATTAAAGACAATAACAATAAAATAACAACAATTATGAATAACACGACGCGAACACATAAAACATAAGACAATCAACGTCGCGCTGCTTAAGTGCCGAGTGAGTTTGGACATTTTGCAAGCACGGGGCGTGGCCAGGTGACGCTGCAGTCAACGCAGTCAAGGTTCATCAGCTTCGCTTCCTGTCACGGCCCAGCGCCGATCGCCGATCGGCGATCGCCGAAGATCGCCGCACACATATTCCCCATACATGAGCATATTGTATGGTCTGCGATTCGATACGACAGCATCCACACAATTTGTATAATTATGCGATCGTGCCACGGCTCAATTCAAGTCGAGTCGGAAGTGCCACGATCGGTGGCACGAGAATCGCGTCATGTAAGCCACGTCTGTAAGATATATGCAAGCTATACACATATAAATAAATACATATATAGAGTAGGCAATGCAATCGTGGAGTCAGCAAAAACAAAACTTGCAGATTACACGGCAAATTACAGCAACAAACCAGTTTAAGCAGAGAACCGATCGTTTTCGGACTGCGAAACTTTAACCCTAGGCTACACACCGATCGCAGCCAGTTGGAGCTGCATTCGAGGAATGCATGTGCGAAATACACTTTACTGATTTAGCTATAGAGAACTCGAAGGCTGTAATTAGTGTATAGCTTTGTGGCATACTCTCTGCATGATCGGTAGATCACTGCGCGCACCTTAAGATGCTATAAGGCGCAGTAGGGGTTGCATTTAAACCATATAATCGCTGTAGATCACTACAGGCACTTCAGGATGCTATAAAGCGTAGTAGAGGGTTAGGTTATATCACATAGAAGCGCTGCAGATCACTGCAGGCACCTGGAGATGCTAGAAAGCGCAATAGATATCTCAGTTAGGTCATATAGTCGCCGTAAATCACTTCAGCATTGCTAGAATACTTAAGAGCTCATAGCTCGCTTGGAAAACTACCAGCCGGTACTTTATACGCTTTATAGATCATATAGATCGGCAGATCTCTGCACAGAGTACTCGAACATGATATAGATCTACTGATCGCTGGAGAAATGATGTATAGCTGCTTTATATATGCTTTATGCATGATATGGATCTACAGATCTCTGGAAAAATGGCAGCAAAAGCCTTATAGATACGCAGATCGCTTGGGAAACCACGCACCGTTACTCTAAGTGATACAGATCAGCGAATTTTTTTGGAAAATTCCCAACCGGCTTTATTATATCATATATATGATGCAAGCGTATGAAGTGGGTAACAAACTGGTCTTTGCTCTGCCGACTGGCAGATACTCTGCCATAGCTGCAGAACTCAAGCTTGACAAAAGTCAAGTAAACTTTCAATTTCAAGTGATCTATCATAATCAGATGGTACGATATGGTATTTTTTAGGGGTTGTAGCAACGCGCTCTAAGGGTTTTCGCACTGCGGCCTTGCTTATACTTATCGATAGACAATTTCCGTGGGCGTTATTTGTGCTCTTCTGTTTCTTCTTCATCTTCTTTCGCCTCTTCTTTCTCCGCCTCGCACCAAAACAAAAACATTTGCACACACGCGTTCGTTTCTTTTTGAGTTGTTGTTATTGTTTTCGATTGTTTTGCGATTGTTTTGCTCTTTTTCGATTACAGCAAAAATTATTCACATCACACAGAAAAACAAATTAAAAAAAATTCGTAAAAAAAAAACAAAAAAAAACGCATATGTTAAACATTTTGAAAGACGAAAAAAAACGTTAAGAGTTTCGTTGGGTGTTTATGGGGAGTATTCTCTCTCTCTCTCCCTCTCTCGCTCTTGCCAACTTGCTGTTGTTGTAGTTACGGTTTTAGTTAAGTTTACGTTGTTGTTGTTTTTTCGGTTTTGTGCAATGCGCAACTTGCGGAATTTTTGCGCTTATTGCAACTATTTTTCGGCTCGGCGGCTGCGGCAGCTTGTGTTGTTTTTGTTGTTGTTGCATTTGCAATAGCTTTAGTTGACTTCAGCCTAATTGCGTGTGTGTGTGTGTGTGTATGAGGTGTGTGTGTATGGGTGTGTGTGTGTGTGTGTGTGCATATAGTAGTTGTATATCCTCACGTTTGCTGCGGCAACGACGACGTTTGGCTGCGACGACGAATAACGTACACGCTTTTTTTTATCTTTTTTTTCTTTTGTGCTTTGGCTTTTTTTTAATAGTTTTGTATATTTTAGTTTTTGGTTTGTTTTTTTTTTTAGTTTTTTAGTTTTGTGTATCTCGCTGCGACTGGCGCTGGCTATGCGGTCTTGGCTGGTGGGCTAGCAATTGATTACTAACGTGATTTTATCATACACAAGCGACTAAAGCTCGAACAAAGCGGCGAAGCGTACAAGTGGCTGCGACGCCAACGCCGACGCCGGCGACGGCAATCAGTGAGCAGCAGCAGCAGCAGCAGCAGCAGCAGCGAGCGACAGCGACGCCTCAGCGGACGCCTCTCGCTCGAGCTCAAGCAGCTGCTGTTTAACGCGCCTTGACTGTGACGCTGCGCAGTCGCAGTCGCGGTCGCTGTCGGCGTACGAATTGAAAACGAAAGTGAGTTAAAACGCGCGCGCGTCGAGCTTTGAGTGAAACTTGGCGCCTTGCTGTTCGCCTTGTTCGCCCGTTTGAGTCGACAGACGAAACGAAACAAAGGCGCGTTTGTGCCTGTCTCTGCCTGCGCTCGCGCACCCGCTCTCTTGCGCTCTCTCACTTGACGCGACGGCGCGACGACATCTTGGACTTGCGCTCTCCCACTCTCCCTCTCGCTTGCATACAGTTGTTGTTGTTGTTGCTGCTGCTGGCCGAAAAATTTCCACTCCGTGACTGCAACTGCTGCTGCTGCTGCTGCGCTGCTGCTGCTGCTGCTCACTTTGTCTTGCTCTCTGCGCGTCTGTCTGCCTCACTCGTGCGCCGCAGGCAGGATTAGGACTTACACAATCCGTGCAGCTGTGCCCATCTTTTCGTTTAATTGCCGAGCGGCGTGCAGCGTGCAGCGTGCAGCGAGCGCAGCGCTTCTTGCCTCAAGTGGCATATTAACAGTTAGTTTCGAGTGCCTCGTGTTGTTGTTGTTTTCTCTCTTTTCTTCTGCTTTATCGATCGCAGCTGCGCCAGTATCCTCTCCCAACAAGCCGCGCTCGCTCGTTGCGCGTTGCTTAATCCCCTCGCAGTGAAAACATTTGAATAGACTTATTCCGCATTCCGTGTGTCATAAAAATAAGAAAACACTCACGAAAATTCAAAAGCAAAGAAAACACAAATTTATAATTGCGGTTTGTGTAACAGTTTTACAAGCATCTAAAAACTGTTAAAATAGCATCTAAAAGCCGAACAATTAAAAGCCACGATAATTATTTAGCGAAACAATCGTCTGGCTGAGCTGGAACGTGGCGCGCTTCGATGATTCTCACGAGCGCAGCCTGCCTGCCCTATGCAAATCGATAGCTCGTGAGTAGTCGAGTAGTTTTTATGCAACTATCGAAATTTATCGACCATCTACATTTGCGACATTGCAATGGGCAAGACATGGGCGAAAAATACATGAATTTATCGACCCCGAAATACCCTGCTTTTTGCTGTTTTTTGTTTTGTATTCATTTTTATATTATTAACAAAATATAGCTCTATTTTATACAGCACCTGTCAGAAATAGCAGAGATTCATTCGGAATGCCCCTGCTTCCATTCCCATGTTGAAAATAAATAAATATTTCATTACAAAACCATCGACTTGGCAATAGTTGCAAGCTTGTTTTGAGTGTGCATAATAAAGCCCACGAAATTAAAAAAAAAAAAAAAAAACCGAAATTCGTCTGAAACCATTGACCTATCAAACATTTCAAAGTCTCTCGTAAATATCGGCAGTTAATCGATATGTAGGCGGAAAAACGATGACGACTTGTTGTCATCATCGTAATTTTGGGCGCTCTACTTTTGCTTTTTTTTGTTTTTTTCTTTTTTTGGAAACAAACTGCTTTTGTGACCTAAAGCTTGGCCAATTAATCATGGCCTTTTGTTCGGTTAAGTCAGTTTAAGCATTATCGGAGACCTAAACACTTTGCTCGACTATGCCAGATAGTTAAGATTCGCCAATATATCATGTTTGCTTGGGTTTGGAAATTTCCCCATGAAGTATACAAATTTCCATGCATCTATTTTGAAGAAATACAGAGGTTTACTACGGAGTCCTAGTACTGCAAGTACAACCCGCTTAACTTTACTATTATTTTCTATATATCATATTTTAAAATCATTTCTCACACGCTATTTTCTATATATCATATTTTAAAATAATTTCTCACACGCTGTGAATTGGAAACTATTCTGAAATCCATTATTCTTTTTGAATCTTCTGCTAACTGATCACTTTAAGCTGTTTTTTTTAAAGTATATTTATAGATATCTATAGTGTCGTCTTCTTGCTTTCGTCTTTAAGCATATCTCTGCAATTAAGCCGGTTTAAGTTGTTGTGCGTCTAGACCTATAAATAACATTTTTTGTGTCATGTCACTGTGAGTTTTTGTTAAATAGTTTCAATCTTCTATATATCAAGCCCCATTTCGGGTATACGAGTACTTAAATTAAATAAGATAAGACAATAAGATGAGACGAGTTTCTGCATACTTCGTAAGAGTTGAATGCGAAGAATTTAATTTCTAGTTATACAACTTAATTATCATTTATCTTGACCATACTTTAAGATGCGGTTCAGAAATTTGAAAAGTATTTTCTTCGATGCATTTGGGTACTCGGTTGAACAGAGCGGGGGTTCATTATAGAAAAATCCATAAATTGATGAGCTTCAGCGTGGCCGTCTCCATGGGGAAGCATGCCTTAAAAAGGCGCATAGGTCACGTTAATGTCTGAGCTGGCGCTGTGCGCAACACTCGAGTGTTTGACTGACAACTAAGGCAGCCTGATTTGGCCAACAAACTGGGGGGAGGGGGGGTTCTAAGGGGGGTGGGGGCAACTGTTCACTGACTAAGGGGAGAAAAGTGCACAAAAGTGCAATCGAATGAGGGCGGTTAAAGGCTGTGTGCGCAGGGGCGTGGCATCGACAGACAGCCGAACAGCTACCAATATTATATGCTGGCTAAAAGCAAACGAAAAAGCGGTTAAAATGCGGCCATTCAAGCCAATTTCGTTGTCATTTTCGATTTGGCAGCTTTTGAAAACGAAACGGAGACTAAACTGAAAATAGTTTCATAATTTTGCGCATATGCAAAGCAAGTAGGGTGATGTGTGTGACGTCTGTGTGTGTGTGTGCGAGTGTGTAAAAATCTAATTCACCTTAAACTGATTTCGAACGCATGCAACATTTGCGAATCGACTGCGAGCTGAGTTCGTCTCGTCGCAGCTCGCCTGCGCTCGTTTTGTAATCGCGTTGCCGTCAGATACTTTATCTGCGAGCTGTGCTACGTTGCCGCACCACGCTGCGTATGCGTAATTTGTAGTTTTCCATGCATGTCTTGGCGAGATAAAAAAAAAGCTG
The DNA here is from genome assembly GCA_018151445.1 of Zaprionus inermis. Taxonomy (NCBI): domain Eukaryota; kingdom Metazoa; phylum Arthropoda; class Insecta; order Diptera; family Drosophilidae; genus Zaprionus; species Zaprionus inermis. The sequence goes on from JAECXD010001052.1 coordinate 8,171,175, forward strand.
CGCCGCAGTTCTGTGTCGTTAACCCAAGTCAGCAGCGATTCGAGCGAATTCAACGACTGCAGCCACGCCACGCCGATCGCCAACTGGTTATCCTTCAGATGCACACACACAGACACACACACACAGATACACACACACACACACACACACAGGCAACCAGTTGGCGAAGGTAAAGCGCTCTTTGCGGCCAATCAAATAATGTGCCTGAACAAACTGAGCCAAAAATCGATCTCGTTGAATTTCGGCTTAATTTATTCGACTTCGATTTCGGCAACTTCCGCACTGTCGCAGCCTTTCGAACTTGCCTGTGCGTGTGTGTGTGTGTGTGTGTGTGTATTGTATCTTGTATCTTGTATCTTGTATCTTGTATCTTGTATCTTGCTCTGCTCTGCTCTGCATTTGTCACTCAGCCAACAAGACGGAAGGAAACAGACCTTTGAAGACCTTAATAAAACCCATCGACATAAAAAAAATATACACACAGCAGTCAAAGCAACAAAACACATCAAAAATGTCGTTCAACAAGCGACAAGGTCAGAACTGGAGGCTAGATGCGGGTATTATCGATCGAGAGATCCAATTGCAGCTGTATCTAGCTTGGACTTTGTTCGGCTCGAGCTAGACTTGAGGCCTTATCAGCCGCGGCTCATCGACTCACTTCGGTTTGTTGTGTCAGCTCTGACACCTCGTCAAAACAACTCAACTCTCAAGGTCAACAAATTGTCGAGAGCATCTGCAGTGGGGCAGGGCCGGGGGTGTGGAATACAGCTCGTTGAACTCTGCATCGCTAGATTGGGCTTACAATAGAGCAGATGGATGAAGAATCAATCTAAATGTGAAATAATAAAGAAAAAACAATCTCCCGCGACAATCTGATGATTTTTAACGTTTATGAGTTTTCGAAGCCCTTTGAGAGTCTTAAAATAATGCAAGGGGGTAGCATGGATAGTCCAAATTTTTGAAAATTTTAGAGTCATAATATTTTGACAGAGAATCAATCTATAGGTCAAATAATGAATAAAATGCCATCTCCCGCTACAATCTGATGATTTTTAACCAAGTTATGGGTTTGCGTAGCCCTTTGAGAGTCTTAAAATAATGCAAGGGGGTAGCATGGATAGTCCAAATTTTTGAAAATTTTAGATTCATAATATTTTGATAGAAAATCAATCTAGCGGTTAAATAATGAAGAAAATGCCGTCTCCCGCGACAATCTGATGATTTTTAACGAAGTTATGGGCTTACGAAGCCCTTCAGAGGGGTAAAAATATAGCAAGGGGGGTAGCATGGATTGTCCAAATTTTTGAAAATTTTTAATGAATAATATTTTGATTGAGAATCAATATATGGGTTAAATAATGAAGAAAATGCCGTCTCCCGCGACAATCTGATGATTTTTAACGAAGTTATGGGTTTGCGAAGCCCTTGGGGGAGTCTGAAAATAATGCGAGGGGGTAGCATGGATGATCCAAATTTTTGAAAATTTTTCGTTCATAATATTTTGACATAGAATCAATCTATAGGTGAAATAATGAATAAAATGCCATCTCCCGCTACAATCTGATGATTTTTAACCAAGTTATGGGTTTGCGTAGCCCTTGGGGAGTCTTAAAATAATGCAAGGGGGTAGCATGGATAGTCCAAATTTTTGAAAATTTTAGAGTCATAATATTTTGACAGAGAATCAATCTATAGGTCAAATAATGAATAAAATGCCATCTCCCGCTACAATCTGATGATTTTTAACCAAGTTATGGGTTTGCGTAGCCCTTGGGGAGTCTTAAAATAATGCAAGGGGGTAGCATGGATAGTCCAAATTTTTGAAAATTTTAGATTCATAATATTTTGATAGAAAATCAATCTAGCGGTTAAATAATGAAGAAAATGCCGTCTCCCGCGACAATCTGATGATTTTTAACGAAGTTATGGGCTTACGAAGCCCTTCAGAGGGGTAAAAATATAGCAAGGGGGTAGCATGGATTGTCCAAATTTTTGAAAATTTTTAATGAATAATATTTTGATTGAGAATCAATATATGGGTTAAATAATGAAGAAAATGCCGTCTCCCGCGACAATCTGATGATTTTTAACGAAGTTATGGGTTTGCGAAGCCCTTGGGGAGTCTGAAAATAATGCGAGGGGGTAGCATGGATGATCCAAATTTTTGAAAATTTTTCGTTCATAATATTTTGACATAGAATCAATCTATAGGTGAAATAATGAATAAAATGCCATCTCCCGCTACAATCTGATGATTTTTAACCAAGTTATGGGTTTGCGTAGCCCTTGGGGAGTCTTAAAATAATGCAAGGGGGTAGCATGGATAGTCCAAATTTTTGAAAATTTTAGATTCATAATATTTTGATAGAAAATCAATCTAGCGGTTAAATAATGAAGAAAATGCCGTCTCCCGCGACAATCTGATGATTTTTAACGAAGTTATGGGCTTACGAAGCCCTTCAGAGGGGTAAAAATATAGCAAGGGGGTAGCATGGATTGTCCAAATTTTTGAAAATTTTTAATGAATAATATTTTGATTGAGAATCAATATATGGGTTAAATAATGAAGAAAATGCCGTCTCCCGCGACAATGTGATGATTTTTAACCAAGTTATGGGTTTTCGAAGCCCTTGGGGAGTCTTAAAATAATGCAAGGGGGTAGCATGGATAGTCCAAATTTTTGAAAATTTTAGAGTCATAATATTTTGACAGAGAATCAATCTATAGGTCAAATAATGAATAAAATGCCATCTCCCGCTACAATCTGATGATTTTTAACCAAGTTATGGGTTTTCAAGTCCTTGGAGAGTCTAAAAATATAGCAAGGGGGTAGTATGGATAGTCCAAATTTTTGAAAATTTTAGAGTCATAATATTTTGATAGAAAATCAATCTAGCGGTTAAATAATGAAGAAAATGCCGTCTCCCGCGACAATCTGATGATTTTTAACGAAGTTATGGGCTTTCGAAGCCCTTGGGGAGTCTTAAAATAATGCAAGGGGGTAGCATGGATAGTCCAAAGTTTTGAAAATGTATGGTATAAAGAGTCCACGTTTGTACTCTATTTATTTCGATTGAGCTATACCAACCCTAGCAGGTCTCGAGACCTACACGTATTGCGGAAATTTGACATCAAAGTGTTTCCAATTCAAACTCAATTTGCTCGTGCTTCGATTTCCAGACTAGCTTGGTTTCACATACGTATTATTCGTAATGAGCCCCAATATAATGTCTAGACTTATGTCATGCAATTAGCCTAAGAACATAGACTGCACCAGACCTGCTACATAAGTTTAAGTACGCTTTGAGATGAGCTTACAGAATCGATTTGTTTGCGTTTTGTTTGAAGTAGTTTCTTTTTAGATTTTCGAAAAGCAAGGCAACTTGATCGTACTATGCAATTATAATACAATAATTAAGTTGTATATTTGAGAAAAGTAAGAAGATTATCTTTGTACTTTATAATTATAATATAAAGGTCTAGAATAACGTTTTTAAAGCTTCCTGCTACGTGATAATGCAGTTCACGTTGTGTTATGTCTCGATCTCTTTCCATAGTTCTCGATGTTGCAATGTCTCTTCGGCTTAGACTTGCTTATAATAGAAGCTTATAGAAGTAATTTTGTAATACTGGTCCAATGGTCCAAATATCTCACTCTATCCGCTTGTTCGACAAGTCTCGAGACTAATTTTTGCGCTCGTTTGATGGCAGCGAAAACATAAACGATTTGCCATGCTCAATGTCATGTCCGATGCTTATCAAGTGTGCGTCCTCCGACTTGACATGTACGTGTGACTATATAGATTCACATAAGCGCTGTGTGTGTGTGTGTGCATTACAGCTGCATGGAGAGAAAGAGAGATCGTATCTCACAAGTTTACAGCGCTTCAAATTGCTCGATAGTTCGTTCAGTTGTCGAGTTCGATGCTGCAATTAAATGTGCAGACGATGCCGCGTTTGTCAATGATAATGATGATGTCTTCGGTCTTTCAGTCCTCTGTCTTTCAGTCTTTCAGTCTTCTGTCTTCTATCTTTGCCTTTGTTCGCTGCGCGTTGTTCGAGCTTAATGGCGGAACATGCACGCTAACAAGGCCGCACACGACTCGTTGTCGCAATGCAGCATCTTCTTCGGGTCGTCTTCGCAGCTTGTCTTCTCTGTTCTACAGCTCGACTGCTCGACTTTGTTTCCCTTGCGTTCTGAGAACGAGTATTATCTTCGAAATTATTTAATTCTTAAATTGCCTCCGCTTAAACAATTACATTACATTAGTTAACTTCGTTTTGCTTAACCTAATCGCTGCGTGATTTCGTAACTGCAACGCGACGCTTGAATGCCCTGGCAGATTCATATATATGATATAAGGCTGGCCGATTTGTATACGATTTTAACAAGCTACCCTTTATTCATACCCTTCGCTGCTCAAGTTGGTATTCTTTAATAATAAGGGATTTTTATAGTTAGTTTGCTTTTAAATAGTATTCTAGGGTTCTTAGACTAATATTCAGCAAATTTGTATTAGCTCAACTTTAGAATACCCTACTGCGCCGAAGCGATATCATCACTTTGGAATGCAACAATGTTTATTATTAGACGCCAATTTGATTATAATTTTATAATTCCCAGTAGGTTTCTATATCCTCAGAAGGTTAACTTTAATTTCTGCAAGATCCGTTTGAAGTTTTTGTAGAACCTTTGGCATGGACAGCTCTCGGAACAACATGACCCGAAGAAAAGATAAATTAAAGAATTTTAAGAACTTTTTTATGCATATTCTTTATATTAAATATTCGTGTTTCTTTTAGTTAACTTTGAATTAATTTTTGTATAAGTTTCAAGCTAGAAAGTTTTGAGAATTCCAGAGATATTAAGTAAAGATTGCTGTGTGTAAATAATTGACGTATTTTGCAACCACTGTGCACGTTCCTTCATTAACATAAACCCGTGTGATCTGCCTGACTTTAGTGTCAACTCTGACTAACTGCAAACAATTTCGAGTACTCATTCAATTTGCCCAACAAATACTCGATGAACGTAATCGGATGACAAATTTCTGCCCAGTGGCAGAATTTAATGGGTATAGATCGCATCGATGAAACCTTTGAGACGAAAAGGTTCTGCTATATCTTTTCTTATACTTCTAATCCATAATTTTTCGAATCTACTTGCTAATCGGGTGATCAGTTTTTTACTGTATTTATTTATTGAGTTATTCAAGCAATGATTTAACATTGATTTAGCTGAATCGGCAATATCGGGCATCTGCTTTTGGGTATATATAGTGATTAGTTTGCAACTGATTTGACTATTTGTATCGAGTAAAGTTCAATTTTTAAGTCTTTATGCACTCAACAAATTCTTAAAGTAGTTTGACAGATATCTATTAGTTGGATACTTATGCATTCGAGCAGATCGAAGAAGTATCCTGGCCATGCTCCATAGTCCTTCCAGTAAGCTGTACGCCAAAGTTTTGAGTTATCGGTCGATTACAATGGCTTAAATGCCAGAGGCAGCGTGTTAGCAACTCTAGGCCGATTGGCCTTTAGCCGTTGCTCGGCTGTCAGTCGACCGATTGGCTCACACCACGTACCAGTTTCATAGCCAACCATGCGACCAGCCGTGCCCAGCCCGTTGGGGCCAAGAGTCCAAACAATATCAGCTCGCGGTCGACTGACGGTGTGAAAAAGTTGCTAAGGAAAGGCCAAAACGATGATTTATCAGTTTCAGTGTTTTCGATTTCAGTTTTAGCCCACTCGCAGTCGCCGGCTCTGAGCACGATTGGCCATGTCTGCATTGAGCATTACGTGATATCGATCAGCTTGGCACTTTATGTCTGTTTTCTGTTTATACCCTGCAGCCCTTAGGGGGCTTGTTGTTGGGTAGATCTCAGATGGGACTTAGAGTTATGAAATTTTTTATGTAGTTTACTTTTACCCCAACAAAGTTATTAATTAATTTAAAGCTTTCGTCTCTATAAGATTGAAGAATTTGCATGCGCTGTATTCCTGCTCAAGCTCTTAAATTGTTCGACCTATTTTATCAATTACAGAGTATTCCCCAGCAGATCACCGTGCATTTTGCAGCTCAGCTTACTTCTCTGTTGACATGTTGATTTACGACAGATTTTTAAGCTTCTTTTAATGGATATCTCGAAACAATGCCTGCTTACAGGGTATTCCAAAGTCCAATCGAGCTCAATTCTTACACATGTCAGCAACTGCAAAATATTTCAGTTAATAACTTTATTAACGCTTTGGTATTACGAACCCAAAAGACATGCAAATTATTTTTTCGACTTCGTCTCGATGACATGTTTTTTCGGGTTGCTTGGGGTCAGTATCGGGTTGCCATCAATTGGTTAGACCCAGAATAGCCGCATGACTTGCAAGTCTTGAATATCGACTGGTTTTCCAATGCCCAACATTGATTTCAAATGATTTGCCAAGAAAAGCGAAATAAATTCAAAAGCTACAAATGAATACTCAAATGATTCGGCGTAAATCGTTGACGCGTATTTGGGCTAAGTGGGCACAACAAGGACGTCGGGGGGGAAAGAAGCGGATTCGAGGTGGTTTGGCTTGAAATTGTGGGCAAGGTATCTATGTATCTATTGCGTAAGGACCCACGGTTCTTGGTGAATTTCGGACTGTATTACGAGTTTGATTCGATTGAAAGTGAACTTGGATATAGTAGTAAATTTATAGATACACAGGGTGCTCTCTTTCTTCGCTTGCAGGCACTAATTAAACTCGTTTAAGTTTTCGAGAAAACTCTACTCGTATACAAAGCTTACAGAGTTTATATTTATTATTTGCGGTTAGATTTAATATGATTGCAACTACTTGAGTCGAGGTCAGGCGAGCCAAAGTTTCGCACAGTTTAGTCACAATGGCAGCTTGCGATATTATCAATGGTGCGGAGAAAAAAAGACAATCAAAACTGTCAAAGACTCAGATTGAGTTTTCGCAACTCGCAAATCACGCAGTCGTCTTTTGTTCTCCTCTGCGACAAACTATGTTAGAGAGGGAGGGAGAGAGACAGAGACACAAGATGAGTGATCGCCCAAGTGACTTAACCCCTTCTATCCTGTATACTATGGCTTAGTGGTTAGAGTGATTGACAGGGTGTAGTGGGTTAGACAAAGCAGACAGGGTCGTTTGTTGTCAATTTGTTTAAGGCAACAGCAAAGCTGCTTTCCAAGCAGTTCCTATCTACAGGGTGTCTCCTTTCTACAGGGTGGCTCCTATATACAGGGTGTCTCCTTTCTATAGAGTCTCTCCTTTCTACAGGGTGTCTCCTATCTACAGAGTATTACCTATCTACAGGGTGTCTCTTATCTACAGGGTGTCTCCTTTCTACAGGGTGTGCGCCCTGGTACCCCTGTGGATAGGGAGTGTCCTTTCTACAGAGTATCTCCAATCTACAGGGTGTCTCCTTTCTACAGAGTATCTCCTATCTACAGGGTGTCTTACAACTATAAAATACTCCAGATCTTTCATCCCAATAAGCTTACTCTCAACTGTGATTCGACAGTATTTGTTCCCATATAAAATCTCACCAGCCACCCTAGAGTATCTCCCTGTCGATCATAGCCGCTCGCCTGGCACCTGCACGTACTGCAGCAGCCGCAACCGGCAATCTCCCAGCGAAGGATGAATGCTGCTTGAGGGCCAAATATCTCGGCCAGCTAGCAATTGTATAATACGCGCTAAAAAGCCCCCCTCCAAAACTAAAAAACCAAAAAAATAAATTTCCAGAAAAAATAGAAATAGCGTCGACAAAAGGCGTCTACGAATTCCCCCATAAAAAAAAGGAAAACAAAAAACCAAAAAAAAAGAGCGACGGACAAAATTGCAGCAACGAGTTTGGCTTTGTTATTTATGGGGCTATTTATTATGTTAATTTCGCGGCACATGCGATCTGCAATATGTAAAAACGATCAGCAGATTTTTATAGTTATGCCACAATCGATGGCATTAGCTTTGCGAGTGTGTGTGTGTGTGTGTGTGTGTGTGTAGCCATGCTCCAATTCCGGCCACAATGCAAAGTGCGGTTATCAATCCGGCTTTAAATGCAAGCATAAATTGCTAATGGGAGTGCAAAGTTTATAACTATTTTACCAATCGAATCGAAGCGAATTTGTTTTATAACTCTGCATATTGACGGAGTGTAGTCTTGTTGTTGTTGTCTGTCTGTCTGTCCCATGTAGTTGTTGTTGTTGTTTGTATATCGGGCAAACTGCAGCATTGCGATGCGAACGAAACGACGAAAACGAAGTCAAACGATTTGGCAAGGTTATTATTTCTTGCACAAAGATATGTGTTAATAACAAATGTATGAGTGTGCATATCACACATATATATATACATATATATATATATATATATATATATATATATGGCCTTTGCCTGCTCGTTAATTGATTTTGATGAACTGATTTCGTTCCCTCTCCTCGTTCGACTGCTCTCGATTTTCGAACTCGATTTTCGTCTTGAAGTTTCGATTGTCGATTTTCGATTGTCGCTTGTTTGTGCTCGTTAAGCGGCCCTAATTGCCGGCACCTGCTTGTTAGCCGAATTACCTGTCTATTACCGGGCTCTGCCCCGCAGATTGTCCATCTCGGCAATGACAGTTGCTCGAATTGATTGCGATTTCCGCTTCCGCCTTGCACAGTCTGGCAACGCAATACCTATCGATATGGAAGCTACGAGCATGGGAAGGCACGAAAAACGGAGTAGAGTGCAAAAAGAACCCATAATCTCTTAATCTCTCGCAGCGCGGAGCAACTCAAGATCCAACCCTGCCTACTAATTTATATAATTGTTATTGTATACTTAGTATTACACTTATATAATTTAATAATAATAACCATAATAATTGTGCGCATTGCCCGCGGCATTTAGGGAAGTTCAGATGACAAGCTCGTAATTGTTCATCTTGCGGTCGTTGTCTACACAGATTGCGGTTATAGCCGGAGATCGTTTGAGTTGCCAACTGAGCTTAGTACGGGCTGTGCTGGGCCTCTAAGTTGAATACCCTGGCGTTATTAGACTTTGGGCTGAAACGGTGCTGCAATCATTTCGAAACAAAAAGAAAATGTGCCTTCTCTATCGAAACTATCGATAAACAGCTTAAACAATAACTCTTATCAGTTGCGAGTACTTTCTCAGGTAGGGTATGCTGCAGTTGGGTTAGCCCAATCCATTTGCCACGCGGTTTCGATGTCATGCCCCGCTCAGGCCATTGGCTTGTCTAGGCCGAGATCGCTTCACACTTGAGACCTCAAAACGAGCGTAACAGTTGCCCCTCTACCCTCTACCCACACTGCGACCCCTCGCGCAGCTCCTGCGCCTGCCCTCCCTCCCCCCTGCTGCTCATGAGCAGCATGTAATTGCCCGGCTTGATCATAATGAGCGCCGGCAACCTCATCTAATGTACAATGGTAATTAGCTGAACCCCCCTTAGCCCCCCCCCCCCCTGAGACTCTTCCCTTGCTTGACTTTTATGTAAGCCGCCGGTGTAATGTCTAATCCCCGGTCGAAATAAAGCCAGATTTGGCAAAATACCAAACAGGAAATGTCGCTGTAAGAATAGACAACGCGTATTATGGCCCGGCATTATCATAAGCCTTGACTTTGAAAAAGATATGCATATAATTGAGATAATATCTGTCGATTAGCCTAATTTCCGAATCGACTTTGGAATGAACTATGCTACACTGTCCGGGCAAATCGACCAAGTTCTGCGAATCTAAAGAGTCGAAGACAGCACAAGTGTATCGCTTTCTGGCGCGATCACCTACTATATCTTTCGACTTAACTCATTAAAAATGAGATGGCTTAATGAGAGTCCATTTAATTATAATTTCGGTACAACGAACGTGCCTTGTCCCCTGATCTCACTCGGGTTGCGTTGGGCTAATGTACAATGCGTGTGCGATCAACGGGCTATCGGGTGCAAAGTGAGTGCAGCCAGCCAGGCTAGAATGTGCTGGGGAAACCCGCTCAACAAGTGGGGCATTTTAGCAGCTGCAAGATCGCAGATTTCTAAAGTTATATTTTGAGTGACTTGGGCAGATCGCCAGATCCCCTCCCTAGATTTTATAAAAGAGATACCCCAATTTGCCATAGACTATCTAGTACATATAACAAGCTATTTCCTAGACTATATGGGGTAACCTTTGGCCGATTTCAGGGTACTTTATCGTAAACGAAGTGTGTGGAAGTTAATTTCGCGATTAAGCAGAGTAATGATATAGTTATCGCACGGCGTTGCCACATGGCACAAATCGCTGGGTTCCGCTGGATCTGCTTGGGTTATGTGATCGGGGAAATTAGCATATGACGAACCGAAACAGAGACATGGACTGTTGGGCTTAGCTGGGTTGAGCTGATATAACGTTGTCTATAATGTCCAGCTGCCAGTTGCGATCGGTTGCCCAATGCGATGTACCGGGTGCACTGAAGCGAGCGGATTGGGGGGCGTAGCTGCTGGGCGGCCTATGTGACGCCCACACGCGACTAAGCGGAAAACAATCGTCGAGCAAAAATGTCATTTCTTCGATGAATCGATGGGTATATAAAGTGCGTTGGGTTCCTGGGCGCAGTTTCAGTGCGCGAATCGAGCCATGAAGTTTGCAAAGGGGCTGCCGCTGCTGCTCCAACTCCTTGTCGTTTGCGGCGTGGGCGCACGCACCAGCAGCATCAATCTGCAGAGTCAATACCTGCGAGCAATGGGCGCGTATCGTCGTCTGGAACGCAGCTTGCCGCCACAGGAGCTTCGCGCTCTGACGGGGCTGGGTCTACTGAACGGCGCTCGTCAGGCGGAACGGCAAATGGAACAGCATCTGGTGCAATCGATCAAGGAGCTGCTGCTGCAAACCGATCTGCAGCAGGCCGGCGAGGTGCTGCCCAAGATTGATCAGATCGAGCAGCAATTGGCACGCGATAGGCGCGCTCTCAGCATACTCGGCAGCGCGTTGGACGTGCTCGGCAGCACGAAGAACGAGAAGCAGTTCCGGCACGAGCTGCGCGAATTGCTGCATCAGCAACAGCAGCAGCGCTACGAGCTGCAGCTGCAGCTGCAGCTGCACGCGGAGCAGGAGCAGCGCGGCGATGCGCTGGGCGAGCGACTGGGGCAGCTACGTCTGCAGATACTGCAGCAGGTGCCGCAAATGAAGCACAGCCTGGAGACGAAAATCGATAAGGCACTGGAGCAGATAGTCAAGCAGGCGCCTGCGGATGGACCTCTGGCCAAGGCAAGTCTCAAAGTGCTGCAAAAGCGCGAGGCGGGCGGACAGCAGCCCGAGGCGAGCAGGCAGCAGGAGCAGGAAAGTGCCAGGGAACCCTCCGAAATGCGTGTCATAAAGTCCATACTGACGGAGGTGAGTAGGCTTGTTGCCTGGCTGCACTTTGCTTTGAACTAAGGCTCAACTTCGGCAGGACGACTTCCGGGAGAATCTTGTGGAGCAGCAGCTGGAACGCAGCGATAAAAAGCAAGTCAAACCATCGCAACCCAAGGACGAGATCGATGAACTGGCCAACGATGTGAGTATTGCGTCTGGACTAGGGGTTAACCCAACTTGAACTTTCACTGTGACTAACCCATTTTCTTGTCGGTTTTTGTTTTGAAATCATATTGTTGAAAGAGCCGGAAGATACTCTCTCTCGCTTTAGCTTGATTTTTGTGCAAAAGATTCGTGTTGAAATCGACTGAAATTAGACTTTCGAATTTGCTTGAGTTTCAAGACCGGAAGCTAAGTTTTGCCGCAAGATTGGACTGCGATTTGCAGCTTAGCTAACTAGGGTTGACTTAGACCAGGCGAGTACTTCGAGCTCTCGAGCATATGCTGCTTACAAACGACAGATATAAAACACTTATGGTATTAGCCTATCACTTTCAATCAAGATAGGCTTAAGTACACAAACCCTTAGAATAATCCGAAACATACTTAGGGTTTTACAGTATTTGAATAGTAATAGAGTCTAGGCAATCTGTGCTTAAAGTACCTTTCGTTTTGGGCACCTTTAAGCATACTGCAAACCCTGAAAACGATAAGATTCAAGTACTTATAGTTTGTTTATATTAAATGAGCTATGAAGCTTAAGATGCGAGTGGATTGTGCGCTTAAGCCTAACTGCCGCGATGGTTCCTCCTCGACCCAAGAAAGGGTACCATTTTCATTAGTTCCCACCTCAATTAATGTGCCTTTTGAAGTCGCAGAATGTTACAGCTGCAGCTAAGCCCGGAACGAAAACAAAAACGAGCGCCAAGCAGGAGCAGGATGGCGATGGTTTCTCGGAGCTGGACGAGGGCGATGATATGGCTGGCGATGGCGACGCGGGCGGCGGAGGTGGCGGTGGCGGAGGTCTTGTTGGCATCATTGGCAGTTTGAGTGGCGTGAGTGAAGTCTCTGTTCAAGATTGCAAGATTGCGCGTGACACTTTCATCTTCGCAGGGCGAGGGCGGATCCGATGTGGGTGCACTGATTGGCGCTCTGACGGGTCTCATATCCACGTTGTTCGGTGTAAGTTCTCCGAACTGCACGTAGCTCTCGTATTCCCTACTCATTTCTCTCAACCATCCTGCAGCCCGGCGGCCTGGACATCGATTCGCTGATCAGCACAGCCACCTCCCTGCTGGCCGGTCTGCTGGCGGGTAATCAGAATTTTGGCACCGTGCTGGGTCAGTATGTGGGTACTGCCCTGGACGGACTCTCCGGTGGCGGTGGAGCGGTAGGTCTACGCTGCTCTTCATCGACTTTAACTCTTTCATTCAATGTGATCTTCCTACTCTTTGCAGATCAACAACGGACAGTTTCTGGGCAACTTTCTGGGCACCGTTTTCGCGGCACTGAGCGCAGTATTTATTCCATTTATCCTTAACTGATCTTCCCCTTTTTGCTTCTACTGACTGTGCTACTAACGAAACTATCAGCGTATACCAAGCACTACACGCTAATCCTTCTACTTCGCTTCGCTCTTTGCAGGATCCCGAAGACGAGGGTCCACCGCAGCCATTGACCTTTACCAAGAGCTTTCTGAGCAGCTTCATTGAATCCAAGTTCCGTCAGCCCGCGGCCGATGCATCGGAGGAGCGTCACGGTAGCGCCGAGTTGCCACACGCCAAGATGAAGGAGTCAGGCGGCTGGCACAGTGCGGCTGGCTTCGATTCGGGTGGCTTCGTCAAGCAGATCGCTTCGCATTTGGTGAGCAGCGCGCTGGGACTGCTGCTGAATGCATCGTTGGGCGCCGCAAGTGGTGCCTCGCATGCCTCGACCGGACTCTTCGCGAGCAGCAGCAGCAGCAGTCACATGAAGCCGGCAGCGCACAGATCTTGGGAGCAGCTTTAGCCTGGAATATCTTAATGCATCTATATACTTCCTTTTTTTTTGTTTTTTTTTCCGTATGCGTAATAAAATGTTGTAGGACTTACGTGATGGTTCGTTAGCGGGCGAGGGGCCGACGTGGGGGCGTACATTTGTCCAGCTGTACGTCGAGCTCAGTTGGGCAGTTAAGAAAGCGTAAAACGTGGCCCAAAGCGTGTGTCGTAACGTGCTCTGTGCGTAAGCCGTGAAAAGCCCAACTTGGTCCGCTGGACACTCGAGTGGCTCACCGTCGTCCATGATGCAAGCGTTGTGCGGACTTAATTCTGTTCAAAGTTGGACAAAGACTGTGTGTTACGCCCAGCTAAGTGAACCCAGTCGGGGAACAACAAGCACTTGTTTATCTATGGCTAGACACAGACGGAAGCGAATGTTCAAGAGTTCAGAAGACATTGACCTAGGGTTAATTGGGTTCACAAAGTGCTGGAGACAGGTCAGTGAGAAGTCAACATGATCTGGGGAAGATTTGCCAAGATAGACACGAGTTTTGGCTATTACACCATATGGAAAGTGAAGCCAAGAGCTTTGTTTGTAGACTGAGTTCAGTTAGGTCGGGAAAGAGCTCTGAATAGAGTAGTGCAGAATGTATACCTAGAGATGCCAAAAAAAAACCTAAAATAATACTAGATACTTTGTTGCATAGAGAGATTACACAATGACAGCTTGAGCCATAAATATAATATAGGCGCAGACCTTGGCAAGCTCAGGCTGTTTTTCAGGAACTGCAGACAGCGCAGGAGTGGCTGCGATTTATGGTACTAGCATGCAGCTATTCCCGAGTAAAGTCATAACTCGGAGCAGCCCAGACCAGGTCGAGCAACGTCTGCGATTGTCGACGAGGCCTGACGACGCTTGACGTTTTGTTTTATTGTGTTTTGATTTGACTGTCTTTGTATCGCCTCATTCGTTTCCCATTGGCATTCGCATTCGCGCAGTTGCTTTAACCATCCGTTCCGTGGCCCCTGCTACCTATGCTGGTCAGCGAAGCGCATACATTGTCACTTTCTACTCATTGCAAGTTACATGGCGAGAGTGAGAGAGAGCGAGAGAGAGAGCGAGCGCGCGCGAGCGAGGGGAAGTAGGAAGTAGAGAGTAGGTAGGTGAAATTGGTAAGAAATGCTTTTTACTTGAAACTTTTTTCATGGCACTTTTTACTTCTGACTCGGGGAGCTTGTGCTTTTACCACATGCACACACATGTTTCACTTTCTGGGCTTTCGTTGAGCTGCGTCCGCAGCAGTTTCAGTTATGCGTGAGTCTTTCACAAGACCAAGTGACATTCCGGTACTGCGTGGCGCGTTGTTGTTGTTGTTTTTTATTTGCATTTCGAGTGTGCGTTTTCCTCTGCTTCATTTCCAAAAATAAAATAAAAATGGTTAAGTGCAAAATCATAAGCGCTCTTACAGTTTGATTTGGTTTTCTACCATTTTTTTGAGCTTTTTTTTGACGTGTTGTTGCGTTTATTTTTTTGGTTTTACTGTGGGTGCGTTTACGGTCAAAAAACGCTCGCATAACAGTGCAAACGTTTCACATACTTAAACTACGGTGAGTCATCGCAGTGCATAGGCGCTTAATTAATTGAGTTGAAAAGTTGAAAAAAACAAAAAAAAACAAAAGACTTAGGCAACGAACTTGCGGGCAGGTGCAGCCAGTACGGCGGCAGCATGCATACACAACGCTCGCGCATATTAACCTAATTAATTGACAAAAAGCTAAGCCGCAAAGAGCGTAAAATCCACCGATAAAGCTAAGCCAGAAACAAAAGACTTAGGCAACGAACTGGCTGGCAAACAGGCAGACAGGCAGCACCCCAAGCACCCCTAAGTCAACAAATGACGCTTTCATTGCATTGCATCATGCAGCACACACAGCCGTACTCACACACACACACCCGTACACACTCACACACACACACACACACACATGTATCTGCTTGTTTAATTGAACAAAGTGTAATAGGCGCCGGCATTGTGCGCGCGCCGCTTGTGGCTGCTGGCTTTGATTAGCATACTTTTATTAATAACTGTTGAAACTGCGATATGCCGAAAGGCCGCAACCGAAACTGAAATCGAAATCGAAATCGAAACCGAAATCGGCGAGCGGGCAGGAGGCGAGCGAATAGCGTAGGCAAACAAACCGAATCCAAGACTTTCCTTGGCGTAACAACAATTTGCAAGTGATCGACAGATTTGGAGTAGACTTATGTGCAACTCCTCTACCTCCCCACCCCTCCCCCTCTGTCTAAATCCATATTGGCTATATCAATATTGATTTATCGATTTTCTTCTGGAACATTCGATACTTGCAGCCAAATCAGTTCAGCCTGCACCGCGTGAATATATCAATTAATAACTTTGATTAAATAGAGAATATTATTTAGAAAACAAGGAAAATAGCAGAGAAAACTGCTGAAAACTTTGCGAAAATAGTTGAGTGTTCGATTTATAAAAAATATAGTATAAATATCATGGCAATATAGTCGAGAAAATATACAAGAAAAAAGCAGACAATTTTTTTCTGGCAAGCAATTGGAAATATTTTTAAATTCTTACTTAAATACCCTAAAAAACTACTCCCAATCTCTCCATATTACCGCAGCTAATATGCTACACAACATTAACGATAAAAACTACATAATTTCTTTGCAACTTCTTTAGGTTTTCTGGAAATAAAAACGAATAAAAGTAAATCAACTTTTTGCTGGTTCCGCCCAATTTCGCTCAAGCCGCAATTAACACATTTTCTATTAATTCATAATTTATATTAATTTATAATTAATAACATTTCTCGATTGTTTGTTGTCCAAAGCTTAAGTACGCCTCTTGGCCAAACGGTAAAAACAATCGAACCAGATACTATGCATATGTTAACCATAAAAGGGGTTTCTATTTGCCAAGCGCAGCGATTGGCCAATTTCGATTTTTGAGTTTCGAAAATTTTGCCGAGACACTGAAATGGAATCATTTAGCTATGCAAGTAGTTCGGTGATCTTTCGATCACATACATATCAAAATACGTTCGCGTATGTCGTGATCAAAGTGTAATTAAGCCAGGCGAGAGCGCGGCGCGAAACGAAGATGGAAACGAAACGTTGAAGATGAACACGAACGAAAGTCAAAGTGGCCAAAGATAGTCACAGCTTGTGCGTCGACACACACACGCACATGCCTAGTCTGATGTTGGCCTAAAGAAACCGGTAACGGTCTCAAGGTCGTTGAGAAACTGTGCGTGTCTGTGTGCGGCTGTACGTCCGTCTGGCTGTCTGTCGAGCTGACTCGATTGCGATGGCTTTAATCAAGATAAGCCGCAGCCGCAGCCGCAGCCGCAGCAGGAGAAGCCGTCGACACAATTTGAACAATAACAAAGCTGGCGATGAGTGCACACACACACCAACACACACACACACGTATACACTGCGACGCACAGGCGTATAAAAAGCGAAAGTAAATGGCAGCAGAAAGTGGAGCACGCCGCTGAAGGCGAACCAGCGAGGGGGCGTTTCTATACAGGTATATCGACTTGACGTCTAGCTGTGTATGTGTGTGTGCGAGTGTGTGTGTGTGTGTGTGCATCTGCATAAGTCGGTCAATAAGTTTATTGACCGCTTTTAACACATTTGATGCCTTCATTTTCGTAATAAACACACTCAGCTCACGCTCGCTCTCGCTCTCGCTCTGGCCCCAAAAATTGATTATGCAAATCGAAGTTTGAGTAACTGCAAACTTATCAAATTGGCAATAAAACAATGCCTTTTCGGTTTTCGGGGTTTCGCTGTGTTTCCTTCTGCCATTGCTTCTGCATTCGCATTCGGATTCCCATTCCCATTCGCATTCGCATTCGCATTATGTAAATCCGAACAAGGTGGGCTTTTATTATCTTTTTAATACTTTGCGTTATGTTTTTAGTTTATTTAAAATTAAGTCTGATATTAACAGACTAAAACTGCGTTTTCCCCAAGCGAACTTAAGATTTCTCTTGTTTAAAATTAAAAAAAAAAAAAAACAAAAGAAAACATTTCTAGAATTTAGAGTTTCCCCAGTTTTTTTCGATAATGCAGTTGAAATTCATTTTCACTCTGAAAACAGTTTCAACTATATATTAAAGACCGATGCCACAAGAATTAAGTATTATGCATTTCATATTCTTTTATGCAGCCCGCAACATATCGAACTGGGATCGATAATATGAATTAATCGCAGTCGGCTTACAATGCAATCGAAATGCTGCTGTATTTAATTCTGTCCTCGACAATCAACTAGTTGCAGCCTAGCATAACAAGTTTGTGTGCTCGAACGGCAATGCTCGAACTGCAGATACCCATTAAACGCAACGCTTTGCCCAGTCCAAGCGCAGCGTTAAGCTGACTTTATTTATCGATTTCGCCGATTAAGTTTAAACGTTATTATATTAACTTTTATTTGAGCCATATTCGGAAACAATTGTTGAATATAAAGGCATTTGGCAGAATGTTTTATAGGCCAGAAACATGCTTAATAATATAGCAGGTTGTACCTGCAACTTGCAGCGTATCTGGGCAGTCGTTCAGCCCCGGCTTGTGCGTGAACTTTTCGTTGTTAAATTTATGTTCATGAAAATAAATGCCTATTCCGAAGTATGAAAACTATTAAGATTTCTTGTAACATTTAACTAAGTATGCTGTCTCTCTGGTCAACCTTCAAGCAGTTATCGCGTGATACTAGCCAAACCGAACATGGTCAGAACGCCCCGACGCCGTTGCCGTTGCCGTTGTCGGCGACTTATGCCCCGCAGTGATTATATTATGTGCATACATACATAAGCTATTGGATAGTAAAGCCTTAAGACGACAGGCCGGGCCAGACCAGATCGGACCTGGCCGGGGCTAATCGGCAAAGCGAGTTCTGCACTAACCACACCAAATGCCAGCTAGTATTACTAACCTTTACCAGAATCTTTAGCGACTATTAGATACGCTAAGGAGCAGCGATTTATTAATCCGAATCTGCTATAAATACGAATAAACAAGCATAACAGCAATTGTGAACTGCTTAGCCATTTTCTGGCTGGAAATCGCTACAGATCCAGAGAGCTTCGGCTTTGCGGCAACAAACACAGCCCACAGTTAATCCCGCTTGCGGACAGGGTATACCAATGCTATGTCCATCAACTGGCAACGCCTATTTTAATTAAATTCGACTTGCCGATTGGGAGCAATCATATGCATACTACAGTACAGAAAAATACATCTAGTCGAGGTCTAAGAACGAACTAAAATTACTTCTAAAAAAAAAAAAAAGCTGAAAATTGAAGGACACAACGTTGATATCACATAATGATCAAGCCATAAGCAATATAATCCATTAGTATTTAATGATATAAGTTCAAATTAGACAATTACACGCTGCTTATCGGGCTTATGAGCTGTGCCAATCTTCAGCTTTCTAGCTGTACCTACGAGGTAGAGCACACATACTGGTTGGAGGCAAAGCTTAGTAGTTTATTTGAATATGCTCAACATTTCATTGGGTTTCGTGTGGGATTTCTGTGTGCTCTCAGAGTGCCTCAGCTGCGTCAGCAACCCAACAAGAACCCAAGTGTTCTGTGTTGATCTCAGGCCTTTCCCTTCCTCACGTCAAGCGCGAGCGCCTATTCCAGTTCGCCAGCCTTGTCGGCACAGGATGGTTGAATAGGGGGGGAGCAGGGGGCTTGCACGGGTCTTGGTCGTTCAGGCTGATAAATGTTTCTAGCGGTTGCCATGGGCCATGCTCGTTGCTTGCGCTGGTTCGTTAGTTAATGAACCTGTTTTTCGACAGTCATCACACACTGTGCACAGTGTGCCCAGTTCGCACAGATCCCTCTCTCTCTCCCTCTCTGCGCGCGTGTGTGTGTGCTGCAATGCATTAAAGAACTCGAGAGCATATGACACTAATGCCGCCTAGAAAAGAAACCAAAAAAAACAACGAATGTGCATAATGACAATCATTTTGCAGACTGCAACCGGCAGCAACAACAGTAGCAACAACAGCAGATTAAGCAATGCTAAATTACACTTAGTTGTAACTGACAGACGGGAGAGACGAGCAGACAGGCAGACAGACGAGCAGACGGACAGACGGACAGACGGAGCGACAGACCTGCCCGGTTGTACAAGTTGCAGCTAGTTCACTTTTAATGCGCTATTAGCGAGCAAAACTCAAAATCTGCATAGCAAACATAGACTTGTTGTTGTTGTTGTTGTTGTTGTTGTTGTTGTTGTTGTTGCGTACATGCCAAATTTGTGACTTGCATAGAGGCAAGTCCTTAGTTAGTCATTGTATGTTGCGTTAGAAGACGCCACTAATGGGAGGAAGTTATGACCTTCTGTATCTTGTTCGAACTCAAAGTCATTCCCTTTGTTTCTTTACGCTGTCTCTTTTTTTTTTGGATTGAGTCATACCTGAATAATTTGGCCGGCCGCCTTGTTTTGTTGCGCTATCTTATATCTATCGGCTGGAAAGCATTGCATTCCTTTGACTCTTTCCACTCTGTCTTAGATCAAGATGCTAACTGAGCCTCTGCTTGACTTTTCTCTCTCATGTCGCACTGTTCTTCTTCTTGTATTTAAGTTCTATTCTATCTCTATTTTCATAACTCCTTTTCTCTCAGCACAAGTCTCTGTATCTCTCTTCCTTCTCTCTCTTTCTCAATGCCTAACCTAATCCTCTTTATTCACTCTGTATATTCCTTTAAGTTATTCCAAACTCGCGCTCTCTCCCTCAGTGCCTCCCTCCCCCCTTCGCCTACTTGCCCCTCACACAACGCCCTCTACTCGGCGGAACCCTCTGCCCAGCCCGGCCAATGCCGCCGCACACCTTCTCCCGCGCAACAAGCTGGCGTGTGATGCAGCTAATTTTGCATTTAAGTGACATTTGCGCAATGAACTTTTGCCGCACGCATAACGATCCGCACACGCATACACACCGGCTCTACCTGCTCCACACCTGCCCCGCTCTGGCCACGCCTGCCATGTGCGAGCAAGGACGCGCTGGCACAGTCGCAGCGTCTTATCAGTTGCCCAGTTGTATCGCAATTATGCGCGCTATGAGCTTAGCCCAATGACAAGGTCGTGCAGGAAGTTGTTGAACCGTGCAGGGGCTGGGGGCAGGGAGGTGTGGGAGGCTCCACAGAGCGTGAAGGGAAGCGTGTAAACGGCGACGCGCCGTTGCGCCAGTTATACGCAGTACGTACGAACGTTATGTTTTAAATTGCTGGGGTCTTGGCCATGTCAAAACGCAACTGGGGCCGGCTAAGGCGGCGGATTAGTCGAAATGGCAACATAAAAAACACAATTCGAGTGCATTGCAAGTGTCTCTCGGGTCTCGGGTCTCGGGTCTCGCATCGCCCCGTGCCAGGGCCCATTTGCATGTCAGCCTCAATCGTAGACGTTGCTCGTCAAGTTTACGACCGCCACGGGGTGGTCAGACCCGGCTAGGGTGAGGGAGAGCGGAGCGCGGAGAGCGAAGAGCGAGAGGACGGCAGCCGGAGACACACGGTAGATTGGCCAATGCGACAAGCGCTTAACTGGCGTGGCAAGTTGTTATGGGCTCCACACATAATTGAGGCAACTGAGTCTGAGTGACAGCAATTGAATTTTCATAGCCAATTTGCACTGCGGACGCAAGAAGCGCGGCAAGACGCCAAAGACGCGTTAACAGCCTTTTGGCCAATGTGTTCGTGAACTCGCAATACACGCATACACCTGCAGCTAGCCGCATGTGCGTGTGTGTGGCAAGCACTGTCTTGACCAGACCCCTAGAGTGTGCCGCACAAGACATTGCTCGAACCGATCTCAGCTAGGTCCTTTCTCACTTACTACTTACTAGAGCGTCCGTCCAAGGGGTGAGTCCGTCTAAGCAGAATACCCATCTAAGAAGAGTGTCTGCTTAAGAGAACGGTACGTCCAAGGAGAGTATCGAGCCAAGACGACTGTTCGTCTAAGGGAAGAGTCTGTCTAAGGGAAGGATCTATGCAGGGAGAGGAGTGTGCCTAAGGAGAGTATATGTCTAAGGAGAGTATACGTCTAAGGGGACGGTACGTCTAAGGCAAGAGTCTGTCTAAGAAAAGAAGACGTCTAAGTGAAGTGTCCGTCTAGGGAGAGTGCATGCAGAGTCTCCGTCTATGAAGAATGTCCATCTGAGCAGAGTGTCTATCTAAGAAGACTGTCAGTCTCAGGAAAATGTTCCGCAAAAAGGAAGAGTTCGTCTAGGAAAGTGATGAGTACTCTTCTACGGAGCGGGTTCTGCTAAAGGAAATGTCAGTCCAAAGGGAGTGCCTTTCTAGGAGGAGTACACGTCTTAAGAAGGTGCATCTGTCTAATATGAGCTGCGCTCCAAGAATAGAACCCCTCTAAGCAGAGTATGTGTCTAAGGGTTGTTTCTCTAAGGAAAGTATCTGTCCTGGGGGTATCCTTCTAAAGGGCGGAGTGTTCGTCTAAGGAAATTATTCAACAAAGAACTTAGACCGTCTAAGGAGAGTGTTCGAACGTGGCAGTAGAAGGGTTCCCTTAAGAGTGGAGAGCAGTAAGTGCAGGGAGTTAACACTAGACTCAGTTTCGTAGGGTATTAACGAACTGTCAGGCAAATCCACAGCAGGAAGTCGTTGCAAGCGACGAGCGCAGTAAGCGATATCTAGTTATTTCTCGTATTAAGCGAATTCCCTTTCCCTTGCGAGGTCCCTGGCACGCATCCTCTGCCCTAGTAATTTTGCTGTCAACCTACTAATGATTGGCCTTAAAACTGTCAAAGAGGCGGCAAAAACCGAGTTAATTAAGCCAAAGCGGGCCAAAAGTAAAAGGCGATCGCGTCAACGCGAGGCGAGGCGAGGCGGGGCGTGCCGATCGCAGACCGCAGATTGCATAGGACGCGGCACAGCAGCCAGGGCAGCCGTACCCGAGAGTGTTGCAGACGCAGACAGCTGCGACCTTGTGACCTACAAACAGATGACAGTTGTGCGTGCTTCTTGCCTGTCTGCTTAGCTCACTTTGCGCTGTCTCTCTCGCTCTCCGTCTCCGTCTCCGACTACGTGTCCGTCTCTTTGTGCATCTTCATTTTGCGCTTTGCGGTCTCGCCTGTCGCTTTATTGCCATCATTCGCTTTGTCATTCCACTTGGATGTGTGTGCATAAATTAATTATCTTCGATTTGCGCGAAAAGGTCATCGGGCTGAGTGTGGAATATCATATACTAGAAGGATCGATAGAGATATAGACATAGACGAACTATTACGTAGATCTTGGCAACTACAAGGCTGAGGATCATAAACTTTTGTATTTACACACTTGTTCACATAATCTATCTGAAAATTAAAAAGCATATTGATTAGCAGCGATTCGAAGGTGAAAAAAAACTGCTAAAAACCATTTTAATTTACGAATTTCAATTAAAACAAAATACAAGTTGACAGATCCCAAGGAGGCAAAGGATAGCAGATTATTAACTCTTTTAAAAGTAATAAGATCTTTATGATCTTTTGCTTCGGACAACTTTCCAGACAGGCGGAGATCGATCTGCGACATTAAGTCGGGACTCTGTGACACTTGTCGGGAACTTCGAGATTACAGCTTGAATTTACCATGTCTTCAGACAGTAGTCTGGAGGCTACAGTCTCAGTTCGATAAACTATTTCGCTAGAAACGGCTTCGATTCGAGCGATAATTGTCGGGTAATTTGTGTGTCAGAGCGCGCCAAACGGCAAGTTAATTAACCAATTACAGTCAATTGCATATCATGTACTCTTTTAAGATATCTTGGCTACCATCGGGCCGGGCCAAAGAGATCGGAGACAGAACCGATGCAATCCAAAGGCGACCCGCACCGACCCAGCCAACGCAATGTCGATTCGTTTCGATTCAATTCGTGTTCGACAAGCGTTACGTGCACTTTGGATATTAAATGGCGTCTAATTTTAATAATATTTCTACAAAAAAAAAAAAAATAAAAAAAAAAAACTACTTGGTACGGTTCGCCCAATGCTGCAAGGCAAACAAGCGACCCGCTCATGAGTTCGGCTCATTTTCGGTTTAACGAGTACGAGTCGAGTACGTCATATGGCATTTTTCTTCTGCCTTGCCTTGGGTGTAATATAATATGGTTTTTTATATCTGACCAAGGCACATATGGTACATATAGCGTGGTAGGGTGTGTTGTAAGGGAAAAATGAAAATTGTGCAATAAAATAAAAAATTAAATGAAATTTAATATGAAATAAAAAACATTCAAGTGGATTTTTTATTAAACGAGTTCAGCTTTAGCGTAGTACCCAGTAATCTTTTATTGCCCGTAGTACGCATTGCACGGGCGATCTATCATGCAAGTATCATTGGGTACATTTGATGTACTGAGATGAAACCGAAACTAAACTATGGAATTGGCTTTTTCTGGCTCAATAGAGCCTGGGAAAGTTCAAAGAGCCTCATAAAATCTAAAGTAAGTCTAAAGTAATCGCCGTTTATTTTATATCTAATGAGATTTACTTTTATAATCTTAAATTTGCTTAAAGAAGAGCTCCTACGCCAAATCAAAAAGATTATCTTTGCATTTTAGACTAATTAGCATCCTTTTTGTAACAATTTTAAATTTTGAAAATGCGCAAAGATTTGCAAAGGGAATATAATCCACATATAGAAATTTGAAACATGATATTAAGCTCATAATAGGTACATTTGTAATTAGTAGAGTCCTGCTAAAAATTAAATGAATCATTCATGAAGAAATCTGTACACCGCACACGTTTGTACTGTACCCAAATAATGAATAAAAATGAATATTGTAAAATTCATTTTTTGTAATGTAGAGTACGTACTATGTACCTACATATGTACCTACATATGTATGTACCTATGTACCTATGTACCTACATATGTACCTACATATGTATGTACCTATGTACCTATGTACCTACATATGTACCTATGTACCTATGTACCTATGTACCTATGTACCTATGTACCTATGTACCTATGTACCTATGTACCTATGTACCTATGTACCTACATATGTACCTATGTACATATGTACCTATGTACATATGTACCTATGTACCTATGTACCTATGTACCTATGTACCTATGTACCTATGTACCTATGTACCTATGTACCTATGTACCTATGTACCTATGTACCTATGTACCTATGTACCTATGTACCTATGTACCTATGTACCTATGTACCTATGTACCTATGTACCTATGTATGTGTACTCATACTTATAGCGTATGTACAACCAAAGTAGAGTACACGAGATTTTTTTGGAGTACAGTGTTTCTACATATGTACACATGTTATATATTCTTGAGAAATATGATATATACATATATCTTAACACACTCACACACACACACGTGCGCACTTGCGCACACGAGGTGTGCATACGCAATCTATGACCAAGTTGTGCTTTAATTGAAAACCAAAAGTACAAATTAAACGAGAATTGCAGAAACAGCAACAACGCGAATAATTACGATTTCAGCAGCAGCGGCTGCGGCAGCGACTGCGGCAGCGGCGCGGCAGCAGCGTGTTGAGCCTGTCGGCCCTGTTGTTGTTGTTGCTGCTGCTGGCGCCGTTAAAAGTTTTGCACTTTATTGAGCGCTTTCGTTCAGTTTTGCGCTCAAAACGTGTTCGCGCTCTCAGCGCGCAGCCAAGCAGCGGCAGCTACAGCAGCTGACGTCGCCGTCGACAGCGTTGCCGACGCCAATGCTGGCGCCGCCTTGCATACTGATATCGACAAACAAACGAACGAGCGAACGCGCGCGCGCTTAATAAAATTCAATTCGGTTATGTGCGCGCAGCCTGTGTGTGTGTGTGTGTAAAACACAACAATCTGTGCGTGTGTGTGTGCGTCATATACGATTTTCGGCTGCTGTTGGCCAAACAAGCGCGCAAACGCTACGCCGACTGCAAAAAGCTCAAGCTTTGGCGCGTCGACGCCGACGCCGCTGCCGCCGTCGCTGCGCTTCGGCTTGGGCTGTGTGTAACCGATTTTTGGCCACTGCTAAATCATTGAAGTAACTTTCGTCTGCAGTCATTTGCTTAAAGTTAGTGAACGTGCTAGTATCGCATATCGCATCGCATCGCATCGCAACGCATAACTGCGGCGGCTGATTTTGAGAAAAAAAAAAATAAAGAGTTGTGCGTTTTTCAATTATTGTGATTTTTTCTGTGCTGCCTGTGCGCTGTGTGCTTTGCTTTGCCGCTGTCTCGAATCGCTACAGTTGTTGGTGCGTGTGTAGGTTATGCGCCCCCATTAATTGGCACTCATTAATGTAACGTTCTCGTTCTCCTTGTTCTCTCTGCTCTCTTTCTCTTCTTTCACGAACAGAACACGACAACGATAACAAACATCGATAAACATCAACGAAAGCATCGATATGCAGCCTACAACCACCACATGCGCAATGGCCCTGCTGCTGCTGCTGGTCGCAACACACTCGACGCTCGCAGCGCCAGCGTCGGAGGCAGCACTCTCACTCTCGCAGGACAGCAGCGAACCAGCCGATCTGAATCCCATCAATGCAGAGGTAAATTTCAACTAAAGAGAGCGTGAAACAACAAGAGCAGCAAAAGTAACTGCATCAACCAGGAAGCAAAGCAGGCAACTGTGTCAAGCGAGAGAGCGGAGAGAGAGAGAGAGCGCGCGCGATGAGAGCGCAGTGCAGTGCAAACTAGTTGCGCGTGCTGCACAACTCCTGTTGCACCGCTCTCGTCTCTCCGCCTCTCTCGCTGGCTTTCGGCGCGCAGCCGTTGTTTGCGCCTTTCCTTTCCTTTTTTCGTCGTTACCGTTGCCATTGCTGTTGCCGTTGTTGTTGTTGTTGTGGATGTTGTTGTGTAATGCGCAGTGGTTAATTTTGTGGTCGACTGCAGTCGCGCAGGCTGCTTTTCCGCCTCGAGATCGTATCGAGTGTGGATTCCTGCTAAAAATAAATAAGAGGGGCACAGGCACAGTGACAGTGGGCTGCATGCGAGAAATGCATAATCCAATTAGCAGCGACGACGCGACCTTGGCGCGCGCGCAAAGCGAACGACAAAAACTTGTTAACGACCTACGGTAACATTTCAAAATCCACAAGCAGCAGCAAGACAAAATCCACAAGCAGCAGCAAGACAAACACACACACAGCCAAACATTCACGAAGCCACGACAACGGCAACGCCTCGCAGCGAACGTGGGCGGGCAGCAGCAGCAGGCGCTGCCGTGACAGGCGCAGGCGCAGCGGAAGAGAGCGTGCAGTCGAGTGCGAGAGCGACGCGCTGACCACGCTGCTAACGAGGAAGCTTGCGCGCTCGTTCGCTCACTCGCCTCACCTCCGCCATCGCCGTCGTGTTTTGTTGTGAAATTTTCCTTCTTCGATTTTTTTCTCTTCTCTCCTTTGCAGATTAGCGCGTGCTTTTTATGTTTCTTTGTTTTTGCTGTTGTTGTTTCGTTTATTGTTTTACGCTTTACGTTTGTAATTAATTTACAGCGCTGTGCAAATTATTGTTTAGTAGCTACGGCGGCTCAAGCGGTAAGCGGCAAATTGCCAAACGCTGGAAAATTGTCCACGCCGAAAAATCGAAAGAAAAAAACCTGTTTGGCAGCTTTTCACCAATCTCCTACACTACGCCTCCCGTTACAAAGACCTATATAATTTGCTGTGTATACAACGTTAGATATATCCGCGTACGCGATTGAGGTTAAAATGAAAACCAGTGTGGTAAAAGGCGCAGAAGGGTTGGTTACATTTTTGAAAAATATGTTTTTTTCTATATATTCAGCATATAGACGACTTGAGCTCTAGATATAGCATTTCTAGCTAGTTATCTATCTTTCTATCCGTTATACTATATATTATAGCATATTCCTATAGAGTAAATGCAAATTTTTCAAGCTCTGCGTAATATATATACACCTAGATGGCATAGCAGCTCCTAAAAGTCGAGAAACTTTAGTTGAAACAGTGGAGATCTGTAAATATAACAATCTAACCAGCTGCAAGTTGGTTATTCGCACATAACCTATAGAAATTCAAGATTTTTTAGCCTGATGCGATTCTACAGTTTAGGACAGCTTAAAACTGCCAAAAAGCAGCAGCCTTTTTCACGCTAACTTTGAACTTTCGAAGCGCCTTTACAGCCCTACCTTATGCGTGTGTCTTCGCTTGTCGACCAGAAGTTAGACAAGGCTCCAGCTGATCGCAGGCGATCGCAGTTGAATACAAAAGCAGCTCTGGCATGCGTCAATTGGGTGCGGATGGATACTACGGCAACCATATAGACATAGACATAGACATCGGGGCTACACCGTCGGCATGTTAAACATGCGCAGTCGCCACTCGGTCGGGCCGCTCTAGATGATTCTCAGTCATATGAATTGGTATTAGCCAACCTAACCTCTGGGCCCCAATTTACAATTGCAGCTCGTAAAAACTCATTAAATCGCTGCGACAGCGTTAAGAGGTCTCTGATATCATTGTGACTTCGCAGTCACAATCGAATGCAGCGACAAACAAAAAAAAACACGAAACAAAACAAAAAGAAGCAAAAAAACGAATGAAACAAACGGAGCCGCGATCTGTTTAGAAATGAGTAAATCAAATTTGAATTGCCGCGCGCTGTCGAGAAGTGCATACATATCGAGTGTTTTCGAGTGTATTCGCTGTATTCGCTCTATTCGTATGATTCGCTGTATTCGCTGGCAATGACGTGGTGAATTTTAAACATTAATCCAACTTCGCGTCGCATTGTCAACGATAGCAGAGTGGAATATGCAGATAAAGCTACAGCAACTTATGAAGCTAAAGATACAGATACATTTAGGGTATAGCTACCTATATGGCATAAGACACAGAAACAGTCAAGGATACAGATACAGATACACTTATGGCTACAGAAACAGATTGTGTAGCTAAAAATACACATACACATATAGTTTGAGCTACAGATACAGATACAATGCTGTATTTAAAGATACAGCTGCCTTAAAACCTTAGATTGCATCAAAAGTATCGCAACCGCCTTAAAAGGGGCGCATACGTGGGCGTGAATGTTTTATATAGATAAAAGATACAGCTACAAGATGTACTTGAAGCTATAGATACAGAAACAAGGTGTAGTTAAAGAATTAAAAAGATACAAATAAACATATGCAGTTACTTGGAAGCCTTGGGCGTACAGTAGAAACAGATACAATAGATACAGGTAGACTTAAGTAGAGTATAATACACAGATATTTTAAAGTCTCAGATGCACAGATACAGATACAAAGTGACACAAATACAAAGACATATAGAAACAGATTAAAAAAAAAACCTGAGACAATACAGATACAAATGGAAAGAGACACCAGTACAAAGCTTTTTGATTTGCAGATGCATAGATTAAGATACACAGATACAGCTGCATACGTAGATAAAGTTATTTACAATAGATAAAGCAACAAAGATCGAGATGTAGATTCAATTACAGACACAGATACAGATACAAGTGCGTTGGGCGCAGACTGAGATTGAGCAAGAGTTACACGTACTTGGAAGCCTTAGAAGGAGTCTAAACAACTTTTGATAAAGGCGGGTTACTTGGCCAGCTGTCGGTGTATGTGTGTGTGTGTGAGTGAGTGTACGAGTGTGTGAGTGTGTGATTGGCCACTGTAATTACTCATGTGTTTTTTTGTTTTTCTCGATCGGCTTCTTGCACCAATGAACTTGTAATTGGGTCAAGTCTAACCAGCCTCGGCGGCGTCCGAGTCGAAGTCCACGTAGCAGCGCGACTGTTATGCCTTCCCTCTCTCTCTTTCCTCTATCTTACTGTCTCTTTCGCTCCCGCGCTATGCCTCTCGGTCGCGCAATTAAACGCGTCGTCTGATTTACGGGCGCAATTAAGAATCCAGCGCAATTGCACGTGTGTTCGGTTCAAATTCGACATCGAAAACGAGGACAAAGTCGAATTCGAATTCGAAATCGTTATCGTTGTCATTGTCGAATATCGAAATTCTCTGCATGTTGCCAATTTTGTCTCGCCCAATTCCATTGCAGGAGGTTTTAGGCGCCGATCTTGAGCGCAACAAAAGAAAACTGCCCGACGCCACCTTCGAGGCGAAGAATGCCGTGCTGGGATTCGTCTTTGGAGTAAGTAGTGGACCCCTTTATAACGTTGTATGTTTCTAATCCCTTAACTTGCGATCACGCGCAATCGTTGCACTTGCAGAAGATCGATAACTTTCTGGACACAAAGACACGCGTGATCGAGCAGCTGGATCGTTCGAATATCGAGAAGAACAAGCAGTGGGATATCAAAGCGCCGGTGCCCATCAAGGATTTCCAGACTCTGATCACGGCTGTGGTATCGCCAAAGATTCGCTCGATCGGTAACATTGCCAACGATCTGACCACCGGCGTGCTGACCACAATTACCGCCTTCAGCGGTTCGTCGTCGGGCAATGGCAATGCCAATGCCGGTTTGGGCAATGTTGTTTCCAAATTCTTGAGCTTCTCGGGACCGATATTGCAGGGCTCGTCGGGCGGTACCAATGGCATCGCTGGCGTTACGACGCCTGCACCGGATTCGGATGAGGCGGGCTATTAAACTGATCGCACACACACACGCACACATGGATCGTTCTGTAATTTGGTTCCATAATTTATGAGCTTCACAAACACACACACACACACATACATGCACATATCATACACACGCACTCGAACACCTTCTTTATCTATCTCGATCTTTATTTCTTTATCTCTATCTCGAGGAGCGTAGGCCTAATCCTCGCTCCCATATACTCGCACAATCCCATTGACATTGATCCCAACTGTGTATGATTCTTTTTTTTTGTTGTTGTTGTAGTCTAGAGTTAAGTTGAAATTCCGTTGAACGCTTCCGGTTCGTGTTTGTCGTCAGGGCAATAGTTTAATCTAATCTTACGCATTGTATTCATGTTTGTAAATATTGGCGCATATCTGTATGTATGTATATAACTTACGACTAAAAGATACAAAACAAAAACGATTATAAAATACCGATGAATCCATTTTGTCTCGATAAATACGTATCAATAAATCATGAGAAGAAAAAATCAAAATAAATACAAAAAAAAAATAAAACAAAATTAGAAACCGAAAACGAACAAAAACCCCGAATTTTTAATGTGCCCACAAGCTGGCGGCCTTGGCCTTCTAGTTAAGTGTGTGATCGAACCTCAAGTTCGATACGTTGGCCCACTCACAATCATCTCTCTATCCCTCTCTCTCTCTCTGTCTCGTTCTCGCTCTTCCGCTCGCGCAGAGCAAACGGCGAGCACGCGCCGGCGGCAAAGATCTGAGCGATGCGCCCGAACTGGATCGCACCAACGTTTCCTTCGAGCTACCCGATGAGCTTTTTAACAAAACCTTCCGCACGGTCACGCAGGTTTCCCAGGCATTCTCCCGCCTCATCATGGTAAGTTTGTTTATCGATATACAAAACACCGAAAACGATTGTCGAAAAAAAGCTGGCCGAAGCTTTAAAGCTCGGCCTAACTGTATGTGCAGCGTGCTTAAAGCTTCAATAAAAATGATCTAACGGCATTACAAGCCGATTAATTTAGTTTTTAAATTAACGATTATTTCGAACAATCGAGATCCAATTTACTAATCGATAATTTCTTTTGTTTTCTCCAGAACTCCGCGCGTCGCTATTCCCGCTTTGTGCTGTTCTTCAAGCCCATCTTCGGCGATGCTCTGGTGGTCAAGGGTTCCGAGGATCCCACAACTACAACGACCATGCGAACCACCACAACTACAACCGAGGACAGCGACAAGCTGAACGAGATCTAGAAAGCTGTGGCGGATTATTTGATATTTCCTATATTTTTTTTTTCAACATTATTAAAATCACGAATTGTTGGATTAGGTTTCTAGCACATAAGTACGTCCGACAGAGTCAGAGTTCTTCAAACTCGGAGACTGAATGTGGCAGCAAAGGTCTGGTTACAGGGTTCAGCATTTATCGATATGTTTTATGTTATTATTTTTACTGTTAGATTGGTATATATCAGTTGGAAAAATATATAGGTATTTCTGATTGATTTGCGCTTTAATTTTGGAACGAACGAGCCTAGCTGCCTCTGGCCCGTGGTCGAACCAGCATGCGCAGCAGCTTCAGCGATCCCTTGGGTCCATTGAGAAAGCCGTGCCACAAGATGCCAATGTAACCATCCAAATCGCGCCCAAGTATGCGCAGATAAACACCAAAGGGATTGCTGACGGCGAAACAAACTTCATTAAATGCGTTTTGAATTGGGCACTCATGATGCCGGGAACCCACCTGAGATTACACGTGCTGCCATACCAAAAGGCGCCGGACTGTTTAATGGCGCAGTTAGTTTCACTTTCGTCACTCCGCTTGTCGTACGTACTGAACTTCTTTCCCACGTGCTGACGCAGTCCGTCGCCCGCATCGCCCTGGTACTGACCCAGCACCTTGAGGCCGTACTGTTCCGTTTCGCTGCCAATGCTGAAACGATCGTAGATCGCATAGCGCACAGAATGATTGGCATTCTTCATTTCCACAAGCAATTCGTAATCATCCGAGGTCGTAAGCTGATGCAGCTTCTCCAATCCCATAAAGAACTCGCCAGTCAATGGGCCAAAGCCGCTCTTATAGTCCGACCATGTACGGTTGAAATCCTCGCTACCATCATACCGATTCGCGACCACAGTCCAGCCACCGCCGCGTGGCTTCTGATCGCAGAAAACAAAAAATGGTTCGATTTTCGCATCCAGTCGGATACGCACCAAGCCATGCTGTTGTTTAAGGCAGTTGCGTGGCGTCGCCGCGGATCCTTCGCTAGCAGTAGTGCTAGCTACAGCAGCATCCAAGAGCTGTGGCCCAAAGTCGATGCTGAAATCGAGAGGAGTATGTCGACTAAGATGACTGTGTGGCGGCATTATCTGTTTCGAGGGGATAGCCTACCTGCGCGTGGATACGCTAATGGGCTTCGATAATGTTGTCGCCACACGGGGCGCACCATAGCGTCGCAGATCTGCCAGCTGCTCCTGCAACAGTCCGATTTGCTCCTTGGCGCTGGCAATGCCCGTGGACAGCTGCTGAATGCGAGTGGTCAGGCTGCTCAGCGCCGAGAGCGGGCAGCTGTCCGCGGTCTGTGCGAAAATGCAAAATCAATTAATTGATAATCGATTATTATTTATGCATATGTATATGTTAATATGATTATTCAGCAGCCTACGTAATACAAATTTGTATTTCCCGTTGCGAAAACATTTTCAGGGTCACCAAGCTCGCTTTTGAAATTATCGCTAAGAATTGCATATTCAACTATCGATAGAAGTTGCCTTTGCAAGGAGCCGATAGCTGCAGGAACATAAGTTGCATCGATATTCAGCTCACTTAGCTGTTATCGATATAGCACGAAATAATGCACGAAGGGAAAGAAAAAGAATATCGATATTGCCAATTGTGCTTTTTAACGATTGTTGCGCTTGGCCAAAGTCGAGATTCTATTTTAAGCAAATGCAAAACTAATTAAATTTATACATGTACTATATCTATGCATTAACGAGGAGTGATCTGGCTGGGCTAATCAAGAAGCTGCTCTCACTATTTCACTCACCGTATTGTCCACTGGCGGCAGCAATTGGCCGCCCAAATCCGTGTGCGTCGTGCTGAGGCAGGCCAGCATGGTGACCAGCGCGTCCAATTGCAATGTTTGCGACATTACGCTACTGTTGAGATTCGCAACTAAACTGAGCTCGCGGCGAGCGTTCGATACGACCTGTGATACGCTCGATCCGGCAGCTGCGGCAAAGGTCATTCGCATTCAGATGCACACGACGCATTGCAAACGAGTATGCTAAGCAACGAGTGGCAACTACAGTAAGTAGTAGTATTAGTAGCATTAATGGCAGTTAAATGTATGCGTATCTAACTCACTTGCCCGGAAGCCGCGCAGTCCGAGGGCGGCGCATTCGCATTGCAGTCGTTAGTCTGAGCTGAGAGCGTACACAAGTGGATTTCATTTTAGTTTGCCATTTGGAATCCGAGTTGGTTGCTCATGGCGCTGGAAGCTTTTGTCACTGCATTGGCCTGCCTGAGCACAACGACAACAACGATGCCGGACAGGCCGCTGTCCCGCATCATGGTGAACTCGCTGGAGCCATTTCGTGTGGACAACGTAAGTAGACAGCTGAAGAATCGCCAGAGAGAATTGCCCAGGCTATAACTTGCTTTTTTGCAGAGCACGGGCAATTGTCCAGCAACACTGCTGCAGGGTCTTGAGGCGCGGTAAGTAGGATTCAAAGTGAAGGATAATGCAGCTCATTAGCAATGTTAATTTACTTAGTATACAGTACATGACAAGCCAGCTGAAGGCACTTCGCGGGGATCTCGACGAACTGCAGCAACTCGTTGACGAGTACAAGAGCCAAGCGCCAGCCGTTGAAGCTGTTCCGCTCATGTAAGCAAGCTCACCCTGAAAATCGAATCCGGAGAGAAGCTTATTAATCCGCTAAGCATATTCTAGTCGATTTAATTCTCATTACATTTCGCTTTCAGCTTGGGCACTCGGGCTGAGGTAGCCAAACCAGCCGCTCCAGTCGATGATACGCCACGAAATTGCCTGGGTCAGAAGGAAGGATCTGTTCGCATTCGTATTGCGCCCGATGTGGAACCCTTTTTTGTGCAATGCGATCAAAAGCAGCGCGGCGGCGGCTGGATAGTGATTGCCAATCGCTTTGATGGCAGCGAAGACTTCAATAGGAATTGGCGTGATTATAAGACTGGCTTCGGAACACTGAACTCAGAGTTCTTCATCGGACTGGATAAGTTGCATCTTTTGACCAACAATGAAGACTTCGAGCTTTTCATTCAAATGCGCAGCCATTCGGGAGAGGAGCGTTTTGCGCTCTACGATGAATTCAGTATCGGCAGTGAGAATGAGAAATATAATCTCTATGTACTGGGCGCCTACACGGGCGATGCAGGCGATTCTCTTCGCTATCACTCCGGCAAGAAGTTCACCACATACGACCAGGACAACGACGATAACGGACAGAATTGTGCGCGCACGCATGCCGGTGCATGGTGGTATGGACGGGAGTGTCTCCAGAGGTGAATACTAAGCAGATTTCTATCTCGTTCCTGTTCTGATATTATGCACTTTTCCTGTTTTACTTACAGCAATCTGTTCGGGACCTTTCAGCACAAACATGGACAGGTAATTGGCTATTATAAGGGGATACTATGGACGCCATTTGTACCAGGTCCAAATGGCTCGCTGCGATATGTTCGCATGCTGATCAGGCCACACAATAAGACGTAGTCGAGAGAGAGCGAGAGATAGAGACGTTTTGTATAGTTAAACGCACAAGACTCCTGAATACTGATGTATCATATACTATAGATAAATACTTAGAACCTAACCCCACCATAAACGTTTTCACGTTTAACTTGTGCATATGAATTATAATGTTATTATAGAACTAATATAAGTGTAAAGCGCTTTGTTGAAAATAAAGAACATCGTGCAGAGCTGCTGGAAAACAAGTTTCTTATTGTGCTGAATTTGTGATGAGTTAACAGCATTTCCAACTAAATATATTGGTGTAATATTATGTTAATTTCGTAAAATCCCCTTCGACGCTATTGGGTATTGTTTTTCACATTCATTGTACAATCTTTTAAATTTACCTTATCGTTATTCTGCATTAAATAAGTTAAAAAGTTGTGTTTATATTCTCACTATGATAGTATTGTCTAGATTGTGAAATGTCAACTGATGGAAAATCATCTAAGTGTATTCCCTGATTTATAGGTCGAATATCTAACTGCAATTGAGCGTTCTGCTCGACTGAAAAGCGGGAATAATATTTGTAAGAAAAATAGTGCAAAACAGGTTTTTGTAGATATATTTATATTTCCCTTAAGTACATTCCACAATAGTGTCAATTCGTATGTATTAGAATATTGCATACAATGGGTATCAAAAACTACTCGGATGCTGTGTGTAATATCCGTATACTCATGTTCTATGAGTTGAAAATCAAGTTTGGTTGAATAGGCGGTTATTTTTTGAATATCGATACGTTGTACTCCAATTGTGACTATCGAAAATACGGCCAAAATCAACTCTGACAACTCGAGGTTCGATAATTGCAACTGTCTTCATTTAAATGTCGATATCATTGCAATTATCGATACTTTTCAGTTACAGCAACTCGATGCGCCTTAAATATTCGTCGTAAATGTAATTAACATCAAACAAAGCAAAGCAAAATTTGCCTGCAATCAACTAAAACTCATGGGGAATCAGAGACGTTTTAACTGTTCTTATTCGAAAATCAACAAATCAACATTCCCAGCAGCCTGATGTATCGATGCCAGACAAGACTATAGAATTGTTGTTGCCATGTTTTGGGAATTTGCTTGCAAGTTGCAACGTCTCGTGCAAAGAAACAAGGTATTTGCAGATAAAATATTTATGCACTAAACTCGTGTATCTCAAAGAAATGCGAGCTGCAAAAAATATTTCAATTTCAGCTTGGGCCGAGCGAGTAATTCAAATGCAGAGATAAATTTCAGGCGGGGCGACACAAATGAATTGCCACAAGTATATTAGGTGCCATAAATGAAACTCGCATTCGAAGCAGACCTTTGTATCGCACATACATATTTCAAATCGAGTGCGGCAAGGTGGCACTCGAATTCTCTTGCAAAGTATTATAAGACTCTCCGTGCCACAATAGTTGATAGTAAATAAATTTGTGGCAGTCGCATTTTGTTGGTTCAACTTTTTGACAGAGTCGGAACATATTAAACAGAGCACACAGCGCAGTAGCGGGAGCAATGTGGAGCGGGATAGGAATAGGGAGTGCGAGACAGAACTGACAATGAATTGTGCCCCCCACTTGGCCTGCGAGTTAGTCGGTCCGCTTCTTTTTGAATTTTCATAAAACTTTTGCTCGTTTGCCGCTAATAAATTATTTTGCACAAACTTTGCGCCGAAGGCGACACTGCGATACGATGCGATGCGGCGGCCACTAAGCTGTCCACAGAACGTTCCCGACTTCGGCTCCCACTACCAGTCGCTCACTCCCACTTCCGCTCCCGCTACCTATTCTACTCCGTCTCCGACAGCGACTAAAACATGGATTCCACTACTGTGCGACGACTGCAGATTGGCCCCACAATTCCGAGTTCCAAGTTCCGAGCCCTCAGTTGTAATACAATAACTGCAGGACTATTACAACGCTCGTTTGCGCCTCTTTGTCGTCCTCCTGTCCTCCTAGCCTGTCCCGTCCCGTCCCGTCCAGTCCTGTCCTGTCCTGCCCTGCCCTGCTCGGTCCTGTCCGTCCGCAGCGTTTGTTATTCCTGTGTGTGCGCTTTGTTCATAAATAATTTGCACCACAACTCAATTTCATGAGCGTAAATCACTGTGTGGTCACTTGCTGCTCTCCATTGGATTGGGTTCCGGCTTGGGTTCGGGCCACGTCCTTCTCCTGTCCGTGTGGCCGACCCCGGCCACGGAGTGCTGCCAATGCTGTTTATTGTTTCACTTCTTCTTTTCAAATAATTTTTCAACTTTTTCTGTTTTTCGGTTCGTTGTTAGTGGCCATTTACCATACAATTCTTTATTTATGTGTACTGGGGGCCGGAGCAAACCAAACCAAACCACGACAGTGTCAGACACACAGGCAGCTAGCAAGCACTAGGCGCTCCGCTCCAAGCTTCTTTGTGTGGTGCGGCAAAAGTTTTTTGTGCCCGGCCAACGCCTCGGGGGAGACCAAAGTGAATCGGCCAAACAGACCGGAGGCCCAATGATAGTCCCCGGCCTTGCTTCGTCTCCTCTTCGGCACGCGAGTGTTAAATCAACAGAAAGTTTGGCCAACTTTTCAATTGGCTTGACAAATATAAAGAAATTTACAACATCCCATCGAAAATGGGTCGCAGCAGGCAGGCTGGGGAATGGTAGGAGGACGACTGCGCCGGAATCGAAACAATCAAACTCGCAATAAGTAAGTTTAAGTATGTAAGATGGGTATTCATTCCGTAAGCTGCCGATCTCAAATGTCATAATATTTCGCAGTCTTTTTCTTGTGAACATAATTCGATGGCAAGCAACAAAACATAACAAACAATAAAATGTGCTTACATGGTGTGCACACTGGCCAGCTCAGCCATTCGCGTGCGTGCTGAGGTTATCGATAGTTGAAAAAAAAAACAAGATATCGTCAACACTCGATAAACTTATTTCGCAAATTGGAATTTTGATAATGGCCTGATGTGAAATTTAAATTGTCTGTGTACCTGCTGAAGGGAAATATGGTTGCTTGGGGGTATTTTTTTTTGTTTTTTATTCAAAACCCCTGAGTACAATACAACACGGTTCATGTGTTGTAGAAGAAGAGGAGGAGTATGTAGATTTAATGCCACGCTACGCATTCCGCTCATGAAAATGCAATAAAAACTACATTACACTAAATTCTCATATCTTGTGGACGCGTGCGGGGCGCGGCGACGTAGTTGTTGTTATTTTTCGGTGTAAATGTAAGTGGCTGAAGGGATGGATGCGGCGACAAGAGACATGCATGGGGAGTTTGGTCTGGTTCAGGCTTCCAACAAGCAACAATAAATTGCAATTCCAAGTCACTTAAATTGCAACAAATAACAGGAGGCAAGCTGACAGCCAAACGATTGCGATGCCGACGCAGACGCTGACTGAGCAGCCGTGAAATGTCAACGTGTGGCAGCAGGCGGCGCCAGGCGTTTCCCGCGGCGGCCCTTTGAGTCTCGGCATGCTATCCTGGACAGAAGTTGTCCTGGCCAAGGCTCCGTTCGTTGTAATTTTTAGCGCAAATTTGCTTTTTCCCATTTTGGTCATTGACTCTGTAGATGTGTGTGTGTGTGTGCTTGTATTTTTCCCTTCCCTTGCTTCCACTCTGCAACAACAACAACAGATGACGTTGACACTATTTGGCGCTGTTGTTGTTGTTCTTGCTGCTGCTGCTGGGTGACAAAACTTGGCATTTATTGCAAGGCGACGAGCTGACTTGAGCCACGAGACAAGTTTTTATGAAATACTTTTCTGATTTATTTACATCAAGAATTATGTGTTCCTATTGTCGCATTTTTCGGGTGGAGCGCATAAAGTATGGTATTTATATAATGCATTTCAGTTCTGACATTTTTCCCAACAACAAATTGGTTAGAACGGATTTCTGTCCTTCGCTCTGCTCTGCTGCTCTGTCTTTCTCGCTCTTCCTGTGTGTCGCCACGGCTTGAATAATTGAAACATTTAATAATAATAACTATAAAATTTTATGTGTATAGTGTATTGGCTTTTAGCGGAAGGCAAATGCATTAAACTTGCATAATATTGCACCGCAAATGTGGGCAGTAATGGGGCGGGCGTGGTTAGACGTAAAAGCCGAGCGACATTTGCAATAAAATTGCAGAAAAAAATAAAAGTGTACGCTGAATATTTTACAATATATCGATATTAAGTATCGGACTTGTATTGTTACACAAAATCGATATTTTTCGCAAGAATCGGAATTTGCAATGATGCTTGATGGAAATTCCAATAGGAATACTTATTTTTTTACAAACAAAATGTATGTATAATTTATCAGAATTACGTAGAGCAATAACGCAATTATAACGCAAATTATTTTAGGTACAGAAGTCCCAAACACTTTTTGTATACCAATCAGTTTGGCGGAAAGTAATTTTCAGCTGCAACAAAACATACCCTATAAAATACAGATTTTATTTGCAAAAAGGGAGTTGACCGCATCTCCGACAAAAATAAACCTCTGTCTGCGAGCCATAGACAACAATGATCTCCGGCCGGAGGCGGATACAACAAATGAAGTTTCTGACCGCGGCGTAAACACACACACACACACACCCACACCCACCCACTCACACACACATACACAGAGCAGCGGTAGTGGCCATTCGCAATAGTCTTAATTAAAATGAAATGTGCGGCGCAGTTTGGCAATTTTGTTAACTTTTGCAGCCATGTTTTTGTCTGCAGGTGCATGTGCATGGATGCTGGACGTGAATTGTGTGGAATATAACTCATAACGGTCAGGGAGCAATAATCAATGGCTAAGCAGTCAAGAGTCGGGCAGGGTTGGCCTGTGTTCAGATCGGCTCGCAAAAGCGATGCCACAAAAGCCACAGAGCAAACGGCCAAGAAAAAATGTAACTTTATGCGTGTGGCATATATAAAAAACAAAGCAACGAATAAACGAAAACGCAGATGACTCTTTATGATACCCTGTACGCGCAGCAAGTGGCGGGAAGAGTTACAATGAAATTAATTATTATAAAAGTACTTGAAAAATATTAATAAAATTATCGATACTGCTTGATCAAAATTCCGACTTCTTCGTGTCGTTAATTGGTATCGATAATATATTGCTTTGCTTATCGATAGTTAGGTACCAGAGTTGTAAATAAGCAAAGCTTGTACTAATTCCCGATCAGTCGCCCAATTGAAATATACCCTAAACAACACAGGGTATCTGCAGATTGATCAACTCACGTTACAGTTGCGTTTTTTGTTTCGCTGCCGTTGTTTGGGCTAGTGCAAAAAGCTAAACAATGACAGCTGCAGCTGACGCGGTTGCCACGAAGCTGGAGCAGAGTCGCCGGAGTCGACGTCGAGGTGGGACTGGGCGTTGGCATGGCATTTACTTACGGTCGAACGCACTTCATCTGTAAACCATAAAATTGAAAAACGCTGCAGCGAACGAGGAGCACAAATGCTGGCATATATCTATGCATGTGTGTATGTATGTACGTACGTAGAGCACGTAAAACGATGGCAACTCTGGCTGCGCAGTGAGGTTTCGTTTGGTTTTAAACCGCACAAAAGTCATTTGAGCGCCGTCGTTAACATGTCACACACACACATGCACAAACGCGCGCGCGCCATACGAGTGTTTGCTCTCCGGAACTGCTCCTTGGCTTAGTCGCCTCATCGCTACGTCGACCTCGTCAGCCGCCGCTGCCGGGCAACCGCAGAATGCGCGGCCGCATGTTCATTTGTTTTTCATTTGGCGCCGGCGATCGCTGCACGTCTTTAGCCTGGCATTCATTTCGACAGACACACAAACACACACACACACCCACACCCACGCAGGCACACACGACTGCTCCATTTGTTTCGCTTTACAATAACCACAAGTGCGGGGTGGCCGTGCCGGCAGCCAGGCTCATAATTAAAATGTTTACCCTGACGCCCAAAACATTTGCCAACAAAATGAAAAGCTAACGGGCAGCGCTAATGGCGGCCATTTTTTGTTTCTTTTTACTTTTTCGTGATCTATTTTTTAAGAAGGCTCCACTTGAACACATTATGCTGCGCGGCGAGGCGGCACTTGTCTAATAAGAGACGCGCAGGTTGAAGGATACTTGACAGGCAAATGTACTCGAGCTCGACTCGCATCGCCGGCAATTATTAACAGTACGCCTGAGGAATCAATTCCATACGGCACGCCCCCTCTCCCGAGCAGATCACTTACACTTTATTCATGTTCGGAGTGGTCCAACAATCGCTGTCAACTTGGGCATATCGATGGAGCATTGTTTGTTGTTATTGCTATTCCCGCCGGCGGCCAGATTGTTCAATTACAAGCCGACTCCACGTGACCCGCTGACCCCAACCAAATTAAACAATCTTCTTATGGCTGTTGCCGACAAAAGCCTCTGTTAATTGCCTTTTTGTTGGCCGGCAGGCGAACAGCAGGCGTTTGTCCGTGGACGG
Source organism: Zaprionus inermis (assembly GCA_018151445.1). NCBI lineage: Eukaryota > Metazoa > Arthropoda > Insecta > Diptera > Drosophilidae > Zaprionus > Zaprionus inermis. Next base: position 8,212,314 of record JAECXD010001052.1, read on the forward strand.
AAATGCTTGCCTAAAGCTGCACACACACATATGCACACATGTGTGTGTGTGTGTGTGTGCGAGCCTGCTATTATAGTTGATACATTGATGTTTTGTGCACTAATTATTTTGCTAGTGCCAAATTACTTGCGAGTTTCCCCCGACCGGCTCCAGCTGCTTGTGGCATTGTCTGTTCCCGGCTGATATGAAATTATGATACACGTAATCGGCTGGTGTTTAAATTGTTATTTGATAAATTTAATTACATATCGTACATATTGTCTTCCCACCACACACACACACACATTGTTCGAATGCGGTCTCTGTGTTTGTTGTGGATTTCGTGTGGGTTTCTGTCTGCAAATGAAGATTGTGCAGATTATTCGCTTAGTGTATGCATATAGACAAATGTGAATTTATAATATTTGTGTGTGCAGACATACATTTATTTATATTGTCGTGCATATACATTATACATATTATTAGATTAGGAACAGCTGCTTTTTCCCCCCCGACTCCATTCACGCAACTTGAACGCCCGAGGCAGAGCAGAAGCTACTATATGTAGCTTAAATATAAATATAAAATGCTTGCTGATTTTTAGACTAGTTTTCAGCAAACATACTTGGAGCTAGCTGCCTCCTTAAACGGCATCAGGAACATTAAACGAATGCAAACACATATGTGTATATATAATAATGCACGGAAATTCACTGTGACAATAAGCTGGTAATTCTTCGCTTTGAAGGGTCGCTCCTTTATAAGCGCAGTTCTGCTCTCCTAATGAGCTACGGTTCCAAGTGCCGAACACATTCGCGCTACCGCATGCAACCACATACAGAAAAATGCATATTTGTATACCCTGCGCGAAAACACAGCCGCACTGCGGGCATAATACGCTACACGCGAAGCGAGTAGAACATTCGCCTAGCTTGGGCATCGAAAGGAATTGTTTACTCTATTTTTCAAATTATTACTTGAACTACCTTATTTACAGGGTATTTAACGCGCTGCACGCCGCGCGAGTTGCAAGCATTTTACAATCTGCGACGGGGGCGCGTAATTAATTTTCGCCGCATAGTTTTGCTGCGCATAACACAAGGAACTAAAACAAAAACTGGCCACGACAATGCGAGCCGCTGGCATTTTTAATTACTTGCATGGAAATTAATTAAAAAATAAGCGACAAAAGATAAAAAAAAAAAAAAAGCAAGGAAAAGGGCGCAGAGGGATACAAATGCATAAAACTATGGCATTCGCAAATGAGGGAAAAGGCAAAGCCACTGAAAGGAATGTTTGCTGCACTGGGAATGATACACAGAGCACGCACAGGAAGACTTATGTGAAGCAACTGCAATGTTTATCCGGAAAGCGTAAGGGCTTCTCCAAGCTGCAATTCAGGTTTCTATTGGCATCTGAAATTGCATCGATTAGCACAAATTGAGTACAAATTGTTAGATATGTAATTATAGTTATTCCGAGTCCGTGTGAGGAACGTGGCACTGTGGCGTCCGGATCCCCTGCGATCCAGTTGGTGCCAAGACACTTGCTGAAAGCAATAAGTGTTCGTAAAGTAAGCATACAATGGTAATCAAAATCTTACTCGCTTGCAAATCCTAGGCAAATTCCAAATGGCCACTAAAAGTATACGAAATTGAGGTGAAAGTAAAATTACGAAATTGGTTTACTTATTACCATATCAATTAAACTCGTTGCGTCGAGCAGGCCAAGATTTGGCCAAGTTGCCAGATGAAACTTTGGCAACTTACACGCCCACACACTCGCACTCACACACACTTGCACTCACACACACACACGGCACATGTCGTTAAGGCCAAAGCTGTTTGTACACTGTTTGACTTTTATTATTTTAGTTAAACTTGCTCCGGTGGAGGCTCGACCCAAGCTCAGCTAAACCCAAATCAAACGCACGACATGTACGGCCAGTCTTCCTCTATATAAGTAACTAGGCATACACACGTGTGTGTGTGTGTGTATGTGTGTGCGGCTGGTGTGGGTGTCTGTGTGGCTTTCAGCCTGTCTGCGTTGGCTTTATTGATATCCTGCCAGAGCGTCGCTGTCGGCAGCTGCCAAGTTTGTCAGCTACTCTGCCAGCAGAGCCGACTCCAGCAAACTTAATGCCTCCGGCTGTCCAAGTAGATGTTTGTTCGCCCCCCCCACCACTCGGCACCACCTACAATCTCCTTCCATCCGACGCGTCGTTTGTCTGTTTGTTTGGCCGCCCGCTTGTTATTGTGCTCAGCCCGGCTCGGCCAATGCATTGGCCACTAATTCATCAAATTTAGCTCAAAACTGAAGATTAATGACGTACGTGTGGCATATTGCGAAACTTGGTGACTTGATGAAATTTATTATTGTACTCGTATATATCCTATACGGTGTGTGCTGCGCGGCGGCTTTAACAAAAGCCTCCGCCGGACGCACGAACACGCCAGGCCCGGCCTCAGAACGCGGCAGTGAAAGTTTATGTCCAACGTTGCGGCTGTTACAGCAACTCTTTTCGGCTTTCAGCTTCTGCTTTATGGTCAATAAAAACAAGCAATTAGACTCATGCGAAGCTGAGATGACTTTCACCAGGATTAAACGGCGAGATAGTTTCCTTTATACATATACATATAAATATTGTTATACACTAACTTTCTGGTACAGGCGCAACAAGGAGATCGGACTAGTGGAGATTGAGCTTATCTGGACTTGCGCAGCAGCTCTCCATTTCGCATTCAGAAAGAGTTAAAACTTTAAATGCGCCTTCAATTACGCTTTATTAATTTATGCAAACTTAAAATGGCGACATTGACTTATGCCTATCGATATCTGCCAGCATATCGATATATTCATTGTGACCCTTTGAAAATAGAAAGGTATGGTGTTACATGCTTTGCCTTGCTCTTCTGTTTCAAATTCATAACAAACATTTATCCACTTTGGATGTGCTGTTTTCGCCCACCTCGTTAAATCCTCCTAAAGAGATTCTTAACTTTTCATTGATTGTTTACACATTTTATGCGCACTGAATATAAAAATCCAATTTGATCAAAAATATATGCATATTAAGTTAGTATGGCCTGAAGTCGCTTTAAAACCCTGCGCCATGCTCATAAAGTTTTCTCCGCGCTCCCCATTCGTTTTCTCACCCTCCCTCTCTCGCGCTGTTTGCCACGCCTGTATGTGTGTGTGCGCGGGTGACTGTGTTGAAAAATGTTTTTAAAACACTTCGGCGGACACTCTATTAAAATGTAATTATTCAATGCTAGGCCGTTGCCACTTTACACCTGACAGGCGGGCTCAGCTACCCGTACCTCGCGTCCCTACCCGCGAAACACGGCACACACACACACACAGACAACACGCCACATCGTGCCATGCCCGCCTCAAGCCGCCATTTCCCCACAATCCTCTTGCGGCTGAACTCAACTCAATGTGCCGCCGTCGCGTCGTTTTAATTTCGGCTTCTGGCTGCAGCAGTAAAAGCGCGCGTGTGTGTGTGTGCGTGTGTTTATGTGTCAGGCATTGCTATTTAGCATAAAGAATCCCTTAAAATAATTACAGTTTTCAAACAGGGCCGGCCATGCTCGCCGCCGCGCGACGTCCTTCCTTTTGTTGTATACAAATTTTTAGTGCGGTCGTCGCATCGCTTTGGCATTTATTAGCTACTGCCACAGCTTGGGGCGTGATGTTGGCGGTGGCGCAGGGCAGACTGTGTGTGTGTGTGTGGGCGGGGGACAAGCTGCTGCTACTTCTGCTGCTGCTGGGGCAACAACAAGTGAAATAAAATGTAAAACAAAGCAAACAACAAGCTGGCCTTATTTTTTATAAGCGCCGCCTCCTGCTCTGGCTACGCATTAAATTAAATGATGTGAAAATAATGTTGGTGTTTTGTTTCGTTGTTCGTTGTTGTTTCGTCGTCCTCGTCGTTCTAGCCGCCGTCGCTGTCTGTCGGGGGAGCGCGCCAAGGCGGAAAATGTGCAAATAATTCGAAATAGAGTGTAACCGAAAGCAGCGGCCAGACAGATAGAGCGACAGCTAGGCTGGGTAAGCAGTGGCGCAACAACAACCACATTAATTACACACTAAGAGCCGGAGCCGGAGCGGGTGAGGGGAAGGGAAAGGGGAAGGAAGAGCGAGAGCGAGTATGTATGTGTGTCCTACACTCGAAACAATTTAGCGCACATTACTCAAATGCAAAATAAGCTGTAGCTGTAGCGTTGCGCACTTTTCTTCAGCTGCCACGATGTCCCTTGGCCGCACCACTCCCCTCCCTACGCACGCAAGTCCTTAGAGATGTGCAAGCTTTGCCCGGCATTAGCATTAAATTTATTTCGATTTATCTACGAGAGTGAGAGGGCGAGAGAGAGAGAGCAGCTACGAATTGTTGTTTGCCAGCCCTGGCCAGTAGGGTTGGCTAATCGACCATTGAGCAACCCATATTAGTGCATACATATATATATATATGTAAACACTGTTCGAGTTAATTAATAAATCAATATCAATTTAATTAACAATGCACTAAAATTGAAAAATATCTGTTTCTTTGTTATGTAAAAATCGCATCACATATTGAGCTTCATTATTAATGTTAGCGTAATTAAAATGTGTGAAAATCAAATGAAGCAATATTTATTAAGTGAATCAACTGAAAAAATTGCATATATATTGTTATAATTAGGTGAAAGTTAAACATTTAGGGTTGCCACGCACATTTCTACCGTTTTTTTTTTTTGAATTTAAACGCTTAGGCTGTAAAATTACAACTGATTGTAATTAAAAATTGATTTTTAATTAACCACAATTTGGTCGATTTAAAGAATTTCATAAATGGTTTAAACAGCCAGCTATTATGTTTAAAATTCTTAGAGTAATCGATATTTGCGAAATGTGATTGCAATTTCAACTTGAAATTCGCCATATATAAGTAACGTTGAAAATAAGCGATTAGATTACAGTCAATTAGAAATAAGTATTTACAGCAGTTATTTAAATGTTTTCAGCGCAAAACACTGCGGCCCGCACTTTTCGACATGACTGTATGATTTCTGCATTTCGATTAGTACGTCGAACCACTGTGCCGCCCAAAGCCACACTGAGACAGCTAACAAGCAGGCAAATTATCATATCAACGCCGTAAAACACGAAACTAAAAGGACGTGAAAATGATTTGGCCAAAAGTTCGCACGCACCACGACGCGTAGCAGCGGCAAGGACAAGGACACGGAAATTTAAATAAATCTTAAATGAAATTCACCACAAATGGCATGCAAATTTCCCAGGCAAGCCAGCCGAACGAGCGGATGGAATGGTGGAGGAAGGGAGGCAGGGATGCACGGACAGACATCCGGTTGGCCATGGGTCGTCGTATGCTTGGCATTGTGAAATTTGCAGGTGAATGCTTTAGCAGCACCCCGCCAAAAGAAGCCCCAGGGACAAAGGGAAAAAACATAACAAATCACCTGGCATTATGCGCCTACCTGTGGCCCCATGGTCCATTGCCTTACGAGCAATGTAAGCGTACGGGTGTGTGTGTGTGTGTGGCAATGGCATTGTGGGGGCGTGTTGTCCGGCCCCAAACCGGACATTCGAGCCTAATTTCATGAGCTACCAGCGACAGATTGCTACGTCATTAAGGTCCGGCCATAACACCTGGCTCTACGGACAGCATGGCCAAGACAAAGGCCAGCCTCGGGTGACCCCAGTGACAATTGGGTATAAAGTATCCCATATATTCACACATATGTAAGACAACAAAGCACGCACACACACACACACGCATACAGGCGATGAACTTGCCAAGCTGAGCCAGATTTAGTTGTTATTGCCGAGATTGTTGTTGATGTTCGGGCAAGTCCAATAATAGTGCTCCACAAGCTCATTGACAGGCGTGGAAATGTGTTATTGAATCAAGCTCATTAGCTGTATTATTTGCGAATTTAACCAAATCGCATTGATTAAATTAAGCAATTAAGAGCGTAGACTTAAGTTAGAATGTATGTAGAAATTTAAGTACTATTATAGTTACAATACATTTATTTATAATAACTAAGATCATAGACTTAAGATGAATGTATGTAATAGCACTCTAAGGATTAATGTGAGCTTTCATAAGGTTGTATACAACCTATAACTGAAGCTTTAGTTAAAGTAACTAAGATCATAGACTTAAGAATTTATGTGAGCTTATATAAGCTTGTATACAACTTATAACTAAAGCTTTTTGTATGCATAATATTTAAGATCATAAACTTAAGATACATGTATGTAATAGAACTATAAGAATAATGTGAGCTTTGGTATAAGCTTGTATCCAACCTCTATGGGTGAAGCTTTAAAAAGACTGATCGTTTTTGTATAGCAATACATTTATTTATAATACTTGTATTTATGCCTTGACACAGTTCTGCAATCGAATGACAAAAAATGAGCTGAGGACCCGTCGACTGTGAAGAAGTTTCGTATAACCAATACGCCGTAGCGAGGCACTCCATCATGGTAATAACCTACGGCGCATTACGAGAGAGAATTGTGTAAATCACGTGCGAAGAGTGGAAAACGGAGCGTGTCCTTAAGCAACTGGCAGTCTCGGATTATCTGCTCAACTATGCAAGAGGAGAGGAGGGGGGAGAGTATATATCCCCGATGAGGAATCATTAATAAACCGTGTGTACAAGGGTCCATTCGATATGCTGTGTGGACAATACGTAGCCGTATGCACACGTATTTATTTAAAAAATTCTCCAAGTTGAAATAAAATATGGTCGAAAGTGCAACATGTCAGGACAATGTTGTTGCCACAAGCTGCAAGTGCTACGAGCTTGCACACGCTGCCTTGACCGATGCACATGCCACGATGGCATTCGACATTGGACATTGCACATCGCACATCGCACACATGGCACATTTGACTCGAACAACGGGGGACACATTGGACACGGTAGACAGAGGACAGCTGGAAAAGCTGTCACTATTCGTTCTGCCTGCCCGACGGGAACTCGCACAACTAACTGTTGGACTCGCCGTCGCTACGGATCGTTACCGTCAACCGTTTTCCCGCACTCCCCCCCAATCTCTCGCCCTCGCGCTCCATCCGGCTGGTGGGATGGCAACCATCTGACCAAGTGCTGACCAACTGGTCGACTCGTCTGGCAGCTCGAAGCGTTGCATTTTTTATTGGACACATAGTTAAGCATGTTGTACACACATGCAAACATATATTGCAGTCAAATATTGGCCAGGACATGCAGCAGTACGTTTCATCCCGTTCGGGGTTCGCCAAAATAAACAGTTTTCCATGCCGGCCATGCCGGACATCTGCACAAATGTCGCCTGCAGGCTAATCCGTATCGAGGTTATCTCTAGATTAAAAACAACTATTTAGCTAGGAAATAATACAGAGCTACACACGACTTATTGTCGGATAAATTCGCAGTCAAGCAGTGCCAGCCTGGCAGCTCTGCGGATGATTATTATGCTCTAGGAGATGCTCTGCAATTTTCGGCTACTGAAAGCATTAAAAAACATGTTAATATATGTAAGCTTCGATTTGTATAAACCATTATCCATTAAGCTATTACCTGATACAACTATGACTGTGTTTACTTATGATGCCTATATCCTAGCCTGTTCTCCGTGAGGTCGAGGAACTTTCGCAGTTTCTGTGCACGTTCCGAGCGCTTTGAGAATAATAAATAACGCCCGTTTCGGCGTGCACCGACCGAGGCCCGTAAACCCGAAAAACACCTTAATAACGGTAATTTTTCTAGGCTCTCTCTGCCTCTCTCTCTCTGTCCGTCTGTCTCGCGCTCGCTCTGGCGGGCAAATCATTTTACGGTTATGCGTCCGCCAGGCTTGCGCTGCATTTGAATAACCTTAAAACACTTTGGGCGACTCTGTTTGGGCATCAGGTGCAAATGGTCGCCAAATCCAATGAATGTCAATGATATCAGAGTCCTTGTCACCGGATACCCCTCGCTTTTCTTCTTTCCCCCCTTAGGCAATGGCCCGAATTTATGCCGCCCATTATACCATTTTGACATATGTACAAGCGCACACGTGACTACACACACACGTGTTTGTCTGCATAGGTGTGGTTGCGGGTGTGACTGAGTGTGTTGTGTGTGTGCTGTGTTGTGTCTGCTGTCTACGCTCGGCTATTTGCACTGCGGCCAAACACGAACAACCCAGCTGGGGCTGCGAGAAGGAAATGCTAGAGTGCTGCAATTTCATGCGAGTTTTCAGCTGCTTGCACAATCATATTCATGCTATCCGAATCCTGCAAGTCCTGCTGGGTACTCGCCTGCGCCTATCTATGCCACCCGCTCCCGCCGTCGCCGCGGGCCGTGCATGCTGGCGTTATCCGCTGCTCCGATAAGCTGCATTATCTGCCGGGCCTTTGTGAAATGCGAGCTTTGTATTAGCTAGGCATTTGTGCATGTGTGCGTGCGCGTGTTCGTGCGCGCGTTATGCAAATTTGTTTATAGCTTATTTATATCAGCAACAATCCTGTGTGCCAGCTGTCGCCGCGCTGTCGCAATGCTAATGAATAAATATTTAAAATTGAACGCAAGCGGCCGCAAACAAATAAAATAATTATGCGTTTCGCGGGCGAAATCAAAATAAAGGAGGAAAGAATGGCGAAAAAAAAAAGTATGCAAAGACAATCATATCGCCGCGCAGGGTTGCCAAGTCAAACAAATAAGCCCGACCGACCTGCGACGGTGTCTGTGTCCGTCCGATCCGGCAGCAATCGCGCGCACCTCAAAGCGGCTCAAAAAGTTACAAAGTCTTTGCTTCCATCTCCGACCGCGCGCGCGTCCAGCTAAAAAATCAAACTCATGAATAAACAAAAACCAAAAAGCAAGGAAAATGTTATTAGTTTCCTACTCTATGGCTACGGCTGCGACGTGCCGGCGGCTTCCGTTACCGTTCTGGCCACACGGCTACGGTTCCAGTTTCGTTCCGCTCAAGTGTTGCACAAACAACGCAGCCAAATTAAATGAAAGCAGCCAAAAAAGGGCTGGGTGGGTCGCATGGAGGTCCGTTCGAGTGGAAGATGTTGGGGACTTTGGCTTCGCAATCAACATGAAAGCGGCGAGCTGCCCGTCTACCTCTACTACTCTTCCTCACGCCGACAGCCTGTCAAATATTCTAATTCAAGAAATTGAAATGAAGCTGCTCCGCGGCGTCAAATTAATTGAAAATATTTAACATTTTCGGCGTACACTGCCCGCCAAAAGTATGTTCCGATCCGATCCGCACCGCACTCTGTTCCCAATCTTTTTTCGTCCTATTATCCCATTGCGATTTCGCGAAATATTCGTTTGTTGTTCGACGTGCTTTGATTTCGACTCGGTTTTCAGTTGTTGATTTGCCTAACCGCAGGCTCAAGCATTCATCCATCGACTCGGCGTGCGTTGATTTCCTTCAAAATTCCTGGCATTGCGCGCTCCACCAAAGCAGTCGCTGAAGCAACAGCCCAAGGAGCCCGGCCCGCAGCCCGCAGCCCGCAGCCCGAGCATTCCGGTCTGGCAATGCATTTACAGGCCAGCGGGTCTGTTACCGCTGCCTCAAGCCTCTCTGGGCTCGTCATCGTAACTCGCATCTTTGGTAAGGCCCAAATTTATTGGTTAATTGGCATTTTAGGCATTCCATTTGAGTTTTGGCTGGCTTCCGCTTGCGCGCTTTGCTTGTTGCCCGGGCTCGGCTCTGCGTTCTTCTTCCTGGAACCAGGCCAGGGCACGCAGGCAGGCATCATGCATGCCAGATCCGCCGAGGCAGCGCAAACAATGTTGTTGCTCATCCCGGGCACGTGCACTCGATTCCCCGCCCGCAACGATGCACAACTGTAAATAGAAAATGCAAAACTTAAATAAGAATAACAACGCGCACAGTTGCACACTTGAGTCACTTGTGAAAATGTCACGCAGACGGCGCGTGCTATCGAGATCGAATTCGAATTGTTTATACACTTCTTGGCAATTCCTTAGCGCATGCTGTTTCGCAAATAGCAAAAAACTTCCTCCAATTGTAAACAGTTTTCTGTTTTCAGTTTTTCCAATTGCGCGTAACACAAATGACGCTTTGATTTTCGATAATTGACGATACTTTTGAACCGCTGCAATCGATTGTCACTCGTTAGCAGAAAAGAGCTGACTGCTATAGAAAGCAAACGTTGACTTGGCAATCCTGCAATTAAATCATGCACTGGCTTTACTCTATATTAAGATTTAAAAAAAAAATTGCATTTATTATTCATTAAATTTAAAACTGCAAAGCGACACTTTAATTGCTTTCAACTCAGTCCAGCTCAGTGCACTTTATTAGCTCAGATTAAACCATTTTTGGTCTACACAAACAAACTGCACATACATACATGACGTACACATGTATGTATGCTTGTATATGTATGTACTTGTGTCAAAGCCGGCGTAGGCCCGCTTGACGCTTATGGCTTACAGATGTTGCATGAGAAATTCATTATGCTGCCGCCAAGAGTATAAGTAAGCGAGAATAAAGGCTTGGAATACAAATAAAAGAACTTTGTGGAATCAAATTAAAATGCTGCAAAAGAGCGGAAAATTATAACAAACAGCAACTGGCAAAAATAAACTGGCAGCACACAAAATGCTAAAGGCATAAGGGAAATTGTAGCACAGATAGAAAGAAAACATGCACACACACACAGAGAGAGAGAGAGAGACACACACACACACACACTGGGGAAATGTGAAGCGTAAAACGATGACAGACTGGCGACATGTTGCAGCGGCGCCAGCGACGACGGCCGACAGCGTCGCATTATGAAAGAATTCACAGAAACCGCCAGCGCCGCCGCGAGGCGACAACAAAAACAAGAAAACAAGTGGAAAAGCCTGCAGTTGGGCGTACTCGACAGCGAGATACCCTATGCCTCGCACACGTACATCTAAACATGTGCTGATTATGTGTTATCGAGAGGGTTGAGCTTGAGTATATCGATTATTCGATAAACTACCCCAATCCGTATATGTGAATGACTGCCCTAGCGACTTAAGTTTTTGTATTACACTCGTAATTTACACAGCCCCATGATACCCGGCATCTACAAAAAAAAACAACTAGCAACTATGCAGGACACAGCGAACCGAGAACCGGGAGCCGAAGAGCCGAGCAGTGCAAAAAGAGACCACCGCGAGCTCATTGACAACATCTTGCAAACGGATTAAGAGCAAAAACTCATTAAAATTATGTTGGGCCATGCATTAAATGCAATTCAATGCAGGCAACTCAGTGGCCCCGCCTCCCGCTGCTGCCGACTGAGCTTCATGTACCTTCTCCATTCGTTAATGCGCTCTTTGTTCACAATTTCAACTGTTTTTCGGCACACGGTGCGACCGGTCGGGTCCAGTTCTAATGCGCCAGCTTGGAGCCAGTTCTAACTCAAAGCGGAACCTTTTCCAGTGCAATCGATAAGTTTGTTAGTTCGTTCCGCGATCAGTTCCATTGCAGTTCGATACATATTACGAATCATTTGAGTTGTACTGTTATCGATAGCTATCCCGCGTGGCAAGTGTTGCTGCCGAATCGGAAACAACTACAACAGTGTGTACATATCATTTTAAATTTTCAAGTCTTAGATGCAGCACAAGCAAACTCGAATGAATATGAAAAACTAAAATAGAATACACAAAATTAAAGTGTATCTGGGACAAGTTCCGCACTTGTCAATAAAGATGCGAATTCGTATTCGTAGCAATTTAAATATTGCATTGTTTGCGTGCAAAAAGTGCAGCATTTCGTATTTAAAATTGACAGAAATTGTCGAGCTAAGCGGTTTATCCATGGCAATATCAAATACCTGAAAAAAGCATGCATAGAGAAGGACAGGAATATACGTATGTATATGTTATTTTGCGGTAGTGCAGGCGGAGCGAGTAGCTAAGCCTTTTCTCTATTAGCAAAACATTTGTCTTGCACAAAACTTCTCGGTCCTTGCGCAATTCCAACGCCGAGAACAAGGCATTATCAAGGCTCAGGGCGGGAGTGTGGACAGAACTGTGGGGCAGGGGTGGAGGGAGGGGGCGAGTTGAGTTGGCCGAAACGACTGTGGAGTAAATCAAAAGCAATACACTAAAAAATCATTGACGAAAATGAAAGTCAACCAACCGCAAATCCCTTAACACATTTGTCAACACTTCGTCATTGTCAGCACACAACACACACACACACACACACACACAGACACACTCACACACACAGAGTGGAACCCACACGGAGCTATCATTGTTGTTGTTGTTGTTGTGGGGCCGGCAGACTTAACTTGGCATACGGATTCATGTGAATTGTGTACGGGCCGAAGTTTTGGCCAACATTTAATACACTCTCGGAGTGTGCCTGCGCTGGGTACGGTTCGCTTCGGCGTGGTCTGCTCTGCTCTGCTTTGGTTTGGTTTGGTTCTGTTACGTTCAGTTCCGTTCCATTCCATTGCAGCGCTGTGTGCGTCCTGTCCTAGTCTGTGACGTCCTGTTTGGCTGCTCTTTTCTGCTGGGGTCAGCCCCAAGGGTCCTGCCCAACTGACCCTCCGGCAATGAGCATAACAACATCTCGGCCGGCAGCAACAATAACAAACGTGTGCAGGAGAGAGAGAGGGAGAGAGAGAGAGAAAGGAAGGGGCAGAGGGAGAAAACAAATCAACAGCGATGAGCACAAATGGCAGCAGCTATAACAACTCTATCAAGCTTATTTCGATGGGCAAACAACAAACACGCTCGTTGGGCGAGCGGGCTGGCGGGCAGGCGACCGGGCCGAGCCGAGCCGAGCCCGTAGTCGTTGCTGACGCCGTAGCCACCGCTTTGACAAACTGTGTCAATAGCATTTTTATTTGTGTCCAATTTATTTGTTGCTGCTGGGAACGAGGATTGGTTGCCCGGCAGTTTTCTGAGCCATTTGCAGCGTTTAAACTTAACAAGCGGGCAAATAACAAAAAGTCAACACACACACGCATACACAGTCGTAGGTGTGTGCGTGTGTGTGCCAGTGTGTCCACAAGTGTCAAAACTGTCCCGATGTCTTTGACTTCGAACATCCCAAAAGGATCAGCTATTCAATTTGTAAAGGTTCATTGCCGGCAGAGCTCGCCTCCAAACGAATTGTCTGGCCAATGTGCGGGGGTGTGTGTGCGAGTGTTTGCGAGTGTGCGAGGGTGTGTGTGTGCCACACCCGTTGACCTGGCAGCGACCTTCGCCTGCAGAATCGCAGGACTCGCACTCCACTCAAGCAGCAATACAATAATCAAAGACGACGCTGCCAGACACGCACAGCGCGAGAGGAAGAGAGCGAGAGCGAGAGAGAGAGAGACAGACAGCAAGAGGAAGTGAGTGAGTGAGTGCGAGAGAGAGAGAGCGGGAGCGTGCAAGTGCGAGAAAGGAAAACAGTTCACATCCTGTTTAATGTTCATTTCTTACGGTTTGTTAAGTTCTTCAATGTGTCAGCCCGTAGCCCGGCCATGGCGAAGTTCCTGAAGACGCACGGTTCCTGCTTCAGCTCCACTATCCAGCTGTGGCATATATATATATATGCCGCCAAGTGGTCCGCTGCCCGTTGCATATTCCAGCTGCAACTGTTCAACTGTTTCCAATTGCGACCTTAAATTAATATTTATTTGATTCAATCGAGAAACCAAATAAGAATTTATTGCCTCGAGCGAGTTTAAAGTAAACTTTGCTCGCTCTCTCTCGCTCTCTCTTTAATGTCTCATCATGATAAGCCGCAACTGATTTTCGCTCAGCCATTGTTTATTTTGAGGTGAGAAAATCAAATAGGTTTTCTTTGTGCTTGCCAAGGTTAAAGCCTTAATGCAATCATCTATTTAATTGAAGCCGAAAGTCGAAATTCAAGTGCGCGTTAATCGATTACTTTAGGCAGTTGCCAATTGCGATAAGTATCGCAAATGAATCGTTAGCTGAAACTGTCTGAATCGCCTCAGGCTATCGATGCCGACTAAGAAAGACTGTTCTCTTTGGGGTTCTACTCTAATTTTCAAGCGTCTTATAAGATTTAATTGCGTATACGCCATGCATTACTTGCGACTATCGATAACAGCAGACGAGCGATAGATGTGCAATTATTATTTTGTTAATTAGTTCATTTCAACTTAATGAATTAATTATGGTTTATCATTTCAATTATTACTTTCAATTTGAAATTAAATTTGAACTCTGAAGAAGGAAAAAAGCAGCATTAATCGAACTGAAACGAATGAGGGAAGGCAGCTGGAAGAACTTAGGGATATATGCAAAAGAGAGCTGAAGAAAGAGAGAACTCTAGCTGCTATATATACTATATATACTCTGAGAGCCTAGTAGAATTCAGAATATATTCCATTTTATATATCAAAAGCCTGCACATTGTTCAGATGTCTATCCAAAATACATATATATTATAGGTATATCGATATGTTATACAGTTCGTCGAGGCAAACCCGCGTAGCCTGGTCAGACTGGCGTGAAGCGAATTCAATTGAAATTAATTAAACTGCAACGCATAACGTACGAGTTGCAAGTTGCAAGTTGAAGCAGCTGAATGCAGCAGGTGGGGGCTGCAGAGGATTCGAGTCGGAGCAGCAGGCTGGCCAGGCTGGGCTCGTCACCTTGAGCAAATGCCGTTTCGCTGCAGCCCGGCTGGCTACGGCGCTCGAGGAGCGTATCATTTACAGTGAGTTTATTTAAGCGTCCCCATTTTGCCCGGGCTGTGCGCCGGGTGAGTGTATATACTGTATGAGCTGGGATGGAGGCTGCACTCCTGCTTTCTTTTCTTCTTTTTTAGTCTATTTGATGCTGCTTCGATAGCAACGATAAATTCTCATCACGTTTGCAAAATATTTTTCTATCACCTATAAAACATTTGAAGCAGCCCTGCGGCAAAACTTTTCCAGGACAATGGCAGTGTCCTCTGTGTGTGTGTGTGTGTGTGTGTGGGCGGGTGTGTGGCGCTGCTGCCTGCTGCCTGGTTGCATGCAACATTCTTCTAGACGAATGTTTATTTATTTGATTTCTGCTCTTTGCTGCTGCTTCATCTTCTGCTGCTTCTCTCGCTTTTTGCCACGCTCTGTGTTTGTGTCTTGCCTGAGAAATACTACGCCCCTTCCCCCCCCCTCCTCCACCGCCGCCCCCTCCCGTTCCAAAGCCAAAATAGGCGAGCTCGCATTGCTTTTTTCTGGCCAAGTTTTGTACCTCTCAGCTTTATCTGTTGTTGCGATAACTTTATCGCGCATTAATCGATATGCATGTATTGCGAAACTATACGGGGCATATCCGTCTAGCAAAAAGGCTAAAAAAGGCTAGTTTTTGGCTTGGTTTTGTGCCCGCTAAACTGAGCAACACTGTTTAAGCCAAAAGCCGCGGCCTGCCGCACATAAAAGAGCACAGCAAGAGAGGGAGGGTGAGCGAGAGAGAGAGATAGGAGAGGGAGTGAGTGAGACAGAGAGATGTGGAGTAATGGAGCGAGAGGGCATACACATGAACACATGACAACGGCTTTGCCTTTTGGCTACATCCGATCTGCAGCCATTTGAAGCAATTTTCGCTTCCGTTTCCCAATGCGATTGTCCTGCGTAAGTGCCGCACACACACACACACACACACACGCACACATACATGCGTGTGTGCTGCTGCTGCTGATGTGGTAGATAAGGCAAAGTGCCTCAATGTGAAGTGACTCCGAGCTGCGCTGCTTTGCGCTCGCTTTGCCATTTCGCTTCGCACACACACACACACACACACACACACTTGTACAACTTAACCGTTATTTACACTTGAACTTTGCCTGCAGTATCAACAGCTACCCCACTACACCTACTACTGGCTGCTGCCTGTCTCGGCCCGCCCGCTCGCCCGCTCCCATTCACATTTCAATTGTTGTACTCGATTTGCGCAGATTTGCGTTGCATATTTCTAGGCGCTAATTAAGTCGAACTTTTCCCATTTCGAACGACAGCAACAACAACACAAGCGCGGCAGCAGATTCCGCTGCATATGATTTATTCCACGAGTCGCGCTCTAAACAAATACGCAGCTGCCAAACTTTGCTCTGCAACGACGTATATCGAAGGGGGGTGGCAGGGGGGATAAAGGGGGGGGAGGGGGGCGTGGAATTTAAAGATTAGATGCACGTAAACATGCGACAAGTTCGTAGCCGTGTCAAGATTTGAGATTCATGACGAGACAACGTTGCGTATACGTAACATCGCGTTGCGTATACGTAACGTGGCAAACGGCGCCTCGCCTGGCAGGTGGCAACGCGCTGGCGCCGGAGCTTTGCATGTGGCGCCTAAATTAATTTGCACTGCGCTTTTGTTGTTGTTGTTCTTTCCTCCCTCTCTCGAGCTCTCCCCGTCCCGCCACTGCTCGGTAGCTCAAGCTGAAGTTGAAGAAAAACTTGACGACAAAATATGTAAACGACAAAAAGAAGACACAGCGCAGAGCAGACAGAGATGACGGGAAGCGCCAAGTGCAGTCGGTAGATGAAGTCGAAGAGGTAGGGGAAGCAATGCGAGCATTCCTTCCAACTCCCACACCAAACTCAACCGAAACGCCGCCAACTGTCAACAAAGTTGCCGGTCGAAGAAAGCAGAAACTTTTCTGCCGGAATATTGTTTATAAATCTCGCATCAAAGTGTTATAGTTTCATTGCACTTCGTCTACTTCTACTTCTACTTCTTGTTGTTGTGTGCACTTGTAAATGATAGCTTGCAAATGACGTGGTGTATAACCGTCGTGCTAGCCGACTGCATGCACGAAAATTGACAACACGCAAGGCGAATTGGACGCGAGCAAGGGAACAAAAGTGTAGAGCTCTAACAGAACTCCTTATTGATAGTGAAACTGCTTTAGGTGAGTCTTTAATCTGCCGGAAAAGACCTTGACTTCTTGAAAATGTGCAGTAGGATTGTATACATATTTAAATTGATGTTTATCCAGTGTGTAATCAAGTCTAATTGGGCTCAAAATGATATGGAAGCGGAGCAGCTTAATCAGCTTACTTTAAATGGATTCCAAGTTCGGAAGCGAGATCTAAATCTATCCATCATCTCACTCTATAGCTTGCTGCCAGCTTCTACTCTACCATGTCCTGCCATGCCTTCAAAGATCTTTCCCAAAGCAGGCTAAGCAGTTAACTCTTTTAGCTAAATGCCAAGCTGGCAAGAGAGATCTATGGCTATAGCGCTCTCTAGCTATCTAGAGATATATATGCTTACCCCGACCTTGCCGCATTCCTTCAATCTGTGCAACCTAATGACCTTTCCCATGCAGCTGCTGCAAAAGTTGCCAAAAACTGCGTAATCTGTGTGATTAGGAACAACTTTTACTGCCTTCTGAGAAGCTTTTCTGCTACTTCGTGGGGCCTTCGGGGGGGACCTAGAGGGTACCTCCATTAGACATTTTCAAGCCTCATTCCATTGTCATTATCGTGTGGTTGGCATCGTTTCGCATTCAAATCACTTGAACATAATTCGCCAATAAAAATTCATTGAATTATGTTTTGATTGGTTTATGGAGCGTTCTTTTCTCGGTGTAACCCTGCCCATCTACCCATCGCTATCTCCAGTGCCATCTCTATGCCCATCGACAGCGCCATCTGCGTAGAGTGCGTCGTCGTGTTTTTCCGTGTGTATTACATTTATTATTAGCCCGGGCGAAATGTCCTTTTAACAACTTTTGCGGTCGGCATTGATATGCGCAGAACGCAGGCCAAATGCGTCCAGATTAAGCAATACCCTGTCGCGCCATTCCGCCTGCTCCTGCTGCTGCTCCTCCTCCTCCATCATCATCATCATCCGCATTCCCTTTCACCGCCCGTTCGCCACAACAACAGCTGACAATAATAAGAAATGGGCCGCCAGCCAAGGACCATAAAATGATTGTCAGTGTCAACCCGGGCGCAGGGCAGGGCTGGGCAGGGCAGGGCTCGACAAGCACACAAACACACACACACACAGACACAGACATACGTATTCTGGCTATTAACAATTTGCCTTCGCAGCGCCCCTTTCTGGTCGCTCTCAGGTTGAGGGGTTCGCCCAAGCTGCGTGCGCCGTGTCCTTTTTTATTTATGCCCTCAATAAAAACTCGAAGGCGTTAACGTTTAAATATTTTGTATACCCTGTAAAGCGAAAAGGGGTTAGCTGGGGTGTGCAAGACTAATTGGCGAGTTACCTTTAGAAAGCTGACTCGTATTTAAGGTTGTGTCTTAAGTGAGAGAAGAGAATGCCCTAGGTATCTCGCAGTCGGTATAGTTCCACAACTCTCATTGCTTACGTCACAGCCGAAAATAATAAAAAAAAGAAAAGCAGGTAGAACTTTTCCCGCTAGAAATTATGTCATGCCAAAGCGCCTGTTTATGGCGACACATTTTTGCGTAGGCTTCGCTTGATTGAATTAGAAAACGCTTGAGCATTACATGAGCTGATTTCGATTAATTTCTCTCTCTCTCTCCTCGCTATGCCTATCGGCTGCCAGTGTTGCCATAAAATATTAATTTACAATTCGTTAGCACGAGCAGCATGACCAACCATGCTGGAAAATGGCGACAAGTTTATTAATTTTTTAAATACAATTTATTTAGCAGCGAAAATAGCTGTGATTAATGCCAAAAACTTAAGCACGCTTGGCTTGACGGATTGAGTAATTGCTTTGTCTTCGAAGACTGTAAAATACATATTCGATTTTTCGGGTTAATTTGAAGCGATAAATCGCATTTAAATTCGCAATGCAGCACCCCGCCGTAGCTTAGGCAATAAATTTACTTGGCCCGTTCGACTAGCGCACTCACAGGTGACACGAGCCACACACACACACACACACACTCGCTCACACAACTGTCAACGGCAAGTCAAATGGCTGACAAGCACACGCCCCCTGCCCCCGCCCGCAAGCCATCCCACTGCCTCCCTTCCTGCCATTGGGCAGACTGAAGGCGTTTTGCGGTTAGCCTGTCACGCGGCGGGTTCATCAAATCTGTGTAAGTGAAAATCTCTGCCCATGAACCGAGGGTTTGGGGACTGGGACGGGTAGGCTAGGGTAGGGCAAGTTTAGGAGGCCAACCGTCTCGTATAATATTAATAAAGCAGAAATTGACAGATTCAGAATGACAAATTTGTCGTCAAGCCTGATAAATGGATATGAAATCTCAGGGAAAATATTGTTGCAAAAACATTTTGCCGCCTCGATGGCGGCGAAAGGACAAAAGCGCCGAGTTGCGAGCACCGAAGCCCGCGGGCTCCGAGCGGCAACGGAGGCAGATAAATATTGATAGCATCTGCGGCGAGCAGTTAAAAAAAAACGAACCAAAATGAAATGAAAATTGTGCAAAAAGCAACGGAAAACGCAGCAGTGGCAGCATTTGCAGTGCAAGACAAAGATGTCGGGGTAGACGACGTGGGATGAGGACACGGAGAGCCGAGCACAAAGGCATGGCAAGCGGAGACGAAGGCGCCGCTGCTGACGCCTCGAACACTCGACGCGGCGTGTAATGCAAAGCAATTTGGTATGGCTGCAGAATCCAAGTCAGATCTCTGGATTGCCAAGCCCGCGAGAGAGAGAGAGAGGGAGAGGGAGAGGGAGCGAGAGACAGGTGGCTAAACGGTGTCCTGGCCGGCCTTGGCTTGGCCCCGGGGCTGCATGTTTGCATGTCAACCTCCTCGCGCCGTGGCCAGGGATGTGTTGCGGAATGGCGGTGGCAGGCAGCCAAGTAGAATTTCAAGATTTTACAGATAGTGTTCGTTAGTCAACGCCCGATAAGCGATGGGCAGCAGGAGCGGGTGGCGGAGCGAGTGCCGGAGCTGGCCAAGACGCGATGCTCTCGAGCAGTGTCTGCGGCTGTGGGCCGCACAGACGTCTTGACTGTTTAAAATCAAAGTTAGTTTTAGTTTTAAATCAAACAAAAACTATCGATTTATTGGCAGCATACTAATGCGATAACCCGTTCGATAAGCTGCCCAGCAACGCTGTCAATCGATCAGCTAAGCAATAACCTAAAAAACTGTTATCGACTTATTAAATTCCTATTTCTTTTTATCGATTCTCTCTTTATATTACGTACTGTACGCGCTGGTTTCGTGCATGCATTATGATGCCTCTTCGGGTTCTTCAGCCTGGCTAGAGTGGTATATACCAAATGTGGCTAACGAATCCACTCGAACGTTTCCAGCTAACATTTTGTGCTCGCTGCGGGCAGTTGCTGGCCGTCTGTTCCGGGCGCAGCATCTACTTGCCGAGTTTGCCTGGCTGTGCAGTGCCCACTAAGTGCAATTTCAAGTGTTGGCTGCCTGACATCAATCTGTCCAGGCACAGGGTGGGAGGGAGGTCGAGGGCGATGATAAAGACACTGGGCAGCAGGTTGAGGTTGGAGCCCTCGGCTTGCCCGCTGTGGCTGCATTGTTTGTCAGCCTAATGTCTGTGCGGGTGCCGCACGGGCCTGAAAAACACGAGTACAATAAGATGAAGATGAAAGACACCTGAGCGGGAGCGGCAGCGGGGGCGTGGGCGGGGGAGGAGTAGGTAGCTGATATGCCTGCACCGAATGCTGCCTCGTCATTTTGGCAACGTTCGCACGGGCAAGGCGACGGGTCGAGAGAGAGAGAGATAGAGAGAGCCGCAGAGTCGGAGGCTTCTCTGTCTCCGCTCTCAAGTGATTTTGCGGCTGCATTGCGGCTCCGGTCTGTGGGCAGCGAACTTAAAATTCAATTTGTTTGTCCGTGATTTAGTGTAATTTAAGCGCACTACTGAGAAAGATATACGAGCACTTCGGCCTGACGAAGCTCAGGTGACTGAGGCTCTACTTCTTCGTTTTTCTCTCTCTCCTTCTTCGCTTTCCGCGTTCCGACGCACGATGCGTGTGTGTGACAGTTCATTAGTATTCCGGCGCCGAATGGCGAATGGCAAACGGCGAGCGGCGAATGGCAAATGGCAAATGGTGAATGGCAAATGGCAAATGGCATTGGCAAAGTGATTCTTAGTTTACTGCTCTGATTGAGATTTTTAACTTCAGATTCAGATGCGGCTTCGGCTTGGGCTTCGAGCTGCTGCCAACGCTTCAGCTGCAGACCGAAGTCGAGCCGTTTGTCAGCAACTGACATGAATAAGTCATAGCAGGGCGGCTGGGCCGGGCAGGGCAGGGAGACAGGGGAGAGAGAGAGAGCGTGCTGCCAGCTGGCAGCCCAAGTCAGTCAGTCAGTCAGTCGACGCTCTCGCTCGCACACGCAGTCGCTGTCTCCGTCTCTGTCTGCCCACACCGCAGCCAATGACATGTGCAATATTTGTCTTTCTCCAAAATGGCAGCCAATACACAGAGTTGTCAACTCATGCGCTCGACTGCCTGCCAAGAGTAATGATGCATCTCTGGCAGCGACTCTGCCTTGCACCATCGAATCGAGCACACCGCCCCCCTCCCCACCGCCCCCTCTTCCCGCTGCCACAGTCGACACTGCAGTTCCCGCGGCCCGGCATCGACTTGTGCTTTGTCAGCGGCTAAGTGCAAGTTAAACCAAAAGTAATGGCGCATTTGCCAGAAGCGCAACAAAAAACGCAAGACGATGCGCTGCCGCTGCTGCTGCTACTGCTGCATCTGCTTGAATTCAGGCACTCTGCCCACTGTACGTCAGTGCGACCAATGTGCCCGTTGCGACAATGGCAAAATGAATTGTCATTGCTTAAGTTTTTCAACTTACTGCAGATAAATATGAGCGTATATGGCAAGCAGATGATACATTGTTGATATATCGAATATTAATGGTCATATATATGTAAACCAGGGCTTCATAAATATGTATCAGCGAGCATATGTAGGGGTGCGAATACAAATCTCACATGCAATTGCTAAATTACATAAAACTTGCCGAAAAAAAGCGTAGCAAGCATCTTATGTCTGCTATGCAACGATGCAGTCGGGATCAATGTGTGCGTCAGTGTGTACACACATTCGCATTAACAGACAACACTGCACGCTAAAACAGCTGTTTTTGGGCGCAATAAGAATTCGCGCTGAATTAAATTAAAATTATGAAATGTGCAGAATAAGGAAGGAGTCTGAAGACATGTGCAATTAAATGTGGAAAGCCAAGCAGCGATTTACAGGGCATGCCGTGTGTTAATCAGTTTATAGTGCATTGCTTGATTAAAACCATATTTGATAAACCTTTTTTGCTTACAGACTAAATTAATTATCGAGTGCTGGGTCATGTAAAACTCGCTGCTAGTCACCAGTTGCATAATAATTCAAGTTGCAATCCATGTTCTGTCTGATCCCATTCAGTATCCATCTAAATGGAATCGATTTCAGTTGCGGCGAGCACTCTACAAGCAAATTCCATTGAAACACATGCGGATAGCAGGATAGGATGATGATGGGCTACATGCGAAATGTATTTATCGATGCACAGACTCGGCACACTGCAGCTCGTACACACAGGTATATCATATTTGGCGCCTTGCGAGATGCACTTAAAGTCATTGTTTTGCATTCATGAGCTTGCATTGGTCTTGAAAGGCAGCGAGAGAGAGAGAGAAAGAGAGAGAGGGTGGAACCGATGTGGCAGGCAACTTGGGGAATTGCCACAAAGATGAGGCAAACAGCAAATGGAATCGTGCAACAAGAATGCTGCAATTGTTATGGCAATAGAAATGAAAGTGGCCGCCAGTTGGCCAGTTGTCCTATTGGCCAGCTGGGCCATTTGGCCAGTCGGTTTGTTGGTAACTAGTATCAAATTTGCGTGCAACCGCAGTTGCCTCTGTACGGCGTGTGTGTGTGTGTTGAAGGCAGCTGCAAGTTTTACAAGCCACACACGCACACACACCAAGAAGAAGAGTGGGAATTGAACTTTGCATGTCGATATACAACGCACACAAAACTAAACAAAACAACTACAAAAAAAAAAAAACAACAGCAAGTGCAAATGGCAGCATGACTAGGCAGATACCCTGGCAGTTATCAGCGAGAGATATCGGGTTTAAACTATTCATTTCTGCCCTTTCCTAAGATGTAAATCTTCTGTCAACTCATCTCGGTTTGTTACGGGTTCTTTCCAGGAGGATCCCCGGCTTTACTTGGCTTGTTCCGCTGCTGCTTCGCCCTGCCCATAGGGTATCATAAGCTCTCGGCTCGAGTGCAAATCGAGTGATGACGCCACAGCTGCGCCTGACATTATCCAAGTAGCACGTTGCACGCAGCACGCAGCACGTGGTGCTGGCACATTGCTTTTGGGGGACGGGAT
Organism: Zaprionus inermis; assembly: GCA_018151445.1. Classification (NCBI taxonomy): domain Eukaryota; kingdom Metazoa; phylum Arthropoda; class Insecta; order Diptera; family Drosophilidae; genus Zaprionus; species Zaprionus inermis. The sequence goes on from JAECXD010001052.1 coordinate 8,235,550, forward strand.
GGGGCGGCAGAGATATGTTTATCACTTTATAATTGGTTTTTGGAACCTCGCAAGTAGGCAATGCAATTGACCACCTGCAAGATCGCCGGGCGGAAGTAGTAGCCCGTGCCTTTCCCCACCAATCCCTGTGCCGCTTGCTGCGCTTCCTTTTTTTGTGCTGGCTGTGCAGTGCAGCAGCAATTCGAGTGCCAAGGCGCGCTGCTTGTTTGTTGTTGCTGCTGCAGTTGTTCGACTGCACTTAAAACTTTTCAAGTTGCATCGATAAGAGCGGGGCGGGCGACTGGGGAAGGCGGATGCGTTGGAGTTATGCAGAATTGGTCGAAGGGCGCCAGGACGAGGAGGGGTCGCGGGTGGGGGCGGTGCGGCATGCGGCTATGACGACTGCAGCAAAGAGTTGTTGCGAATTTCTGGTTTCACGCTGTCTGATTTTGATTGGAAATTTTCGTACGCTCTGCACTCTAAGCAGCAGCAGCAGCGATGGCAGCCGGAATGGAAATAGAAATGGAAATGGCCATGGAGATATTGAGGACGTCGGCTTTGGAGTTGGAGTTGCAGTTGAAGCTGGAGTTGCACAAGAGTGGAGCGGAGTGGGATGATGCAGTAGATGCTCGCCCGCAACGCGATGTGAGTCGACAACAGGAAACAAGCCAAAGAAGAGCATACTTCCGCATTTGCACTGTGCTGCTGGGATCCGCAAATATGTCACGATAAACAACAACAACAACAACAAGAGTGAGAGAACTAACAATAACAACAGCAACTGTATCAGTTTCAGTTTCAGCACGAGGTCAAAAGCGGACAAGGAGGAGTCACAGCAGCAGCAGCAGCGGCAGCAGGAGCAGGACGAGGAACAGGGATAGAGATAGGGGGAGGAGGCGCAGAGGCACAGACAGAGGCGCACGCTTTGCAAACTGCTGACTCGATATCCGGCTCGGGGTCAGCTGCCTGCCGGGCTACAGGCTAGCTACAGGCTGGCTACAGGCTCGTGTTGATGAGACTGGCTGGCAAAAAAGTTGTGCCGACAACAGCAACAACAACAACAGCAGCACGAAACCTACAGCCATTCAGGCTTGTCGGAATATTTAGGCTTTAGTTCGATAGTGTGAGGCAGCGTGGGCGGAGGCAGTTGGATAACTTGATCTGGGGTCATTTCGGGGGAGGAAGGCGTGTCGCTGTCGCTGTCAGAGCAGCTTGCACAAATTGACAACTTTGCTGGGGCAGAAGACAAACACAGAGAGAGAGAGACAGAGAGAGCGAGCGGAAGACAGACAGACCGACCGACAGACAACTGAACAGTCAGAGACGTAGCCGGTGCCGGTGCCGGTGCCGCTGCCAGAGCGCCGCTTGCAACAGCAATTGGAAATTATTAATTTCAATCAAAACTTTCGACATCGGTGCTTATCTATGCGTAGCATTATCGTCCCAACTTCTAAGCAATCTAAGCAGAAAGTTTTTCTCGTTTCCCGTTTCTCGTTTCTCGTTTCTTGTTTCTCATTTCAGTTGCCATAATTCATGGCCAACTTCGGAGCGCTTTTGTTTTGCGCCAACAACATCATTTATATTACTCAGCCGCCCCATTGTACGCTCGCCCACACGCCCAGCCGCCCACTCTGTCTGTCATTCAGTTCAGCTGGTCAATCAGCGCATCGAGCCATGCGTGCGTTGTCTCGAGTCGAGCCAAAGTCAAATACAGTTTGCCAAGAGATTTATATTATCGCGGCGAAGTCATCGATCAAAATTGAGCGAGAGAAAAGGAGAGCAAGAGAGAGAATGCTCAAGAGCAATGTTGACATATGCAAGGATGCAGGAGAGACCAAGCAATACATAACCATATGCTGTACTCCATATAAACAAATCCACTAAAGGTGTGAGCGAAAGCACTGGACAGGCATTCGATCTGAGAGAAAGAGAGGAATGCATCTCTAGCTGATATGTACTGCACTGTACTCCATATATACAAATCCACTAAAGGTGTGAGCGAAAGAACTGGACTGGCGGAGACAGTGAGGAATGGATCTCTAGCTGATATAAGAATTCTGATAGATATTAAGTTAGTGTACTAAATAAGTGAGAGAATTGTCTAAGTACGTTTAGTTTATATAGTATATGAAAATTATTTTATATATTAATAGAGCTAGTTTAGCACTAAGTTCGTTATTTAATTTTAATTCATTTTAGGCAGTCTTCGGTTAGTTGAAAGTAATTATTATGTAAGTGTGACCACATGAATTATTTATTTGTAATAAGCGTCGTTTCGATAGAAGTATCGATGTTGTAACTATCGAACCGTACTGCGTAATAATTGTTTTAGTGAGAAATTAACACTGAAATCGAGCGAGGCTCTGATGAGAGCGTTGCCAGACTGAGTCAACCGATATGCGCTGCATTCTTGCAAAATATTATTAACTATGCTCAGCTCGCCCGATTCATGTATATAGTGGGTTATTCCGAACTTCATAAACGTTCGCGATTTTCGGCTTTCATAACTGCCTCAATTGGCCCAAACTTGTTCATTTTTTCATTCTTTCGCCTTGGCGAAATTGTTTCACTTGCGCACTGCAATTCGCAGCGAATATTAATAATATTTTTCATGCACAACTAGCACGCAACATTTTTCCAGTTTTTGCCGTGCAGCTTGCAGCGTGCAACGCAATGGGGCGCACACTGTGACGTGCAGTACGCATAACGCAGTGGAGCACGGGAACGGGGATTAAGCCAGTAGAGCTAGCTGCTCCTGCTCCTCCCGGCACGGGTAATATGTGGCTGCCTGGCAGTCGGGCACAGCCCCTCGCACACCTTCTGGTTGATTGACGTTGTGTGTGTGTGTCGCCGTTTCGTGCATCATTGACTTTCTGTTGTCTGTCCTGCCCCTTAGTCCTTCGTTCCGTCCTTCTCGTGCCTCGCCCGTTGTGCCTTCTGTCTCTCGTCTCTGTCGCGTGAGTCGCGCGCTTGGCTCGTCCAGTGCGAATGCCATGCAATGATCCCAGACCGTTATGCAAAGAAACAAATAAATAGAAGTTAGGCAACAACATGTCTGTCAGTCTGCCAGACCCGCCTCGGCTCGCCCCTAACCCATTCGTTCGGCTGCGCCTTTGGGGCACAGCAAATATTTTTGCTGCTGCTGTCGCCAGTGTCGTCTGTCGTCTGAGTTTGCTTCACGTAATCGCAATTATACCCTGTAACAAGCATAGGGCACTGAAGAGGTTTGATGCATTAGTTCCAGGAGTGAAAGTCGGGGCAAAGAAAAGCTGGGAAACGTTATTATTTTTATTATTTATTTGCTGTATTCTTTTTACAGCTTTTGGCAACCTTTACAGCGCATCTCTGCTTCGTTCAGGCCAAGCTGCTTGTTTTATTCGACTTTTTTGCTGCTTCTTCATCCACTTTTTTCGTCGCTTCTCTTTACAATTTTATTTTCGTTTGGATTTATGACTCGCAGCGGCGGCGCGGGTGCAGCAGTGAGAACAACTGCAACAGCAATTGCAACAGCAGCAGCAACAACGGCAACAACAGCAATGGCTGCCATTGCGAGTCGATATTTTGTGCAACTCTTGTTGCAGCCTTTCAGGCGCGCGGCTTAAAGCACAACAATTCCGCATCCGCATCTGTTTTTGCACCCACACTCACATGCGTATTCATTTGCGTTTTATTTGTATACGAATAGTCGAGCAACAAGACCAGTTCCAGATCCAGTTCGAGCCCGTGCCAGATCGCAACTCTAGTTGGCAAAAAAAAAATGAAGAGAAATTGACGATTAATTTTCACGGCGGACTTTTCAAATATGCTACGCATTTAATTAGAGACAGCGACGCATTAATTAATTTATTTATAGCACAAAAACAAATAAAAAGAATATCGCAGAAGCCGTAAATAATCGTGTCATCTTCGCGGCACCACGATTACTGTGGGGTATGCGTATGCATTAGATTCCCTACTCTGGGAAGGCAATAGAGTAGAATCACCTTTGAATATTGTGTTGATATGCTGCTGTGATACGATACACATGTTGCCGGGCACAAGATATGCTATCGATAAAAGTTATCGAAATATGGCCTAAATTTGCTTGCAGGGTATTCGAGCGTCGACCCGTCACAGTGCACGTATTTCGATTGTTTTGCATATTGTTTGATCCCATTGTCGCTGCTGTCAATACTTGTTTAATTTGTTTAAATTATCAAACACACACGCGCGAATTGAGCCCGTTAATGACAGGCTACACCCGTTATGTAACGTATCCGGATTGGTTGGAGAATTATATAATAGTTTATCTAGCGCTTTTTGAAACTTACGCCAGCAGTGCAGCTAATTGCTTTGTTGTCCCACACTGGCTGGCGAATTGGCGACGATTCCTTTATAAAATCCATTGCATACTTTTAGGATCAGAGCGTAATTCAATGAAATTGCGTATGGAAGCCAAGAAAAGCATTGCCATGCAGAATCTTATGCGCTTATTTATGGGGTATTTTTACTGGGAATATGAATAGAACCCTGAACAGGTACGTGTAGCAGAATTTTTACTATACATTTAATATAAATACTATACTATAATTTCATTTCAAATTAAGTTTAAATTTTCTAACGCCGACTCTTCCCTTAGAGTCTTGCATACCTGTGTTTTGCTTAATCGCAGGGTATCATCGCGCCACCTCACACCTGCGCTCTCGTTTTTAATTGTTTATTTTCACTGATTACACGTTTAATAATAAAAATAAATATAATCCACGAGCACGAGCCTGCCGCAGTCCAATCGATTTTATTGTATTTTATGGCATTTTACTCCCTCTCTCTCTCGCTCTCTCCCACCCGTTTTCAACATTTTTCATTGCGGCATTTTGTTACTTAATTATTATCATGTGTTTAACCCGCCACGCCCACTGCACGGCACAGCCCACGCAGTCGAATGCCCACTGCGACCACTTGATTAACGCGGCATTAATTACAATTTCAAACATTTCTGTTTGCACATTCAAATTGTTCAATTCGAATTTATGACAGCTTTGAGCCGCCGGGAAAAACAGCAGAAAAAACGCAAAAAACAAAAGAAGAAAAACAGTCAATCGAAACAAAAAAAAGGAAACGCCTGCAGTTGAAATTTAATATTTTAATTACAGTGCGTGCTAGCGATATGCCGACATCACGCTGCATGGTAATAGTTTTGCTAAATAACTGCTGAGTTCATTAGGCCGTAAGAGAGAGAGAGAGAGAGAGAGAGAAAGAGAGAGAGAGAGAGAGAGAGAAGGAGAGAGAGTTGTAATGGATACTGCAGCTTAGAAATATTTAAATACCTTCTCTTTTTTTGAGCTGCAAAATTCGATTTTATTCTTTTAATAATTTCTGTGTTTTCCAGCGAATAGTTAAGTTTCAAATTCGTCGGTCATATTTATCTCTATTATACAAAGCAACCTCTATAAACGCATAAATGGTTTATCATGCAACAAGCCCATGCAATTTGAGCTTGAATTGAAATTTTGAACATAACGAAACACAAGCATAAAAAGCATTAAAAAAAGCCATTAAGTGGCCAAAAATCTGTCTGGGCGGCGCCACTTCTCGGCTCGACTGTACCCAGTTCCAGATTCAGGTTCAGTTTCAGCTTCAGTTTCGGTTCTGGTCGCAGCAGCTCAGAGTCGGGTCCAATCCCCGTAGATAAGTCACGTTGTCAACGAAGTGGCGCAGACACAGAAATTAAAACTAAATATGTACGAACGTCTGTGTGTGGGTGCGTATGTGTGAGTAACGACACCCGATGACCTTTGGCTGACATAAATTGATAAGGTCGCTCTGCGATTTCATCAAGTTCTGTTGCCTTCGTTGCCGCTTTCGGCAGCTGGAGGGCATAAACCGGGGAAAGGTTTTTTCTATAGAAAATAAGGGAATATGTTTTTTATTTATTTACATCTATTTTGCACTATTTTAGCAGAGAAAACCGACTGTCTGATTCGATTTGTGCTTCGCTGCGAATTCGTGGAAAAAATCACACAAAAATCACCGTCAGCATCGAAGTTGACTTAAGTGTGCCGCGACGTGACTTACATATACACTCGCACGCATAGATGCGTGTGTGTGTGTGTGTGTGTGTGGTGTGTGTGTGTGTGTGTGTGTGTGGTGTGTGTGTGTGTGTGCGAAGCTTGTTGTGCGCAAACAACAAAACGGCGTTAGTTACGTGCCGATACCCTTTCCAGTGCGGGTTTTAATCGAATCACGAACTGTGAAACGCGTGCTCGATAGGTTTGCCCTTATTGCAATCGTTTATCGATTTGACACTTTCGACACATATCATGCAGACATATATAAAATCGATAGCCGTTAAATTTGATGATTCGCATAAACAATTGCTTGATATTTGTTAGAGCATTCAATGAATTTGAAAGTAAATAAAATTATGTATCGAAACTTGATCTAGTTTGCCAAAGGGAACTTTACACGGGGCTTTTCCTGGTTTTTTTCCAGGCAAGAGGTAAAGGCAAACGATTACGCTCAGATATATCGATCACTTTTATACCGCGTACCTCATCTATATGAATTATTCTGAAAGAAGGTAGATCAAGCAATGCAGAGAGTAAGGCAACTTCGACTTTTCATCTACATTATGCTTATCACATCATTTGTTCTGTGAATTTTGTAATCTATTAAAGGTTCTTTGCTTTATATATAGTAGGTATGCAAAACTGCCAACTCGTACCAAAACTATAGCTGAAACTGAATTCATTTTATGACCAAACAAAGTTGTTTTCAGTTGGGTTAGTCAGCGCTGTTTCCCGTCACACGGGAAGCTTCGGATGGGCAAAGTGCTGCTTTATGAGTTTTACTGGGAAAATAATTAACTGTTACATATGCAAATCTGTTGAGATTCAGATCTGCTACACAGAACGACTTTTTCAGTACGTAGAAGATTGTATGTTCTTGTATGTAACATTGCTATATTATTTTTATTTTTTTATTCTTTTTTTTGTTTTTATTTTCAACTTAAGCATCAGTCGAGCTTGATTTCCATCAAATCAAATAACACTTAAACAGATATCGTATATATCTTTTTTTGCACAGCTGTGTTGGCCCATGAAAGGGTATTAAATTAACACTTACTCTCGGGCTACAACCCTGAACCGATGACATCAGAGCAAAAAATGTGTTTATGAAAAACAAACTTGTAGACACTTAAACAATTAAGGGGAAAACGAATTACAACAATGACAAATATTAAATCACACTTAAAGCGTAAATAGAAATAAATAAGAAAAAAGGTAAACAAATTATTTACTATATACGATGTACGCGTATTAAAAGCAGGTCAAATAAACTGAACGAGGTTGGATCAAGGATTGGGGGAAATTCAAATAGAATGTGCTACGCTAGCAATGAAATATGATCAGATAGCAAACAATAAAATAAAATAGCAGGGCAAACGATATTTATAAAGATAATGCATATATGAATACGTAATGCTTGAAAGAATCACTAGAACCTGGTGCTAGAGTATCCAAGTCAGAACAAACAGCACTGATTCATGCTCGAAACTAAAGTCAGCTTCAGTAAACAATCAGATGTGTGCTTAAGCGATTAGATAAGCTTTGGCATGTTTGTTTTTGGGATCATCAGCATCATCATCGGGCAATCGTCAAATTTAATATCTGGCACAATTCTCAAGTAAATACTTATTCGATTTCTTTGCAGTTCGGATTTGAAATTCCCAAATCATATTCAAACTATTCTTTGCAGCTTTTCGTTGTCAGAAATATTATATATACACACATATATATATATTCATATGCGGCCCGATTTGTATTCCGCGCAAGCTTCGCTTTGCTTCGATCGAACCTCGCCTGCTTTGTTATTTTCTGTTTCTGTTCTCGTCGCCCACTTTCCGATTTCATTTTCAAGCTGCGTTTCATTCTCATTGCGTTCGTCGTGTTTTTGTGTTGTTGTTTCTTTCCGAGTTTCGCTTATCTCTGCCGTCGCTTGTTGACTCGGTTTGCCGCTTTTGCTTTTACCTTAGTTTAGTTTTCTGTTTCTGTTTCGGTTTCGGTTTCGGTTTCAAGCTCTGTCTTCGGTCTTTCTCGCTGTTCGCTGTTCGCCTCTACTGCTTCCTCTTCGTTTTCGTATTCTCAGCGAGTTCACTTAAAGTTTGCCCCGGCGCGAGCTGGGCACAGTTTCAATTTTACACTTAATGCGAGCACAACGAGTTAGTGAAACGATTCCAATTTGAATATCAAACACACTCACACACACTCATACACACACATACATATCTTATCGCTTCAAGATCTACTTTTTTTTTAGTTTTTTTTTTTTTTTTTTTCGTATTTTTGTGCGCTTGTTTCGCAATAATTTTCGATATTTTATTATTGCATTAAAAAGTTGTGATTTTATCATTCGTTTTTCGCTGAAATATCCGATCGTTAAATATTTACGACCCTTATGCAATCGATAATTAGCGCGAACGTTCGATATATTGACAACGTAGAGTAGACCACATTTTCGTAGCCACTGTAAGTCAATCTCCAGCACACGCGCTGATCCTTGCCTCCTCGTCTGCTTGCAGCGCAACATGAAGCTCTTCGCCCTGTTCCCACTGCTCCTCTGCCTAGCGGGTCTGCAACACAGCGATGCCGCAGCGGGCTCCAGCCACCTGCTGTGCTACTACGACGGTTCCAGCTTCATCCGCGAAGGTAAGTGAGAGAGAGGGATAGAGAGGGAAAGAGAGAGAGAATTTGATCTGTTAGGGAAACCCTTTAGGGGTGATCTACGAGCTGCTGTGCAGGCAGCTCAGAAGAACAGATAAATATGGCTAGACTTGCTAATTGCAAATATAGACACAAATACAGTATATGCTAGGGTATAATACGCACAATGCCTGGCTTTATAGCCAAGCCAAATCGGTAAACAAGGCTTGAAGCTTCAACGAGTCAAATCTTTAGAAACCTTAAAAAAGATGCTTGAATTCCAACTTCGTGAAAGGTTGGATTAAAGTCGTATGTTATGTTAGATATGGTTAAAGCAATAGGTAGAACAATCTCGAACAACATCCACTTGGTAAACGCAACCCCAGCTCGCGCTAGAGATGGCATCCGCTACGATAGTAAGCCAACGATAGTAGCAAACAATTATTGGGGGTTAGACTTTATTAATGACATTTTAAGAGCTAAGTAAAGTGAAGGGACTCTTAATTACCGTACCGAGTGGCAGAACTGCGATATTTTTAGTCGCAGGTTGAAAAGGTTATCAACAATTTGCGGCTCTCCACGCGCACTCAAAAGCGCGAGTCCAATTAAAGCTGAAGTGGGCAGCGTACAGTACGTGTACAATGTATATCTCTTTGTTTGTGTGCTCCAGATGTCATTAGATGATTTTTACTTTTCATAATTGTTCGCCAAGTGATTAAAGCCAGTTCGAAGGGTGTCAGCGTTGGCGGAGGGCAGGGAATGCAAGTAAACGATATATATGCGAGTATTGGAGAAGGCGTTGAAAGGGAAGCGAACTGACATCCCGGTTGAAATTGAAATCTGAATCATATGACACGACGATGACGGCCGCTGACGCATCATACGATATATTCGCAATACACTTTAAGTGAATTGTTTTGTTAATTGATTGTTATGCAAGGTGAGACGGCGTCGGGTTGGGTTGGGTTGGGGTTCAGGTTCGCGGTCTTGGGTGGGGCAGACGCGTCTCGAATTTGATCATTTTTTTTTTTGTATTCCGCTCATGCTTCCGTGCGCTGTTTTTAGGTCTGGCCAAGCTGACGTTGAATGATCTGGAACCCGCTCTGCAATTCTGCACCCACTTGATCTACGGTTATGCGGGCATCAATCCCAGCAGCAACAAATTGGTCAGCACCAACGAGAAACTTGATCTGGACTTGGGCAGCAGCCTGTTCCGTTCGGTTACGGGTCTGAAGAAGCGTTATCCCGCTCTCAAGGTTCTGCTCAGCGTTGGCGGCGACAAGGACGTTACCGAGGAGGACAACAACAAGTATCTGACGCTGCTGGAGAGCAGCAACGCACGCATTCCATTCATCAACAGCGCTCACTCGCTGGTCAAGACCTACGGCTTCGACGGCCTCGATCTGGCCTGGCAGTTCCCCAAGAACAAGCCCAAGAAGGTGCACAGCGGCATTGGTTCCTTCTGGAAGGGTTTCAAAAAGATCTTCACCGGCGATTTCGTGGTCGACGAGAAGTCCGAGGAGCACAAGGAGGAGTTCACCGCTCTGGTGCGTGAGCTGAAGAACGCTTTCCGTCCCGATGGTTACCTGCTCGGTCTGAGCGTGCTGCCCAATGTCAACTCATCCCGTAGGTTGCCCACATTATCAATCGTTGAGCTTAGATCTCATCAATGTTGTTTGTCGTTACAGTTTTCTACGATGTGCCCGCTCTGATCAACAACCTGGACTACGTCAATCTGCATGCCTACGACTTCCAGACGCCAGTGCGTAATCCCGAGGTGGCTGACTTCCCGGCACCCATCTACGAGCTGAACGAGCGCAACCCCGAGTCGAACGTTAACTTCCAGGTGCAGTACTGGCTGAACAACCATGCACCCGCTACCAAGATCAACGTGGCCATCCCTACCTATGGTCGTGTCTGGAAGCTTACCAAGGACTCTGGTCTGACTGGTCTGCCACCAGTTGTCGAAACCGACAACGTTGGCCCCGCCGGCGTGCAGACCCAGACCGCAGGCTTCTACAGCTGGCCCGAGGTGTGCGCGAAGCTGTCGAATCCTGTTAACCAGCACCTGAAGGGCGCCGATGGACCTCTGCGCAAGGTTGGCGATCCTACCAAGCGTTTCGGCAGCTACGCTTACCGCTCGGCCGACGATAAGGGTGAGAACGGAGTCTGGGTGGGCTACGAGGATCCCGATACCGCTGCCGTCAAGGCTGCCTACGTGAAGAGCAAGGGACTCGGTGGCGTCGCTCTGGTCGATCTGAGCTTCGATGACTTCCGCGGCGGTTGCACTGGTAACGAGAAATATCCCATTCTGCGCGCCATCAAGTTCAAGTTGTAGACAGGAAAATGCATGCGCGCTATTTTCCGCATCACACGCGAACTAGTATATATGTTTTCAGCAAGGGTAATCCCGAATAAACTCAACTTTAATGTATTGACACACAGTTGGCGAAGTTGCATGCTTTCTTTGGGGCTTGCTGAGGTTCTAAGGGGCCCATGGTGAGATTTCTGTGAGGAACTGCAGAGTTTAGTGCGGGGTAATCGCTTAACCCATGAAGATCAGTGTCTAGGAGGGCTGCCCCTTGAAGGAGCTTCTGCTATGATATGATCCTGAGAGTTTGGGGCGGGGTAATCGCTTAACCCATGAAGATGTGAATCTAAGAAGGTCTGCTCCTTGAAGGAGCTTCTGCTATGATATGATCCTGAGAGTTTGGGGCGGGGTAATCGCTTAACCCATGAAGATGTGAATCTAAGAAGGTCTGCTCCTTGAAGGAGCTTCTGCTGTGATATGATCCTGAGAGTTTGGGGCGGGGTAATCGCTTAACCCATGAAGATCAGGATCTAGGAGGGCTGCTCCTTGAATTAGCATCCGCTATGATATGATTCTGAGAGTTTGGAGCGGGGTAATCACTCAACCCATGATTGCCTGCATCCAAAAGGGTTACCTCTACTCAGAACATATTTGGGAAGATTGATTATAATAGTTGTTTTCGCGTAATCAGAACCCATTTAATCCTCTTAGTTATCTGAGAAGAAGAGAAGACAACGCCTAGGAAGGTCAATCAGTCGGAATTGTATGGCAGTCTGCACGATGAGTGGGTAAACCTCCTGAAAGGACTTTTACAAGTATAAGCACACGGTAGTAATTCTTTAACCCATGATGATTTGCGCTATTCACCTCCTATGAAGGGTAAGTAAGAGGAAGATGGCAGAACCAATACAACGATCTTAGTTATCTCTGAGTGAGAGCGAGCATGAAAGACCTTAGACCTCACTGACTACCAAACCCACTCAAAGCAAAAGTTTCTCCCACAAGACACACAACTAAGTCCCAAGTCAGCCTGCTATCGGACTTAATCAGATGACACTCAGGCGCACACAGAATGAATACCCAGCCCATTCAGTGTGTGTGTGTGAATCGCATTATAATAAGTGCAAAGTTATGGCAAGCAGGGGCCAACGAGTCGCAGTTCACTGGCAAAACGAATGCATTCATTCATGAATGTGGCACTCGTAACCTGTTCCATTGGCCTGGCAGAGACTTCATTTCTGCATTTCTTCCGGCGTTTGTGTCAGCCTGTGGTTGCCGTTGATTGTTTTATGTGCGGTGTTTGGGCTGCTGCTGCTGTTGCTGCCGTTGCTACTGTTGTTTGCCAGCCCTCCCCCCCACACACACACACACCCCGCCACCTTTACCCAACTCTGCTCCCGTTCCTGCTGCTGCAGCGGAAGTGCCACCCAGCAGCAGCATCAACCCATGTCTCATTCATCTTTTGTGCGGCGGTCACGGTTTGACCACTTGAACCGTTGCAGCGCCAACGTTGCTGACACCCACGCGTTGCCCTGACCCCTCTCCCGCTCCAGCAGCCCGCCCACTGACACGCCCCACACACTGTCCCTCCCTGGCCTCCACACGCAGCCTGCTGTGGATCACTTTATCATTTGCAAAATTGCAAAATGCAACCACAAAACCATAACACAGACACACGGACAGACGCGGGGAGGGCGGGTGGTGAGAGGGGGCATGAGTACGGACACTGACACGGACGCATACAAAGTATATTTGGGTAGTTTGGGCGGGCGGGCAGCATCACGCATACGCACTGTTGCCCGGAAATGCCGTCCGTCCGAATATGAGCTAGACCCGGGCATGACTGGGTGCCGTTGATTTAGTTCTCGGTGCGAGAAGCGTTTTGCATTTGGGCAATCCCGGGCAGCCCCTGCTGGGGCTATCACAGGCAACATCATCATCAGCAACAGCAACAGCAACAGCAACAACAACAGCATAAATCTTATGTCTACGTTGAGCAAGAGATTTTGCCTCCTACGATTGCTGTGTATGCTCCTCCGGCTCCTGCTCCCGCTCTTCCTTCGGCTCATGTTGCCTCTGCATGTTGACCGAACTGACGCTGGCAGGCGATGTTGCTGCTGTTGCTGCTGCTGCTGCTGCTGCGGTTGCCATTGCAATTGCTGTTGCTCGTTTTGCACACACGCAATTAGTCAGCCGCAAAATAACAAGTTGCCGTGCAAAATGCCACGCCCACAACGTAGCGTTGTGTTGCGTTGCCAACTTGTTAATTGAGCCGATGCTGCCGCCGCCGTTCGCCGCATGATTTTGGCGATGCGGCGCCAACAGCAGCAACATCAACAGCAGCAGCAACAGCAGCAACACGACCAACGGCTTTAAGTTAACGCGCTGCAGGCGGCAACAATTATCGCATTGCAATTGTCATCGTCATGCCATCTCATCACAATTCCTCACTCCCAACTCCCAGCTCCCAGCTCCCATCGCCAATTGCCCATTTGCCATCTCGAATGGCGTCGCCATCTTTGCTGCAAACATTTTGACAGTCGAGGCACGCAGCCTCGATTCATATCGATTGTCCCGCAACGCAATCGAGTTCATAACAATTACATTCATCGCACCCGATTGGGCCTACACAAGCCGGCAAGTATCGATACTTTAACTAATACGCAACGAGACACTCCGGGAATGGCCGGGACAGGGGCCGGGACCCGGGCCGGGGCTGCAAATGATTCGCCGCTGCGCTGCTGCGTCAGCACCTGAGACAGGCAAAAAACCGAGAGAGAGGCAGAGGAGGAGGGAGAGCGGGAGAGCGGCAGAGTGAGACGTCGCAGGAGTGGGAAAATGGCCAGAAAACAACTCGAAAATAGCCCGAAAAGTGTCCCCCCGCCCAAACAGTTTTATGACTCGGACACGTGCGCAGTACCCAAGCAATTTGGGCTTAGCTCCTGTCGGCCCGTGCGAATCTACTAGCCCCGATACCAACGATTCCAAGTGGTCAATAGATGAAACTATGAATGTACTCAGGGGTATGCAAATAGGCTAGAGAAATGAACCGAATGAAGTAAACCAAGCTTCTCTGTTCTCCAGAAGAACCCAACCAGCAAAGATCTAGTCAGACAATCTTAAATAACTTTTCTTTATGCTCGGAAAAACCTTCATAGATTGTCGGTTTCCTGGGCAAGCTCTATATATACTAGGGTTTCTTGTGCCTTTGCCGGAACGGCGATAAAAGTAACGTGGCAAAGATAACAGAACTGCCGAAGGGCGTCAAATTGCCATGTCCGTTGGTTCGTTCATATGGAGCGTGTCTTTGAAAGGGTCAAGTCTGGCCGAGAACAGTTAAGTCCTCACTTAGTTACCGTAAATATGTTGCTTCATAATTCATTCAGCGGAACATTGTGGCAAATTCAACGCAAACCGCACAAAAAACTATTTGCTGGCTTTTTATCAGCGTGTAGCAAAAACATGAAGTTAAGCGAAAAAAAGAAGGTAACCGACCACTTGGGAGTTACTTGGGTTGGTTGCACTTGCGTTACCCTTGCTATGGAGTGTGATAATGCTAGCTGAAATCGTTTACGTACGGTTGCATTCAAATAGACCTAAGTTCCTTTGGAGCGAAACTGTTGGAGGAGGTTCTTGGGTTCTTCTAGACCTATGTATCTGCTTGTTCTCTTGGCTGTAGCTTAATATTAAAGCAATTTGGAGACCGAAGATATCCGGGTGAGTGCAGAAAACTCTGTTATCCTGTATTAGTCCTAGTTAGGGCATTCAGTATTCTGTAGACTGCAGCGAGTCGTGATGCCGTCGCCTTTTGCTAACGTTTCACGTTCATGGTGCATAGGTGTTGGATTTCACACAGACAGTCTCACACACACACACACTCGCACACACACACACACACTCGCACACACTCGCACACACAGTCGAAAGGGGAGTTGAAAATTATGCTACACCAAAGTTAGCTCGACTCAAAAATGGGCGACACTGCACGTTGCGACGTGTGTGTGAGCGGTTGGTAGAGGTGTGCGCGCGCGTGTGTGTGTGTGTGTGTTGTGTGTGTGGCTACGTGCATCAGGAGTCCGTTAGCTCGCCGGCCAACGGCCATGTTTACGACACCTCGGGGGCCACTTGATCAGAAGAAGTTGCCAGGGAGTTAGACGAACGTTTCAACGACCGCTAGACCGTCTCTCTCTCTCGCTCTCGCTCTCTCGCTCTCTCTCTCTCTCGCTCTCGCTCTCTCTCTCGTGTGTGTGTGTCTATGAGTGTTTTTACCGCTAGCCGTAGTCCGTTAACTGTTATTGTAATGGCCGCAGTAGTTTGTCGAGCATGCAACTTTCCAGCGGCAACTCCCTCCTCCCACCTCCCTCTTGCTACTGCCGCTTTTGGGCCCTAATTAATTAAAAAGCATCTTAATCTTGAACCAATATTGAAGGCACAGCCAAGACAGAAGACACAAGACACAGGCAGGGGGGGGGGAAGATAGTTCGCTTATCGCGAGGCACAAATCATGCGGCTCATAATGAAAATGTCAAAAACCTGGCGTGGGCGCATGTTAATTAGCAAATGCGACGCGGTCTTCGGCATGTGAGGTCGCTTCGCACTTGGTCTGCCTCTCGCTCCTCTCTCTCTCTGTCTCTTTTTCCCCCTTGGACCTTATCAATTCATTAATCAGACTACGCTCGCAGAACTCAATGTAATTCCTGTGGCAGGAAGACGGAACAAAGGCGGCAAGGAACACACCTACAAGGGCAATAACAATGTGGGGGTCGCCAGCGCAGAATGGAATCGGTCTAGCGGGTTTGGGAGTCGAGTCGAGCAAAGAGTTGGGAGGCGCGTCCAAATTGTCTGCGTAAATCATAAAAAGCAGCTAAGGAAAACGAAAGTCCGAGCTGATGTGGGCGGGTCAGAGCAGCAGGGCCGGGCCGAGTGCGGATTGGGGATGGGGGATGGGGGAGGAATCGGGGACAGCTTGGGCTTAGGCTGACGTTTGATCAAAGCGTATATATATAGAATTATGAAGGCAGAACAATAACAACAACAAGGGGCAAATTATTTATCGCTCTCGCTGCGAAGCAATTGTCTGCTCGTGTAGTTTATGCGCAGGCCAACTGGGGACACGCCCACACGCCCACATGTCTGCAGTGAAAAGGCGCTTACGACCGGCTGCTGCTGCTGGTACGCTTTGGCAGGCCGCGGAGACGAGAACTGAAGCTGCCTGCCCCACCCAGCTCATCAGAAATGCGGCGGACTCTCTCTCACGGTCGCGGCTTTTGTCTGCATGTCGGCCAAATAAATCAAAACTCGGCCGGCGCCGGGGGTGGAGCGCGTAGGTGGTCGCAGGCAGGAGAGGGGCGTGCAAATAGCAGAAAGGGGCGTGACGCGGCCGTAACTGCTACTCGAGTTGTGCCGGCTGCTGGATGCTGCTTGGGTCTAATGCGCCAGCGGAAAGGGAGTAGGCAGTAGGAGGAGGAGGAGGAGGAGGAGGAGGAGGAGGAGGAGGAGGAGGAGGAGGAGGAGGAGGCGAGAGGAGGCCAATCCATGGCGGCCATAGGAACTAATACCAAGAACTTAAGTTGCTTTAACTAGCGCATAAAACTAGAATTTCGATGTGGTTAGACCGAGGGAGGGGTAGCGCACCAATTCAGCGAGTTGGACCCTGTGCAACAGGAATCAGTGCTCCCCAGAGAAGGTACCCCGTTTCAGTTTTAAGTATAACCCTATGCGAACTGCACTTCTTCTAGAAATTCCCGCAAGTTGCTTGCCATATCTTCAGTTTTGCTCTACATAACATTCTAAGGTCAGGGGTACAACAACTCACTCACAACTCAGTTTTTAAGGGTGACCATGCTAGCTAAAGTATGGTAGGTTTAGTTATCGATAACCCTATCGATAGACCAGTGTTGGACAGCAGCGTGCAGCAGTCACAGTACGGGATTGCACTGTATTTCCAGCAGAGCAATAATCCTCAATAGACGCACTGTAATTACTTCTACTCCCTCCTTCTCTCTTTCTTACGCCTTCTTACTCTGTCATGCTTTAAAAAAAACAACCCCTGAAATATTTAATTGCATTCTAACCGAATAAATAGTTTACAATTATTTTCATAAATTGCATTTATCTTTCCATATTCGAGTGATTTTAATTAAATTCCTTTCTTTCGCTAATCGTAACATTCAATTGAAATTCAGATGCCAGGTCGGGCCACGTGCCAGTCTCTGCCCCGCCTCCACGGAAGCGTAGCGGGAAGCAAGGGGGGGGAGGTGGAGGGGGCGACACAGTACACTTCACACGCTGCCTATCAGTTGGTTACTTCATTTTGCTTTAAGCTCATGTTCGGTCAATGTTTGGACAACACCTTGTAATATCCGCTTAAGCTATGCGCGTTGACTGACAACTGGACAGGAGCAGCGGGAGGTAATCGAGGGTTGTTGGCTCACTGATGGACGCACGAAGGGACGGGAAGGGAAGGGAAGGGACGGGACGGGGAGCGTCCGGGCTGGTCACCGCGTCGAGGCAGCCAATTTAGCTACAGTTCATTTGAGTTCGAAGCGCTTAGGGCGATGTGGGCAAGCCGGGCAAGGCGTGGCGCGGCGCGGCGAGGGGAGGCGAGGGAGACAAAGAAAGTGAGACTGAGACGGCAGCAGCAGCAGCAGCAGTCAGTGCTCTAAACATGACTTATGACCGCTACGTGATGCAACATAAAAATGCCATTACATTGTGCGTGTTGCCGACTGAGGCCCCGTACAACATGACGTATGAGTGTTGCACGTTTCGCTTGCCTCGCCGTTTGCCACTGACAGCCAGCAGCAGCAGCAGTCCTGCTGCCCCTCCGCCTACCTCTCCTCCTCCTCCTCCTCCCCCCACTGTCTCTTTTTAATGCTCTGCACAATTTCTCATCTGTCTGTCTGCTTTTGCGCGCTGCCTCTTGTTTACCTTGACGCTTGTCTTCCCTCTCGCTAAGCTATCTCTCTCTCTCTCTCTCTCACTCTCTCTCTCTCTCACTCTCTCTGTGTATGCTCCTGCCACATTCAGTCGCTGTCCCGGTCTCTGGCTGCCACGCATTGTTTGCTTTATTAGTGAAATTTAATGTGCTGTCTATTGAAAGATTCTCCTCGTATCATTGCAATCAGCTGCCCGGAGGTCTAACCCACCTCTACGCCCGCCCTCCCCCGCTGGCTGCTATCGTGCTTTTTTTTCATTAAAAACTTTTAGCACTATTTCTGTTTTCGATTCGCCGTCGAGCTGAGAAAATTGCGCAAAAAGTTTAGCATCGACGAAGGTGCAAATTACAAAACAAAGCCAGTCATTGCGAGGGGTCAGTGGGTGTTGTTGTTGTTCTAGTTGTTGTTGTTGCTGCTGCTGGCGCAAAGTTGGCTTATTTCTACGTTCTGCCTAGCTCGGCCTGTCCGCCCGTCTGTCGATGAAGAAGCGACAACAACAGCAGCAACAGCGGCAACCCATCGCAACCCGGAAACGGCAATGGCAGCACCAACTTTTTGGTTGATTCGCAGGCATCGTTTGCTAAGTGGTAGACTGAGATAGCGAATTGGAGAGCGAGAGAGGGAGAGAGAGAGCCAGAGGGTTGCAAGTAAACTTAGCAGGCCACACTAACGCCTCCAATCGATTTCAAATTATTACTTTTCGGCATTGAATCATATGTTTGGGCTGTTGCAGGTCAAAGGGCAAAATAGGTGGCAAATCCGAACTATTTACATTGAATTCAAAGCACACACATATACATAAAGATATTACTGTCTATTCCATTGATTCGGTTACCAGGTAACTGCTGCTAATTGGGGTCTACACCATCGAGTGCGCACTGTAATTGTCTGGCAAGTGCTTAATTCCACAACGTAGCTTGTCATGATGAATGGCCTTCAATTGGCATAGGATGCGGCTGCGGCTGCGGCCCAGCGCAGTCAATTATACTTGTCGTTTCGCGCTAATTCAGTGAACCGCCCTCGCAGTCTGCCGCGGCGCAGCGACGCCACCTGGCGCCAAACTTTGACGATTGAGTGTGCGAGGCAGCGCAGTCAAGGCTTAATGAGTTACAATTGCTTATTTGCGGTTATTCCAGCCAAAAACCCTTTCCCAGGCCCATCGAGAGGGAGAGAGAGAGAGAGAGCACTACGAGAACTTTGTGCCTACGCTGAAAGTTGTTAAGTGCTTAAAGACACACACACACACATAGGGGCTGGTAGAGGGGGCCAGCCTGTACACACTATTTTGATTCGGTTTGTGCAGTTAATTTGCCGGCAGACAAACTAAATAGCCAATAAATCATGCAGTCAATCAATCAATCACAGCGCAGCCCCCAAAATTGTTGTAGTTGTCCCCACTCGAATTGCACTCGATGCAGGAGGGAGGAGCAGGAGCAGCAGGAGCAGCAGGAGGCGGTCTGTCGTATCGCCCGGCTAAGCGACGGCTAATTGTAGCATACCCTGTAGAGCAGGTCCATATGGCATGCCCAGCTACAAAACCATCCACATACACAGCTTGCCGCTCGAGCTCGAGTCGAGTTGCCTGCTTGTCTGCCTGCCTGCCTGCCTGTCTGCCTGCCTGCCTGCCTGCCTGTCTGTCTGCCTGCCTGCCTGTCTGTCTCAAAAAGGGTTAGAACCTGATAAACCTGTGCCGCAGGCCTGTACTGATTAATAAATAATACGTCGGGCCTGATTAGCGCAACATTGGATACTTTATTTGGGTCTCACGTGGGCGTGGCATCCTGCTGCCTGCGATTATATCGGATTTCCAATTAGAGTAAACGAAAAGTGGTCAAGGCAGCGCACTTGTATGTGCTTTAATAAATATGCGAGTGTGTGTGGGAGTGCGAGTGTGTGTGTGTGGGAGTGCGTGTGTGTGTGTGTGCATCTGTGTATGCTCAGCTTGCACTTAGCCGGGCTTGCTTTACGTCTCAGCGCAGTGGAAGGCATTAAGCCGCTCCAGTCCTGGCCTAAGCAGGCATTCCGGCAATTTGCCGGGATACGAGTGAGTGTATTCAGCAAATGCATTCATTACTCAGGCGAGTATTGCGCTGTTAATTCGAAACTTGAATGTCGTCTGCCGCAGATCGGAATGAATTGCTGGAATTTAATTAACTGAACACGAAAACTGTTACAAATTCACAAACGCAACATCCGCCCTGGTATTGCCAGCAGAATGCTCTCAATATGAATTACAACCGGGCTTATTCCTTTGACATGCCGACATACTTTATATATATATATATATAGTTGGATGACATTGGGCCAATTCACTTGAGTGGGCTAATTGCATTTATTAATAAACATCTTCAAGGCGAATTCCGGCTTTGTCAACGTAGAACAGCAAAAATATTGGATCAAGCACAGTGTTGCACTAATTCCACAAACAAGTGTAGATAAGCCAGCCCTGTGCAGGGCAAATCAAGTAGTTCCGGCCAAGACAGCCCTGCCTTGGCACTCTCGTTCTGTTCTCGAACCGGGGCTGCACACTCACTTTATTATCAGCTCACAAACAGACATGAATTAATATTTTATTAGGCAACTGAAGCATTTCTCTTGCATTGCTTAGCTTAACTGAAAATGTGGAAAATTCCATGGAAATATTTCGTGCTTCGTGCTTGCCAAGAAAATACGTTTCGGTACATTTATTTTGTATCTAGTAGATTTTGCATTAAAGTTTAAGCTGTACACAAATTATGTGCATAAGCTGGGCACACTTGTTGTTCGCTTGCAGCTTTAAATAGGCGTGCGGGCAGTTTCGCACTCGCAGACACCCTGTAATCGAGTGGAGGGTTCTTTCTGGAAATAAGAAACTATCGCAGCATTTACCCTGCAAGCTCATTGTACGATATATAATAATATCTTTTTTATTTTTTGAATAGTTCTGTTTAAATAAGCAGATAGTTTATTGTACTAGAAACATATATTATTTATTTATAGCAACTGCAACTATTTATAGCAGCTGCCGAATTATCAAAATTGTGGTTTATTCATATCTTTATTTATTTTTATTTATTTCAACTTTTCTTTTAGTTTCGAACATTGTATGCTGTCGACGCGCACAGGGTGTCTTGCAGCCAGTCACGTTTTAGGCACGCGTCAGCCTGTTTGACACCTGACAAGGTGCTTGCCTCACCCTCTGCGCTCTGGCCAGAGTTGTCGCTGTCGCTGCCGCTGCCGCTGCCGTTGCCGTTGCCGTTGTCCTTGTCGTTGTCGCTGGCGTTGTCTGCGGGGCGGGGCATTAAAATTTACACACTTGCTAAATATTTTGTTAAGCGGGCAATGTCCACGTATCCGTGTGTTTGTGTCTGTGTGTGTGTGTGTGTGTGTGTGTGGTACATATGTTTGAGTGTTGTGTTTGAATCGCGTGAAATGCTTGGCAAACAAAAACAAAACTAACAAATGAGATCCTGCAGTAAATTCCGGTGTCGCCTTTTTCCACAAAATCGTGTGTGTGAGGAAAATCCTTGCGTTTGCAGTAATCAGCACGTAGCGTTTAGTTCATTTGTGTGTGCGTGCTCGGGCGCACACAGATGCACACACACAGGCACACACACACACGGGCACACTCGCACACACACAGGCACACTCGCACACTCGCTCAGTCGCACACGTATGTGCAAGTGCGAAGTTTGCTTAAACAGTTGCTCGAGGGGCGCAGGCAGCCCACTTGGACTGGACTGCGCCGCGAGGGTGTGGGGGAGGGGGAGGGGGGGGTTAGTGGCAGCAGCAGGGGACGAGTAGCAGTAGAAGGGCGTGGGGAGGGGGGGCTGGGTGGGGAATTTTTGCGCCCGGGGCAGCCACTTTTACATAAACACCAACTAACGTTGAAATAACTTTTAAATGACGTTTGTTTTGGGGGCGTGGCACGCGAACGCCTTTGCGTGTGAGCTTTGTGGCATGCCTCGGCGCTGCCGCTGCCGCTGCCGCTGCCGCCGCGCTGCCGCCTCACTTCTTGCTCACTTTATTTTAAACTTTATTTATGCGATAGAAAGCTGCAAATTTTTGTTTGCGTTTTAGCGACTTGAAACACCCGTGAATTTATTCTGCAGCTTACGTGGGTGCCCCTGTGTGCGGGCTGGCACACCCTGTGTGTGCGTGGGTAAGCTAGTATTTCGAATGGGCGTGGCAGGGGCGCGCTTTGTTAACTTTAAACCATTGTAATCTATTTTTAAGAATATTTCTGAGTGTGGCAAGTGTGTGTGTGCCTGCTCCCTCTGTGTGTGTGTGTGCGCCTGCTCCCTGTGTATGTGTGTGTGCGTGTGTGGGTGTGTTGCTTGTTGTGTGTGTGGCATTTTGTGCAAATTATGCTAGCTTAGCGCGTGAGATGCTTACGCTTTGATCGCCGCCAGCGTCGTTGCCGTTGTTAATTTTTATTTCCGCTCTGCATTTGTATTTGTAGCTGTATCTATGTGTGTGTGTGTGTGCGCTGACCATGACAAGCGGATTTGTCGCTAAGCGCATTTAGCCCCCAAATGCTTTTTATGATGTAAGCGATGACAATTTCGCCAATTCGCCTGCCCTCCCCCAGGCCCCGCGTCCAATTCATATACAAGCGAATGCGTGTGTATCTGTGTGTGTGGCCCCTTTAAAGCAGCAACGTGAAGAGGGGGGAGGGGGTGAGAGAATGAGTGGCTGCTGGGGAACGGTCGCTACTTGAATCCCGCAGCGCTGGGGCGGAGTCGAATGGGAACGTGCGCATAAAAACAAATGACAGCCAAAAAGTATGCAACACTTTCTTACGTCAGCGCAAAAGGCAACGCGCGCGCGACATTCGCCGCACACAATGTAAAGAGCGCACGTAAGAAACACTACTGGCCGCACAGGGTGTGCACGACTACAGGGTGCCCTATGCGAGAGAGCGCAGGAGAGCGGGCGCGGGAGAAGCTCTGTAGCAGGCCGTGCATACCCTGCGCACACGCTGCGTGCCCGAAGAGACCAACAAAATTTGATTTAGCGTAATTTGTTGTTTCTAGTTTTTTATGGCAGCCGGATAAAAGCGGGTTACGCCGCGCAAAGCGCCCAGGCACCAGGCAGCAGCATCAGGCATAGCGAATCGCGAGAGAATTCGGCGCAAAGGCGACAAAATAAACGGATTCATTTGCTCGAAGAATAAATAGCAAATTTTTCTAAAATGCGAATAAAGAACTAGATTAAAAAAATTAATTTGTTACTGTTTGAATTGATTTATTAATCTAAAAACCTATTGCGAGCTTTCAACATTTTTTTTACTATTTTTATACTTTTTGAAATAAATGCACATGCAGCTCGAGCTGAAATAAATATTATATACCTTGATGTTCCTCTAGAAAACTAGTGGGACTAGGTATGTAAGTAGTTCTTGTGCATTTTTTTTTAATAGATTTAAGCTTGTTATACCCGTGCACAGGGTGTTTCTGCCCGCGCTTGGTTCGTATTGCGAATTATAAATTCTAGAAAAAACTTGCAGCCACAATTCAGTTCGAACTTCAAGGCAATTATGCACAGTTTCCTGAACAGGAGCAAATGCGTTCAGCAATTGCTTCATTATTTGCAGCTTAGCGCAAAAGTGAAATTGTAGCGGGAAAAAGGTTAGATGAAAAATGTTTTCCACTGCCGTTGGTGCACCTAGCATTTTTTCAGTTTGAAATTCCAGAAAATGACTTATAATTCGAGTGGAACAGTTGCTTTCGAATGCGATTGTATATGCAGCGTTAGTTGCAATTCATTTTGGATCGGTTGATGCGAAACCAAAATCGACAAACTGGTCGCCTGTGCGTGTGACACATTGTGATTGCGTTGCTGCTGCTGCTGTTGTTGTTGCAGCTGTAATAGTAAATGGCGACGGTGACCTCGTCGTGGGTGGAGCAGGGGCAGTGGCGGGGGCGGGGGCGGGGTCAGCGGCAGGGACAGTACAAGCTGGAAGCAGCAGCACGAGAACGACTACGACATGCACACGTCTCAAGTGTCTTTCCCAGTCTCTGCCAGTTTCGCTTCATGCTGTCTGCCTGCTCCTCTCTCTCTCTCTCTCTCCCCCCTCCCTCTACTTATCCCTCTCTCTGACTGTCTCGCTCGTATGTGTGCATGTGTGTGTTGTAATTCTCGAAATTGCCAGCAATCGATATAAACATCAACTCTCAATGCGTTGCCCCGCCTACTGCTGCTGCTTCTCCTGCTCGTCTGTCCCGCCCGCTCCTGCCGCACTTCGTTCCCGGACTCAACTCGATTCGAGTGTCTGGGCAACTGTGACAACAAAACAACTCGCAGCTGCCTTTGTTGCTGCTGCTGCTGTTGTTGCCATTGTTGTTGCTGTCAATACCGCCAATGATCCTGTTGACGTTGTTACTTTTGTGCCCTTGTTGCTGTTGCTGTGTTGTTGCTGTGTTGTTGCTGCTGTGTTGCTGCTGCTGCTGTTGCTGCTGTTATTTTATTTTAGTGCAAGCGAAACTGACATTGATGATGATTATTGGGAGTAAATAGAATTGAAAATGCGCCCACGAACCAACTTACCTGCTCCTGCTCCTGCTCCCGCTTCTGCTCACTGGCAATCGCTCGTTTTCGGGCTCAGCGCACGTGTGTGTGTGTGCTCTCCCGCTCTCTCTCTCTCTAGCTCCTCTCCCCTTCTCTTGCTTTCGGCTTCTCCGCATAATGCGCGCAAATAAATTGCAAAATCAATTGAGCGATAAAATAGTTTCCCTTCAATGATAACAACGCACAACGCTCGCACGCACAGCCGCCGTTTCCGGTTCCGCCTCCAGCTGCGACTCCGTTTGCAACTTGCAAATTGAAGTCAAGGTGCGTCAGCCAAACTACAGAGCACAGAGCCGGGACACGCCCATTCCCGAGCCGAGGAGTCGACTTTGTCGCGGGCACAACTGGAGCGCGAGGCCGTCAAACGCGTCTAAGCAGGAGCAGTTCAAGGGGCAAATCGTCTCACTGCACGACTCACGGATATCCTGTAATCGAAGCTGAAGGGCTTGCAAAGAAAGCAAAAAAGAGGCAGGCTGGCAAATACTGATTAGTCGCATATAAAAGAAGAATTTACAAGTAAAACTTAAATAAATTAAATAAAGAAAACAAGAAAAAATTATTTAATCATGCAAAACCGTGAAAAATATTCTGCAAAATATGCATTAATAAAAAAAATAAAATTAGCAAAACGTATCTATAAGGAAATTCAATGGGAAACATAGTAAAACAATATTTAAAAACAGCACAAAAAAATAAAAATTGAAAACGATTTATGAAACTCAAGACTCTTGCATATTTGAGCTAGAAAACTATCATTATGTCCATAGTTATATATAATTGTGTTATTGACATACCAGCCGCCTGCTGCCAGCTAGAGTACAGGGTATCAATGGAAACCAACGGCACAGCCAGTGTTGCCCGCAGTCAATTTGAATGGAAGACAACATTGACAGCGCCACTTCAGACAGTTTCTAATCAAATCAAGAAAAGCAAAGGTAATTTCGAGTATTGAAAATGTCGCTTGATATTGTTGGGAAAATGAAATGCTGAAAGTGTTGTTTGGCTGCTGCAAGAAGAGACTGTAGGTAACTAGCGGCTGATTATGCCCTAAATGGAAACGAAAGAGGAAGAGAGCCCTGCTTGAGCCCAAGTCGTGGCTTAAACCGGTTTGCAAACGGGTTTCGACTAATAATTCATATGCTTCGTCTCTCTCGCTCTCTCTCTCTCTCTCTCTCTCTCTCTCTCTCTCTCTCTCTCTCTCTCTCTCCCGCCCTTTGCCATACTCTCTCGCTCTCTACGGCTACGGCTTTCTTCTCGCGCTGCGGCTGCAGGCCGATAAAAACTTGTTGCATACTTTAAGGCGCGCGCTTTAAATGCCGCCGCCATTGTGCAGGCGGCGCATTGTGCGACGGGCGTTCATTAAATGATATAAACTCATTAAGCGACTCTATCCATGGCCAGGGCAGGGGGCGGAGTGGGCGACCGGGGTGTGAGTGTGTGTGTGGCCGGGTGCGGCTTGCTGTAATAACCACAAAACAGCTGCGAGTACCGCAACAAATCCAACAAATACGCCAATACAATTGCGCGCACTCACCCACACACACGCAAATACACACACACTCACACACAGGCAGAGCAAGAGCAACTCGTAAATGAAAATCTTTGTGCAGAATTAATTAAGTAAACAATACGAAAATTGTGGAAATTGCTTTGAATGCGTCCCCAAACGCAGCAACACTCGCACACACACACACACACACACGCGGGTACACACACGCAGGCACTCAGAAAGTTGCATACACAAATTGTGGCAACCCTACCCCGCCTCGACACACACACACTCACATATGTAAAGTTATAGCGCGCAGCTGTTATTGTTGTTGTTGTTGCCATTACACAATATTATTATGATGCTGCTTAATAGGCTGGCGCAGGCGGCGGGGCAGCGGGGCAGGGTAGCAGGGGGTAGGGCTGCCGCTTGAAAGGGAACTCGCACAGCCTGCGCCCATTGTGCAGCAACAATTAAGCCGCACTTTACATTAATGATAAGACAGACGGGCAGACAGACAGACAGACAGACAGACAGACAGACAGACAAAATGGCGCGCTCGCGTGGGAATTGCGTTTTGCCGCAATTTCGGGACCCAAAACGAGGAACGGAAAGGGGGCATTATTTGGGGGTGCGGGAGAGGAGGAGAGATGGGTTAACTGCCTTGCAACAAGCTGTTCCATCATGATCATGATCAAGTTGAGCGACAGGTGCCGCGCCCCGCAGATCGCAGACCAATAAAAATTCGAATTCGGAAATATACGGCATTTCTTTGGCCTTTCTTCTCACCTCTCTCTACTCGTTTCTGGCTTTGTTAATTGCTTTACATGCTTGTTCGTGCTTATGCCATGCCATTTGCCATTTGCATTCAAATTCGCTCCAGTTTTCTATTACAAATAGGCGCATTTCTGTCAACCACGCCGGAGAGTGTCTTCTTCGCCGTGAATAGATCACATGAAACTGAAACTCGCGCCTAATAAATATCGTGATCTCTTAATCCTCATGACGTTATTTTGTAGTGCCATGAATGTGAAGAATTGTGAAGAAAGTGGCAGTTGGGGAAGAAAGAGTAGCTTGCCCTTCTTGCGGTTCGCCTTTCCCATTCGAAACTCGCATGATCTATGGGCTTTTATTTTGGGCTTTGTTAACTTCAGCATCTTCACAATTATATAAAGAAAACGCTGTAAATTACTACAGTTACGGCGCAACTGCTAGTCGCACATACCCGCCCAGGGTATACCTTGTTTTTATTATGGAATTCTGAGTCTTCTTCGCATCGAGCTGTCATCATTAGCGTGAGATGTGCTTTGTCTTCGCGTTCGTTCAACATTTCTATTTGGCAAACAGAAGAGAAGCGGCTGAGAAAGAGAGTCGAAGAGGGGACGGGGGGTTGGGGCTGGGGCTGGGGCTGGGGTAAGGGGTGCAGAGAAACTTTTGTACAAATTTTCGGGGCGCTCTCAGCGAATGAGCAAGAGATTTTCACGACTGACCCATTAAATGGAGAGCGACAACTCCAGCTCCAAGATTTGTGTTAATTGAGCAATGCGCAGTAAAATCGGAGACAGAAATACATGTGATAATTTTAGTGCGCGCAAGTTATGAGTACACTGGGAGAAAAACAGCAGCAGAGCTTAAATTTAAATAGAAATTAATTTTAAACTAAGTCGGCTCACTAAAGGCAATCTCTTTAAATCAGGCAAGCCCATTTGTTGGTAATGCAGCATATTTCTTGCAGTGTAGCTGAGCTGAAACCTTTTTATGCCTAAGCTAAGCATAGTTTAGTAAACTAACTGATTTCTCGCAGTGTAGCCGTGTAGAAAGTCAGCATCAACGCGATCAGTTGCCCATTCGTAAATCCGATGCGAACATAAAAATGCCCCGACATGATCTATGTGGGCTGGTGGCATCAGATGCAGCAGCTCCATTGTCTACTCCGGTCTGCGATGTTTACGATCGATCGATCGATCTGCGTGATGTGTTTGCCCAGCTGATTGTCGTCTGACTCGACTTCTATGTCAAGATCAGTCGAGTGGCGCAAGACAGAGACGGCGACTGGGAGAATGGAGGAGGCAGAGTGAGATCGAAGCACAGTCAAAGCCAGCTCCGTTACAAGCTTTGGCTTTGGCTGTGGCTTTGGCTCTGGCTTTGGCTTTACTTTCACTTGTGCAAACAGACGCGGCGCCGGAACCCAAGAACACTCGGCTCGGATGCCGAACTGATCTGCTCATTTGGCGGCTGCCTTTGCAGCGGCGAGGGTCAGACCTGGTGCCGCATGCCGCAAGCTTGGAACGAGCGTGGAGGCCGTGGTGGAGCGACGCTTGGACGTCGGCGACGCTGGGTGCTGGCATCAGTAGCATGTCAGGGGGCAAACCAAGCGGTCTAAGCTCCAATCGAATCCGTCTCGAGCTCGTACTCTCTCTCTCTCTCTCGCCGACTTTATCTCTCAGTCGCTCTCCGCCTATCTTTCGCCGTCTTACTTCGCCTCTTGATTTGTTTGGCTTTTATCAGCGCGTCGCTTTCGCATCTTAGCTAAACAGATTCTTGGCACGATCATCGAATCATCGAATCATCGCTTCAGCAATTCGCCAAGTCATCGCATGCCCGGACACGAGAGCGGGCCAAATCCAAAGCGAGGGGATCCGTCCTGGATCTCGTCCACTTGGCTACTGCTGCTCGGCCTACTGCTGCTCGGCTGCATCGACAATGTCGCTGGGCATCCACACAAATGGAATGTGCTTGAAAAGGGCTTCCGTTTCATGCAGGAGACAATGCTGCGGAATAGCCTGGAGCGAGCGCATCTCAACTATGGCATCGTCTTCGAGTGCCGCACCATGTGAGTATCAGTTGCCCTTGAAGTGATCTCGCAGTGAACTCCAGCCGCGTTTCAACTCTCTCTTCCTTTCCAGCTCCGACATGGATCTAGGCGACGAGGTGCACTTCCATTTGCAGCTGGGCGACTTGAGTGGTTTTCGTCGCTTGGATCCCAAAAAGAAATTAGCCCTGTTTCTGCACGGTTGGAACGATCAGGGCAGCAAGGACTGGGTACAGGAGCTACTGCTAAGTAAGTACAGGCTGTCAATGGGATTAAGCGTCGAAGAAGAAAGTTAGACACTGATCTATCAAAAAGTTGCCTTTCAAATGATATGTTCTTTCCTTTGAAGCCTCCTATAGTATTTCCAATTCAATGAAGATCGCTCGTTTCTTGTCTACACTGAAACATCTTGAGTAGTTCGTCGTTTCTTGGCCTGACTTTTAGATTATCCCATTCGTTGTTGCATTTACTTCTCGCGCAGTTTGGCAAGTCAACAAAGAGTTTCTTCCATGCGAAATGCAACAATTATTTATCAGATTCATCCTTGATATTGACATACCATTCGTCGAACAGAACCCTATTAATGTCTAGGCAAAAATCGACTAATTCATTCAGCCCAAGATCTCAGCGTGAACTAATTAGTCTTCTTGGTCGCATAAAACTGTAGGTATAAACCAGATAGTCACGCTGTCTTTTGTTTCAAACTGCGCTTATGGCTTTTAATGTTCCATTCCGCATTCCAAATTTATTTATTGCCCCCTTCCGCCCAATAACCTTACATCATGTTCATTTCACAAAACAAAAGCGGCGAAACGATCGAGCGTAAACCATAGAATTATGTTAATGCAAATCATGTAAACTCGATTTGCCATTCTTGATTTCCAAAATACTATTTACATCTCTTTCTTACCTAACTCTCAACTCTTCTAACAACCCGTCGGAACGTTGGACTTTAGCCACAACATAGTCGAGTTTTCTGTGCGATTTGCAGACTTGAAACGAGAGCTTTGTACAGTTTAAAGATATTTCAGTTGGTTAGGAGGCAAGACTACGCAGGGACAAATAGTTGGGGTAAGCTTGGGTTTCCATCTCTCTCTCTTCAAGCTCTGCTTTACGCTTATTTGAATCTGAAATATTTGAAGCGTAACTCGAACTAATTCCCTTCTTTCGACCAGCCTGGACGCTCTTCGATGAGAATTACAACGTGTGCGTGGTGGACTGGGGCAATCTGTCGCAGAACGACTACAAGAGCGCCTCGATGTCCATATTCGACGTGGGTCTGACTGTGGCGGGCATTATCATTGCGCTGGAGGAGATGCGTCCGTCGTATTTTCATCGCACCAACGTGACGCTGGCGGGCTACAGCCTCGGTGCCCATGCGGCTGGCTATGCCGGCGCCGTGCTCGATGGCCAAGTGGAGCAGATAATCGGACTGGATCCGGCGGGGCCGCTCTTCACACTGCCTGCGGCCGTGTCGCCCAAATATCGACTCGACCAGACCGATGCACAGTTCGTGCAGGTGTTGCACACCTCGGGCGGCACCCTGGGCACCAGCCTCAAATGTGGCCATGCCGACTTCTATCCCAATGGCGGACGTGCGCCGCAGCGTAACTGTTTGATGTTCATGAATCTGCGCGATATGCAGAACACGAGTGAGTTCCTCGGGGATTGCGCTCTCCAAGTGCTCCATGTGCTCCATGTGCTCCATGTGCTTGATTAACCCATTTCTCTCGCTCGCTCTGCAGATCCCATTGCCTGCAGCCACTCGGCCGCTGCCATCTTCTTCCGGCAATCGATGGATCCGCAGTATCCGTTCGTGGGCACCGAATGCGATAGCTATCGCGACTACTCGGCCGGACGCTGCGATAATAATCGGCGTGCTCGCTTCGGCATCCACTCGCTGCGCAGAACACGTGGCAGCTTCTACTTCGACACCAGCTCGACGCATCCGTACGTGCAGCGACAGCGACGCGGACGCTTCAGACCCAACCCGAGAGTGGGACCGACCATACTCTTTCGTAGCTGGAACAGTGAGCGAGAGCGCGATAGCCCGACGACGGAGACAGCCGACGATGCCGGGACAACCAGCACGGCCAGCACAATTGGCACGGCTGAGCTCGTGCGACGTCGCCTCTGGATACGCAGCTGGCGGGGCAGAGCCCGACGGCGCTGTGCGCTCAAGTAGCGAGCGAGCAGTTGGAGACAGTAGTTCCTAGTGTTGCCGGAATATCCAGCACGAATACAATCACTTTTTTTATTTGGACTCGAAAGTGTTTTCCATTGGGAGGAGGAGGAAGGTCTAGTAAGCTTTGCTAGTTGGGTTTGCTTGTATGTTTGCCTAGATCTCTGCAGCTGGAAGAGCTGCAGATGTGATGAAGGGCGGAGCAGCAGGTTAGGAGTTGCTTCGGAGTATAGGCTCAGGATAGCTCCTCTCAGAGTGGGTTTAGAAACCCTAGGTATATAAGGAACCCACATGCTGTCAAAGAACTTACTGTTAACCTTTACCTAAGTCAATATATAGCACGCTTAGGCTAACTGAAACTTGATTTTTTGAGCTAAAATAACTCTGAATACTGTCCTAAGAGCGTAAGCTAATGAGAGCGAGAGGCAAGCTGGGCGAAGAGGTCTTGCAACTGAATTAGACGGAGACAGATGCAACACACGCTCTCGCTCTGGCAGTCACTCGCGCTGCACTGTCGAATGAAGTTAGCAGAGCAGGGAACACCCTGTGACTTCAACACCAGCTTCAGCTAAGACTCCGGGTGCGATTTCGGATACGTCTTCAGCTACGGATCTGGCTACGACTCCAGCTAGGACTTCAGCTAAGACTTTGGCTAAGAATCCGGGTATGACTCCAGCTACGACTCCAGCTACGACTCCAGCTCAGTCTCCAGCTCAGTCTCCAGCTAAGACTTTGGCTAAGAATCCGGGTACGACTCCAGCTACGAGTCCAGCTAGGTCTCCAGTTACGTCTCCAGATACGACTCCAGCTACGTCTCAAGCTACGACTCCAGCTAAGACTTTGGCTAAGTATCCGGGTACGACTCCAGCTACAACTCCGGGTACGACTCCAGCTACGACTCCCACTCTAGCTCCAGCTACGACTCCAACTTCAACTCCAACTCCAACTCCAACTCCGACTGCAAGTGCAGAAATCAGCGTTCATAATTAAATGGCAGCCACTGTCAAGTGGTGAAAGGGGCGTGTCTGCCTGCTACACATGTACATAAAACAATTTAACACTTAACGTGGCCCGGCGCTCCTGCCAGCGGGAGCAGGATCAGGAGCAGGAGCGGGAGCAGGAGCAGCCAGGAGAAGCACAAGGGGTGTGGAGTCGAAATGAAACGCGCATAACTCATATGAAGTCGACGGCGGCGGCGCTGGCGACGACGGCGCCATAAATTTAGAAACAGGAAGCAGCCGGCAAAAAAACAACAACTCGCAACTCGAGTGGAATGTAACAGAGCAACAACAACAGGAACAACAACAAAAGCAGCAGCAGCAGCTAGAAGGAGGAAGGCGAGGAAAGAGTGGAGCAGCCGACGGGGGGGGAGAGGGCGAAGCAAAGCAAAACAAGTCGCATGTAGACTGCAAATATTAACTACCTTTTTGGCTGAGGGACGAGCTCAGGGCAGGGCCAGGCAATTGGCTGGCAGGGCGGGGGCAGCTGGTCAGGGGGCGGGCTGCCAGGGCGGTTGCAAAGAGGGCCAAGCTGACGGCAAGTTGTAGAAAATTATGTTTTACAATGCGAAAATTGAATTTCAGTTTATTGTTTTCGCTTTTCATTTTGTTTTACGATTAACTGTAAACTGCAGCCGCCTGCGCGTTGCGTATACGCCACGGCGCACAACAACAGGGCGAACAACGGCAGCGGGAACGCTTTTATAGGGCCAAACTTTGTTGCAAGTCAACGACTTTTTGGCAGCCACTGTGTGTGTGTGCGTGTGTGTGTGTGTGTGCTTCATTTGGGCAACCGTTTGCAGTTGTTTCGTGTAGCCACAACAAAATTCGATGCCTGCCAAATTGTACGGAAATATTTACAAGTTGCGAGCCGAAAAATTCAATTCGAGCCGAAGCGGAGTCAAGTCGCTAAGTGAGTTAGTTAGCCGTGCAAATAGGTATGCCGAAAGCAGGCTTCTCGACTATTGGATACCCTGCAGTGTGCCTAAATCATTTGTTTAGTCAAACATGGAATAAGTACTGCATGTGTCGAGCAGCTAGCGGCACTGCGATGTTCTCATAATTAAACAGGCAGCCTAAAGGTAGGCAATGCTTTTTTCTACTTGCCATTGCACGTGCTGCTGTCGCTCTAGCCCCAACTCTGGCTTAAAAAACTGTAATTTTCTCACATATTTCAACATACGACACACCTACGCAACAATGGCAATGTTTTGCCACGTTTGTTGTGGCTTTTTTTGCAAAATACTCAGCAGTTTATTGCGTCGCAGCCAGCGATGATATTGACTTGTTATTTTTATAGCCGTAATCGCCGCAGGGTATGCAAATATTTGCACGCTACTGAACTGGCATGGTTATATGTGCTGCAGTATACCCTGCAATTAGACAAGATAAACGTTAGAGAAAGCTTGAATATTCGAACGAATGAAGAATATTCTTGCTAGATTTTATATTATGGTTTATCGAAAACTGTTCGAATTGTTTCCCAGTAATTATTAGAGACACATTTCCTAACTGCTAGTCGACACCTTATAGGGTATCTGCCAGTCAGTACACACTTTACGTTCTGCCCTACCAGTTTTGTTCTCCTGTTTAATAAAATAGCTGCAACTATTTCAGGCTCGCAAATCGATTCCAATAATGTTGGCTCTCGCATGCACGCGCTTATATGTGTATATATCTCTGGCGCAATATAGCCTCTTGATCAATCAGCCGATTCGGTTTGTAGTGTGTCCCTATGTCAACTGAGGAGAAGGGGTTTTCCTTTACAATGCAAACAGCTCGCGGGAGAATAACGAGCACTACGAAGGGTTAAGGGAATACAGAAAATATGTATGTGTAACTACTTAACATATGTAATAATGGGTATACATGTGAAAGCAATACCCTACAATCTGTATATAAATGCAGAATTGATTGTTTTTGCACTCTTTAGGGGAACTCAATTGGTTGCGTTTCTGTGGCCCTAGAAAACTTGACTAATGAGTGATACTTTTAATGAGCCGTAGGGGCAGGCAGGCGGGCAGGAGAGGAAAGAGAGAGTGGGAGAGGAAAGGGCTGAGGGAGCACCGAGTAAAGTGAGAACCGCACACCTCACAAACAAAGACCGCAAAGTTCGGAATCAACAAACACACACAGGTGCGAGCGGGACGGGTTGAGTAGTGCGTTTCGCTGGCGGGTGGGCGGCTGGCGGGTGGGCGGCTGGCGGGTGGGCGGCTGGCGGGTGGGTGTGGCAAGGGTTAGGGGAACGCTTGAATGGGGCTGCAAGTTTTTCCATAGCTTGCGTATTTTTTTGCTCAGGTTTGGTTTTGTGCGCCAAGTGGCAAGTGTTAATGCGAAAATGAGTCAGACGAAGGGGGAGGGCAGAACTAGGGAGGGTAGCGGAGTGGCCGGACGTGGGCGAGGGGCTGGGCGGGAGCGGGAGCGGCAAGGTAGACAGCGAACGTGTAACCTGTAGTAAGCTGACAATGCAGCGCAGCTCTCACACTTGGCTCTGCTGTTGCTGTTGCTTCGCTCCGACTCCGACTCCGACTCATGCTCCGGCCGCAACCTGCCCCGGTAATTTCCATCTTGGCCATCAAATCTACGGAAAATTAACGTTTGCTTTAAGCAGCTGCGAGCAGCGCTGCCTCCCATACGGCAGCTCCTCTCCAGCTGCAGGCAGACTGGCAGGCAGGCAGGCACCTGGCCCGTCTCCTCGCTGGCGTGATCCTGGCAAAGTTAAGTGTTTCTTTAGCTTAATAACGGAAACATTTTAGTTGTTGCTGGGAAGGCGGTTGGGCCGGGCGATAGAAGCTTCCACATAAACACATTCAAATGCTTCCGGCGCCGTGTAATGGCCGCACAAGGACGAGGAGCGTAGCTCTCCTCTTCCTCTTTCTCCTGCTCCTCCCGCTGCTGGCTGCTCGGCAAAAAACGGAGCCCTCCAGTGGCTGTAAATAACTCGCAGCAGGTGCCGCCGCCACCGAAGACATTCGCCAGGCCAAGGCGATGGCGAAGATGGAGACGGAGCGGCAGCAGGAGGAGACGACGTGCGGCCAGAGGCAACGTTTTCTTTTGATTACATGGCGGGCAGTTGCCTTGGTCGCTCGGTTGGACTTGCCATTGTTGCGCTGCCCACACGGCCGAGCTGCCGGCCACGCCCACATCGCCACGTCGAAGCACTCGAGGTGCGAGCTGTGCGGGCTGGCAGTGTGAGTGCAAGAGTGCAAATGAGCATGAAAGATGAAATATTGAGCGTCGCCTTTGCCCAGTTCCCCTGACAACGTTGCTCGACCAGTGTCCTGTCCCTGTCCCTGTCCTGTCGTATACCTCCTGCCGTCTCCCACTTGCCTCCTCCCCATCTGCCTTGCACTGCACTCATTTTCCAAATGCAATTTTCACTAAGAGCCGCCAAGCAGCCAACTGGACAAGTCAGCAAGTCGGCTTTGCTGTCGAGCAGCAGCGGTAGGAGTGGGTGGAGGAGGCTCGGGCGGATGCCTGTCGCGTGGCCACCTTAAATTATGACGCACTTTCGCTCGGGATGAGTCTCCCGCCTCGCAATTGTCTAATGGACCAGGCTCCGGCGCAGGCTTCGTTCGCCAAGCGCCTGACAAAGGCGCAATCAGAGCGCAATGGGTCACTCAAAGTGAGGCCAAGGCAGGGTAGTAAATGCGTATGCGGAGTATTATTCCGCACGGACCAGCTGTAATGATGCCTATAGCAATACATCTTAACTTGGTACGTCCGCCTCGCCTACCAAATTGCAAAACTGCGTAGATCTCTTAATTTCCAACGTATTTAAACGGAATTTGAGGCTATTCCCTATGAATTGTTTATATATGGCACCGCAAACACCGCAACTAAAAATCACCGGCACCGCAAACATCGCTCACTCCACATACCGCAAACTAGGGAGCATAATACACATAGAGTGTTATGGAGAAGTACTTGTAGTTGAAGCTGATTGGATAGAGGAGTTTCTCTCGATAGTTAGATAGGGAGAGAGAGAGAGAGAGAGAGAGAGAGAGAGAGAGAGAGAGAGAGAGACAGTAAGAGAGAGAGAGAAAGGGAAAAGCAAAGAAGGCGAAAGAGTTACTCAGATAAAAGAATTGTGAATCTGAGAAAGAGAGAGGCAGGGAGAAGGGAGATAGACAGACAGAGACAGATAGATACAGATAGAGAGAGAGAGAGAAAGGGAAAACCAAAGAAGGCGAAAGAGTTACTCAGATAAAAGAATTGTGAATCTGAGAAAGAGAGAGGCAGGGGGAAGGGAGAGAGACAGACAGAGACAGATGGATACAGATAGAGAGAGAGAGAGAGAGAGAGAGAGAGAGAGAGAGAGAGAGAGAGAAAGGGAGAAAGGGAAAACCAAAGAAGGCGAAAGAGTTAGTCAGATAAAAGAATTGTAAATCTGAGAAAGAGAGAGGCACTGAGAAGGGAGAGAGAGAGACAGAGACAGATAGAGAGAGAGAGAGACAGGGAGAGTGAAAGAGAGAGAGAGAGAGAAACAGGCAGAGAGAGAGAGCTCCACATTGCACTTTGAGGCGTTCTGCGGTTCCGCCTTATGTTGCGTTTATCGCTCGTTCGCGCCGCAGAAGTCTTCTCCTCCCACCCTCCTCCCACCCACCTGCACACACAATTTATATGCATGTGGTGCATTCGTAGCTGGTTGCCACGCCCAGTCGCCGCCAGTTGCCCCGTGTGGCCAGTGGCGCCCCCACCGTTGGCCCAGTGTCCTCTCCGGCTTTCTAATGACACTGAAATATTGTGTTGCAACTTTTGCGTTATTATCGTGCCCCCTGGACGTCCCGGCACGATGGGTTGGCCGGACAACGTGGACACCTGGATCCTGCGGCAACACTTATGCACAAGCAGCAGCACCGCCCCGCCCCCCTTGGTACGTCGTACCCGCCTGTTTTATCTGCTGTTCCCTTCGGTATTCGCCATGCATTGCCCTGTGCCACGCGCAGCGATTAAGTTTCCGCCTAAACAAAGAGCCAGAGTGGAGCTGGAGCTGGAGCTGGAACTCGAGCGGCGTCTAGCGAAGCATTCAATTTCAAGCGCAGACAATTTAGTTAATAACTTTTAAGCAAAGCGCATCATAAACTCTTCGGGCGCTCGGGCAGCGCCTTTGTTTTAACAAATGGCCTGCAATAAACTAAACGCAGCAGATTACGACGAGCAGCGAACGGGAGCCGGAGCCGGAGCCGGAGCAGGAGCAGGACAGGCTGCAGCTATGGGCATGGGGCGTGGCATGTGTGTCCGCTGCGGACTTGCGTCTGCGTGT
The DNA here is from genome assembly GCA_018151445.1 of Zaprionus inermis. Classification (NCBI taxonomy): domain Eukaryota; kingdom Metazoa; phylum Arthropoda; class Insecta; order Diptera; family Drosophilidae; genus Zaprionus; species Zaprionus inermis. The sequence continues at coordinate 8,272,755 of JAECXD010001052.1, forward strand.
GTGTGTGTGTGTGTGTTGGTTTGGTGTTGCTCTGTCGGCAGTTGATATGTTCTTTGCCGGCGCTAAGATGCTTTTAACCAGCCAGCGGGATGGGTCGTTGATGGAGATGGAGAGGCAGCTGGAGAGGAAGAGGAAGAAGGAGCCGGAGCTGGGGAACAACAAAATGCTGCTACAACTTAAGCTTAGCAATGACAGTGGCGGCAAAGTGGCCGGCAAAATGGAAGCACGGGGGATGCCATCAACGGATAAGCACAAAGCGGAGACAATGCGGAAAATTGTAAGGCACTAAAATTGGCCAAAGGAGTCGAGTCGAGAGCGGCGGAGGAAGAGAGGGCAAACAGGGGCGGGCAGGCAGCAGCACTCGCATGTTGATGCTGCCTGCGCCTGGTTCGACTTGAGCGAAGCAACTCATAAAAGTGAGCAACAAATTTCATTGTTTATGTCCGCCAGGCGTGTGCCTGTCTGTGCGAGCGTGAGGGAGAGCGATGCAGAGAGAGAGAGAGAGGGATACGTGTGTGTGTGTGTATTCCACTGACACAAACCTAATATACTCCATGTAGTGTGCTAACCTAAACCCACATCCGCATCCAACCCAGCTGCCCTAAGCAGAGCACGAGTGTAATGAGATCGTTGGCTCCGCAAGCTCAAGTCGCAGTGTGTACACACTTATTATTTATCTATTCATTTGGTATTAAAAATATACTAATTTAATAATGTTACGGTATATAAATATTACGGTATATGTTTCTACTTTGAAGAGTTATTGGATTTTTCTAGGGGTCTGCATGACTTGGCGCAGGCTTACATAGGGTACTTCTTTCTAGGGTACTTCATTAGCCCAGGATATATTATAATGTCGGAAGTGTGCTGCTCTGTGCAGTCCAATAGCTTCTGATGCAAATTTCCCTCTATGTTAAACTGTTTTCTCAGTCGAGTAGGGCTCCAGGTAGGGTTTAAATTGGTTGAAACTTGCTGTAAGTGTCTCAAACAGTATGCAAGTTGGTTTAGTGCATTCTATGGCTAAATAGCCTCGATTATTGTATAGTTAAGAGTTTTTAATTTTAAGAGTATTCCATTATCGCTATTTACAGAATACTTGGGCACTTTTCGTTTATTATCATCAGAGTTGGAATTGACAAACAAAATTTGGGAAATAATTCCTGAAAGCGAATAGCGATGGCAATAAAAGGTACGGGCATAGTATTTGCAGTGTCCTCGTTGTCAACTAATCGCACTAATTGAGTTTATTGACTCGGCGAATCAACCAATGTGTTATAACGTTAAGCCTTGTCGTTTAAGCCAGCAGCGGTGGCAACAACAACGTCGACAAAGTTAACAGTTATGTGCCGTCATTTTCCAACTAATTCGGATTACTTTTTCAGTTATTTATACAAATGTTTGGGCTTTACAATTTGGCGTTTCTAGTTTTTCCAAAATATGTGCGAGCGTTAATTTTGTATAATTTGTCTAGGTTTAAAATCCCAGTGGCAACAATTGTATAAAGTCTACTGGAAAACCCGTCGTGCCCGGCTATTTAAGCTGCTTTGATTGCTGAACTCGGCATATGCATTCCAGTACACTGAACAAAATCTTAATGAATTTTAAAAATTCAAAAAATCTGCTAAAAATCAATATTCGAATTTTGCGTAAATATATTCTAAATAGAGAGAAATATAGTTGACCTGAAAACTTTGACAAGTGAAAGTAGTCACCCTCCTATTTTTCCCTATGCCATAAACGCGCTTCATATTACTTTCAATAGTTGTTTTTGATATTACAAGCGAAAATAAAAGCATGTACGATATTCCAGCGCCCTTAACTAACTGTACAATAAATTTATATTCAATTAGATTGGCAAAGGTAGTCGGAAGCCAAGGCCGACCTGCATGACAGCAGGATGGGCGCCAGCGTGGGGGGAGTTATTTGCGGAACAACTTTTCAGGCATTAAATGCAAAAATCCCAACAGATTGTGTGGACTATATTTGAACTGGGGCATGTTTGTCTGCTTCTGATGGGGTATCCACTTATCTACCGTGTAATCTACGCACTCATCTGCAGATAAACAATACCATAATTAAGTTAGTTTGCATTTAGTGCATTTTTCAGGACTCCGAGTGCACGGGCAAAGCCGGACACAACCGGACACAGGGTGCCCCGGGACAGCCCGGGGGGCATAAATGCATAACGTATGCATAACGTAATATGCCGTGGGCAAACTGTCGGTTTTCGGTATTTCTGATGGTATTTTGTCGGCTTTGTATTTTCAATACTTTTGGCGTATGGCAAAAAAAGGGAAAAATTAAAAAAAAAAAAAATGAACATATGAATTTATTTTGAGGGAAATGGTTTGTTTTGCAAAAATTGTTATAAATGAATGCATTATTTGTAGATTTCCCGTTTGATAAAGTTGTATTCCCGCTACATGCTCTTTATCTATACTATTTGCATTGAATGTGCAACTAAATAAAATACAATATGCATATAACAATTAAATTATTCATGGCAGGATTACAGCTCTGCTGCAGTCAAGCCTAACACACGTGCGCGGAACAAGGACATATATTGCCTACCATATTTATAAACTGTCTCTGTTCAGGCTTAAACATATATCAGAAGGGTTTTAAGGTATACTCTAACTAAGAGATCTACAGGATTATTCGAGAGTGCAGAGAAGCATGTGGAAATTGTTGATTAAACTTAATCTTTACTTAATACGAGAACGGAATGTAAGTGCACATATATTTATGCAGATGCCTGTGTGGCGACAAGCTTCTGATTCTTTCCCCACGCTGCTTGCAGCTGCACTCAACCACACGCCAATTGAGGTTAGTTATGGCTGCTCAATTATCAAGCATTTATTCCACGCTCTGCGCGACGGCCGCAAGCAGCTTAAGCAGCGAGCGAACAGCTTCGGCTTCCCGTGCACTTCCAGCGAAGTGAAACCAACTGTTGCTTGCCGCCTTCCCATGTACGTGCACGTGCTGCATGCGCGCTCTCTCGCTCGCGTTCGTTGCGCTCTCGCTTGGGCAGAAACTCAACACGGCACGACGGCAAACTCACCACAACGCGTAGCTCGCACTGTCTGACTGCCGCACACTGATTCAGTGTGTCCTGGCACATTGCTGGCGACGCAACGTTGCGCAGCAGGAGCTGTTTTTGCGCTCTGGCTTTTTCCCTTTGAGGCCGGCTTAATTTACATGGCGACAGGGGCCGCACACACGCAATGCCACACTCACACACACACACACACAGCGAGAGATAGAGTGAGAGGGAGGAGCACACGCGCTTAAAGATAACAATGAAAATATAATTTTAGTGCCCAGTAAAAATCCATAGCGGGTGGACATCACTTTTGTTCCGCTTCGCTTTGCTCTGCTTTGCTTTGCGTGCTGCCAAAGGGAGCATAAAGGAATTGGCGAAAAAAAAAAAAAAAATAATGATAATAATAATAATAATAAATAGTTTGCCAGAGCTGAGCTGGAGGCTTGTCTTCATCCCCATCATGATTCCCATCCCCACTCTCTCTCTCTCTCCCTTACGGCTAGCCGTATTTTTTATGAAGAGTGTAGGAGAAAAACGAGAGAGGGAGCGGAATCACTATGAAAATGATATCGATGTGCGAGCCAAAGTCAAATTTAATTTCACGCTTAGCAAGTTTTTTTTCCCCATTCGCCCTCGTAAAAATAGTACTAAAAACGAATTTCTACCAAATAACCGAACATTCCCGACCCGAAAGGGTTCTCTAAATTTCCACACGATACTCCAAAGTTTTATAGCCCCCACCAGTAATCTCTTATCGTAAGTTAGTATAGGCAAATCGCACCCAAGCAGAGGCCAAGTCAAGTTATGAGCTCCCACTAATCTATTTGTTGTTTTTTTTTTTCGCAAACATATTACATATGCCTAAGCATGATGTTGGTTTTTATGAAGACACGCCATGAAAAGTGTGTACAATGTTTGTGCCAAACTCGTTAAAGTCTTTGGTATAAAAAAACGTATTTCTTCAATTAAAAACTAGCATTTTTTTGCATACATCTTAAGCTTTCTCTGGCAGCAGCTTAACAAGATTTTGGCAAATTGCACAGTCAGCAAATGTCATTATTATATTATTATTACTATTAAATATTAGGTTATTCAAATATTTAAGAAAAGAAATAAGAAATAAACTATTTTATAAAATATTAAAAAAATATATATATAAAACTAAAATTTAAAATTAAAGTTGCATTAGCTAAACTTGATTTATAAACGGAAATTAACAAAATTACTGCTAGATCTAAAATATCGCAACTAAATACAAATTTAATAATCAATAATTCCATATAATCTGATTTTTTGATATTTACCTTCAGGTCTCTTCAGGGGGCGTGCTTGTGGGCGCGCTTCGTCACGCTCTTTTTCTTCTAGAGATTGCAGAGATGCGAAATCGGCGCTTTATGGGCCTCTTTAGCATGCATTAACCCGCAAGCGGCGAGCTCTGCATGTGTGTCTGTGTGCGTATTGCACACACATGTGCATGTATGTCTGCACATACGTGCACACACAATTATTACATTGTACATTCATGTGCTCCGCACTTACCGCGCTGCGCTTATGCAACGCCAAAAAAAGTAAACAAAACGAAAGCCGCAACAACAACAAATAAAACCAGCTCTGGCTCTGCCTCTGCCTCTGCCTCTCGCCCTGTCTCTGTCACTCGGTCGCGCAGTCGCAGTCGCAGCATTTGCAGCTGGTGCCGTTAAGACTGCGCAGTCGCTGCTGCGCACGGTCGGACGCCGCCGCCGCTTGGTCAACTTGTGTCGCTGCTGCCACCGCGCTGCACTATGAATAGCTCCGTGCGGCGGCGCCAGCGTCGAAACTGACTCCGCACAGTGGTTGAAGGTGCTCGAATTGGCCGCTTATTATATTTTTATTTAATTTTTCATTAAATTTTTTTATTTATTCATGATTATAATTTTATTATAAGCATCTGCAGATTTTGTTTAAATGTAAAGTGCATTTTATACGTTTTTAACTAAATATTTTTAAAGATTGTGCTGAATTTTAATGCTGATAAACAGTATAAGTACATCGTATAAGTATAAGTACATCGTCTAACAGCTTTTGATCATGTCAGTAATATTTAAATACATCAGAAGTACATTTATTTCTATATACTCGTACATATATTCCTTTTGATTGCAGAGTAGAATTAAAATTTAAATAACATCGATACAAATTTATTCACAACGTGGCTTAGTTTAGTGTTGTAAAACTGTAGAATGAGAGCTAAAGTATTACAGCTAGAAAAATCTGTTGAAAAGCTGAAAGTGTAAGAGATGCACTAGATATGTGTCCATTCAACATGTTCGCCCATTTGTTTCACTTTTATCTATTTTCAGAGACATGCACACATTTCAGATGCCTCCAAAAATGTTGTGCCCATTTCCATGCGCCTGGTTCCACTGTCTTTCGGCAGGTTCGGACGCTGGCGCTGTCGGCTTGATTTTGGTTCAGTTTTTTGCTGCATGAGCTCGAGCAGTTTCGCCGTGGTTCGCCGTTTAGTTCTCTTTCGCGTGCGCCAAAATCAAGTAACCAAAAATTTGTATTCGAATTCGGCATCGCAATTTCGTATATTTTTTTTTTTTTTTTTTAACTTTTCGATTGTTCTGCGTTTGTTACGTTAACCGTGCGTTTGTTTTCGAAACGAAATCGATTAGCGTGTGACGTGAAAGTGAGTGAGTTTTTCTTTTTTCTTGTTCGATATGTTACATTTTTGTTTTTCTTTTCAATCATTTTTGTCGTCTCTTCGAAAATCATCAGCGGAAAGTAAAAATGCGCTCTGTGAATGCGTTGTGGAATTTCTTTCAGTAGTTTTTGTTTTTTTATTTTTCTTCGTTACTTCGCTTACAAGGTGTGTGTGTGTGTGTGTACATGCATCGCAGGGCTGGGCTGCCGTCTCATTTTATTTAAAATTTTTTTGAGTGTTGTAAGCTTTATGAATTTGTGCAACACAATGTTTTACAGTGTTGTCGGGCTGGGCAGTAGAAATACCAGAAATACACACATTTCGCTGCAGGCGAAGGTCACTGTGTATAACAGTGTTAAGTGGCAGCAGTTGCCGAGCGTATAACAGACGGGCAAAAGTGATTTCAAGCCATATTGAACCCTGTCTCGCGCGTGTGTTCTACATTCGCTCGCCTTGTGCAACTCCAATCAAAACCTGACCTTACCCACCCGACACAGATACAGCTACAGCTTCAAGAGCTACAGGTGTATCTTGCAGATACAAGATACAGTGGATCGTTTTGACGGGTGTTGCATCAGCGCGCGACCTTCACGGCGTTACATTTATTTCCATCTGAGATTTTTAACTCATTTTGTTTACGTTTTGTTTATGTTTATGACTTATCGCCGGCATCTGCGCCCCCCTCGACGTCACTGTCGCTGTCGACGTCGACGTCGATGTTGACGCATGCGCAGCGACGTGTAAACAACGCTGACCCACTTGCCGGGCTTCAATTGACGCGTTCGCCTTCGGCGCTCTGCAGCTTCTCGTGCAGTCGCAGAATTGCACACTGAGAGAATTTGCGAGTATGCTTCGTCGAAACTGTTATAAAAAAGCATAGAGTTTTGTTATATTTAGTATATTTTTACACCTACTTTACTTGGCAATCTGCACCAAGCAAAACCAAAACTGTTATACAGATTCTTGGGAACTGTTATACAGATTATGTAAAACTGTTATAAAGTTTTAAAAAGTTCAAAAGAGTCTGTGCATTTACTTTGTGCTTATGTATGCTTATACAAACCAGTTATACGATAGATTTTAACTGTTATACTATACAAACTTTGCCAAAAGTCGCATGAATAATGTGCGCGCGTTGTTTTAAAACTGTTATACATCAATTATCAACTGTTATACTCTAGAAGAAGTCAAACGCTAAATTATTTCTCTCAGTGCACACAGCGCGCAACGCAATTTCTTCTACCAAACTTGTTGATCGTAATTGCCGTTTTTACCTCCTCCCCCACTCCACGTTTTTATCAGCGGCGTCTCTAGGCCCGATTTGGGCTCGGGATTTAATGGGAAGTGCGTGACGCACCTTAAAGAAATTCGCAATGAAATCGTTATAAATATCGAGAGACGACCCTGGCACAGCCATTAGCACGAGTTAGCGGGGTTACCCCCCATCCACTCCCCTGCTCCCACGATAAATGACAACAGAAGCGCAACAATTGCAATGCGAAGCGCGAAGAAGCTAATCAAACTGAGCCGCAAGTTGGCCAAATAATTTTGGTCAGCTCAATTTGGTAATAGTTTTTTCGCAGCTTGTTGACGGTTCGATTCGACTTTAATTGTTGTTGTTGTCAGCTCCCCCAAAAATGAGTGAGACAGAAGGACAGAGACAGAGAGAGAGAGAGAGAGAGAGAGAGAGAAATCAAAAACAGTGAAGTGAAACGGAAAACGAAATAAATAAATAAAAAACCAACGAAAATAAATAAAAACTCATTGACCTCGGCATATTTAAAGCCAAGCAAGTCGCGACGAAGTCTCCCGATGTTGTTGTTGCTTTTGCCATGGCTTTTGGCTTTCGGCTTCGGCTTTTGGCCATACAAAAGTCAAGGGCAGCCTGCTGCCGTTTGCTATGCCTCTTTATGGCTTTATGACGTCGCTGAGTTCCAAAAACAAAACAAAAAAAAAAAAAAAAAAAAAAAACCCTCGTCTCATATGTTTTGCCAGTTGACAAACTATTTCCGATGGCCAACAAAGTGGCTAAGAGTGTTTGACGTGTGGAAGGCATTTGCATGGAATTGATTGAACAACAGATACTCAGTTGGTTAATTGATTTCATTGGCTGAGATTGTAGATTGCAGATACGTCGCAAGTTTCGAAGAATTGTTGAGTAGCTCGTGGGAAAAACTCGTTGAAAAGCTGTGCGATTTTCTGAAAAAAATCATGATCGAATAGGCAGCTATCACGTATAGATATGTCTACTATATATAGCATAAATTTCAGACAAATCGCGTAGTAATATCATAGCTAGAAGTGGGTTAAAGTGAGACCTATCCCCTGAAGCAACTCAGTAAACGGTTTTAAGCTGCTTACTGATTTTTCTTAAAACCGCATAGCTATGTTCCCGTTTAAAGCTATCATTAATTAAATATGTCTACTATATACAGCACAAATTTCAGAGAAATCAAAGCATTATAGCATAGCTAAAATTGGTTTAAGGTGAAACACTGAGCCCTAAATCAGAGCAACACTATGCGGATTCCAGTGACTCTCAAGCCTTTGCCTGCATAATAACCTTATTGAAGTGCAGTATATTTCACGCCAGAGAAACAAACATATCGTTAAACCCATAATACGTATACGTATGCAGCATCGGTATCGGATACGCGCCTCGGGTCGATCGAGTATGAATCTGTTCAAGCGAATGCAGCCATTCGATGAAATAATGATGTTAAGTGCGCAAGTGTAAGTTGGCCTCGCACCTTGGCTTCGGCTACGAATGGAATGATGGGCCGGGGAAATTGCTGTGCACGGGAAAGTGCTGTGAAAAGTCAAGGGGCGAAAAAGAAAATTTGTGAAGAAGAAAATGATACACTGCAAGCAGCTTATATCGCATTTCTTGTGGACATAACTTAAAGTTCAAGCGCATATCCACTTTGTGGCATGGCGCACCGACTCACACACACTCACACACTCACGCACTCACCTACACCTACACACGCCCGCATACGCACACAGCGTTGCGCTCCAGTCATATCAATATACTCGCATGGAGATGTTTTATTTATTGAGTTGCTTTCGCTCTTGGCTGACGCTCAAGTTTTACCGCTTTGGCTGCTTGGGATGCCACGAACCCCTCCCCCCCCCAGCATCCACCGGCCTTCCCTTGGCTTCGCCTGCCTGGCCCCACAGACGCGTCTGACAGTTGGCACGTAGCTGGGCCAGGACGGCGCACGACGTGCAGCACAGGATGCGGGCAAAAGCTTCGCTCGGCCACGCGACGTATACGCAATATGAGTTATAAGCGCGCCGCGCGGATCACGTAGCCGACCCGTTGCCAGTCCCACGCCTTCGCCGGCAACATGAAATAATGTTAATATTAACAATTAAATTTGAGCAGCCGCAGTCGGCGGCGGCGTCGCAGTCGACAGAGCGAGCGCAAATTTAATTACAGCTGCAAACAATTTGAGAATTGCACTTGGCTTGGCAGCAGGAAAAACAGCGCAAAACGCGACACGAAACAATCGCAGCGCGTTGTCCCTGTTGTAGTTGTTGCTGCAAGTGTTGCTGTTGTTGCTGTTGTTGTTGCCAGTGTTGCTGTTGTTGTTGTCAGTGTTGCTGTTTGCCTTGCTGTTTACTGTTTACTGTTTGATGTCGCTGTCTGCCGGCCATTAGAGCCCTCCCCCCCGCGCACATATAGAAGTCAAAAAACAAAGGCAAAGGGCGTGAACAGCAGCGGAAGGGGTTGGTGGCAGCAACTGTTACGTCGACGCCGACGTCGAGAAAAGCAATTTTCCGGTTGAGCTTACAAATGGCGAGCGCGCCCTGCCCTGAAAATAAATGACATATCACAGAGTCTGGTCACCTTTATGCGTTGCGAAAAGCAAACACACACACACGCCACGCACACACACCCGCTCACCCCATCCCCCTCTCTCCGTGTGTGTGTGTGTGTGTGTGTGTGATGGAAATTGTGAAAGTTGCCACTAAGTTGTGGCAAGCTGCTTTTCTTCGCTCTCAGTTCGATTGCGAAATAATTTCTAAAAGCTTTCGATATACATTTATTGTTTGTCTTCTAGGTCGAAGCAAGCATACCGGAAATATCTGTGCTATATATATATATATGTTCATGTTCAATGGCAGCACAGTTATTAAATCAATATGCAATTTGTTTGCGTTATTGTTGGTTGGCATCTCTTGGTGCTCTCAAGTTGATTAACCATTCGCTTCGTTGCGAATATTTTGCCAGTCCTGGCCCGGCATAGTTGTTGTTAACAAGCACACACACACGCACACACACACACCCGCCAGACAGTCCAGGGCGGCGGCAGGGGAGGGGCAGCGTACAGCGGCGCCAACGTGGACGACAGTTATGAATGGCAATCCATTCGCTTAATGGAATTTCGTGTTGTTTTACTTGTTCGTGTTGCCTAGCCAAACTGGGAGCACACACACACACACACTCACACGCACACACATAGCTGGCCCTATACACACACTCACACCCTCCTCCCTCGACGGCAGCTATTCGGGGCCTCCTTTTCGCCATCGCCATCGTAAACCATTTTGTATTTGCATTTATTATGCAATCGTTAGTTCCGTTTTTTTTTTTTTTTTTTTTTTAGTTTTCATTTTACGATCGCTTCCGGCCTCGACCATCTTTTAATTTAAATAAAAACACATTTTATTGGCACGATTTAGGGGCGGGGTTTGGGCCCGATTTACGAGCCGATACGCGCCAGGGAAGTGCGTTAAATTATTTGTTTTCAATTTAATTACAGCGCGTTCTTCGTTTTTTTTTTCGCCTGTCTGTGGTTCTTTTCAATTGAAGTCGCATCTGTCACGGAACCATCAGGCCGAAAACCTGGGAGTGCCGGCCTTGTGGCTTATATGTAGAATTGCGTGGCATATGCAAATGGGGCACTCGGTTTGGGGAGTGCTCGGCCAAGGGCGGGGGTAGGTAATTCTGTAGACTGTTTTTCGGAATGAGCTAAACGGATTTCTCGCATGGCATGAAAGCCCACAGGGAGTGATAAGATTGACTGGGCACAAGGATCGAATAGACAGACAGAGCGAGTGTCGTGACAGACACGACAGACAGACACGATAGAGACAGAGATCGGTTAGATAGATAGTCAGAGCGAGAGATATGACAGACACGATAAAAAATACGACAGACAGACAAACAGATTTGATAGAGACGGAGCATATACAAGCTGAGAAGGCAGACAAAGAGACAGACAGACAGGGAAGACAGGGTAGACAAGGAAGACAGGGAAGCCAAGGATGACAAGGAAGACATAACAGGGAAGACCGAAATGCAAGAAAAGACAGGAAAGACATTGAAGACAGGCAAGACATGGAAGACAGGAATGCCAGAGAAGACAGTCAAGATAGGAAAGTCAAAGAAGAAAGGGAAGACACAACATACACAGACCGACACTGCGAATATACACGACATACACAACATACAAACACAGCAGACAAGACAGACAAACAGATACAAAAACGATAGAGCCAAAAGACGCAACAGGCAGACAGATCGAGACGGCGAGCATAGCAAACTAAAGATAGAGAGAGAGAGAGAGAGAGACAGATAAGACAAGGCAGACAGATCGTAGAAACTAAACTACACGTTGCCTTCCTTGCACAATCCCCAACTTGTTGCTCATGCTGTTCATGAATATATACACTATATATATATGTATTGTTCCAGCCTACTCATCAATCACACAGCATGCGCGAATCGAAATCGATAAACGATAACAAGTTTAGAAACTGAGCAGGCTCTCTCGACAAACCTCACAGTTATGTTGCGATATGCTCCTGGTTGAATAAAAATACGGCCACATGTTGTTTTGGTTGAACTATTTAAATAATAATTATGGCAAAGTTTCGAACGAGGGCGCGGTCGGGGGCGGGTAGGCGTGGAGGGCAGGGCACGCAGACAACAACAGGCAGGACGAGGTAGGACGAGGCAGGAGGAGGCAGGACGAGGCGTTGCTGTTGTTGTTGCATATAACATGGCTGGCAACTACAACATGCGCAAGAGCGAGCACAAAGTACACACACACACACACGCACACACCCACACAGCCGCACGCAGGAAGCGAGCATAATCGCTGCTGGCGTCGCAACATATCGACAACATTTAAATCGCTCTTAAGTCTCGTTTAATTGGTACTTAACATGCAAATGTAAAATGAGGCGAGCATCCAAAGCAGCAATTGTCGCGGCTGTCTCTCTCTCCCCCTCTCTCTATCTCTCTCCCTCCTTCACTCACTCATACTCTCTCTATCTCGCTCATTCAGTGTGTGCGAGAGTATTTAGTACGTACACACATATACAATTAGTTACATCAGCGCGGTGAGTCGCTTGCTCAGACAGACAACTCACACACAGTCCCACACACACACCGACACACACACACCGACACACACACACCAACACACACGGCTGTAGCTGCAGCTTGCAGTCGTCTTGGCCGCAATCAAATCAAATCATATCAAATCAAATTTAATTGAAATGCCATGCAAAAATGCCGTTCAGCTCGAGAGAATTGATTGATTTCTGACGGCACGACACACCCCGCAAGGCAGCCTTTGTCTGGCTGTCTGTCTGTCTGCCTGCCTGCCTGCCTGCCTGTCTGTCTGTCTGTCTGTCTGTCTGTCTGCCTCGCTAACTGCCCGTCTGTCTGTCCGTCCGTCTGTCCGCTCGTCCATCCACCACTCATTGATATAATTACAAAGTTTTGTTGGCCAGTTGATGAGCCAGTTGAAAAACAAAATCAAGAATGCGATTGCCATGGCCGCTTTTCTGTTTTTCCTCGCTTTCCCGTGCGCCGTTTGCCGTTTGCCCAAAAACTTTTAATTTCAAAATGAAGTTTGTTTCCATGCAGCAGCAGCAGCAGTGGCAGGAGCGGGAGCAGGAGGGAGGGGTACGGAACGGGGCTACTGTAGGTGTGCACAGAAGATGGCAATAAAATAATCAAAGCGAGCACAAAAGTGCAACGAGAATTGCCGAAAAACTGGTAACAAAAGTAAGCGAAAGGCCGAAAGCAGTAAAGCGAAATGCGTGAAAAGGCGACGCGACGAAAGACGAAGCCTGCATACACTATATTGTATACTAGAAAGAGGCTTACCAGCTGCAACTTACAGCGTTTCCTTCACTCTGCACATGCCTGCATAGTCTGTTGAATTAAATAAGCGAAAATAAAGCAAAGCTTAGGCCTGATATATATGCGTATATATATATAAAAGATATAGAAAATATGCTGGCATAGCTCACGTGCGATATTCGATGTGTACGTACTGGAATTACGGCTACAACTTGCATGGCAAAGGCAATGAGCAAAGCGTAAGTAATTTTCCGCTGCGCCGATAAGTATGCTACGTTTTTTGAAACTGCGCTTTGCCTGTGCACAAACGCGCTATAAAACATGCCATAAACGAGTTTAGGACATATTCTGTCTCAGCTAGCGAATATACCCTGCAAATGCAGCCCGGGCACGGCGCCACAGAGTTTGCCCAACTGCGGCACAGTGCAAATTTACCTGAAGACAGCGCACCGGACAGATGGACAAACAGATAGCTATTCCGAAAAATAGCCAAAGTTGTGGGTGGCTGAAAGGGGTTGCGGCAGGGTAGAGGGCGCGGGAAGAGTGCAGGGGGGAGGAAGCTGGAGAGGCAGAGCAAGCAGTCTGTCGTGCAGTTCGTCGAAGGGGGCGTAGTGAGGAAATGTGGAAAGCGGGCAAAGCGATAGTAGGGAGGGGTGGGGCGGTTGGGGTATGGTGCTTGATAGGAATAGGGAGCTGGCTATTATGCGCCATTAGGGCATAATTAAAATGCTCAAGTTGCGACAGCGACAGCGACTGCAGCAGCGAAAGAAGCAGCGTAAAAGACGCTGATAATGACAACGCGCAATCAGGGAGTTGCCTGGTCGCGGGGCTGCGGGAGCAGAGGCAGGCAGGAAGTGCAGGGAGTTGGGGGTAGGGTCAGGGTTCTAGAGTCAACAAAGTTGCCAACAGCTGTGGCAGAAGGGGGGTTGCAGGGAGCATGCAGGGGGAGGGCGAAGGCGCGACTCACGTTTGGATTTCGGTTTGCGGTTGTCATCAGGCCGCTTGCGATAGTCGTGGGAGCCGCAGCAGCTGTAGCAATCGATAGAGTAGGGATCTCTCTCTGCACCTCTCTTTCTAACTCTCGCTCTCTCTCCATCTCGCTCGCCTGGTCTGCTGCGCAGTGAACTATGCAATGCACTTTGGTAATTAGGCGATCGTCCGATTTGCTGAAGCGTTTTGGCCAAAGTGAAAATGTTTTTCTATTGATTGCGCCGGCCGCCTCTCGCCTGGCAGCCAATTTATGCTCACACACACACATTCGTACACACACTCGCACACACACTCGCACACACACTCGCACACACACTCGCACACACACTGATACATGCACCTAGAGCTAAATACAGCAGAATATTGATGCATATTTATGGCATTGCTTGCCGTGGGCGCTGCTGCAGCTCGCTGGCGCTGTCTCTTGCCTCAATCCCTCTCTTCGTCTTCCTCTCTCTCCCCCTCCCTCTCTGCTTGCTCTGCCCGAAAGCAAAAGTTTTCACTTCGAGTAGTTTTTTGCGCTTGCCTTCGGCTTGGCTGCTGCTGCTGCTGCTTCTGCTTCTGCTTTTCCTTTCGTATTAGTTTCGATTGCTTCGTTCCACTCGCAGACAGTTGAGCACTTGAGCAGCATTAAAGTATCCGCCGATTGTCTAAAGGATTGTCGGGAATGCGTGCACGGCCGGAAGGGGGAGCAGGGACGGGGACAGGCAGAGGCAGAGGCAGCTTCACTTGCCTCATGCTACGCGCAGCATCTCGGCGAGTGTGTCTCTCGAATGCGACGATAGCGTTGCGCTGTCTTTGCCTGTCTAATGCATATGTATGGCACACACACCCACACACACACAGTCAGCAGCTTGTTGCTAGGCGTAGCCCCCTGCCCCGCTCTGCTGTCTACGCCCATGTGTTTGGAGTTATTTTGAAAAGTTTTGATTTGAAATTGTTCATTGTGCATGCAATGCATAGCTGAATAAAAACACACACACACACACACACAGACATACTTGTATACACACACATACGTACAATACACATACAGGCACACACCTAGGCACACACACTCTCACGCTGCCTCAGCTTGTTGTACAGACATTCATAAATATTGATTGAGAGCAAATCGCGGCAAACTCTGCGCATCGTTCAGGCAACCTTTATATATATATATATATATATATATATATATGTATATATGCAAATATATATACGTATAATATATATTCGTATGCCTGAATCATTCAAGTGGCCGATTATGTTGCCAATTTGGCCGCTGCTCGAGGCTTCTGCTCTGCAATTGGGCTACTTAGTCTGCGTCTGCGCTCGCTTTGGTTTGTTTGCCTGCTCAGTGTGTCAATCGGTCAAGTGGTCAATCGGTCAAGCGGTCAAGCGCACAAGTGAATAAACGAATAAACGAATAATCGCTCTAATGGCAGTCAGTCACTGTTATCGATGAACTGAATGAAGTATCGATAAGTCTGCGCTGTCAGCAACAAAAGATAATGCGTTGATTTTTCAACGAGCTTGGAAGAGAGAGAGCGAGAGAGAGAGAGATAGAGAGCGAGAGAGAGAGAGAGAGATCTTTAAGCCTGCAAAGATTTGGTAGGCCTCTTCAGTGCCATAGCTCATGGCAAGCAGCATGATTAATGCAAACTGCAGATATACAGATATTCATAGTCTGCGCAATATTTATAATGAAATCGACGAGTTCGGCCGGCTGCACGTGCTGTTTAATTATGTGCAAAATGCGCACGCTGCAAATAATTCGTGCAGTTTTATTGCTGGAAATAAAGGGATATTTACGGGGTAATGGGGTAGATAGTGGAGTGCAGTATAGAGTACGGTATAGTAGGGCATATAGGGTATACTACTCGCTCAGTATTCCCATTCAATTGCGCTGCAAATTGCTTTGTCTTAAGTATTCTCCCTTAACTGTTTACATTAAAATACCTTGTATACGAGCTACCCTACTACGAGGTATCTGCCAGTCCACATTGCCGTCCAGCTCACTAATTAACTCGGCTTTATTTAGTCGACACACAAAGGTTTTGAATTATATTGCCAGACAATTGCCTCGCCTAGTCCTAGGCCTATTATGGGCCAATTGATTTCTATTAATACGGCGTGGCCCACGGTCTGCACAGTGTGTCCATACACGTTTAAGGGGTGTGCAGCATTTGCATATGCAATTGCCGCGAGTTAACGGTATGCTACAGTGGGCAGAAGCGCAAATATTGCTGCACATAAGTCGTACTTGTCGATTTCGGAGTGCGAAATTCGAAATGAATTTAAATAAATATGAAGAGAAAATCTAGAGTTTTATTTAGGCGCAGTAAGATCTACAAATTCTGCAAATTTAGTATTTCCTATACACTATAATATGTGTGCTATGTTTATATATTTAATATAGCTCGAATAAGTTGATAGAGCCTCATCGAGTAGGGCAAACTCTACTCTAGAATCCGCCACGTATCTCTGTCTCTGTCACACGCAGATCAATGTTAAGCACAACTAACCGAACCTAACCTCACTAGCGCAGCTGTTGACTCGCTCGCCGAGCAATTCGCCTTGCCGTGGCATCTTCAATTCGCCGCAAAGTATGCAGCAGGCGGGAAATTTGTATTGCAAATAAAGTTGGAATTATCGAATTTTCTAAATCAATTTTCAAACGATTTGGCAACGATGAAGGCAGTTGCCTGGCAGCTAATTGCAGGTGTGTGTGTGTGTGTTGTAGATGTGTGTGTGTTTTATGTGTGTGTGTGTTGTACGTGTGTGTGTGCGCTTGGTTGTTTCGCAATCTGTTTGCAGCTTGCATAATTTGGCTTGTTCAAAGCACACACCGATTAAGTGCGTGTGTGTGCCTGTGTGTGTGCGCGTGTGTGCCTGTGTGTGTGCGCGTGTGTGCCTGTGTGTGTGCGCGCGTGTGTAATTACCCGATTGTCGCGTTAATCTTTAAGCCGACACACGCTTGCACAACACTTGCACATGCAAATTGCAAACAGTTTGTTATATCAGTCGCCACATTTAATGCCAAAATAATGAACCGAACCACAACGCGTTGCCACGCCCTCCACGCCCAACGCTCCCTCCATCCCCGTACTTCCTCCATGCCCCACTCATTCATATCTCCTGCTTTTCGCAGCTGCACAACATGCGCAACTTGAGGTGCCATCACTTATTGCCGCTGCTCGTCTTGGGCAGCTTGACGCTGCTGCTTGGACTCGCCGCGGCCGGCGATGCGGCGAATTCACTGACAGAGGCAACGGCGACGGCGACGTCGACGCACGTGCGTGTCAAGCGTGGCATTTTCTGGGATTTCTTTCAGAAAATGGTCATCACCAAGAACCTGATTGTCGATGTGAGTATATAAAATATACTATATACTATATACTATATATCTTCTCGTTCCGACAGCAATACACTGACACGCGCAACACGCTCAACGATATCTACAACACGGTGAACGAACAGTTCAGCGATCCGGGTCCAGTGAAACCCACCAGCTCGCCGCGTGTAACCACGGAGAAGTCGGTAAGTTACTTGGCGGATTCGAATCTCGCATTTATAAAGTATGGGAAGACATAACCTCACCAGCTTAAGCTTATAAGCTTAAATATCAAGCTGACGATCGATGATCTTTACGCTGCTCAAGCTGAAAACTAAGGTTCCTGGCCATACAACATAATGAACTCCATGCATGCATCCTAGATTATACAGAGTGATCTCTACAAGTGATCGTAGAGCTTAAGCAAAGATCGAGTGATCAATTTAGTGACGTAAGCTCTCTACACTTCAAATAGGGTTCAATATTTAACTGAAGATCAATGATCTCAATCTCTAATCGGGCTGCAAGCTAGGCAACTTAGCCAGAGAGCATTCTCTGACAGCGTATTCATGGTGATCGTAGAGCGATCGATCAAGCACAGCAAAGTGCTCTATGCTAACTGAAAATGTTTATACTCTCTCTTTATTTCTTTACCTCTGTCTCTCTCTCCCTTTCTCACTCTCTCTCTGCCTCTTAGGTCTTCGCGGACGATGCCAGCAGCGATGGATCGACCACGACAACCACGGAGGCCTACAGCATCTCCCGCTACGAGTTGGGTCGCATTCTGGGACGAAATTTCCGTGGCGTGCAGCGTTTGGCGCAGATCGAGTTCAAGGAGGCGCTCAATGTAAGTCTCACTCTCAATTTGTCTCTCTCTTTCTCTCTCTAACTTTCTCGCTCTCTCCCTCTTCCGCAGGCCACGCAATACAACCTGAAGCAGTACAAGGCCGAGGCGGATCAGCAGTTCGCCAACAGTTTGGCCGTCGAGAAGAAGAACAAGCTGAAGAGCCTTAAGGGTTGAGTGGATAATACTGACACTCGGTAGCAGCCGGTACCATCGGGTACCCGGTGCAACCCGGTGCTACCCGGTTCCATGCGGATTTCTCTTCGATTTCCACGCGTTCCTTCGCTGCGATGTGCCTGAGATGCCTGCTTTTAAGTTGCTTAAGTTTTCGCTTTATGCCTTGTACTATATTAATTATCGATTTGCTTAGGATTTAAGATGCTTCACACACACACACACACACACACACACACACACACACAGTAGGTATTTATTGTTCGGTATCGAATAAAACTATTCGCGCGGGCGGTTGCCATTCGAAAGTGTCGCCGTTTTCTACTTTTATGCGTCAAATTAAAAAGTTTTCTGCAATAATTTTATTGATAAACTTTCAAAAAAGCAGCCAGAACACAAGAACAACAAGAACGAGGGGGGGAAACAACCTTTAAAATAGGGACTGAAAGAAGAGGACAGCAACAAAACAAACAGTCGTAAGGAAGGCGGGGGCGTGGCCGGGGCGGAAAGAGCTGCGAAACTTTTCAAGAAATATAAAAATTGTTTTTCAAAATAACTTGGCAGAATATCTGAGCAAATGTGAGGGAGTGCAAGAGGGGGGAGGGAAGAAGGAGTGCGAGAGAGTGCGAGAGAGAGTGACCGAGAGTGGGAGCGAGACGGCGCGAGTGTGTGTATTTACTTGGTCTAAGTTGCTGCTAGCTGAAATCGAAGTAAAGTTGCAAACAATCCGAGAAAGCAAAGTGACAACACAAAGACAGCCTCTGCGGCTGCCCCAAACGACAAACGGAGGCAGCAGCAACAGCAGCAACAGCAGCAACAGCAGCAACAGCAACAGCAGCATCAGCAGCAACAACAACAGCAGCAACAAGAGCAACAGCAGCAGCAGCTCGCATAGTTAGCAAAAACCACTAAAAGTGTCATAATTCGATGCCCATGAGATGCCTGTCTCGAAAGTACGTTGGCCAAAAACTTTTGCGCCGGTAATGAGTGCCAGGCTGCGGCTGTTGCTCCGTTTCCAGCATCGACTACACTGCCGGCTCCGACTCCGGCTCCGGCTGCCGCTCCGACTCTGCCAACGACTGCGGCCTCCAGCCGTGCAACTGTGCGTATGAGCAACTCGAGCAGTGCAAGCAACTCAACCGAACTCGGCCTTCCTCTTCGTCTCCTCTCGCTCTCTCTCTCCCCCTCTCCCTTGCGCTTTTTCACACCTCCAGACTCGAGACATTGTCGCCGTCTCCGCCCACTCCCTGAAGTCATTTCAGGGTCTGGCAACGCTGCAGCTGCACAACGACAACCCCAGCTACAGCAATTGTTTAAGCAGCACAGCGAGCGCTGTTCGAGCTGCTCGAGCTGCTGCCGAAGCAGGTGTTTCCTTTGCAAAAAGTCCTCGAGCCTAAGTCGCATGACCAAATATTTGCACGACAAAGAGAACAGGCAGCAGGAGTACAGGCAGCAGGAGAAGCAGCAGCAGAAGAACAACAAGGCCGGCAACATTTGCATTATGCAAAGCGCCGCAAAAATTTCTCGCAATCAAATTGCGAAACTCAAATGCAGCCAAAACTTCTTTCCTTTTTTTTAAGTAAATTGCAATTTAGAAAATTTGCCGAAAAAATATATGGTATTGGTATTATAATTTATACAAATTTGTTTTGGAAAAAGAGTATTTTAATTTACATTTTATTATGACTAGTTTGAGCTCAATCTGAGCAGGAAATGTTTGTTTTTATAATCGAAAAAATATACATTTATAGCTAGTATATATATATAATATTACATATATTACATATTATATTATTATATTACAAGCTCAACACGAACTTTTAACCATTGCATTTTTCGCCTTCAAAGAATTTTCAAGCTGCGCCCGAAAGCATGCAACGTTTTCGTAGACTTGCTGCATTTCTGCCTGCTAACATATTCATAGTAATTAAATTAGTTAAACCCTAAAAAAGCAAATTAAAATTAATAATACATTCGTTAGCGATCTCATATGTTTTCAACTAAAATTACGCTTCACAATCTTCAATTGGCACAGTCGAAGTTTTCATGCAGCGCCCAAAAGCATGCAACACTTTTTGGGCACAACTGCACAACCTGCAGACTTTGTGTTTATAATTAAATTGTTGAAAATGTCTCGCTCGATAACCTTTAACATAGACCGAAAATACCGAAAGATTCAACTGTACCGAGTGGCCAATGAGTGGCAATGAGTGGGAAGGTGGAAGGAGGGGTCGGGGCGGCAGGGGCTTGGTGACAAAAAAGCGGCTTCTATTTAATAGTCGAGATGCCGTCGAAAGTGATAATTTGATTTAGTTTATTTTTGTGCTCTCAGCTTTGAATGTTGATTGCATAAATTTGTGTTTGTTGTCGATGTTTTTGCTGCTGCGGCCGGTTTGTTTATAAATCTGATTACGGCTGTTGATTGCATTAATTGTTTTTGTGAATTCGCTCGTTGTTTTATGGTATTGTGTGTATGTGTGCCTGTCTAAAATTTGTTTTATTCGACGAGACGACAAACATATTTGCCATGATTATAGCAATTATAAGTACAGTACGAAAACGGGTTCACATTTGCCATGCAATCCGATAGACAAATAGAACAATTTACTAGATAAAAGCTTGGACGCGACGTTCGAAATGCGAGTCGTTTAGGCAAGTTGCAAAAAAGTTGTGTAGTTTTTATGAGCCTCGAATTAGTCAACAAGTCATCACAGTAGACAAACAATAACAATAACAATAGCAATAGCAAAAACAATAACAATGGCAAATATGTTTGCACTTGATTTGATTTCTCCGATTTCGTAGAAAAACAAGATTGCCAGTGGGATGTGCGATGAGTCATTGTGCAGGACAGGCAGAGACAGTTGTACGGGGAGGGAGACGCGCTCTCTCTCTCTCGAGGATTATCACACCCCTCTACGAGACAACAAAGTGCAGTTCGAGAAAGTTTCCCCGGAAAACGATTGATCGATCGAAAGTCGAAATTCGCTCGAAGTGTCAGAGAAGGAAGTGTGCTCGGAGAATTTCAATTAATTAACACTGATTGCGCTGATAGTTTCAGCAAAACAGTTGACGTAAGCTGAAAGTGTCTCTTTTGTTCAGTTTAGATTGTGATTCATATATATAGTAACTCATGCATATTCCAAAAACATATATGCAACAATCGTAGACAGAGCACGCATTACTTTTTGTGCTGCCCCGCCCTGCTCTATAAGTACTTTATCGATTTTTTTTACATCATTTCTGAAATTGAGTGCGAGCTTTAAGATTAACGATATTTCATTTCAATTAGCAAATTCATAAGAATTCAATTAAATTGATATAAATGGACTTTTATTGTTACTGAAACGAGTTTCTTTTTATTGAGCTTTGCAGGTAAATTGCCAAAATTACAAACAATTAAATGGACATATGAGAAATGTACGCATGCTCGACTAGCGCATACTCAGCAAACAGATAAGAGATGCCTCTGCAATCGCATAAATTTCTTAGCCGAAACACTTTTATTGGCCCTAGTTGAGTGCGTAGATTTCGGGTTTCCTAAGCCGATAGGAGGCTATATCTAAAATTTCATAAGCATAGCTCACATAGTTCCAGGGATCTGCATGATTTTGTTGCCGAAACTCAAAGTCCGCGTGAGTTTCAAACTCTTCCAGGGCATAGCAAGAATCGAGTTGATGTACGATATTGCCGTTCAGTTGACAGCATGTTCGTACTTGTACTATAAAAAAAACGAATCCACAGACAACACGTACGTATACGTATGTTCACGTAGTGCCGTATGCAACGGGTCTGACCAGCTGCCTGACATTGAGGAAACAATGGCAGACGAAAGCGAAACGCTCGCAGTGAATACGGAGCACGGAACTACGCAGCGAGAGTGGCGCGAGGGAAGCGGGGGGAGGCGAGTGGCGGGTGTCGCTGAGTGAGATGTTGTAAAAAGCGAATAACGCTATTATAAAATACGGGAAATCGCTTAAATAAAGTCACGCAAAACTAATAAACACATCGGGTAATTGGTGAGCCGAGTAAAAAAATAAAAAATAAAAAACAAGATACAAATGTCATACTATTTGCCGGGAATTATGGATAATACGAAAAGTGGAATATGTTTTACGAGCGCGTTTGACAAATGAGTATGACCAGATGAAAGGCACAAGCGGTAGCATCATACTATATTATTATTTTTATTATTATATCATCGCGTTCAGCATGGCGCGGGTTGCTTTGACTGAGCGGAGCTGAGCTCGTATGTATTTTGGGATATGGTATAGAACTCTGCTCGCTGATGATAGTCTGCTTTAGTTTCTATTAATTAGTATAGTTTATTTGCTTATAGAGAGCATTTTAAGATCTCTAGATCTGCTTTCCGTTTGATTTCGGTATTGAGAAGTGGAATGCGAAATTTGAAACCTTTGCGTAGAATCTCGCAAAGAAAGAAGGCCTTGTTAGACCAGTTCGTAGATAAGATAGTCCCGCTGCGATCTCATTTTGTTTTGGCCTTTCGCCCTCACACACACACACACACACACACACACAGATAGCTTCGAATCACAATTGTTTATTGAGCAACAAAAAGAACAAAAAGGTATAAACAAAAAAAAAAAACAGCGATTAGGCTGCGGAGAGTGAGGCGTAGATTGTGGAGTCCGTCAGCCACGGAATTTAACGGGATTTGGCTGTAAGTGAAGCGAAGATCAGTTGGCAAGATCGAGTGGGCGGGGGAGAATGGTCTACACTTACCCAGCGGATCGGGATTCAGCACGGAGGCGGGCACAGTGGGTGCAATTGGCGCCAGCGGCACACGCTCGGTGGGTCCGTCGTACTGCAGACTCAGGACAGGACTCTTGGGCGTGGTGGAGCCATCGTCGGTGAGACGATGCTTGAGCTCGTCGTATTTCTGGGCCACACTCGAGCCAATATCCTTGGCTCCCTCGCCGATCTTCTCTGCGTACGGCTTGGCCGCCTCGGCGACGTCCTCGGCGCCCTGCTTCACCTTGCAGCCCAGGCTCTTGAAGAAGCTGGTGAAGTCGCTGTCGTCGGGATTGCGTGTGCCATCGCATTCGGCGCGGGCCGTGCCGCAGAGCAGCACCAGACCCAGCAGCGCACAGCAGATATGGATGGACCTCATGTTGTTGTTGTTGTTGTTGCTGATCTTGTTGATTTCTCGCTACGAGATTCGAACTGTTCGCTACGAGTTTTATAATCTGACTGAGCGCAGCGCGACAGCGACAGCGTCTCGAGAGTTCAGCTTGGCTCGGTTCAGCTTGGCGGGGAGGGAAGTGCGCGAACCGGTTTGTAATCGCTCGCTTCGACGAGCAGCTCCCCGCTTGCGCCTGCCCCTGGCTCCATGGTCCCTCGCTCATTTGGCACTCCTATTAACTAATATAAGCGACTTTTTCGCTTTATTTGCGCGGCCTGTGTATCACAGTCGACCTCAGTCGCCCGCCCGCTCCAGTTCGAGTTGATACCGCGCAGTTGCTGCCCGTTACAGCGGGTAGTCCCTCCTACCTCACCTTCATACCACAAACCCTGCGCGAGTCACAGCCTCGAATGATTCAGCATGAGGAAGCAGCACGCAGAAAACCGCAAATAAATTCAAAGAAATTTACAAAGTGGCGACTGTAGGATATCCTGTAGTCGGTTGCAAGTGATCTGTAAAAGAGTTAACTAACTCGTTTTGATTCCCACATATCTAATAGGGTAGGGTAGGGTCAAGTACTTGTTCTCACGCCGCAGACTCTGCCATTATCACGCTGTTCTTTGCGGATCTGTTTCAATTAAGTATTTAATTATGCCGAAGCCACGAGCCGATAGAAAGTTCTTATCGATTAGAAAGTAGAGCGCATTAGCTGAGAACTTAAGCTCGCGGATTCGATGAAAGCTAGATATAATGTAAGGTTTTTCGTGGAAGGGAACTTTGTCAATTTAACTCACTGATTAAGTGCCTTGTTGCACAGTGTAAAGCGAGTTCAAATCAATTGAGCTGTGATTCAACTGGCGCGAGAACTGCGGTATACGCTTAGATTTCTATGCAAATAGTATCGCGTATTCGTACATATCGAATTAAATGGAAATTGATTATAATTTGCATACGGTTAAGGTTGTAACTCACGATCACGCGACCTGACACCAATCTGCACGAGAGCCCAAGATAAGCAGGAATTTAAGCCGAAAGTCGGATTAACTAGTTGCCTTAGAGAGGAGACTATCGCGAAATATATAATGAAGCATATACAACAAAAGTCTTGCAACTGATTCCAATCGACCTCGACTTTATCCCGGCTAGTCTTCCACTTTGATCTGCATTCTATGATCTTGTTTGGATCTTGGTTGGATGGTTAAAAAGTTGTTGGAAATCTAAGCTAGGGTTGTACTTTATTATAATCTCGTAATTCTTGCAAATTTCACAAAGTGAATGGAAAAAAAAAATAGAAATTTATGGCGACTTTGTACTCGACGAACTTTCGAGCAACTGATCCGCCTCGGAAATGGCCTCTATGTGCACAGTGGGCGTGGCACTGGAAGTTGTAGTCGTTGTCGCTGACGCATCCTCGCCTGCGCCATTGGGTATGCGATTGGCGGCGGCTCCCAGCAACGAGTCCATCAGATCACCAAAGCGATGCACAATGCTCAGTCCGACGCGCTTGGCCGTCTCCTCCAGCCGCTTGGCCTCCTTTTCCAGGTCGTCGATCCACGGTTTCGCCTTCTCCAGCGTGCACTGCATGTTGTGCAGGAACTGATTAATCTCGCTGGGCTTGGTCGTTGTCGCAGGCTCCGTTATGTTCAGATCGGAACCCGACTTGGCAGTCGCATCATCACCACAGATAATGGGCGCCGCCCACAACTGCTGCACGCTCCACGACAGCAGCAGCAGCAGCAGCGCACGAACTGGACCCAGCAGCCTGATCTGTCTGTGAGTCATTGCTGCAATCAGATTGGTTGGACTCCCTTTTGGTGCACCTCAATTTATTCAAGTCAATCCGTTCCTGCCTATTCTGGGCTGGCGTCGCGTGCGCTGCAGTTGAGACTGTAAAACCGACTGAAACTCGTTTGCAGCTTGACCAAGTTCTGGTACCCGGGCATGGGCCCATCGGGATCGGCGTCTGTGTCGGCGTCTGCGAGATCGCGACTCGAGAAAGTCGTCAAGCAAGACTCATTTCTCAATTGGACATTTGAATAGGCACAGAAATGGAACTCTGCAAGATCGCGGGTTCAGTGCACTCGTCGCTTGCCACCCGATCCGACCGAACCTTGGCTATCTGCGATCGTTGCGATCGTTGCGATCGTTGCGATCGATCGCTCGTTCTTCGTTCTAGACAGAGTGCAGTCCATGTGAGTGGAATACCCAATGAGGTAGCTACGCAATTGGTTGCAGTAATTGCAGTAATTGTCTACCGATTGGACTGCGATCATCAGATCATATTCAAATAGAGATCCATGTTGGTTGCAAATTGTTTCTTGATCAGCTTGTTGCTGCCTTTTACAGTGGAAGAGTGCACCCTAATCGGGTGATCGAATGTCTTCCGGGTGCCGCAATAGATCACATTTTGTATGACAACTATGCACAGATATAGTCACAATATGAACTAAATTAGATAAGTGCAAACTGACATCAAGTGATCTTTGTAGAGTTTAGTTAGCTCTAACTATGTAAGCACAGATCGCAATGGAAAGAGTTTTGAGAGAAACTATTCTATAATATACATATGCACACTCAAGTGATCTTTATCAAGCGATCTACGATATTTTGTAGAAAACAAGTTGAATGAAGTTTTGTCTTGAATCTGTAATTACTATGCGCTTTAATAAGCATTATATTAATTATATTATTTCCGGCATTGGGTCGTTCTATCTAGGAAGCTGAACAAGTGCATCTAAGCCGCACAGATTCGACTGCAAATATCTGAAATATATATACTTTTTTAATTTTTTTTTCCCCTTTAGCAAGATGCGAGGCATCCCAACTCCCACCTGCCTAACCATATTCCATTCCGTTTCCACGAAAACAAGCTGGGTTACAATCGATTATCACCACGGTCGATCAGTGGCTTCTTTTATTATGGCTGAGAAAACGATATAGAGTCACATAGTAGGGATATATCATATCAAATTCCACACGAAAAAAAAAACAGAAAAAAATAGCCATATTTATATGGTAATAATAA
This sequence comes from Zaprionus inermis, assembly GCA_018151445.1. NCBI lineage: Eukaryota > Metazoa > Arthropoda > Insecta > Diptera > Drosophilidae > Zaprionus > Zaprionus inermis. The sequence continues at coordinate 8,299,081 of JAECXD010001052.1, forward strand.
CGTATACGATGTGTGTGTGCGCCTGGGATGGGCGGCTCTGATCGGCTCGCTCACTTCCTCAACTTGCTGCAGTTGCCCAAGGCATCGAGAATGTGTCCGTGTCCGCATTGCTGCTCGCTCTTCAGTATGTCCGGATTGATGATTTCCACGTTGGCCAGAAAGCCGCGATCCTTGCTCATCTCCTCGACCGAATCCTTGGCGAGCTTATCGCGAAAATCGTCGAAACGCTCCTTGAGATCGGTGCCCATTTCCTTGGCACGCTCGCTCAGCTGCTTGGCACTCTCCTTGATATTGGTGCCCAGCGTCTTGGCCTTCTCGCTCAGCTTCTTGGCGCTCTCCTTGATCTGACAGCCGACGCTCTTGAAGAAATCGCGTACCTCGTGCTCCGCGCTGGCGCTGTGACCCAGCTCGGATAGCTTGTCGGTCAGATCGGTTATCGATTCGGGCATCTTCGTATCGCAGTCGAGCAGATCCGCCTGGCCCGCAGAGACGCCCAGCAGCAGCAGCAGCAATGCCGCCAGTAGCACGGATCCTTGCAGCTGTTGCATGTTCATCGGAGCGATAGATAATGTTGTGCGAATCGATGCTACGTGTATCAATGGACTGCTTATCAATGGACTAGTCCGCTCGTGTTGCTCCTGTGATCGCCTCGGGGTGAATGGCTGCCAAACTGAACCTGCACGTTGTCGCTGCCTGACTGGTTGCGGGCGAGGATTGTTCTCAGCGTTTTATGTGCACCCAGGGCGAGCAGACAGCCGGCGCAACCGGAGCGCAACAACAACAGCATAGACGACAACGACAACAACAACAACAGCAGCAACATAATAAGGCAGCCGAGTTATTTGTGAGAAATTGTCGCCTTTTGTTGCTGCGCTCTGCTCTTTTCCGCGCCGCCTGCTCCGTTTTCCGCTTAATTCAATTTGTGACGCAGCTCAGCCGCTGCTTGATTTATCATACAAATTCAATTTACGCGCATCAACAACAGCAACAGCAACAACAATGACGAACGTGTGCCAATTGCCACTCGCCTCTTGCCACTTGCCTCTTGCCACTCGTCGCGCGGCACTTGCGTATTTGATTTGGAGCTGAGCTTTTTCGCGAATCTCGTCTCATAGCGGGCATCGCGTATACGCCGCGTTTAACAGCAACAGATAAGGCGCTGCACATTAGCACGGGCCTATCTGGAGCATCCGCCACTTGGCCACTTCCCTGTCTCTCTCACGCTAGCTCACGCTCTCGTCTCCTGCCTCTCTTCCTCCTCCTCGCCCCCCCCCCCTCTCTCTCTCTCTCTCTCTTACTCTGGCAAAGCAATCGCCTCGTCTAAGCTGGCAAATTGCGTCGCAGCTTCCCAATTGAGTCGCGTCGACGGTAGCTCGAACGACGGGGGATTATTTATAGCTAGAGTTCGTAGGGTTCGGACTGAGGTTCCTTATGTTGCAGCGTATTAAGGGGATCTAAAGAGCCCCAGCTGATCGTCGATAACCGATCTCTACTCTATTCCGCTTCAGTTCCTGGGTTCCCTGTTTCCCTTTTTCTTTCTCTTTCTTTCTCTATGCTTGTCGATCTGCCGCTTGTCTCTAGTCTTTTCTCCCACACAACTCTCTCCCTTTCGTATCGCACACTACTTGCAACTCTTCGGGCAACCCTCGCACACACACACACACGAGTAACATGGGCAGTTTTGTGTGCTTCGCATACACTGTCATTTATTGTGCTCTTTTTATTGCAGCTAATTTGCGGCGCAGCTGCAGCCACAAAAGGCATCAGGCGAGAACGTTTCCCGCCTTCCCTACACGCATCTCGCCTGGAGGCATCGCAGTTGGGCTTAGTCTACTTGGAGTTGTCGTTGCCACCGATGCTGCGGCTGGGATTCAGTTGTTCCTCCGCTTCGCGATAGTCGTAATCTGAAAACTCACTTAATTCTTCGTCCCGCTCAACGGACTCGACGTAAGCGCCAGAATCCTCTTCTCCCTTGGCAAATTCATGCTCATCCTCTGGTCTTTCCATCGCTGGCTGCTCGCGGTCCTCGGGCTGCTCTGGTTCCTCGGGTTGCCCTGGTTCCTCGGGCTGCCCTGGCTCCTCGGGTTCCTCGGGCTGCCCTGGCTCCTCAGGCTCCTCGGGCTGCTCTGGCTCCTCAGGCTCCTCGGGCTGCCCTGGCTCCTCGGGTTCCTCGGGCTGCCCTGGCTCCTCAGGCTCCTCGGGCTGCTCAGGCTCCTCGGGTTGCCCTGTCTCCTCGGGTTGCCCTGTCTCCTCGGGCTGCCCTGGTTCCTCGGGCTGTTCCGGTAAGGTTGGCAAGAATGGTAGCTCTGGTTCGGGCGTGCTGCTAGTGATAGTGCTAGGAGTCGTGCTGCTGGTGGTGCTGCTGGTGGTGCTGCTGGTGGTGCTGCTGGGAGTGGTTGAGCTATCGTTGCCTGCAATAAAACCAATTGAAAGTTGCTTAATCCGTTCGCGCAACCACTTGCAAATGGCGGCTACTCACACTCGATCAGGTTGGGATTGAAATCGCAGCGAATGCGTCGATCGATGTCCGCCTGGGACAATCGAATGTTAATTTTCTTGGGCCGCAGCGTCGTCGTCGGCGGCGGCGTGCTACGACGCACATAGTAAAGTTCGCGCACCTCGTACACCTCCAGCTCGGGATGTTGCCTTGAGGGACGATGACGCACATAACGCTTGAAGAGCACCGGATTGGCGGGCACATCGGCGGAGTAGGGTGCCGCCTGCGCAGGCTCGCCGCAACCGTAGCAGCAGAGCAGCGCGGCCAGCGCCAGGCCAAAGGTTCCAACCAGTTTTCGCATCTTGTGTCTTCCTACGTCAACAATCGACTGATCCACATGTGTTGTTGCTCGTCTGCCGTCGCACAGCCTGCCACATGCGTTGTCCAAGCATTCAATGTTTCAGATCTACACGCGATAACCCAAGTTGATCTCGGGTTTGGTTAACAGCGCCGAAAGCGTTGCATACTTTCGGGCGGGCGGCGAAAATGCGCGCGTACGGCCACACGATTGCTACACGACACTTTTGGCAGCCCATCCATTAAGGTCTAGGCCAACTGCGTGGACATGGCTAAATCATAATTGCAGGCCAGCAGGCAGTACTCGCGCGCCGAATACCCTAGGCGAACCCACAAAGTGATCGCAGTCAAGCTCGATGGATCGGCCTATGTTTAGGGCATTTTATGCAGTATTTAGCTGATCCTATTGAAGTCTAGTTAGGCTGGTTTCCTCACTTGTATCACTTCTGCCCATACTCATGAGTACCCCACTATTCATAGACTCTCTTCGTCTGTGCCTTCGCCGAGTGCTCAAGTGGATGTGAAATATGAAATGGGGAAGTGATCGTGCTCGTACTATATGCATATACGATATAGGCTACGTGTTTGAATATTTGTGCAGATCAGGGTGAACCAATATTGTGCTATGCCAGCGGCATTATGCGACTATCTAAGGGAATCGGGGCCAAGTCGTGTGGCACCCTAATGTGCGCGTTGCCATAGAATGCACTTATCAAATTGGACGATGCGAAAGTATTTCAGCTGATGCCGTTACCCCAAATTGTTTAGGCACTGAAACACTCTACTCGATACCCTATAAAGTGTTTATATGCTCCACCGATCGTGATGATTTCTAGCTGGCATGATGAGTACATACAGAGGAAGAGAGAGAGAGGGGTAGGCTGCTCTCTCTCGCAGCAGGCAGCGAGTAAGTTAGAGTAGAGTGTAGGCATGGGCAAACGAGCAAGCCGCTTGTTAACCTTATTCATTACAGGGTATCAAAGCTGAACGAATTGGCCAAGCGAGTGGCAAACAGATGTTTAGCGCGACGTTGGAAATTTCGCTCGCTTCTTGTGCGATAAACAGAGACAGAGACAGAGACAGAGACAGACAGAGAGGCAAGGCGAAGCCAAAAAACAAAAGGTACAAGCAGAAGAAACGGAAAAGCTGCTGCTCGGCCCATTGTGTGGTGCGGAGAGTGTGAAATATGCCAAGTCGCAGGGGCGTCAAATCGAAAGTTCCCACGCGTCCGCCTTCACCTCTCCCCCGTCCGCCGCCTCGCACAAGGTGTACAGCGTCAGCTGAGATGCCGCTGCTGCTGCTGCTGCCAGGCGTTGCTTGTGGCCGAGCCAAACAGTTGGCGACGGCGCTTGTTGGCGGGCGGACGCGCAAAAGCAAAAGCAAAGCGAAAAAGCAAACGCAAAACGTTTTCGCCGCAGCTGACACCGAAGCGAGCGAGACGGCAACAGCTGTGGGGGCGAGAGCGAGTGCGGCGAGAGAGAGAGAGAGAGAGAGAGCGCGTGAGAGCGAAGAGCGGAGAGCTAAAAATATTTTTGCAGCGCAGCGCAACGTATCGAACTGTTTGAAGGCGCAGATTACATTGTGAATTGTTTGTGTTTGTTTCTGTTTTTGTTTTTGTTTTTGTTGCGTTCGCTGTAATTGTGTCACTTCGCCGTAGCCTTAGTGTGTAGAACGGAGAGCGGAGAGTGGCGCTGCGGCGAAATGAAAGCGGGAGCGGCAGGAAGACAGAACCAAAAATAGACGCAGAGTGAGCGCAGCCGCAGGCCCAAGAACGCTGCGACGCGTGGGCAGCAAACAAACAGATATCGCGCTATATATACATATATATATATATATACATATATACCTTGTGCATATATACGCCACACACACACAGACACGCACTGCCACAGCATAACTGAGATAAACAATAAGTTGGCAGCGCGCCACGAGAGCGGCCAGGAGCGGCACGTCAGCAGGGAAGGCTGCGTCGCGGCCAGAAGCGACAGCAAACAGGTGGAAGCAACGGAGCAGCAGCAGCAGCAGCAGCAGCAGCAGGCGGCAGGCAGCTTCACATGATTCAGCCAAGAGCAATGTCAAAGCAGGCGCAGCGACAGCAACGGCAGCGCTTCACGGACTCCGCATCCGCATACGATGACGCACAGCAGCAGAGCGAGAGGGAGAGGGAGAGCGAGAGCGAGAGGGAGCAGGAACGGGAGCAGAAGAGCGAGCAGGAGCAGCAGCCCGACGAGCAATACGATCCCCTAGCCAATCTGCTCAGCCTGCAGCTGCGCAAGCCCGCACACTGGAACTGGGAGCTGAGCACGTCGCGCAGCTGCAGCAACATTGCCCTGCCCCGCATCCTGCTCTACGATCACACGGGCACGCTGCTGGTCGATGCCAGCGGCGAGAGCGAACAGATCTACAGACCGCACAAGCAGCAGCAGCCCGATCGCAGGCGCAAGCGAGCGGCAACTGCCAATCTGGCGCAGAGTCTGCGGCAGGCGCGGTTGCCGGGCGAGTTCCATGGCCTGCAGATAGGCGAAGCCACGCCCTCGCCCGCACGCACGCCCACGTCCCAGCTAGAGAAGCAGCTGACCGGCAGCTGCATTGACTTTAGCACGCACGAGCTGCCCGACTGGCAGCCCAGAGAGTCCTCCGCAAGCTCGCGCCGCTCCAGCTCGCTGCGCGGCGTGCGCTTTGAGGATCAGCGATCGCTCGAGCCGGAGCAGCCCCGACAGCAGCAGCAGCAGCAGCTGCAGGAGCTGTCTTATCCCACACCACCGTCTACCTCAACGCTGACCACGACCGCGAACTCCTCGTCGTCGGGTCCGCGAGAGAAGCGTCGCTATCGACGCTCGCACAGCTCCGGGCAGCATTCGATACTGGAGCGGTTCAGCATGTCGCGCGGACGTCAATCGTCGCCCGAGTACGTGCAGGAGGAGCAGCTGGAGCATGCGCCGCGTTACTTTCTGCGCACCAGCAAGGCGGGCACGCTGGTCATCAAGGAGGAGAGCTTCAGTCGCGTGCGGCAGCGCCGTCGGCGCGTGAGGCATTCGTCCAGCGAGAACGTGCTGCTCCCCCAAGATCGCAGTCCGGCCGGGAGCGTCGTGCTGGCCACGTCGCGCAGGCAGCAGCAGGAGCCATCCCCGCGCAGTAGGGCGCCACAGCTGTCCACGTCGGAGGAGGAGCAGGCGGGGCAGGCACATGCGGCACGTCCATCGCGCAGTCGACGCAATCCGCGTGGCAACTGTGGCAAGGATGTGGCAGCGCAAGGTAAAAGTTATGCTCGCTACCTCCCTCTCTCTCTCCCCAGTTTGCTTACGCCTTTCTCCCTCTCTCTCTCTCTCACTCTCTCCCCGCAGAGCTCATCACGGTGGATCCGGGCAACTGCGTCTATCGTGCCACGGCCGGAGCAACGGCGCGCTAGCAACGTCACATTAGACAGTCGTTGCGCTCGCTCTCTCTCTGTAAAATACCGTAAAATATAAACAAGAAAACAATATACAGAAAAAATACCAAAAATAAATAGGAAAAAAGATGTAAGCAAATGAAGAAACAAAAGACCCGAGCATGACGAGAAAACTGCACACTTGTCCTTGGATCATCCTAGATCATCGTCAATCAAGAGTCGAACTCGCTTGCGATAGTAACGATAGTAGCGCTAGTAGCGATAGTATCGATAGTATCGGTAGTTTCCCTGCTGTCAGTTATAAATGTGCTTGAAACGAGTGTATCCCTGATCTAGCCTAAGATACTGCCGGTTCCCTAAGCCCGTCAACCCGCGAACCCCATGAATGGACCTCTCCACTCCTCTCCAAGCGTTACTCGATCGTTTGCGATAACTTACTGTAAATACACGATTGTACAGGAAAATATATGATATGTTAAAATGAATGTACGAGGCAAAAACTGTATTACTCTACTGGTATTACCTAGCAAACCATCTGGTATGTTCTACCTCAGGATTTGCCCACTGAAATGGCTTCAGGACTTGCTTAGGTCCACGGGTTGCCAGAGTTCCAGAAGTGGGATCTGCTAGCGAATAGTTTGCCTGCAGGCAGTTCTGAAATAGGATCAGTATATGGCTGCTCTATCCCAAGAGATCCCAAGGGAAGCTACCTGTGTGGCTAGCATACCCTGCGTTTAATGGGAATATGAGACAACTTGCTTGAGTCAGCTAAGACTTGAAGTTTATTATGATTATAAGATTGATTCTGGAAGTTATCTGCGCTATGCGCAGCGAGGGAGTGCGTAAGCAACGTCTTTGTTTTCTGACGTCAGCGAGCAATGTTAGTTAACAGCGCGCTGTTAGCTAGCAGCGCGATTTACGCGGCCAGCCTGAAAGTATGCAACGGCAGCTGTCCAGATACGAATGAGTGAGTAAGTGAGACCGACTGACATGAATAAACAGCGAATCAACTGTAAACAGACTGATAAGCAGGCCAGCCGAGATTAAGCGTGACAGATCGAATTGTGCACGTCGCAGGCGGCACTGCCTGCCCGCTAATCGCAGAGCGGACATCGACGTAACGAGTCGAGAAACGAGACAACCGGAGACAACTTGAGATCGTAATGCGGTCGTTTTGCGCACTTCTCACGCTGCTGCTGTGCCTGCTCTGCGTCGGCGCCGGCCGCGTCATCTACTTCAATGCGCAGCCCGAGGAGCTGAGTGCAAGCACCACGGAGTCGGTGGAGAAGAGCATGTTGCTGGCGGTGCAGCGGCCACACTGCATGCGCGGCTACATGCACGATCATCGGCATCGTTGCCGTCGGGTGAGTCGCAGTTGGCAGGCTTTGGTTGGTACAGCATGATTGATGCGCTCTATTGGCTTGCAGATTATGTAGCGCACCTTGGACCTCGTCCGGAAACCATTAGCAACGTGTAGGCAATCGAATATTTATACACACTACGTCACAGGGCAGCCCCGGCCCGGCAAGATGATGAAATAGCGCGAAACTTCACGAATTCCAATCACAAATTACCCAATGGCAACGGCAGATAAGAGACACCCTTAGATACCAGATACCAGCTAGCAGCCAGCAGCTACCAGCTAACAGATACAAGATACAAGATACAAACAACAAGATACACAAGTCAACAATAGCGCAGTTCGGAGACACAAGAAAATTTCCAAGCCACTTGGCTTGCGACAGCGTCATCGGAGCGCTGAGTCAGTCCGCTATTTTCGCAGCGATATCTAGCATGGCGTTATGACTTTGGTCACATCTTGCGGCAACTGCTGCACAGCTCGTGGCGTGACGTAGTCGAGGAGGTTCCTAGGAAAGGCGCATGAGACGCAGGCACGTGCGCCTTCCCCTCACTCCATCCCAATCAGCGCACGGCCAATGGGTTGTAGATCATTTGTGACAGTCGGTTTTTTTCGGTTTACACCAGTCTAGGCCATCCCCCCGACTATCGGCTTAGATTAGCTGCGATATATCCAACGAGTGGACGCACGACGGCGCTATTATTAGACCTAACGCCCGGTCCATCGCGCCAGAGACATTGTCTGGTTAAATTCTACAAAATATTTACACAGTCTGACTTATCTGTAACTCGTAATTTTCGGGCTTCTTTATCTCGCAAACCTTTGACGTGGTGTTCTCTCTAATGTCACAATTAGACACTTAAGCTTTCCAATAAATATAAACCAAAAACAGTAAAACAAAACAAATAAAATCTCGCGATTTCGCCTCATAAATGAAGCGTCGAAAGGAGAAGACACTAAACTGACTCGAGTCAGTCAGATACGCTGTGGATTTAGACCTGAGAATTCTGCAAATGAAATGGAAATGCATCTGAAGAAGGCTTTACCGTAGACTAAGTCAACAATTCCCTTGGGATCTGCGAAAAAATAAACTTGTCGTTACTCAGGTTCAAAATATTGCAGAATGAACGTAGATATCATTAAGCAAATAGACCGATTCTATTTATCGTTTCTTTCTATTTCATTATTTTATTTAAAGTTGAAATTACCGATTCTATTTATCGTTTCTTTCTATTTCATTATTTTATTTCAAGTTAAAATTTGATTGCGAAAAGGTTGCTAAGCTGAATAGTTCGAAGATATCTAGCTTATTTTCAAAGATATTTAGCTAATTTTCAGTTCTAATAATAATTTAAGATTTAATGAGAAGAATCATTAATATAGTTTTTACTTCTTGCTCTTATTCATTCAGGCTTGACATGCTGAAGCAGTTGAAGATCATATCGTACTCAAAGAAGAACTCAACCTTATAGAGTTACGAAAGCCAATATGCCATATATTATTTTGCAGATATCAGAATAATACATTTTTCTAATAGGATCTGTTTGTTAATCTAAAAGCTCGATAATTAGTTTGACTCGTTGAACCTCCTCAACGAGTTATATTTATCTCTAAGCGATTGATCTTCATGATCTTGATCGTGCCATGGGTTAAGCCACACAGATGTCAAGGGGTTAAGCTATTGCAATTCCATTTAGAAAAGAGCACGCGTCACATGTGAGTTCTCCCACGTCCTATGCAAATGAATAACCCCATGCAAACATGTCAGTGCGAGTGAGAGAGCGAGAGAGAGACAGATAGAGAGAGAGAGATAGGCAGAGGGGGAGCGTGAGTGTGAGCGTGTGCGACTCTATTTTGAACGTGGGTTTGCCAGTATCGAGGCGATAAATACTTTTGTGCTTTTTTGCGGCACAGTGCGAGGAAGGCGGGAAGGGTCGAACGGAGGGAGGGAGGCGACGCACACTTGGTACTAGGGAAAGGCGGACGGGCAGAGACGAGGCGAGGCAAGACATTCAATTACACAGATTGCGGGTGACATAGTAGCGAGGCCTAGATAAGATTTGGCCATACAGGGTGCCGCGGAGCAGGCTGTATGCATGTTTATCAATCGACAGGCGGCTGGTGTGGGGGCGGGCGAAGGGCGAGCTGGGAGAGGGGTGGGGGGCAGAGGCCAGGCCACCTTTTACTTAAGAACCGCTTGCCCAAATCGTATATAATCAGTTAAATGCCGGCATTTGAGCGTGTCAGTTAGAAGGCGGACAAACATCCAAGAGCGAAGATCGTAGAGCGTAGATCGCAGAGCGTAGATCGCAGACCGAAGAGCGTAGATCGTAGACCGTAAACGATAGCTCGTGTATCGCAGAACGAAGAGAGCAGAGCGTGAAGATCGATTACACAATTTCAAGTTGCCACGAAACTGCACACGAGGATTGAGACAGAGACAGAGAGGGAGAGAGAGAGAGAGCGTAAGAGAGCAACAGAGAGAGATACAACAAACCGAGAGTGCAAGAAATATTCCGGAGAGACCCATAACGAGAGTGAGAGAATGATGCTGCAACGCCTCCATCAGCTGCTGCTCTACACACTTTGTCTGTTCGCGCTCGTCGTCTTCTGTGCTCCAACTCCGAGTGAATCGCGACGTGTGATCTTTCTCGCGCCTCCGGGCATACACACGGGTCAGATACTCGCCACACATGGCCTGGATAAGCCGTGCCAGAAGTGCCACATGCGTGATCATCGTGGCAATTGTCGTCGCATCATATCGTACAGTTCAGGTAGGTTGCCCTCTTGTGGTTAGCGCAATCAGGAACGATCCCGTTCTCATCGAATGTGTTTTGCTTTCCTCTTGCAGATGGCATCAGCTGCTGACTTTGCGGCCGGAAGCGCACTTGTCGCCAACTGAATCAACCGAATCTCGAACTCTCTCAGAAATCACAACAACAACCACAACAACAATCACCCTATATTTATTCGCTTCGGAGCACTATTTATTACATCTTCCTCTATCCCACACCGTCTTTTTTTTTCTTTTTTGTTTCTCGCTAATAAATTATTCTAGAATTCTGCAAGTATTTCGAATTTCCGTGTTTTTGTAATGCCATCTTCCCGAGAAGTCTGGAAGTTTCAGAAATATTTGTGTATACCGAAGTGATCGATCGACGATCGATAATCTCTCGATTGATATTGTAGATACAACGTTAGCTAAGCATGTTACGGAAGGTCTATGTACATTCTCTATGATGTAATAGACTATTTTGCATGGTATAATAGATTACTATGCACGCATAGATTGTTACTTGATCAGTTTGATCAGTTGTGTCTAATGTGTCTAGCTCCCTAGTCTGAAGCTGTTTGACTTCCTGAGTCAACTCGGATAGAAGGTTAGCTAGGTGTAAATATGCTTTACCATTTACAATATATGGCAACAGACCTGAGCTCACATTACTTTTATAAAATATAGAGTATCACGCCAGCAAGCTTCATAGGTTTATCAAATCTTTTCAGCTCTCTTGTATCTACTTTATGCACTAGTCTCTTGCAAATTAACTTATGTATGGAGTGAGAGAGTTTTTCTGGAATTTCTTAGCCATTTGCCAAGCCAAAAGTTATCAGCAGACTTATACTTATTTGTGCGACTTGAGAAGACGAAATCTCAGGGAATTAACTCTTGAGGTGTGTCTGTAAGGTTGAGGGACTCGACGCATTTGGGTTGAAAGGTTTTGAGAATTTGATCTGAAACAGGCAGCTAGAACTGAGTCTTGAGGTTGGTTAATGTGGAATACTCACTGTATCTTATCATACGATATGAGGCTGAGCCCCTGCACGTATCATTCATTTCTATATCCAACAATAAATGATTACTGGGAAATTCAAAAAGTGATCCAAGGATTGAATTGGAAATCCCCACAGAGCTTGCCGAATTTTCAATGAAAAAGCATGAATATACTTAGCAAAGAGAGATAGTGCGAGTCGATACAGTTCTTAGTCAATTGACGACATAAGTCCTGATCGTATATGTTTCGGGGAAACGATAGCGATGACTCGCATAACAAGGTTGACGCGCCCCATCGATTACATCGTCGAGCACGCGCTGAATCAACAAGACTCGGGGCTAGCTCGATTCGGGTCGGGTAGGTGGAACTTTGCACTGCATTGCTTGACGGGCACGACGTGCACGACGTCATAGTTACCAAATAAAATACCCCAATAATCTGATATTCAATTAACAACTAATGCCATAAATTTCATTTGCTGCAAAACATAAATGCCGAATCGCGAAGACAATCTCCGGAGCTTTGCTTTGCGATAAGGAATATCCACGCTTTTTTCGTTATTATTGAAAGAAATTGTAATGCCGCTGCTAACTTTCTGGGGGGGATATCTTATCGTGCCTACCCATAGCGAGGTTGTAAATAGTATTATACCCTGTACTCATGCTGACTTGGCGGGAAGGGGTATGACAAGTGCAAAAAGCGCGAAAAGAACAAACCAAGACGTGTGAGCAGATCTATTGGAAGCTATACGTAGGTTCAACTGCTTTTCCAGGATACAGGGTATCTGTGCAGCTTTGCAGACCTTTCTCGCTCGATTACTTGCAAGATAGGCAAGAAAACAATTAAATCGAGTGATTCAGACCAATGCACAAAATGTGTCCATAACACACACTCGCACACACACGCACATGTGCACAATTTGCATAATGAGCATGATTCTCGACTTTTGGGCTTTATTAACGTTTCACGTTTTGACTCATGCTACACCCCGCCTCCCCGTCCCCCACCCGCAGCAACAATGCTCATTGATTCGTTAGCACGGGATTTCGCCAGGCGTCGCCATGTGATTCCTAATGAATGAAACGCGGGGTCTCGAGAACTTTCATATTTATTTCTCTTTCTTCTTTGCCGTTGTTCGCTTTTTCTTGTATGGAAGAGAGTGAATAGAGAGAGAGAAAGAGGGAGAGCAGGTGTAGCATGAAAAGCTAAAGAAATCATTGTGGACTTTTCAAGAAAATATACGCATATATAGACTGTGATTGGGCATCATTCATATGCTTTTTGGCAAGAAAAACAAGAAATCACTCAAATTATTCCTTAAATAATTGCCTTGTTTATGCGGCGATCTCTATGAAATTTCCAGAGCCCATTTGTAGATTGAAAATATGTTTACTTATGGAAAATAATCAATCTAGCTTAGGAGTTACGCCTGGAAATCGTTATTTCATATTTGAGTGGAGTTCAGAAAGGATTCTAAAATGAATAAGACCTGCTGCAGGTGAATTTGGTGTCTGCGGCACTTGAAATCGCCGAGCAGATCTTCTTATTACAGGGTATGTGTAAATGAGATTATGCCTTTCCTACGCTGCCTGAGCATTTCCCTATATGATTACAAAAGTGTTAGACTCGCCCTACTTAGAGTTAAATCCGTAAATTTAAGTGTATAAGTGTTAACTTAAAAAAAAAAAAACAATAAATAAATAAAAAAAAAAATTTTAAATAAACAAACCCTACGGGCTGTCTCTTGGCGCGCGCTCTCCATAACCGTTTCAGTGTGGAGCATGGCGATATTGAAGCTACAACTGGTGCCAGACTCGGGTGCAGCTTTTCCGAGGGGCGTGGCAGCGCCTGTCGAGCTTCGCAGCATAGTTTCAGGCGCGGCGGGCAAATGTCGCGAGCCGTGGGCCGGAAGCGGCGCGCGTCACCGACTAGACGCTGTTGCGGCGGCAACCGGGCCGGCCGTCCGGGCCTGGTCAATGATCCAACGCCGGCGATGACGCCGCGCCACGCATTCCTGTGGAATGTCTATCGAATTTCCGCGCGCTTTCGTCACGAGCCGACTTCGACGCGCTGCGCTCACTGCGGTAAACCACCAGAATCGTGCGCAGACATTGCAAGTGTGAGTGAGTGTGTGTGTGTCTGTGTGTGTGTGTGTGCGCGTAAAATCCGTTGGAGTCCATGCAGAAAGAAACACAGTACGCCGCTAGCGTAGGTACATATACCTTATCTGCGAATGGAATGCCCATATCTTATCTGACTGCGATGCGCGGCATAAGCTATGGCAATATCGGGAATATCGACAGCACGACGACGACGACGACGACGACGACGACGACGACGACGTCGACGACGACTACGGCAACAGCTTTGCGATCAGGGCGCAGTCATAAAAGCAAACTAGACCAGGCAGCAGGCAAATTACGCGCGTGCTCGCTCACACTGCAAGCAAAGTCACTGCGAAGCCAACGTCAAAGTAAACAACGCAATCCACGCATTCCACGCAATCCACGCAATCCACGCATTCCACGCAATCCACGCAATCCACGCGCATCCGCTCTCAATTCAACTCAACTCCGCTCTCTGCTCTCCGCCATGCAAGTGCTGCGTCTAATACTCTCTCTCGGCTGCATCTGTGTGCTGCTGCTGGCGCAGTGCGGGCAGCCCGCGGCGGCGCGTCGCCTCATCTTCTTCAGCCCGAACAGCAAGACACTCACCGGGCAGCTGCTCATCTCGCAGCGCGTCAAGCGTCCCTGCCCGGCGGGAAAAATGCGCGATCATCGTGACCGCTGCCGGCGCGCAGTCATCTTTGTGCGCAATAGATGAGGGAGCACTCTCTCTTACTGGTTCTTTTTTTTGCCTAGATATAAGCGATAATTTATTGTACTAATGTTTAATATTTATTACACTGTTCGTAGTTTAAGTCGACTGCAACGAAATATATGTACATACATAAGCTAATTACGTGTTACTCTCTGCATGCATGCCCGCACACATGTATGTGCCTGCATGCGCCATGAATAAACTAAGCAAATTACTCAAAAGAAACGCTCGATTTGTTTTAATTACGTGTGTGTGTGTGTGTGTGTGCGCAGGCAGAGTGCTGCTGCACTTAGTGTGTGTGGGAGTGTGAGGCTGAGTTGTTACGCGGCGCTCTCTCGGCTTGCGCTGCAGTTCGATCGAAAGCGCTCAATGCGCAGTAAATTGAGCTAGGCAACAAGTGAGAGCGCGGCAACAGCTGAGCGAGGCTGCTGAGAGAGTAAGTGGTCTGATGGGGGATGAGACTCGGGCGTCAGTGTGGCGTGTGAGCGAGCAACAGGTGGCGCGAGCATCGTATTAGTGATGATGCGTGTGAGTGAGCTGGCGAGAGCGACTGAGTGCAAACGAGCGCTGAGTTAAAATCGACACACTGCGAAGGATTTCAATGGCGTCACGCAATATGGCTGCCTTAATCGCACACACCCCCACTCTGCCGGACAACTTGAGTTGAGTTTAAACTAAATTACAATAAATCAAAGATGGCGCCTGGCTCAAGCAGACAGGAAAAAAAAACGCAGACAAATTCGAAAGTCAAAGCAAAATGACGTCAGTTGAAGAACGGAAACGTTGGACGGGAAATCACGCAGATTTCGGTATTTCCTACTCCCCTCCCGCTCTTCCCCCCCGCTTGTTCCACGAGCCGCAGGCATTGCTTAGCTCCTGCTGCCGCTGGCTACGTCGCCATTCTCGCGTATGGTCTGCTCGATCCAATCCATGTAGCTGCTGACTCTGGTATAGACGCCGGGAAAGTCGGTGAGACCGCATTTCTCCTTGCCATACGACACGATGCCGGCCAGATAGACGAAACGATCGCGCTGCGGGGTATACGCCTCGACGGTCAGCGGGCCGCCGGAGTCGCCCGAGCACGAATCGACATTCAGGCCGCCCGTGGCGCACAGCTGACCGGGTCCAATCGCGTAGCCCTGCTCCCGGAACATCTGCTGGCACTGCTGCTGCCCGAGCACGTGCAGCAACGCTTTGCGCTTGACCTCGCTCAGCCGATTATTGTGCTCCGTCAGGCCCCAGCCCGAGACGTCGACCGCGTTGCCCACCAGCTGATCGGCTGCGGCGCCGCGCTGTGTCGGCAGACAGACAGGTTCCACATGCTGCAGATGCCGCCAGTCGACAGGTCGCTCCAGACGCAGCAGCGCAATGTCGTGCGTCAAATTGTTCAGCTCGAACTGCGGATGCATTAGCTTACGATCGATATCAACCTGTATGTGTGGCGGCGCGCACTCCTGCTTGCCGTTCCAGCGGGTTATGCAATCCGGATCGCTGGTCTGGTTCCACTCGCCCAGGCGGGCAGCCGTCAGGCGGCGATCCGCGCCCACGAACCGCTCGTGCACGCAGTGCGCCGCCGTCAGGAGCCAGCGCTGTGCTATGAACGTGGCACCGCAGATGTACTGCTTCGGTCCGGCCGTGCGCGGCGTATACTCGAGCAATGTGGTCCACGGGAACTCCAGCAGACCCGTCACATTGCCGCCGAACACCTTGAAGGCGAAGGCAGTGCCGCAGTGCGGATGCTGCGGCAGCTCGTCCGGCGTTCGCGGGGGCAGCGGTGGCACCGAGGGCAGCGTCTGGTTGTTAATGCGCGCCGCGAGCAAAGGTAGCGCATCTCTCTGGCGCGGACAGCAGATCTGAGCAGGAAAGAATGCAGATTAATGCGACGTGCAACGGTCGAGGGATCCGGGAGTTGCAAGGGAATGGAAGCAGGAGATTTGGAGGGATCTACAGCCCCAAACATAGTTAGCTTTATGTGCCCTGAAGCTGCCCGGGGAAGTTTCTCAAGCGTTCAAGCTTTCCTGCTCCTCTATCCCCCCTCCCCCCATCATTTCCACGCATTTGCCTAATAATCTAATCCGGCAATTCCGATTAGACCTTGCCTGCCTGATATGCTTCAGCTATCTTTACAATCAGATATTTTTATCAAAATAGAATATGGCAGCATTAAAATAGAATTCCAATTGCTTTCAGCTTATCGCTGCTTCTATAAAACATGCCCCAATCCGTAAATAGACCCGACTATGACTATGGGAAAATTGGAAAAGCCAAGCCAACAATGTAGCCCCGTTGTATTACCCAAGGACCCCGACGCAATTGTCGTCGATGTCGATCAGTTGGAAAACAAATGCGCGAAGCATGACGCAAGAGGTGCTCCGATAACATGGCCGGCGAGTGAGTAAGTAACGTTGGAGCAGGTCTGAGGGCGGGTGCCTTAGACTACGATCAATCGACTCGCGATCAGTATGTTCGGCATTGATTGTTACTCCGGGTTCGATTGGTTTTGGGCTTGTCTATTTGGCTTTTTCCCTTGAATCGACTTCTGGTTTAACTGATAAACTTTGCGCTTATGATGAATTAAGTGTCTGTCGCGTTGGCCGGGCAGCTACTACATATGTATATTATCGAATTTAGTTATCGCGCGGTATTATTTTTGAAATGAATATAGTCGCTTTTTCGGTGAGTTGCGTCAGAGATTGGCTTAAAGGTCGATTTCGTGTCGAACTCAATTCGAAATTCGCGCGAAAAACAAACTGAAGCGGAAGTGGAATCCCATAGATATACATACATGCTACTCTACTCTCTCTCTCTCTCTCTCTCTCTCTCTCAGAGTTTTCTGTAGTTCTGCAGTCTGTCTTGCCGCTTATAAAGCTATAGTTTCTCATATATCTCGATAGGTTTTCTTACTCATCTTGCTAGGTTTCTTATTTCGTTCCAAGCTACTGCGCTTTAACTTGGCCAACTTATAACTGGCTTTTATACTTCACACACTCGCTGTGCCTCTCTCTCTCTCTCTCTCTCTCTCTATGGATCTCGCTATCTCTGTCTCTCGCTTACCAACTCGGGTCGCTGCAGCGAGTAACATTGTCGCTTGCTCGGCGCGTCCAGCGCATCCACGTCGTAGAAGTCGCAATCGTCGCGATAGACACAGCGTCCCTGGCCGAAATTCGCAGTGAGGCAGTTGCCAAAGTGTGTGACGATCGCTGCAAGGGTGGGAGAGGGGCAACTCTATAGGGTTATCGCACAAACTTAAACTCGCATCGATTTGGCTGCAACTTACGCTGTTTCTGCTGCTGCTGCTGTGCCAGCCCCGTTGAGATCATCATCAACAGGAACAGAAAGCACAACATATTACTTGTACTAGACTGCGGCTCGACGGCGGAAGATATATGTAGAATATAGTTGTATATATAGATCGATAACCCGTGCGTGGCACTCGCCTCTAATGCCGCCGTTCGACTATTCGCAATGCGGCACAGCACTTGACTCGGAGGCGGACGCTGTCGTATCGTGTCGCTATCAACGCGACCTCCAAGTGACTGCTCTCTCTCTCTCTGTCTTTCTCTGTCACTGCCTGCCTCTCTCTACCCGTCTCACTCCAACTCTCTGAGTCGCTCTCAGTCGCACCTGGAATCTCGGAAAACCCGTGTCAGTTGCAATTTCCCATTGATCGCAGCACGATCGATGGGCTAGCGTAATCAACGGGTTAATTATAAAAAACTACAACTCGAACCTGCTGCCACAGTGTGTACTCGCTGGCGCGAACTGCAGACAATAAGCAAGAGTGGAAAAGTGTGAAAGAAAGTGTTCAAAAGGGAAAGAGTTGGGGCTGCTGTGGAACAGCAGCTGATAGCGAAAGTCTACTCCGTTGTGCTCTGTAGCGAGTGTGCACTGTACTCGGTCGACTACAGCTATCTCTGTGTGCAATCGTATTGCACTGTTTAATGCGTATTCCCGCTGTCTGCCGTTGCTGTTGTTCTTGCCGTACCGTATTTGCCCGATAACCGGCAACCGGGAAGACGCCTAAGCTGGCCAAGCAGGCAACAGGTGCGCACAGTAGTCGCCTCTGAAGTGAGTCTTAAACGGGTTTAGCCCCCAAACGGCGTGGTGAGTGCACGCTGGGTACGCAACGAGTGCATGGTGAGTACAAGGTGAGTGCAAGGTGAGTACTAAGCTGGGCAGAGCTGCAATTCGATAGTCAGGCATTCGATAAGTCGATATCTCTCTCTCTCTACTCTCTCCTCCCCCCTCTAATCTAATGCAGCACGGGCAATTAGCGGTTGGGGCAGGGCAACTCATTCGATTCATAGGGTTTATTTATAGTCGAATCGATATCTTGATTGCACTTTATTTTCCATCACTGCGAAGACAGTCGTTTCATAGTTATACCCGCTGACTGCAGGGTATAATAAGCGTGTAAGCGAGCGAGAAGAGTCTTGCACACTACAGATCTTCAAGATCTCTACAAATCGTTTACTTGCACGTATCCATATCAGGTGTAACCGTACTACTAATTTCAAACTAATTAAATCATAAGAACATACGTTATTGGATGCGAAGGGTCTATCGTATAAGATACCCTGGCTCGCTATGTTGTAATTTTGCCAGCTCGCAAACAGTTCGATTTATTGAAACTGTCAGGTTTATGCCAACCCCTTCTCGTGCCCCCCTGCCACGCCTCTGTCCCCTTACTTACCCCTGTGCGCTTGGCCTTCTTTCTCGGCCGCGGCGCCTCTGTCGTCTTTGTGAATTGCGCAAACTATTAAAAATACAAGTTTTCCTTTTCGTTATTCGCTTTTCGCTTTTAGCTTTTCGTTTTTCACTTTTCGTTTTGCGCTTGGCTTTCGTGGAAGTATTCATTAACCGCAAATGCTTGGCGCGAGGCGAGCTCAGGGATGGGAAGGCGTAAGCGAGCCAAGAATTTCATAAAGCCGAGCAAAGAAAACACACGAGACAAGAGGCGAGACCAGCTGGATAGCCGTCTCTCTCTCTCTCTCTCCCACAGCAAAATCTACGAAAATGTCACAGAAAAACCGCACAACAACACAGAAAAGTTTCAAGTTTTGCAGTGGGCGTGGCAACTGCCTGGCTGCCTTTTATTTGGGCTGCAAGCTGCGCTCCATTTAGTTTTTTGTGTGCGGCATAAAGACGCTGACTTTTCGAGCGGGATCGAGGGGGGATGTGGAACGGGAAGGAGGGGTACGGGTAGAGCGGCGCCTTTGCATAAATGCAAAATAGATGCAAAAGGCTCAAACTGTGCGAGCCATGAAAATCTGAAGCAAACTGAAAGCTGGAAAAGTGTCTGTCTATCGAAGCATTAGCGGGGGCAGGCAGGGCAGGGATCCGGCTCCGGAGCGGAGCGGGAGAGCAGTGAAAAGGAGCAGGGAGAGCGGCACAGTGGGACAGTTGGGCAATGGACCCGGGGCGTGCGATGTGTCCGCATGCAGGATACGAGATTCGAAATGCTTCGCCGGCTGCCTGGTTACAACACTAGCAACAACCCGCCAAAGAGAGATACAACAACAACAAGACGAGGGCTGCAACAACAACAACAACATCGAGACTGGATCTGCTATATGAAATAAGACACTTGTCCAATCCGCACGACGCGGGCTGAGAATGACGAGGGGCAAATGCTCGCACGATTGCGATTGTCGCGGTTTATCGATACGGATAGCAGGCTTCATAGTTATCGTTGCCTGCAAGATCGATAGAGAATTTCATTAGAAGTTATCGATATAAAACGATAAACGATAAGGGTTGAGGAACCCAAAGAAATCCCAAGAATCCCCAAGAAACCCAAAGTAACCTAAGGCAACTTCAATAAACCTAATGAACCGGTTCGCTTGAATCGGTTTGAATCGGTTCCTACGTTCACATGCACTTCGGTTCGTTTGGCCGATAGATGGCGCTGTGCGGCACAAGTACAGCAAGTGGGGCGAGCAGCTGAGGCAGCTGCTTGGCCGGCAGGATATCACAACAGGCGGCGGCAATTGCTGGCGAGCAAGTTGAAACGGAAGTTTTTGTGCCGGCACTCGACTGAGACGTCAGCTGCGACGCCGACGTCGGCCGCGACTGCGACTGCGACTGCGATGCCGCTGGCATTGCTTTTCCTGTTGCCTGTTTCGTTTTTATTTTACAGCGCAAAACTTTGTCCTGAGTTTGACTTTCATGTGGCTCAAAGCCAGTAAAGGCTGCTGCTGCGGGCGAGGGGCGGGCAGAGGTTGCAGGAGGGGGCCTTGCAGCTTCATTGACTTCTTCTTGAGGGGGGCGTTGGCAGGCAAGAGGGCGGCAGGAAGAGGCAATGCACAAACTTGAGGCAGCCAGCGAGAGAGAAGCGAGAAGTATCTGTTGCAATGTCACCAACTTGCAACATGGGGGCAAACTGTTGGCCAGGCCAGCGAGCTAAGGGCCGGGAAGGGGCCAGAGAGAGAGAGAGAGGCGGGATGGGGCGGGTCTGCGTGGACAGCGGGCAAAGGCAGTCGGCAGCGCTGGCAGCGATAATGAATAATGTTGCTGGCGATAATGTTGGCGCCTGTTGTTGGCTTCGAGGCTCCGTCAGCAGCAATGGACAGGACAGCGCCTCCGACTCCCCCCCCCCAACTTGAGACGCAACCACATTGAACGTAGAGGGAGGTGGAGGAGGCGGAGGCGGAGCAGGAGCAGCAGCGCTGATAAAATACGCTGTGGCCGTTTTGAAATTCCAGCACAATGGCGCCGGCATCGGACTGCGGACTTGCACTTTGCACTTGCCAGCATTGATTCATACTTATGAATAACTATTCACAAATGTCGGACAGACCTGCCCCGACCCCCGTCACTTCACTTCCCTTACCCCTGCCCCCCCCCCCTTCGGGTACGGCAAAAGTTTACAGTTTTTAATTGAAAATTCAAGCAGTTATTGCTGCCAGGTGGCGTTTGCTCGCAGATTGCTCACAGTTTGCCAACGGCAGCGGGGGTGTGGAGGTGTGGGGTGTATGCGGCCGCAGGGGGGGTGGCATGTGGCAGCCTGCACAAAAGGCTGGCGGCAGTTTTATCGTCGCATCCGCATAAAACACAGCGCAATGCGTAGGGTAAATAAATAAAAGTTTCCGATTCACTTGAAATGAACGTGCCGAATTTATGCTCAGCCGCACACAAAGGCGCAGGCAACCATAATCCGCAACACACACACACCCATACACGTATCTGGGTGTGCTCTGCTCGAGCCGAAGCAGCGCGAAAAGAATCGCGAAATCGCTTAGAAGCAGCCCGAAGAAATAAGGAGAAAGAAAACATGTTATCGCACGCTAATCACAAATCGCAAATCGGAAATGCGATTATTTTTGTTCACACACGCATAGACATATGCAAACACACACACACACACACACTCGCACACACACACACCAAGCTACTTGTCAGCGGCTTAGTGTGTCGGGGGGCCGGCAGTGCCGCTAAGCCCATTAAGGCAGCTGAAAACTGCTCAGTTTCGATAGTAGCCAAGGCAAATGGCAAACGCCGGAATACCCTGCATGTATATACGTAATGGGGTATACTGGGCTCTTGCACATGCAGGTAGCAGGTAGCTGCAGGCATTTCAGTAAGCTGTTTTGTTGGTAAATCTTGTATAAAACTTCATTAAACCGTGTTTTTCTGATTCTGTCTGTATGAACGCCTTGAACTCGGTTGTTGCTAAGGTTATATCTATGAAATTTGGTAGACAGCTTCCTCTGGCCTATGTGTAGTTGAACATCTATAAAAATATTGGATGCCACGCCCACTTCAGCTGAATAATTAAATTACTTTCAGGCAACTACACGTTTTTGTTTAGACAGAGCGCAAAGTCAGCCTGCTGCTTGACCAATTGAGACGCCCCTCTCTCAGCGACGCCTCTGCTCACACACACTCTACTCACACACACACGTACACGAGCGCACACATCGCATTTCAATTGTCAAGCATGTGTGCTCTGTGCGAATGCATCGTGATGGAACCAGTGGCTTCTCTACGCCTTTATTCAACCCCACCCGCTCGCTTCCTCCTCCCCCGCTCTCTTCCGCCCCTCTACCCTCGCCGCCCTATAAACAAGGTAGTGGGAGGGGGAGGGGAGGGTAGGGGTAACGCACTTCATGCGCACATTTTATGTTTGCGCTGTGCATAAAACGCGAATCCCGAAATTGATTTCACTTCGATTTAAATAGACATGGTTCCCGCGCTCTTTGCCTGGCTGCCTTCAAGCTCAGGGTCGCGTCCCAGCGGAGAGCGTGGCGGGTGGGGGGCAGGGGCAACCGGGAGTGGGGCGCGTCAAAAGCCGCACGAGTGTCTTTGGCACACGGCAAACGGCAATTGTAAGAAAAGTAAAAGTAAAACGACGGCAAATAAATAAGCCAAATAAACACGCCGTGAACTGGAGTCGCAGTGGGCGGATGGGGGAGGGTAGGGTAGGAAAGCGTGTCAGGTGGGGAGGGGCCGCCTCGGGGCCGTTGCCAGGGGTGCTGTGTATTGACATCGTCAAACGAATACGCATACGCCGTGTGACAGAGCTCATTAAACGCGCGCGTTATTTGCGCCTCGCACGTATGTGTCACACTCGTTAGCCCCAAGTGGGCGACTGCCTGCCTGCCTGTCTGTGTGTGTGTGTGTGTGTGCGTGTGTGCGAGTGTGTAAAATAATGAGTCATAAAATTAAATTTGATTCCGGCTGCAGCTACCTAGACTTAGGTTCGATTATGTCCGCAAGTCGCCGAATAAGTCGGCCCTTTCGGCGCTTGTTTTTCTCGGCGCGATGAACACGTGCAGAAGCCATAAAGACGCACTCCGCGCAGGGTGTGTGCATTGGTGTGTGTGGGTGTGCAACGGATGCGGCTTCAGCCACACAATAACAAAATGCTGTAAATACCTGCGAGAGTGGCGAGTCGCGAGTCGCCTGGGACAGAGCTGCAAGCGAGCTGGGCTGCCTTCCCAGAAAAGCTGTGGCAACTTTCATACTCTAACATATTTAAAAGTCAGTGTATTGCATACTCTTAAGTATTTCAATTGTTTCTCTCTCTCTCTCTCTCTCTCTGGAAATCTCTCTATCCATGCCGAGTCACAGTGCGTCGTGATAACAAAATTATGAAGTACTAGAAAGCTGCAAGCGGTTGCGTTGTCTAACCTCTTTGAACTGGATTATTACTTCTTGTGTTACCATCTCGAGATTGTTTTCTTGCTCAACCCACTCGAATGCAATTTTAGCCGCACTCTCGGCACACTCCCAATTAAGGTCTGAAGTGCAGCAGCACGGCTTGGAGTAGCTAGCTGCTGCTGCTCCATCGCATCTTCGCATCTCGGGTTGCACTTGGCGTGTGCGTGGATTATCATTGCTCGACTCGAGCGCTTGGATGCTGCATGCTGCGATACTCTAGTTCGCCTAGCTCGGGCTGCTCCCTAACTACCCATTGCCTCTCTGTGCTGCTAGCTCTTCTGGCTTCTGTGACTTCGCTGCTCTTCCACCCAGACCTACCTGCTGCGCTTGCCTCCCTGCTGCTTCTGCTCTTCATCCAACCTCTTCGCTCTTACAGCGCTTTGCTGTCTTATTGTCGCACACATCGATTAGCTGAGCTGGGTTTGATGACTCGAGCTGAGCCCAAGCCGAGCCGGGAAGACGTTGCTGACAATTTTGGCTGCTGCTTTTGGCAAATAAACACATCAACACGATTGACATGCACGCACAGCCAGGGTAGAGGTCTTGGCCAGGTTGCTGGCCCCGTGAAGAAGTAAGCGAAAAGTAGGCGGTAAGCAGGTATGGGAGGGGAGAGGGGGGTACGGTTGGGGCTTCACCCCCGTAAGACACGAAAGACCTGACGACGTCGTCGATTATTTGCGCTGTGTTTCGTTTTCGCGTCAGTTTTTTGTCGTCGTCGTATGTGAAGCGTTATTGCGCCTCTTATTGTATTTTCAAGGTGTGACACACACACACCCCTGCCCCCTGCCCCTGCCCCTGCCCCTACCCCTTCTCGAGTTGCGTGTTAACTTTTACGCTTACACATTATTATTATTATTTGCCTTTCACCTTGTGCCTTGCGTCTTCGTCTTCGTCTTCGTCTCGTCTTGTCTCTGTTTTTAATGAGCCGCCGCCCCACGACGGCAGAGAAATGCGCAAAGGCGACAATGGCAATTGACATGCAACTGAGACAACAAACACGCCCATCCCGCCCGCCTCCCTCCTCCTCCTCCCCCTCCTCCTCCTCCTGCACGGCATAATCAAATTTTACGACAAAACACTTGAGCCGCATCGAAGATTCGCGTTTTGCATACTTTGCGGTTGCATAAAAGCCAATTTGCCACGCCCACAAATTGCTATATACACAGCTGTAGCTGTTTCGGGAAGGGGGAGGTAAAGCAGGGTATGGCAAGGGTACTCGAAGGCAACTGTAGCTGCAAGTGGCAATTTATTAACACGACGCACACGATTTGTGCATCAATTGCGAAACAATCTAATGCAGCGTGGCTCCAGCGAGAGGGAGGCGGAATTCGGGTCGGGGTAGGGGTCGGGGTCGGTTAGCAGCTAGCCAGGTGCCTGGAGCAGCTGGCGGTGCCTGGCGCTCGCCCAGCTGGCGCCATGATTATTATAAATGCTCTCCAGACACATGGAATGAGGTATGCAACTTGGACGTGGTCGAGGTAGGCGAGCTGGGTATGAAGAGAGAGGCGAGGGGAGAGGCAGGTGGGAAGATGGGGCGAGCAGGCAGGGGTTAGGTAGAATGGCCCTGTCTATATGAAATAAGCAAAACTAATATTTCAACGCCATAAATCACGAAAAGAAATGGCTGCAGCAGCTAACAATTGTGCAAGCTCAGGGGGGAGAAAGAGAGAGCTAGATAGAGAGAGAGGGAGGAAGAAGCAGGCTGGCAGTCAGGGGGGATTGCAAGGTGCCTCAGGGCGAGAGAGAGAGTACCAGACAGGGGCCACAAGTAAAGTATTTGCGTATGAAAACGCAGATGAGCGCATCGAGTGCGCGAAGAGGAGCAGCTGCAGCTGCAGCTGTGTGCTGCGGGCCCAGTGTGCACAGTGGAGCAAGTGGCACGGGAATAGCTTGTAAAAAAAAAGAGGAGCATATAAACCTAGCTAATGCTGCTCCACTAAGCGCACTTCTACAGAAATTAGGCTGACCACAACTTATAAATTACTAATGGTCACCCAATCGATCCATCGACTCGCTGCACTTCGCTTTGATGGCCCAAGCGGGTAAAGAATGTCAGGGTATCTGCTCACTGATCGGGCATATGCAAAAATAATATTAGGGTGACCATCACTCAGCTGCGCATTCACTTCCCGTGATGCTCCCAATGAGCAAAGCTCATGGTAACCCTTAAATCATCTAAAACGCGTCTCTGAGTGCCAGAAACCTATTAGGGTGACCATCATCGACTTGCTGAGTTTCGCTGCACTACTTCTCATTGTCTCCTTATTCTAGATTAGCTAGAACAAACCCGTTTACCCAGCCCAACTCTGTTCAGTCCCATCCCCTTCCCTGAAGCACGCTCGTTTCCCACTTCTTCGTCGATAATTATCGCCTCGACGGTCGCTTTAGCTCAACGCAATTAACCAAAATGGCTGCCAATGGAGCGGGTCAACGTGCTGGACAATTAGCCATGATTTAGGATCGCTCGTGCAGCAGCCAGCAGCGCGTGCCTGGACAATCTCAGCCAGGACGAGACAAGGCAACGAGCAACTGCGACTGCGACTCCGACTCCGACTGTGCGCTTCCTGGCACATGTTCGTTCTGTGTGTTATCCCTGGGAAGGGGGGAAGGGATGGTAGGGGGTCAGTTCAGTTGTTCATTGTCATAAGTGCAGTTTACATTCAATCTAAACAGTCAGCGCGCCAGGCGGGGACGCGGAAGAGGAGATTGAGCGGGAGGAGGCAGCTTGAGCGGATGCGGCGACTGGAGTTCAATCGATTTCTATCTGGCAGCGCATAAATCGTTTTGCCGCATACCACCACAACTGCGATCTGCTGGCTGTTCCTCTCCCTGTTCCTCTCCCGCTTCCCTGCTCCTCTTCCCCTGCTGCTGCTCCTCTCCTGCTGCTGCTGCTGCCGCCGGCTCACACGACGCTGTTGTGGGAGCTGGGAACGATGCATAAGTATAAATTCGAGCAGCCCACGGCCAGCGGCAATGACTTTGCATCCGACTGTGTGTACTCCTCCCCTCACTCCCTGCCCTCCCCTGCGCCCAGCCCTCTTGCGCTGTGTTTGTATTGCGCCCACGAGCGACTGACAGCGTTATTTACTGCTCCTAATTTCATGGCATGAGCCGGCGTGCTGACCCCTGACCCGCCCGTGCGACCCACACACACACACACAATCATGTGAGCGGCGCGCTGCGGAGCCGGAGTTCACGTAGCCCGGTCGAGATTTGCATATTTTGATGATACATGACCAGGCTGCAGGGCTGCAATGGACTTCGGCCCCGGCCTGAGATACTGGGCAGCTGTGGGCGGGCGGCGGGGTTGGGCGGTTAGTGTGGGTACCGGGCATGGGGTGTATATTGTTGCCAGTCCTGCCCGCACCGCCCGCCCGCGCCGCGCTGCCAGTCGCAAATTTATGCAAAGCCGTAACCAAAAATCGCGCCAAAATTCAAAACGCGCGGTTTTGTGTCTGCATATTTTAATTTCCTCTTTTGTGCCGCTGCCTGTCGGCATCCTGCAACTGCTGCTGCTGCTGCTGCTGCTGCCGTTAACATCCGGCTTCCGAGTGACCTGCAGGTAGTGCCACGCCCTCATCGACCTCGACACCTGCCTCTTCCACGACCTTTTCCCCATCTCCCAACACGGAGCCGGCTGCTTCTGCTGCTGCTGCTCCTCCTCCCACTCCTCCTGCTGCCTGCACTGTGCCATCTCCAGCCGGCGCGTCCGATCCTGTTTGTCGATTCCTTTGCAGCTTGCACTTTTCATACCGCCAATTTGCTCGACTCATTTCTAACCAACAATCAGCGTCATCTGCATTCGCCGCCAACCGCATCCGAACGGGCCGCAGTGACTACACGAATTGCGACTCAGATTGAAACTGATTCGAACTATGGCAGGCCATAGTCCGGCACATATAGCTGGCAGTACGCTGCAGCTGGGAGCAGAGGCAGGCTGCAGCTAATCAGCTAATTGGCAGCAGCTGCGCGTTGTGGCTAGAAAACTAAAAATAATCACGAATGTGAAAGAGATGCTAGACCCAGCTGAATACTGGATAATTGCCAGAAACCTACCTTATATTTAAAAAAATATTCAAAATACTTAAACTCGATTTTATAGCAACTGTAAAAGATTTTTGAGAAGTAGATGAACTTTAAAAGGCTTCAGATTTCCTCAAGCTGCGCTACAGAAGACGCTCTATATACCATATGCTAATTTATAAGTATTTTGAGCTCAAGATCATAAGCTTCCATGAGGCTTACCAAGCGCAACGCCAAGACAGCACAAGCTAGTCAAAAAACTTAAATGATTTATATATTTTTTTTATTTCTATTTTTTTTTGTTACTTCGGTCTTTTAAGGATTATTTTGTCTATCCCTTCTGTCTGTTCCTGCCATATCTGCAAACCTTTAACCACAGCTGCAGTCTTCCTTGTGCCAAAACGAAAGCGCATTTCAGCTTCGACTTGAGCCAACACTTTGTGCTGGTTTTTGTTTTGATTCTGCGTATTTTTCTTTTTTTTTTTTTTTTTTTTTGCTATCAAAATTGCAAATGCCGCATCGGATTCCTTTTTAGGCCGTGCGCTTTTTGTCAGTCTTTTGCACTGCAATTGTAATCCGATTGCAGGCGCAACAAACAAACAAACAAACAGAAAAAAAACAGCGCATTTTGCGGGCGAGCCGAGCAACGTGGCGTATGCGCGATGTGCGATGTGCGATGCAGGAAACGTCATCATCAGTCGAATTGCTGATTCGCGCTCGTTTGCAGCTGTGTGGGAGTGTGTGTGTGTGTTGGGTGTGAAGTGTGAAATGAAGCAGATTTTTGTATCTGTGTTTGTCCATGAAATTGGAAACGGCAGCTGTCGCGGCCACAAATTAAAAGATGGTTTCAAAATCAATAAGCAAGTCGCATGGCAAATTGGCCGATCGCAGGACAGTCAACTCCAGCGAGCGGCAAGCGGGGGCAGGGTGCGGCCAAAAACCAAAAAAAAGAGAAAAAGAAAAAAGAGAAAGTACGAAAGAACGAAAGAAAACGCAGCTGCCAAACTAAATAACAAAATCCGGTAAATCTGCTAAGTCTTCGGCGCGCTGCTGGGACGTCGAGCTG
Source organism: Zaprionus inermis (assembly GCA_018151445.1). Taxonomy (NCBI): domain Eukaryota; kingdom Metazoa; phylum Arthropoda; class Insecta; order Diptera; family Drosophilidae; genus Zaprionus; species Zaprionus inermis. The sequence goes on from JAECXD010001052.1 coordinate 8,327,470, forward strand.
GCCCGAACCACAAGATGTTTGGCCAACAAATTTCACCGATGCTACCCTCACTGTCCCCACTCCCCTCACCGCTGCTGTTGCTGTGGCCATTTGCGACCGCCAGACAGGCAGGCGGGCGGGCAGGCAGGCTGAGGGGCAGCCAGCCGGATATCCGGTATATATTTCGTTATGGCGGCAGCGCAGCGCTTTTTATGCGCCTCTGCGTGTGTGTGTTGTGTGTTGTTTTTTGCTGGTGATAAGATGCGCCCAGCTGTCAGGGAGAGTGCGAGGGAGGGTGAGTGGGTGGTGGGGGGGAGGGCAGAGTGGCGCACTTACAGTGGCAACATACGCTGGCAAATTCAAATGGGAAATGAAGCAGATTTTTATCGTCCGACGACGACACGTAGCAGCGCAAGCAGCGCGAGATGGCAGCGGGGTGGGCCGGTAGTGCACACATAAAGTAGGCCAACACGGAATTCCATTTTATCATCTTATTATATTTATAATTTTGCCAACGGAATGTCCTTAAACGCGCGTATAAAGTGCGTGCACAGTGGGACAGCTCGAGCGGAGAAGGCAGCCGAAGTGCACTGTGCTTGGAGTCGTGCTTAGAGCTTTGCCGACTTCTGCTTTAAAGATCTGCCGAATGCAAATGAATCTGCTAGCCAGATTGCCGAACTTCATGAGATCAGGTTGCCAGATCTTCCGGATATGCTTGAAATACATATGGTATATGGATCAATCAACGATCAGCTTAATCGAGTCTCTTCCAAAACTCTCTGGCCAGAACTTACTCAGAGTGCCGCGAAACGGCAACCATTTGCAGGGGCGTGCTTTTCAGCTGGTAGGCGTGGCGGAAATTAGTTTTGTTGTTCCTCTCGTTATTGCTGCCTCCGCGGCTGCTGCTGCTGCTGGCGACCTACTTTGGCTGTATTGTCATTAAAACGCGACCGACCGTTGTCATTTGCCTGATCCGAGTGCGGGAGTGTTTTGGCGGGAGGGGGACGGGGGTGGGCAGGCAGGTAGATTGGAGTAGGGGTAAGGTACGGCTTTCGGAAATAAGTAATTGTTATGATGTTACAGGTAATTTCCTTGGGGTGCAGCCTCCGCGCTGCAGGATTAACGACGCGAGTGTTGCTCTTGGATAACTACAGCTATATCCGAACACTCACTTCTTGCTGTATACCGAAAGTAAAGCACAGGCGACTGTTTGTTTTGCATTCACTACAGAGTTACAGTTACTCATGAGTGGTATAAACACCTTTATTCCATAATAATTGTTGCTCTACACTCGAGTTCGGGATTCACTTAGATTCACGCTTAAGTCTTAAATTAATTCGACACACATATAAAGCGGTTTATTTGCTTACTTGCTGGGCGTGTGTTAGAGTGTGTGTTCGAGTGTGTGTGTGTGTGTGTGTGTCTTCAAGCAGGAATACAAAGCAAAGGCGGAAGAAGTAAACGCGCAAATGCGGGTAACTTGTAAATAAAGCGAGTTCAGCGAGTGACTCGCAAGAGAAACGAATGAAAAGAGCAAGGGAATTGGATAAATGAGTTGCGAGTTTAAACATAACAATTTCGAGTTATTTAGCTCGGTTTTTAAATAGTTTCAAAGTATTCCTATATTCATTTAATATGTACTCGAATCGAAATCTCGAAACTTGAAAGAGAGATCAGATTAATAAAGGATTTACATTTGAATATTCCAAGCAAACTCTTCAAATCATTTGTCACTTACAAATCATTCGTTTCTTGCGAGTGAATTGATTCCTGCAAGACTTGAAGTTTACATAGATATATATGTTTTTTTTTTTGTTATTTCTTAATACATCTTAAACCAGTTGGGGCAAACGTGGAACTTACTTAACGGGACAATTGGCGAGCAAGCGTATGTTCCGTTATCTTTGGTGCTCTAATAGCTGCTTATATTGAATTTACAAATCGATCGCGATAAGGTTTTACAATGTATTCTGTATTCTGTATTCTGTTATATCGTATATGGTATGAATATATGCTTTAGTTTGCAGGTATGTATATCGTATCGAACTAGATTTATACAATTCATTACGCTAATGTCTCATTCCGAGTTTTGCTTAGTTGGTAAATCGAGAAAAAAAATACAATTATCTATATGTTCTTATCGATTCGCTATAGGTTTAAATTAACAGTTAAATGCTTAGATAGTTTAGCTTACGATCTTAGTTATTGTGTAGCGCTTGCGTTGCAAGTTTTGCAGATTGGAAAATTGGCCCGATCTTGTTTATTATACTGCCTATCGGTTTCAGCTTATGATAATGAAAGGATATATCTGTACTAAATGCAAGCTAAATCTGTTAAGAGCATGAAGGAAAACAGTTTCTCCGTGAATTTATGAAACTTCTTTAGCTTTTCAGCTTGAAAATTTGAAATAATGTTCACATTCTGGAAAACTTTCTTTTAGAGTTTTCTTTCTTTTAGAGTTCCAAGCTGTCCATCTTGTTGGGGAAATGCGACAAATGAGACCTGCAAATTGAATTAGGATTCATTTCCGCGCGAGCAATTTATCTGTGTAGCGGCATTTTACGGTCTCCTAGGAGTGGGTACCGTTAGCTGGCGCCCCGGGCTGGGGGGCTAATCGCGACGATTATTCGTGGAGCGCATCGGAAATAATAGCAGCGGAATTACTATTTGCCCTTATTCAACAATTTGCGCGAATTTCCAACGATGACCCTGCACCTTTCACACCTTTCCCCTCCACCTCGTCCTCGTCCTCGTCCTCGTCCTCGCCAGCCTGCCCTGCCCTGCCCTGCCCTGGCCCTCTCGGGAGCCACTGCGTAATGAGTGTTTATTTAAACGCCAAACGAAAGCCAAATGAGCCACTGTCAATGGGGCTCAGGTGTTGTTGTTTCGCCGCCAGTATCAGTCGCAGTCGCAGTCGCCCGCCTCCTGCCTGCACGCCCACTCGCTGCTCGCAGCACATGGCGCAAATATTTGATTTGACAATCAGTCGCAAATACAACAATTTGGCAGAGTGCGCGAAGGTGTCGCTAGCCCCCCTCTCTCTCTCTCTCTCTCTCTCTCTCTCTCTCCCACTGCCAACGAGTCGTGTCAAACGCGCGTCACATACACGCGGCCTGACACTGACTGGCGCCACCGACTCCGTCGACTGCCACAACGTGCAACGTGCAACGCGCCGCACAAAATGTTAATTTGCAGACGCAGCGACAACCGCCGAAATGCCAGTTGAGGCAGCGACGCGATGGCCGCGACTGCGGCGGCAACGACGACGACGACGACGGCAGCGTCAGGTGGCTTAACCACAGCGCAGAGCTTTGTAATGTGCGGGAATTAATGCCGGCGACTAATGTCAGTGTCAATTGATGGCAACGGGGAATACCCTGTAGTTCGTGCTGATAATAAAGGCAAAGGGAAACTGTAAGACGATAGGACGAAAGTAAGAATACAGTTAGACGATAGTAAGAACATAGGAAGACGATAATAGGACTATAGTATGCCGATGGTAAGACAATAGTACGCCGACTCTACTTAACTAAAATAATATAAAAATATAACAGCAGCGTGAGTTAAATAATATTTATGAAAGTAGGACGAAATAAGAAGATCGCAAGACGAAGAAAGACGATAGTAAAATAAAATACAAGCGATAGTTAAATAATTGTAAGTAAAAACTATCGTTCCAAGCAATACTTAAATCAATACTAAATTGAAGAAAAGAAACAACAACAGAACAAAACGTTATAGTGAATAAAAAAACTATCGCAACAAGCTTAGTAAAACTATCGAAAGAGTGAAGGAAACTATCGCAGGGCAAATCAAAACTGTCACTGTGTAAGTAGCCCGAAATATTCAACTGATATACATTGAATTCATTGCGCATACGCAGCGTATAACATAAATGGAAGAACAAGGAGTGAGTGGTAAATGCAATAATATTTGAAAGGGAATACCCCTTTTGCTTCGCCACACGCGATAGTTAACAGCAGCAGCAGCAACGCGGGCAATCGCCAGCTGCGAAGTTGTCTATTGCCAGCCGCAACAGCGGCAACATTTGCAATCAGTCGTTGGCAACGGCAGCAGCAGCAGCAGCAACAGCAACGACAGCAGCAACAGCTACGCTGATGACCGCTAACACCAACCGAGTAGCAACCAAATGACCAATGAGCCGGCCACAACTGACACACACACACACAGGCACACACACCCGCACACACAGACACAGACGGGCCGGGAGGGCGAGACACGCCCATCATGACTTATTCTGCATGCTGTCAGTGGGGACGCTGGCCGCATGTTGCTGCCGTCGCGTTGCTGCTGCTGCTGCTGCCGGTCAATGTTGATGCTGATAAGTAGCAAAACATGAGGTCGCCTGTAATTATGCGAGTGTTGCAAGTTAATTGCAATTGTGTGCAACTGACGGTAGCGAGATTAATTAAATTCATCCGTGCGCTCGCACACACGAGCAGAGCAGCTGCCTCGCCTGCTCGCTGTGGCAGCCACTGCTGCTGCCACTGCTGCTGCCACTGCTGCTGCTGCACGCACACACAGCATCACTCACTGCCAGGCGGAGTCAATCTGTTTATTTGCTTATGCCACGCACACGCACACGCACACACGCACACAGACTCGCTTATTGCATTGTTGAAGCGCACTAATTTCATGCATGCGCTGCACAGCCCCCGCTCCGCCCGCACTCCCCCCTCGCTGCGCGCACTTGTCTCGCGCATTTGTATTAGTTAAGTGATTTATTGTCGCAAAATTGTCATTATTAAAAATTAATGACGTCATAATTAAGTGTGTGTGTGTGCGTGTGCGTGTGTGTGTTTTTGCTGCTTTTATTGTAATATGATTTACACGCCGACGCCATGACACGAGCAGCAGCAGTAGCTGTAGGGCGTGACACGCCCACAAGCACACACACACACTTTGACATTTTAGGCAGAAAATTTATGAACTGCACAAAATATGCTCGATTCAATTCGAATGCGAATTCAATTCAATTTACATAATTTAATTAGTGTTTGCATTGTGCGCTGGCAAAGCAACAATGGGCGGGCAGACAGGGCGGGCGGATGGTGGGGGGTGGCGAGGGGGCAGCACTGTCAAGTGGACAAGGCAACAATCTCAACGAGAGGCAGAGACAGAGACAGAGACAGAGAGAGGCGCGCGCAGGTGAACAAAGAAATTTGGGCAGACTTGGCAGTTTCTGGCCCAAGAAAGTTGTGGAGAGAGCAGGAGAAAGAGAGAGGAAGAGGAAGAAATACAGGCGCATTCGCTGCGCACATTCAATTGCAGATAATACGTAATAATCGGCACATATTCAAGCAGTTAGACATACGTTTAAAGCTTTAAGCATTAAATCAATTAAATCACTTTATTCACATCATAATATTAATACGCAAATTAAACGAGCTTCTCTTTGCATGCAAATACAATGCGATACTTGAGTCATTGTTATCGAAATTTAAACAGTTATCGACTGCGAAGGATAACTGTTTTAAGTTCGATTTTCAGTTCGGCACGGTTTTGCCCTTAAATATGCCTAAATTTACACAAAACTCAACTTTGTCGGCTCCTAAGACTTATGAATATTGATTATGGCAGCGTCTCTGCCTGCCGCACGATTTTTTCATTGTTTACTCGGGGGATGCACACGGCATGCACAGCCGGCTAAGTACTCACGCTTACAATAATAAATAATAAACAATAAACAATAAATAATAACTTACAATTTGTGAATAACATTCGTAACATTTGTGGGTTGCATCTTGTAGAAAACACGTTGATTGAAACTAGAATTTTACTCGTCTTACACCCTCGATAGATAGATCATCGTGCTTTAATGGGAACCGGCCCCAACGAAACCCATCTGCATAAATCTTTATTTACAATTGCATAATCGACTGAACGAGTATGGGGCCACTTGACTTGGGAATACCCCACGAAAAGTTGGGCAACATGCTTGAAAGTTATGAGCGAATATCTAGTTAATATTTATTGCTGAAATTCAGAAATGTTTGTCCACATATGCGAAGGGTTTGAGGAGCAAGTCGAGCTTGCTTATCGAATTCAAGCAACACTGTTATCGAAGCTCAATCGACTCTGACGATAGGCCAGGCAGCTGCTAACCTGCAGTTAGCCTGAACCGCAAGTTACGCTTAACTTCAAGTTAGGAACCCTTAGTAAAATCGCATAGCTCTTGCGCCGTTTCACCTGTCAATTAGATTGATCGTAGCGCGACTGTTTGGCAAATTGCAAGTGTCAAAATCGCAGCGATTTAATGGCTTTTCAATGCACAGTTCGACGACCTTCCCGTCTACCCCCCAACCCCCGGAAAAGCGCGACAGGGGCGGCTCGACTCGAATTGGGTCGGTCCATTACGTAGGCGTGTAATAAATGTGCGTGAATTTGTCAGTTTTGTCATGGTCCAATCGACCGCATCGGGTGTGTCATTTCTTGATCGATGGGCGGCTCTTATCTTGCCACGCCCACGCGCAACGATAGCGTCGTCTGGATATTAAAAACATTTGCAAAAAGCCCAAAAAAATGAAAAAAGAAAGTGTAACAAATGTGGAAAGCAAGCAAAGTGTGGAGCTGCAAGACGAGCAGATACGCTGCAAAAAGTTGGCAAAGAAATTTAAAGAGCTTACAACTGTTTTTAACCCTTTAAACTCGGTAAAATATTCACATATACTCGCCTATACCCTGCATATACATGATTTACTACGTTGGCATTTAATTTTTGCAACATTTAAAAGAATTGACGCCTGCAACAATTGCAATGGTCAAGTCACGCCGGACCTGGGCAAATAAATAACAAATAAATGAGAAAACCAGTGCCATATGCAAAGTGCATTTTCCGCAAAATGTGGCGGGGTGTGGCGAGTGGGGAGGGGGGAGAACTGCTCGAATTGGTTGTGCGGTCGAGCCATGCTGCCAATGCGTCAGGTTAGCCTGACGTCCATTTCCCAGTTTGCTCCGGCTACGAGCTTGACCAGAACGCGCGCCCGTTTACCGCAAATCAGTAGCCAACACGGAGCCGCCTCCCCCCTTCCCCACCTCTCTCTTCATCAACCCATGCACCCCTGGCTGTACCCACTATTGTGATTGATTGGAAATCAGCCAAAACTGGTTACAATTGAGATTGCATTCGGCCAGCGGATAATGATAAATAAGTCGATGAAGGCATTCGATGGCATTACGGCCTGTCGAGTGTCGAGTTACGTCGAGTACTGCATCGAGTTGTGCTTTGAAGGGGACGCTATGATATCAGATTGTAGGCTTACCTGCTAGCTGGTTGCATATCTTGTTCATTTACAGCTAGCTGAGAGGTTTTTCGGCTGGTTCGAGCGGGTAAAACCGTTTCAAGTCTTCGAATGCATTTGGAAATGAGCTGCACTCGGAAGTAACTTACAAGTGTTTGATGTAAAAAATAAATGGAAACATTAATTCATTTCGAGTTGTGCGTTTTACTTTACTTATCAAAGTAGTAATGGGAGTTGCCCCCAGTTTCCCATTCATCTATTTGAAAACTGCTTACGAATCACTCGCTTGACTCATGACAAACTCAATACATTTGCTTGATGCTTTCCAGGTTTTCCCAACATCTTTCTCATTGATAACTAGCTGCGAAACTTCTGGGCTGTACCGAGTGGGTAAACCCGCTTCAAGTGTTCAAATGCACTTGCAAGTGAGCTGCGCTCGAAAGTAACTTACAAATGTATAGAGTAAAAACTTAATTAAAACATAAATTCATTCGAAATGACTCGTTTTGCTTAGTGGGTAGAAAATTCCCGGAGTTTTCATTTGTCTCAAGTTCTTTCTTCACTCACAACAAACTCACTTCATTTGCTCGATGCCTGCAAGTTTTCGCCAGCTTCATTTGTTTTCCTTCTGCTTGCCTGACACTTTCGATTCGAATTCTATTGAAAATCGAATTGGCTTGTTCTTTTTTTTTGAATAATAAATGAAAATGCAAATTTTGAAAAAAGTCACATAGCCCAAAGCAATTTACGCGCCAGACGCATAAATACAGCAACAATTTCATTTCGAAATGAATAAATTGAAGTCATAATTTTTATGGTCAAATCCCTTATGGGCTGCATCGAATTGTTGCGATGCTAAAAGGCTTTGGCCGAACACGTGCAAAACACACACAAAATGGCGACGAGAAAAAGAGACAAACCTGCATAAAAAGCGGGCAAAAACCCAAACAGTTTTGCGTAAATAATGCAAATATTTACACAAATTATGATGTGATTTGGTGGGAATCATACCGTGCCACGGCCACTCGCATAGACTCCCTTGGGGGGTCGGGGTGGCGGCTAAAAAGCGAAACTTGTTTGGGCTGCTGGCGGGCTAGTTGCGCAAACCATGTGCGCACGGGGCGTATGCGCAATAATTTCCCTTTTTTGCCCATAAAAGTTGATATTTCGGACTGGACTATTTAAACGTGATTTTAAATAACCACAACAGATTTTGTGGTTTCATGTTGCATTTTATGTTCGATAAGCGGACAGCAGCAGCGGGAGCGGGAGCGGGAGCGGCAGCGGGATGCAAAGGCACAGCACGCCGCAGCGCTGACAAGGACAGTATCAACGACGTCCGATAAGGGAGCCGAGGCAGGGCTGCTGCTGCTGCTGTGGTAAAGAGCATTTAAAATGCACGAATTGCGTGCGTCTGCGGCAAATGTGGACATTCGAATCGTATTACACAGTCGCCCATTAAATTTTCGCGATGAATTTTCAAATTTTCACGTTGCGCAGGCAAATGGCCAGATCGAGTTACGCGTGTAAAGTCAGCAAGCTCGCAGACTCGGTACACAGATAGCAAAGTGGACAACGATTAAGCAAGTCTCGGTCGACTACTGTGGTAGCAGCTGTGCGCCATTTAAGCCAATAATTGTCAGATGCGTAGTCCAATTTTGTGACTTTTTTGTAGTTCGGAAAGGATCTTTTAAGGTAATTTACTCAGCTGTCACTTTGTTCCTTCCTCCGCTTTCGTAATATGCCAAACTGTTGTTGTTAGAAATGAAAAAAGCTTAAAGTAGTTTAAGGAGTCTGAAAGTAGCCAAATTTGCATACTCTTTCTTTTTCTTACCAAAAATTTCGATAGCAAATTTCGTTAGAAAGTTCCAATTGATTCCAATAAATTCGGCAAAGATCAGTTGTGTCTTGATTGGGCTTAACCTTACTGTTTATTATTCATACTCAATGTGACTGTGACTGTTCGCAGTATTCGCATTTATCGATAGACTCTATACAAATAGCAAGTAGTACGTATATTGTGTGTCGATCGAATAGAGTCTATATGTCTATATAGAACTTGTGTATTTATTTATATGTATATATAGTATATAGCACGGGTGGGTCTTGCATAATGCATTTATAAGTAACGTTTCCTAGTTTCCTCGATAAACGATAAATGAGTTACATATATGTATGTTATATGCTTGTGTATGTAATCGATTCTACAGCTAAACCCTCAACTATATGTTTGATCTTGTGACAAAGCGTATCGCACCGATATTCATCGACATGACAGTACAATACGATACGCTTTCGATTATTAGTTATATTTAGTTTGTTATATTACTTAAACATTACGCATACGCCACGTGGTGTTTTAAGAGCTACAAAAAAAAAACAAACGATAACAACAACATTTAAACAAGCTTCTCGCTTTGGCTTGATTCCAAAAAAAAGTATGATTCTTTATCTATATGTATATATATGTATATATTCACATTAAATGCTACTGTGTATTAGTAGAGGATTTCCGTTCTATATATGCATGTCTGCTAGGGGACTGGGCATATATGGTATAGAGGGGAGTACATATATATATATATATAGTTTCATATAATTGCCAATTCGCCATGCTGCGCCGTGTTCTTCCCGTGATCGTTATCTCTCGCTCCACTTGGAATCTGTGTCGATCTTGCTGCTATATAACTGTCTATATGTTTACTGGAAGCTCCTGTTGCACGCTCACGTGGCACGTATCGTGCCGCACGCTGTGGCAGCGACTTCTAGTTTTGTTTCCAACTGGTCGCTGTACGCATGGGGAGAATGGGGAGAATTGGGAGGGGGGCGATTAGAACGTATATCGATAACTCGATAGAATGTGCTTCAAGTAAACCGAACTCATGCGATAACTGCGCGTGCAGCTATCGATACACAATCGATTACTCACCTTTGTAGTAGACCTCGCGGTACATGGTGGGGCAGGCGGCTTTGCCGTTCGTTTTCGTCGTCTTGAAATCGATATTTGTGCGTATGGGTCGATGCAGCAGCGGCTGAGGCGGCCGATAGTTGTTGCCCAGCGGCGCCTTCGGGTGATCGGGGCTGCCCTGCATCAGGCGGCGCAGAGCGTGCAACTGCAAGTGAAAGAAATGCGAAACAAGTGAGTCACAAGTCAGAGCGGGAGAGAGAGAGAGCGGGAGATAGTCGATAAATATCGATTACGCGTCGAAATGCAGCATACATCCATCGATATCTGCGCAGTGCAATCGTGAGTAAATCAGCTTAAGAGCCGCACAGCATCATAACTCTTAAATCGAACTCAACTCGGCAAATTGGAAATGAAAACTTTCCTTTTTTTTCCTCTCTTTTCTCGCTGCACTTCATGGGAAATTGCAGTTTTCCGACTGCGGTAAATCGAGTGTTATTGGGCGACAAAAACATCTGATGCTATTTGCCTACGGGCATTAATCATCCAGGTGTTCCATCAAGTGCGAATCGATTAAAGTTGCAAACAAAAACGCGACAGAAATGCCTGAAATATCGGTAATTACACGAGCAAAAAGCAGTTTGGGCAGAAAGCGCGACATTTGTCAATACGCAAATCTAATAAATGTGCGCCAACAAGAGCAGAGCGAACAACAACAGAGGGAGCGAGAGAGGGAGAGAAGGTGGCAGCTGGCAAGTGCATGTAAAGCAAGAGAGAGAGAGAGAGAGAGAGACAAGCTTGCCCTAGAACGGAGCGAGTCAATAACACTTAATCTACACAATCTGTTTATCAATTGACTTCCGTCAAAAGCGATTTCAACGACGTGACAGGCAAAGGAAGCATACCCGCCCAACGCCCAACGCCCAGCGACCGTCGCCCATTGAGACCGCGCCCACGCGCCCCGCGGCACGTTCTCCCGGCTGTCCGCTCAAGTGGAAATTAAGTTATGTGGGAGCCAAACCAGCTGGAAGCGTGCCGAGGGAATTGTGTGGAAAAGTGCAAAGTGTCGCCCGAAAGTAGACAACGCTGAGTGGCCACTTAAGTCGGCCCCGTGCTCGGTTCCTGGCGCTCCTCTTTCAGTTCGTCAGCTTCAGCTCCATCTCTGTCTGTCATGGAGCAAATTACGCATACTCCATTGGCATAAGGCCTACAACGTATGCTCGGCGAGTCGAGAGTTTCGGATTGATGCATGAAGGCAGCAATTAGGTTGTTTGATAGTTTGTTTTCGTATGTCTGTCTATGTTTTTTCTAGGTTAGGTAAGCACTTAAGATTCTCCGATTTGAGCTGAGTACAGCTCAATATATTTTGAAGAAAATAGCTAAGACTTGCTGGCAACTGGAAGCTTAGCTTAGCTTAGGTCTCAGGCTTTAGCTTAGGTCTTAGCCTGGAGCTCTGCGCTGATTATCGATAGTTACAGGGTATTACATTCACAAACTGGCCAGATATTTTTTCTTGCAACTACGTGAGGCACTCTGAAACCCCGTGAGGCTATGTGAAATGCCCCGTGAGGCACCGTGAAGAGCGGCAAATGGCAGCGGGTAATGGGTTAATTGCAATTCCAGCTCGCCTTGCGAAGCTTACCTGCTGAGCTGCCTTCCAGCCGCTCTCTTTCTCTCTCTTTCATTCTCTCTCTCCCTCACGCTACAGCGGGCACACTCACTTTTTTATGGCGCTGTCTCTTTCCGCGCTGCGCTACATTTCACACATTCGCCCGGCTACGTTGCCACTGCCGCTGCCGTTGTCGGTTTTACTTTAATTTGGTAAATTATGTTTTGCCAGCAAGGTGGCATAGGAGTCGGAGGGGGAAGAAGGGTGTACACCCTACAGGGTGCAGGGGGAAGTAGGGAATGGCAAGGAGCTGGAGATGGGAGCGTGGGAGCTGCTGTGGCTGCTGGAGTCGCGTTTGCCATTGCCGTGAAGCACTAAATTGCATTGCTGCTGCTGCATGGCTGCTGTCTGGCTGCTGCTTCGCCTCAGCTGCTAGCCACGCCCCCCTTTCGGTGCCACACCATGTGGGCTCATGCCCCGCTCAGCCGCATCTCGTCTGGGCGCTGCCGGACTGCCACAAGTTGTAACCATGTGCTCATGGGTGCTATTGCGCTTGTTGAAGTTTTTATGAGTCTGACTCGACGCCAGCTCCGCCGGCTCCGCGCTGCTTGTAGATGCAGCCATGTGCATGTGTGCAGCCACGCCTCCCGCCTGGCCACCTCTGTCTTTTTCTGGCCACCATCGAGAGTGGCTTTCGCATTCCCGGTCTTTCCCCCTCCCGTGCCGCTATCCCTCTGCCATTTACATTGTTTACACGTACGCCTCCGGCTTTATTTCGCGGCCCGCTCCACTCCAGCAGCCAATCCCTTCCTGATGGCCGTGCATGTTGGCGTCTTTATTACGCCGCTGCACTTAATAAACATTTGTATTACATTTTGTGTTCCGTTCCCTGTCGTTCCGTTCCGTTTCGTTTCGTTTCGCGCGCCCTCTTTCGCCTGCTCCTCACTGTACCTCACTTTCTGCATTTTTTTTTGGCCATTCACCCCGAAAATGGCCATCGCTTTTGGTTATAGTTGCTGCCACTTTGTCGCTGCCGTTGCCATTGTTGCTATTGCCGCTGCTGTTGGCCGTTGGCAAAAACTTAATTTAAAACTTAAATGAAATTAGCCAATAAAACAAACGACAGACTCGGTAATTAACAAACACTTCGCGGCCATCTCTCAAATTGTTTGCACTCCGAAAAGTGAGTGAGTGGCTGGAGGAGTGCGAGAGATAGAGAGAAAGTGGGGCAGAGAGCGGCTGCAATAAATATAGAATAAGCTTGGGAATACATTTCATGTTATGTATGCCTAGGTTGTCTCAAAAAACTTCGAAGGATTCCAAGCTAAACCTTCGATTTACCGAAGTCAGGAAATAGGTCGATTCAGAATAGGTCGATAGAGAGGAAGTGGGGCAGAGAGCGGCTGCAATAAATATAGTATAAGCTTGGGAATACATTTCATGTTATGTATGCCTAGGTTGCCTCAAAAAACCTCTTGACTTCGAAGGATTCCAAGCTAAACCTGCGATTTATCGAAATGTCAGGAAATAGGTCGATTCAGAATAGGTCGATTTAGAATAGGTCGTTTGGGAATAGGTCGCTGCTCGAGTAACCAGTTTTATTACTCACCTGTTGCTTCGTTATGTAGATGGGCTTGTTGAGCACTACCCAAGTGACGGTCTCGTGGCAGGCGGGCGCGGTGGTGGAGCCGTCGTAGGTCATGTAGTGATCCGTGTCAGGCATCAGGCCGCGAATCGAGAGGCGCTTGACGAAGGCCTCGTCGCCGCCGTAGCGTATGCGTTCCAGCTGATCGGTGAGCATGCGCAGCTCCGGATTGGAGAGATCGCCCAGCTGCAAAAGGCATTCGAGTGTGAGTTGGAAGGCATGAGAAATATATATAGAGAGAGATAGAAGATGGTTGCTTACCTGCAGCAAGATGGAGACGCCAACAATGCCCTGGGCACGATTCAGGGCATCGGAGAAATTTGCATACAACTGTGAGTTATAGCCGAAGATTTGTATCTGCAAGGAATACACAGACAAAGAGAGTGAGAGTGAGAGAGAGGGAAGGATAGGGTAGGTAGAGAGAGTCTTATGTTAAATACTTGTGCGAGCAGCGTGCATGCCAAAAGTGCAGCATGCTATTTGCCTTTGTGGCCAACTTTATTGTTGCTCAATTTAAGCCCAAAGGTACACAAAGCGGCGACAACGTGTTCGCCTTGTTTGCACAGCAGCCAAACGAGCCCTGGCCGGGTCACGGCTTGGACGGCTCCGGACAGGCGACTGGGCGGAGATAGGGCGGTAAAGTGCGGGAGCTCGGAGGGCGGCGGCATCGCCTTGTTTCGCATAAATTGCCACAAAATAATCCCAACTATCAACAAAATTCAGACAAATACAAGTGCTGTACATGCTGTTAAGCTACACACACGCACACCCATACACAAACCACCCCACCCACACACACACACACGCACACAAACAAAGGCAGACGAGATCAAGCGTCGCAACAACAAATATTATTCTTTTGGCCAACAGTGAAGAAGCGGACGTGAAGTCCAGCACAGTGCGCCCACTGCACGTTGGACAATGGACCGTGGCTATCCGGGCACACAACTGATCGAAAGGGCGTTCTCTCTCTCTCTCTCTCACACACACACACAATAAATATGCATCTGCACTTTTGTTTCACGCCGACGAAAACGCCTACAAAGAGCGACGAAGACCGCAAAAAGCACAAACAGAACGCAGGCCAAGCGAGAAGAGTTTGATGAATGAGCAGGCCTAGATATGCCTCAAATGGTTAAGGTCTGTTAGATGAGAAGGTTCATGAACAGTTTTCAAGCAGAAGGAGGCATCTGTGACCCCACAAACTGTATTTGTTCTTGCTCCGTGCCAACAGTCGACTCGATATAGCCATATTCCCGTTTCTGTCTGTATGAATACGCAGATCTTAGCTATTACAAGAGCTGGGGCTACAAAATTAGATAGCAATGTGTCTTATTATTGTACGCAGCTCAAGTATATTTTTTAATCCAGCCACGCCTCTAGGCGCCCCCTTAAATCGAACAAAATTGCATTGCAGCAGTAATTTTTGCACTAGAGTATTCGTTTTTGGTGTGTGCAGCGATTATTATCACACAAATGATTTCTACAAATTTGGTTGAGTATTCCCAAGTAGAAGACACCTTAGTGAATGTATTCAAAACAACAAGTCATTCACTTGCTAGCGAATAAGTCAGCAAAGCGAGCAATGATTCGAATCCTATTCGGATTCAACTCAGGAAACAAGGCGAATAGAATAGGGAGAGAAATGCGTAACTTACGCAGCGACCCTCGCGAGTGTTTAAGCTTACACGTGTAGACGGATTTCGGAGGGATTTGGCTATGGGTTTGTGTGAGTATGAATGCGAATGCGAATGCGAATGTGTGAATACATTCACTGGTTGACCAGACGCACAAGGCAAAACGGAAACGCTGCAGACAATGGTGAAAATAATAATAATAATAATAGTAATAATACTGCTGGAGGGGAGAGATAGAAAGAGAGAGAGAGAGAGAGATAGAGAGAGGGATGAGGAAGGCGTAGACAGAGCTGCAGTCATGTGTGTGTGTGAGGTGGGCGTGGCACTCGCCCGGCAGTTACTCGTTGTCAGCACCTCGAGTACATTGAACAAGCGCAAAAAGAAAGCATGAACGAATGAGAAAGAGAGGGGTGTAGGGGCTGGGGCAGGGGCAAAGGCAGGGGTAGAAAAGAAAAATTCATTTAAATATTAAAACTACATACTGCATTTTTAATGTGTGCCCAGCAAGGCAAATAGAAATTAAATTAAATTAAATGAACATTTCTAAAGTTGTCGAGTGTGGAGTGCGGAGTTTCGAGTGCCGAGCGAGAGAGTGAGACAGTAAAAGAGAGAGAGCGAGAGTGTGTCGAGTGTTGGGCAACGTTCACAAAGAAGTGAAGCGCATGCAAATACTTCATGGAGCGGACCGGGAGACTACCGTAAATGCAAATGAAATTTTGACGAGCGAATTGCAACACAAATTGTGTGATATATGCATAATATATTGTGTATGGCTCTAGAGGGAGAGAGAGGGGGACAGGGAGAGAGAGAGAGAGAGAGTAGGGAAGAGAAAAAGAGAGACCAGTACCGAAATGAATTATTTATCCGAATCACAACACGCACTCGGAGGAAACGCATTCTCAGCTCGGAGTTTAACAGAGCAGATGGAACTGTGGAAGCATTTAAGGAACCGGAGAGTTTTCCGAGCTGATTGCAAGACAGCAGCTGACGCGGCAGCCGCACAACCGCACAAATTAAATGTGAACTCTTTGGGCAATTTACTCAGATTTAAACGACACTGGCAGCCATATGTATTCGTTCAGTTCGTTCGTTACGTTACGTTACGCAAACTGCTCGAGTAACTGCTGGACAATGCGGACAAATAGTTCTGTGTGGGAGTGAGTTATTTGAAAGTTGTGCAAATCGTTTTTTGTGGTTCGAGTTCTATGCTAATATGTTTATTTATATTCTTTGCCATGTTTCTGGGCACTCTCTGAAGAGCCAAGTCCCTTTCGACTGCCTCTTTCACACTATTTTTATTTGCCTATCTATATTTGCAATTATTTCTCTCTTTCATTTTCGCTATTTTTCAATGTTTTTCTTTACTTTCTGCACTCTGTTCGATATGCTCTATGAATCATTATTTAAAATAAATATATAAACATATAGCTAATACCTAAAATACGCTAGCTGCATGCTCTTTTCTTGGTATAGTCAACTTTTCCTTGTCTTCAAGCTTCAGGCTCGATTCCTTACCTCTACCCTTATACATGCATCCTGCATATATCTTTTATCATTCACATAACATACTCCTTCTGCTCGTTCTGTAATAGCCCATCTAATGCTTTGTTCTGCGAGCTGCACACGCTGCGTATACGCAATAATTACATGCACATAGCATACATGAAGATATGTTGTACTATATATTCCTCGCTTTTCACACCATACAGCGCGCCTTTCGCATATCGAGTACTATAAATTGTCAGGCACTTGACTCCACTCCCGCTCAACCCTCGCACCCCCCCCCCCGCCCCCCTCCCTAGACT
Source organism: Zaprionus inermis (assembly GCA_018151445.1). Lineage (NCBI taxonomy): Eukaryota > Metazoa > Arthropoda > Insecta > Diptera > Drosophilidae > Zaprionus > Zaprionus inermis. The sequence goes on from JAECXD010001052.1 coordinate 8,344,312, forward strand.
ACTCTGCGCGGACAGGCTGCAATTACCCTGTAATTGGCAGCTAGTCTGCAGTAGTTTTTCCATTATATGCAGACCGAGTGTGCTGCGCTCGGCTCGACTCTACGAGCAATTGAATCATAAAGAAAACCGGGCAATACACCCCCTCCCACATTACATAGAACTACCACCCACCTCGCTACACGCCCACGCAGAGATTTACACGTCGGGCAGGAAGGGGCAATGTATGCGTAAAAAATTATGCAATATTTACCACAAACTAAAATGTTATACTTCCGTTTCATTAAACAGCAAAACGTGCGGCAGCAACAAATAAACACGGACAGCAGCAGCAACAACAGCAGCAACAACAACAACAGCAGCAGCAGCAACAACAAGGACAACATTGCCAAGTACTCGCAAATAGCCGGACACCAGGGTCGACCCATCGACTACAAGCCACAAGGCCCGCTTACCCACTCCCCCCTTCCTACCGCAACCACCCTGCCCGTTTCATTGCTAGTCTTAGTTGCCCGACGTCTCCGTCTCCCGCTCCCGCTCCCGCTCCCGCTCCTGCTCCTGCTCCTGCTCAGTCACAGTTCCAATTTCAGTTTGTTTGCCCGTTTGTTTGTCGAGCAGGACATACACAAAGCGGCCGCTTGGCATGTTTCTTCCCAGCCACACACACATGCACACACTCACACTCACACACTTACATATGCGCACACACACACACGGTCACCCGCACTCGCACAGCCAGACACGCAGACAGAGGCAGGCGCAGTGAAAAGGCAACTTAATCAGATCAATTACACATGTTTTCACTGCATGGATTCCAGCCTGGCCAACACCGCACGAGCCCGAGTCCTGTGACGTTGGCAGCGATGCCAGCCTGCACGCTCTGCTTTGCCTCGGCCTACAACAAACAGTGGGCCACAGTTGGCAAAAAAAAACCCAAAAAAAAAACAAACCTATTTAGCTGACTCTGCCAACACTTAAGGTGAAAGTACTATGGAATTTAAATGGAAAGTTAACGCCGAAGCACAATGGATGGAAAGTAGAACTATACGTTCACTGTGTATTTTCTTTATTTTTGCATATTTAGCTATTGTTTCATATTGAGGTTATACATCAGATCAGATCTCAGTTCAGCTAGTAAGTGGAGCCACAACTGAGTTAAATATGCGTGGAAAAGCATATACAATTCGCGTATAGTATAAGTTACTATCCAGTTCAGGAATTATTTAATTCATCTCCATATCCAACAGTGTCCACTGTGCAATCGAGGTTCCAACTCGACCTCAGCCTTAGCCCTAGTCGAGCCGGACTGCGCTTTCGGTGCGAGCACGCAAGGGGCACCTTGGGCCGTAACCGGCTGAGCTGCGTGTGGACTCTGGCCGAAAACACGGCCTCATGTCAACACTTTGCCGCCAAGCCATGAATCTATTGTCCCAGTGTGCGGCTGAACGGGCGAGCGGGTGTGTGCAAAAGGTTTGTCAGTCAGTTTTCTAGACAAATGAAGCAAATTAGCTTAACAACGCACAGAGGACACACTGTCTAGCGCACACGCAGGCAAACACGCAAAGGTCTGCACACGCACGAGATCCCGCATGCTGTGTCTGTGTGTGCTGATGTACTTGTGGCACTTGCAGCACTTGCTACTAATTATGCGCTGCACAAACAGCAGCAACTACTAGAGCAGCAACAACAACAGCAGCAGCAGCAGCAGTTGTCGACGTCCGGTTGTGCTGGCGTTTTAAAACGCACTCATATGAAAAGATGAGACACAAGTGGAATGGATATCTTAAATGACAGAGAGAATTTAAGAAGAGCTTAACAAATGACACTCTGATAGAGCGAGGAGGGGGGTGGGTAGCGCAGGGAGAGCAGCAGAAACAAGTGCAATGCGAACTTAATGAGCTGCTTTGATTGCTGCTTCAAATCGCTTAAGCTGTCCCATTCGCAACAGGAATTAGCATGAAGCCAGCTGCAACTGGTGCTGTGGCTTGCAGAACAAGAGCAGTATTGGTTAACAGCGCACTGGAGTGCACTTGCCACTCGGTTCACAGACTCACGGGTTCCTCTACAGTGTTGGCTAACAGCAAACTAAAGACGCAGGTCTCAATACACGTACAGTCCGGTTCAGAGTAGAGCAGCAGCTGCAGTAAGCCAAGAGAATCATGTGAACTAGTTTACAGTTTATAAAGAGTGTTGCTTAATGCCTTAATGTAGTGCACTGTGGGCAGTGTTGGCTAACAGCAAACTAAAGATATATGTAGCTTAATAAAGTTCGTAATTAACGTACAGTAGGGTTTATGGTATCTACAGCTAGAGTAAGCTAAGAGAGTGTTGGTAAATGCAACATGAAGTTGTGTTTGCCAATCGAAAACTATCGAAATGTATCTAATTCATCCGCCAACTTGAATGAAGGCAACTGCAGTGGATTATTCATTGCGAACAGTGTTGGTTAACAGGAACTGCATGCAGCTAGAGCCAGAGCAGTGTTGGTTAGCGAACCTAACACTAGTTTGACTTCTCGATCAATATGCAAACTCTTGGCGAATTTCCCGCAATGCTTGCCCTAACTTAATTGGCCCTTAATGAAGCATCCGCCAGCCAGTCCGGGGCAGATACCGACACACGCCCCCGCCCACGCTTCACCCTTTCGCCAAACCTAATTAGACCCGGATGGGGTCGAAAAAACCAGCGAGTTCCGCTTTAATGCGAGCGCACTTTAAACTTGGCCCCAAAAATCAATCCTAAATTTGCAGCACGACCTCATTACCAGCAAATATTTGCCGCATGCCCCGGATAGTTCGGTTGTGTGCGAGGAATGAGCAGGCCAGAGCAGAGGGTGTGGCGGGTGGGGGGAGGTGGCTGCTGGTTGGCCAAAGTGAAGAGCACAGATACAGATACAGACACAGATACATTTGTATATTTAAGTACCTCATGGTTAGCGCGTAAATTAATGGTTAAGCCGTCGGTCACGTTGGTCGCTTCGGGTTGCCAACGTTTCCAGCGGCGAATGAAACTGCGGATGGTTGGAGAGAGAGGGGGAGAGAGAGAGAGAGCGCGGGACCGCAGCGTCAAGTGAAAGGGATGCAAACGTGTACGTGGAGTCTATTAGACGGAGGCGGAATGGCGCCAAGCTCGGGTCGGGGGGCCGAGTGTGTCAAGTGATTAAATTTCGGCCACAAGACAAGTGCTAAATTACCGTACAGCGAAACAAATCAAACAACAGCAAGAAGAAGAACAACGGGCTGTAGACATAACGCTAGGCTAGACCTGGATCGTGAGGGGGCGGTGGGGGGCGATGGGCAAGGCGGTATTGGGCGTAAACCAACCTGTCCAGACAAAGCGGCGAGGTGTACAAAGCGAAGCTCGAAGACATGTCTTATGCGTGGATTTTCGTGGGATTAATTAAAATTGCCAATTACGGATTCATTAAAACGTCTCGCAATTTAGCCACGCCCATCGCCCAATTTGTCCGCACTGCGGAAGGGGGGATGGTTGCATGATTAATTAACGGCAGCGGCATAAAGTGCCCAGGGTGTCTGGCGCAGAGTGTGTCAATGATTAAAAACGAATTTGCACAGATTTAGCTCGATTCGCAGATGTAGAATAGACAGTCAAGAGATTCGCCTAGACATCCGACTATACTCGGAGTATATGCACTAAGCTTAGCTCCGGCAGGGTATGCCCGAGTCGAGCATCTTCGCGCTCGTCCTCATCTCCAATCTGCCAGCTGCAGTTGCCGCGGCTTTTGCTTGGCAATCCGAGATTCGCTTGGGGGAAAGTGAAATACAAAGCAGTCCGGGACACATATACATGTGTGTATGTGCGTGTGTGTGTGTGGTTGGGTGGAACAGAAACTATGCCGCACATCACTCAAAAGTCAACAGGACGCGCAGTGCGCCTCGGTCTCCCGCACAGACAATCAGCCGAGGAACAACAAAAGAACAAAAGAGTCGACTTTGCATTTGCCAGGCAGGGAGATCTAATTGAAATCAGCGTGAAACTTACGTGCTTCCAGATGACAAGGGCTTAGCCAGCGGGGGCGTTGGGTAGCGAAGACCAAGTAGGGTATATTGATTCGGTCATTGGCAATGAGTAACTAAATAACTTTATCAAACGAGCAGCTCGTAGGGTTGTCTTGTGCTGCCGGCTAAGCAACCCTGGCACGTCCTCGACGAACAGTCTCATTTATTAGGCACACCGCATTTCGAGTTTTTCTCTCGTTCTGAGAGTTCTACGCTCGCGGAGAACCCAACTAGCCTTCAAAGCACACACTGGGCCCACTGTGCGGCTACGTAATATGAGTTAATTACTATTGGCATTAACTAATTAGACGCATAAGCTGCATATGCAGCGGCCCGCAAATTGCCAACAGCTGCACGTTATGGCCAGTAGGACTTGACCGGGCCAGCAACGAGGCAGGCAGCTGGAACGACACTCGACGCGCTGACTGAGAGAAATTTGCTGCCATTTGTTGACATATCGCAGCAGAAGAAGAAGCGCGCGCTCGCTCTCGCTCTCTCTCTCTCTCCCTCCCTGCCTGCTGCGTCTGTCTTTGTGTGGGCAGTAAAATCAATGATGAGATCATTTAGTCGAAGAAAGTAACTGTAGCAGCTGAGCAGACAATCAGCGGCAGCTGCCGACAACAAATCGCCCACGAGCAGCCGAGTCAGCTGGCACTTGGAACTTGGCCCAACAAATTAGCAGGCTGGAAGCAGAAGTGATGTCTCAAGTGGCAGCAGCAAGGACATTTTAATCTTTAGCCTTTCGCTTTGTTTGTACCCCCTGGACTCACTCCCCCCCCCTCCCCCCACAGTCATCCCTCTCCAGAGAGTGTGCAGTGCGTATTTACATATTTTTAATAAACTGCCTGCAAATCAACTGAGCGAAAGAAACCAACAGACACTCGCTCTGAACTTGACATCAAAATGAAAAAGGGGGCCCAAATCATATTTGCCAAACAACAAGTCTCGTCAGCCTCGAGGCAGCCTCGAAAGCAGCCGAAAAACATTCGGCGTGGAGCAGGGGGAACCCGCTCACATGTGCGGGGTAGCCCGAGCCAGACGAAATAAATCAGGCAGGCAGGCAGGCAGGCGGGATGGAACTCAACCCGGCAAGGTGTCTGTCTGCAGCTGCCGTCGCCAGTTGCGTCGTCTGGCACATGACACACAGAGATATTCCTGTCTCAAAGCCCAGAAACAATGTAAAAGTAATACAATAAAATACCTACGGCACAGGGTGACTCAGGCAGCTGAAAAATCACTCATCTCTCGAGCAATTGAACTATCGGCTTAGGCTGACAGTTTCACTTGTTTGCCCGCCAGATCGGCTGTGGATTAACCCATGTTTATGCGCTGCCACACAGCACGCAATGCCTTAAAGCTGCCGGGCTCACCGGGGCTGGAGGAGGTGGCCGCCCGTCGCCGTGTGAATGATATTCGAATCGAAGGCAGCACAAAGGACGAACTTGAGCGTATTGTTGGAACGCACAGGGGGCGACAAAGTCGTAGCGAAAAAAGCGCAACGTGGTAGACTGTGGGGGGGGGAGGGAGGCGTAACCCACTGCGTCCCCTCCGACAACCCGACATGCTCAGCGAATCGGCACGTTAACTGCTGATCAAATACACTTCCGCTCGTTTATCTGTGCAAATATTTAAGCAGGCGAGCTAACAAGTTACGGCATCCAGGCATCCACAACAATGGAATGGAACAGCAACAGCACGGGCAATAGATATAGAAACCGAAACAGAAACAGAAATAGCAGTGGAATAAAAGCGTAAAGAGAAATGACAAAAAATCGAGGCGACGACAAATTCGAAACTTGACACACACGACTTTAGAAGTTTCATTCCGTTTGCCTTAATTTTTTTTTTTATTTCTGTACCTACCCACGCCCACCGCGCCCTGTGCCCCAATCCAACCATCCCCCCACTCGCCAGCATTTCTCACTTGACACACACAATTGAATTGTTAAAGAGGGACGACGTCGTCGACATTCCAGAAATAGGCGCTGCTGAATTTGTCCCCAAGCATTTTCGGAAACGTCAAAGTGTCGAATGCTAAACGGGGTCCCACAATGCACCCGAGTGGACAAGCGACAAGTCGTGAATCATTGGTCAATCCCCACTCCAATCCCCACTCCCCAAGTTCGTTGACTTACCTCGGCGGGGAATGTGTAACCCTCGACACTGTGCTCCGAGCCAAATTGATCGTTGAGTCCGTAGTGGATGTGTATCTCGTGGAATCGATAGCGATAAGATAATGGGCCGCCGGATATATTCACCGGCGTCTGCATGCCATCGTAGTTGGCGACGGTATCGTTGCCGGCCGTAAAGATAACACTGTGCCCAGTATTGCTAATAATGCCGCTTATCTGTGGAGAAGGGAGAGAGAGAGAGAGAGAGAGAAGGAGTGGCTTAGTTATCGAAGCTGGGGAGGAGTGTAGAAGCTTTTCTTTATCTTTAAACATATAAAATCCAGGCAAGAAGAAGTGCGAGCTCAGAGCCAGCATAACAGATAGTTCTTTTACAGCATCTAAGCTAACTATCGATTAATCGATTACTTATCAGTAGCAAGCCATCTCTAATCGGCGTACTTAAGCAATACTTTTAAGGGGTACTCGCACAATCTAAAACCAAAACTCAATAAGCTTAAGAAGGTTTATTGAGTGCTGGCAAAAGTTATCGAATTCAAAATAAAGTGCTCGACTCACCCTGTGCTTGTCAATGTGCATGGGACGCAGATTGGGATCGAAGAGCAAACGCTGCGGCTCCAGATTCACCGGCGACTGGCGACGTCCCTTGTTGCAGAGCGACCATTCCGGATTGATGAGACCCCAAAAGGCGGGACCTGAAACGAGACAGGGGGAAACGAGTTCAAGTTAATTAGCGATAAATAGCGCTTACTGCAAGTATTCTCTCTCTCCCTCTCTCTCTCTCTCTCACTCTCTCCCTCTCTCTCTCGTATGTACCTTAAACCGGCTACAAGCAGCAAACTCCCCGACGCTTTTAGCCACTGCTCGCCTTGACCAATTGGCCACTTGAGCAAGTCGGGTTGATGCGAGCCGTAAGATTTATGCACGATGCTGGAGGAACGTTAACCGCACTACGGTTGCACCGCAACCGAGGGCGAGGCAAGCTGCCGGAGCCAGGCGTAGGGAGTAGGAGGATGGCAGAAAGAACTTGCCATCTAGTAGGGCTAAGACCATAGGGATGAGGGAGGGGGGTCCGTTGGTTTTTGCACTCAAGTTTAGCTATTACAACATTTGTTTGCATAGGTGTTGGTTCAATTGGGGATTGCTTTGGGTTTTTCGGGTTTCGGTTTTCGGTTTTATCTTTGCACTCGGAATTTGTTTGATTTTGGCCACGGGCTTGCAAGTTACGTCCTCGTTGCCTCATTGCATCCAATGTGGCTTCTGTGATTTCCATATGGTTTACTTGATTCTCACGAGCTGTGTAAACCGAGCGAGAGAAGGCGACGGAGTGAGCTTGACTTCGAGATACTTGCAGTATAGACTAGCCCCGCTACATACTCGCATATCTTTTATCTAACTCTGTTTCTCCAAACGCTGCGATTGCCTTAAAAGCTGACTTCCTGCAGCTGCTTTTAAATCGCTTCTGTGCGCCCATTTACAGGGTAAAAAAAATGCATAACGAAACAATTAATAAATGTATTCAGCTAATGGGTAAATTTGCCCATAGAGCCGAGTCTGCCGTCTGCCCGACTCATCTGTCTATCGGTTAATCTTCCGGCTTAACATGTTCGCATACTTTGCCCTTCGCTGTACCCACTGATAAAGGGGTAGCCCAATTGCCGGATGCATTTAGATCATGTTCGAGCAGTACGGGGTATATGCTCGTTGAGCATTAGCTTTACTGTTGCCACGAGCCTGCCTGATTTGCTTGTTTAGTCTGCTGAACGATGCTCATCGATGCTCGCATCAAGTGGGCGAAGGATGCAAGTGGAATGCTTTGATGCCATGTCGAGAAAACTGCATTCCTGGTCAGACGCGTGTGGCACGTATCTCTGACGGAGGCGTCTGCATCGATTGGCAGCCGGAAAGAGGGGGGGGGCAGGCAGCGGCAGGAGCGGCACATGATGAAATCAACACGTTTAGCGGGTATATCGGCAGCCGCAATCAAAAGCTTCAATCATAGATACGCCACGTAGTCGCGTTTAAGCGATTGTTGACCTCAACGATGGAGCATTGGAAGAAGGGTGTGCGGTGTGGAGCAGCAGCTGCAGCTCAAGTCCATTAAATTGCCGGCTGCACTCGGGTCCAGGCAAGTCGCAAACAGTCGACTGGCTGCGTCGCGTCGACTCGAGTCAATGAGGCAATTGCCAAACGATTTTAGCAGCCATTAACAACATTAGTGGCCGGAGACGGGCCGATGGCGGGGGGGGGGGGGGGATCGGGGTGTGGGCCGTGGGCACAGCTGCTGCACTGCGGCGCGGCGTCTGGGCGCCGCGAGGTATGCAACACGCTTCGCTCGCTCTCGCTGCGTTTGCTTGACTCGCTTTTTATTTGGCTCGCTGCTCGTGCAAATCATGTTAAACCAGCAGCACGTTGCCAACGACTGCCGGCTGCCTGCACTCCAGGGAGCTGCCTGCTGCCTGCTGCCACCCGCTTGCTGCCCTTCAGCTGCTCTGGCATTCGATAAACTGGACTGTTTGGCGCATTAGATGCGCTTTAAGCGCGCCCCACTCGAGCATCGTGTGCGCGTCCCGCTCTCTCTCTCCTCCTGCCTGCATCGAGTCGCAGTCGCAGTCGCAACACTCGATCCCTGAGCAGGCATCCTCGAGTATCCTGGAGCATCCTCGAGCAGCCCCGGGACGGCACTCATGTCTGCAATGCTTATGCAAATTTATTTATGCCAAAGAGACACAAAGTTCTACCGGATTTGGTTGCAATTTGTTGACAACACGTGTTACAGCGCCCAGGCAGCGACACTGTTGCCACGCCGTGGCTTATGTGCAGCGAGTGCTACACGCAGATGAGCTTGTCTCCCTCGTTGCCTCTGCCACTCCCTCTGCCCACTGGCAGACTAAGCTTACTTTGTCATGCTTGAGCTCAGCTTCTCGCACACTGCTTGAGTATCTGTAAAAATTGCCTCGATAAGCCAATTCAGGCGCGCGTACCCTCGCCGCGCGTCCCTTTTCCCTATCCCTACCTATGGGTAGCGGCCTTAAAGCGCTCTCAGTTCTTATTGAATCAGCGTAATTTAAATTGCAAATCGACCTTAAATGTTGCTCGAAACAATTAGATACCCCTAATGAGCTGGAAGGAACCTACAGCGGGCAGAGGCAACAACGACAACAACGACGACGCCGTCGACACGCCACGATTGTCGCGTTGAAACTGATTTACAGCTTTACCCTGTAGCATTGGCGTATTATGTGGAGTATACTCCAGCCCAAGTGCAATATAGCCAGTTCAAGCTGGCCTTATTCAAGCTAACTTCAGTTAAACCTATCGCACTTAGGCATACATCTGTTTGGTTTGCCCTAGCCCGAAGCTCTACTGACCTTACCTAACCTAAGTAACCCAACCTAACCTAAACTAACCTACCCTGAGAGAAAGTAACTTAACTATCTTTGCTTTACTGCCTTAGGCTTTTTCCCTGAATCTTTAACCTAGTCTACCTAGCCTAACCTAGCCTAACCTAGCCTAACCTAGCCTAACCTAGCCTAACCTAGCCTAACCTAGTCTACCTAGCCTAACCTAGCCTAACCTAGCCTAACCTAGCCCAACCTAGCCTAACCTACCCCAATCTTAGCCTAACCTACCCCAATCTTAGCGAACCTAAACTAACCTTAGCTAAGCTATCCTATTCTAACCCAACCTAACCCATCTCAACGTAACCCAACACATTCTAGCCCAAACTATAATAACCCAAGCTAACCCATCCTAGTCCAAGCTAACCCATCCTAGCCCAATCAAACCCCACCTAACCCAGCCTTACTATCACTGCAGTGACTGACTCAGTCTCTGTTCCCGACTCTTCGATCTCTTTCCCTCTTAAACATTCAACCTAACACAACCTGCAGCCTAACCAAATATCTTGTTTAGTTAGACCAGGTTTGAACTGATTTATCGCAACTATTCAGTGGGTTAATAAGTCGTGCTTCGACATCAAGACTGTTTAAGGCATACTTAGCCTCATCTGCAGATTTCATGATAATCGACTGATAAACAACGCAAATAAATCCAATAAATATTTGGCCAGGCAACACCTGCTTGCGTCTTCGTCTGCTTACACATGTTTGCCTGGGCGTGTGGTTGTGCGGGTGTGTTTGCGTGCTTATGCAAGCATATCTTCCCGTCGAGCACTCTCACGCGACTCGAGAGGACTCTTGCGTGCTTGAGTCCCGCCCCTCTGTGGGGCCAGTTCGCCCGTTCGTCCCGCCTGCACTCTGCACTGCAAATCCAATTCCGAATTCAAAGCACTTGAACTTATTTATGCATTTGTCTTGTGCAAATGGCGTCGCCGTTGTCTCTAATGAGATTAAGACGAACGGCGGCACAGCTCAAGACGGCGACAAGGACAGGGGTGGAGTGGAGAGAGGGGTTGGGCAAGGGTGGGGGGGTGGGGGGGTGCAGGGGCAGTGTGATAGCTCTGGGAATGTGTCGCTTATCTGGCGTTCGCTGCGACTGGACTCGACTTGGCTGTCGTCTAGCCCGTAATCTCCAAGGACGCTTTTACATGGCGCCGTCTTGGTCGACTTGTGATCCATTTAGTTGTTTTTTTTTTCAACCCTCCCCCGACACCCTAGTCCTACTGCTGCCCGCTTATCCTTCAGTCCGAGCGTGCAGCGAGTCTGATTGCAGCGCTGCCTTATCGCGATGCCGCGTCAGACAATGGACCCGGCTACGAGTCGCAATCGCAATTTAGCCGGCTTCGTCTTCGGTTTCAGCTTCGGTTTCTCGCTCGCATTCGAGGAGCGAGGTTGCAGTTCACGCTTAAATCGCTTAACACCAACTAAAGCAGAAGCAGCGGAAGCAGCGACAAGCTGGCGTCAGCTGTGGCATGGCGCCTTTTTTAATGCCAAAAAGTATGCAACATTATTTTGCGCGAACTTTGTTGCGCATACTTGAGTAGCAGGTGTGTGTGTGTGTGTGCGTGTGTGTGTAGCGTGTTCTCGCTGCTCTTTTCGACACTTTTGTTGTCGCCATGAGCTTTGATTAAAGTTTACTTTGTTGTTGCCATTTATGAGCATGTCTAAAATTAGCGGGGGCGAGAGAAGGAGAGAGCGCGAGGTGCGTGCACTTACCTGATATGCCGTCGTAGGTCCACCATTCCTCCCAGCTAACTGCGTGCAGCACTGCAAAGAGAGAGAGAGAGAGGAAGGGAGAGTGTGAGTGAGAGTGAGTTAGTTGCAAAAGAGTCAAATCAGTTGAAAGCCTAAGCTGGCCCCAGGTTACACTCGACTGGCAACGATTTACGACTGCACTTCAACCAAATCAAGCAGAGGAATTAAGCAACGACATAGGGAGAGAGAGATAGGCAAAGAGGGGCAGAGATAGATAGAGAAGAGCAAGAGAAGGCAAGTTCTCGCATCTCATTCAAATTGCTTTATGCATTGTATTGCGATTTATTTTCGACTTGCTCTGCTTTTTTCGCCTCTCCCGCTCTCTCTCTCTCTCTCTCTCTATCATTCCAGCATTATGCCAATAGCTGCTTATCTGCTTCTTATTTCCCATGCATATGCTACACTATGTGCTCTCTCTGTGTGTGTGCGTGTGCGAGTGTGTATGACAAGCACGTGACAACTAGTGGAGGCACTTGCAACTGCTCGCTTTTCGCTGGCAGATTTGACAACTAGCTAGACATGTTGTCATTGGGGCTTGATAGGCGAATGCAAAGCTGAATAATATGCGCAATTTACTTAAAGCAATATGGCCGTCAAATACAACGACATCCCGCTTCGAATTTAAGGCAAGCTCTCTATAAAAACCTGTAAAGGCAAGCTTAGCTAAGTTACCCTACGCAATTCGCCACAGAAACTATTTTTATATTGTTTTTCAAGCTAAACTTGAAGAAAAGTGAAGCCTTCGGCTAGTGAATTTTATTTGAAATTTATTTGAAATTGATTATATGTTGTTGTATAATTAATCTACTTGCGAAACCAGGCGCGAATGTGGCCGAATCCAATACCAAGCCGCCTGATTGCTGTCCGAGTTATGTGGCCTGTATAAGGCCTTAAAACCCGCTGTAATTATGGCTTACACATACGTTTAACATACGTACGAACATTGTATGTAATTCCTCATCAGCTTAAGAAATTAACTTGTTCCCAAGTGAAACAAAAAGCTGGCAAAGTGCTCGAGCTGCGCGCGAATCAAACAGCAATAACGGCAAAGATCGCATTGTCGTGGCAACAAAAAGCGTTGCCTACTTTCTGGCGCGCGCACACAGAGGCCTTTCACGCGCACACACACGCACACACGGGCTCAGGCAGGCAGGCGTATGCACAAGTCATTGTTTTTTTTTGTTGGCTGCGGCCGTTTTCGCCAGAGTTGCCAGCCCAAGCCCAAGCCCAACCCTTTCCCTGTTCGCAGCTGCAGCAATTGCAGGTCGCTTTGTGCCTTTTGCTTTAAACTTCGCACACACACACATACACACAGCGACACACACACACGCTGAAGTGCTGAAATGACTTTTGCTTACTTGCTCTTTTAATTTTTTTCTTTTTTGCTCTGCGCCGTGAATTTACTTCCGTCACTTGTTAACTTTAACATTCATCGACAGTTTTTGCCTTTGGCGCACTCGCCTGAGGTCTCAAAGCACTTTGTTATTTTGACAACCGACAAAAAGCGGGCCCAAGCCAGCGACAACCCAGGCCCGACACCTTCCCCTCCCCGAGTACCTCCTCTTCCGCGCCTTGCGCTGCCTTGAGCTGCCTTTAGACCGCCTTGGACCGGCTTGGACGCTTGTCGGCATTCAAATCAAAGTCAAGAAACGTTGAGTCATTAAAAAGCGTTGCCCGCTACCGTACCCGCTGCCTCACCCTCCCCCTGAACGTTGCACAAAGTGCAGCGCTGAGTGCAGCGTCACACGCGCTCTCCAGCTCTTTGTGCAAGCGCAGCGGGCATATCAGCTATGCCGTCGCCCGGGCTACTCGCAGTGCCCGAAGGGTTAAGCCGAAGTGGGTACAGTTGCTGAGGGCAGGCAGGCAGCTGCAGAGCGATAGAAAGAAGCTACTATATAGTATATATATTCCTGATCAGCTGTCGAGCTATAGAAATAAGCTACTATATAGTATATATATTCTTGATCAGCTAGATAGATAGAAGCTACTGTTTAGCATATATATTCCTGATCTTTAGAGTTATAAAAAGTAGCCACTATATAGTTATATATTCTTGATCAGCTAGATAGATTGAAGCTACTGTTTAGCATATATATTTCTGATCTTTAGAGTTATAGAGAATAGCTACTATATAGTATATATATTCTTGTTCTAGATTGATATAGAAGATTGATAGAAGCTACTCTTTAGCTACTCTTTAGCATATATATATACATTGTATATATTCTTGATCAGCTAGATAGATAGAAGCTACCATATATATGCTATATAGTAGCTTCTATCTATCTATATTTCTAATCTGTTGAATTATAGAAATGAGCTACTATGTACTATATATTCTCGTTCAGCTAGACAGATAGAAGCTAATATATAGCATATATATATATATCTGATTAGCTGTAAAGGTTTAAAAATTGTATATATAATCCTGTTCAGCTGCAAGAGTCGCTGCGAACTCGGTGAAATTCAATTCATATCTATAAGTGCCTTACTTGGAATCCTATTATATAATAGGTTTTTTACATAACCACCTAGAGAATTCAATATTCGTTGTGCTCATTGTATCACAATGAAGCTTCCGGCTTAGGTTTTTTACCATTGATTTTTAAATATGTTCGAAACGAAAAAGGGAAAACAAAAAAAAAACCAAATGATTAAAAACCCAATTCCCTTCAACCGACATAACCTCAAAACGAGCGTTGAGAGCTACGAAAAAGGGCTGAAAAGGGCTGAAGGGTTGTCGGTCTTTCAGCAATAATAACAAGCGCTGAGCACAAGAAGAAGCACGACTGCAAACATACCCTGTAGAATAATAATCGTATAAAGCTTTAAGGTAATCGAAATACATTTGGACTCTGTAGCGCAATCAAAACTAACCATAGACCAATCTCCTAAGTTCTTCGCAAGTTCGCAGTCCTATATACCCGCTCGACTGCGCTCGAGGGGTATCAAATATTGTTGCAAAGTCACGGGCAATGATTGAAATTAATGGATTTCTAAATGCTCGCGTCATTGCAGCGCCAAGTGCTGCTCGCTCTTGTTCCGCCCTCACCGACAAATTGTTGCGCTACACGTCGACAAATCTATGGAAATCTACGTCCATGTAGAGCGGGGTATGTGTGTGTGTGTATGTGGGTGTGTGTGTGTTTGTTGGGGAAATATGTTGAAACGTTTGTTGAAAACGCTTCAGGTTTAATTTCATTTTAATGTTATTGTGCAAATCCATTGAGCTGCAATACGCTGCCTTGCACCCAACCCCGTAATCCCCCTCCCCCTCTCCCTTCACCATTCCCGCACTTCCCTGCTGACCCATTACAATTCCAGTTTGCCATTCAATTTCTCATCCTGTTTTCTGTTGCCATTCCGCGTGTCCTGCATTTTTACCCCGATTTGCCACTCATCGGGCACTTTTTAAGTGATGTTGTGTTCTCCTCCGGGTTCGGGGGATGCTGCGATTGTTTACCCCATCGTAGCTGTTCCTGTTGTTGCTTCAGTGTTGCCTTGTTCACTTTAACATCTCTAGTTCCAGCATGGTGTAAGCCTTGGGCGAATGACAGTAATTGAAGAAAGGGTATGCCAGGTTCGAGCACGACAATGTGGAAAGTCGAGTATGCGGTTGGTTGGACTGCCTTACACACAGTACATGCCAATTATAATATATATATTTTATATGGTATAGATTTGAGTTTTATTTCTACAGGGTATCTTCCTCGTGACTCAAGGCTTTCCCCAGTTATTTCTTTTTCTTTTTTAATTGCAAACTGCAGAGAAAGAAAGTTTTTTCTACTCATTCGAAACGTATCAACAACAAATGCTTTATGGGATCTGTGTTAAATACTCATTGCTAAACGAAAATTAATGACAGTCTTCGGTTAGATCAAGCAGAGATGGAGGAGAAACAAAATCAAGCAAGTATAATGAATGAGAAAGTTAAAAAAAGTCGTAGATAAATGTACAAGTGAGGGTCGTAAGCGCATTCCTCAATAGTTTGTGAAAGAACTTGCTTGGAATGCAACTAAAGATAATCTACAAAACACTTTATAGGATATAGAATACTGTTGAAACTTATGCATCAATTTGGACTGTCTAAATCTTAAGGGTTTCCACTGGTATCTCTTTCTCGCACTGAGATAATATTATTGGCTTTGCGAGAGACAATATGCACATATAATGTTGTATCTCTTAATTGCAGTTAGTCTGACAAGGCGTTGCAACCCAGTTTCCCTGGGCTTATATATGGTAAATCATAGCCCAACCTCAATTCTCTCAGCTCAATCGTTGGCAAATTGGCAAAAAGGGTTCGAAGTAATTTGTTTGATTTGTGGCAATAGAAAACTTATATAAGAAAATTTGTTCGCACGAACGTGAAACGCGATATTAGTTGGGAAAATAATGGGGCAGGCGGGCATATAGGAAGGTATATATACGGTACTGTGGGGCAAATGTTTATCTGTCGTTGCTTTGCTGGGCAAACAAAGGCACCTCATGGGTGTGTGTGTGTGTGTTTTATAAGTGGGTGTGGGTACAGAAATAGAAAATAGAAATTTGCATATGACGCGAAAGCAAACTGCGAGCTGCGCGACAAAAACTTGAGCTGCTTCACTTGGGCTCGCTGCGACTCGCTGGGGTTCAGTTAGTGATAGTGATAGATATAATCAAATTGGGTAAACATAAACAAAATATTATGTTACCCACACAGCGAGGCGTGTGGCGTGCGGGATGGGTGAGTGGGCCACCATGGTGACATGGCGTGTAGCCTTGGCCAAGTCGAGGCGAGCCGCGACAACAAAAACAACGGCAGAAAAAACAATCAGCTAAAATGGCAAAAAGCTGACTGAACTCACAGCGGCGTGTCTAAAATGCGCACGTCAATCCTTTTTGCCTGCCAGTCCCATAGTTGTTGCTGTTGTTGCTGCTTTTGTTGCTGTTGCTGTGGCAGCTAAGGGCGCGCCATGACGCGAAGAAGCCAAGACGCGGCACAGAGCACGCACCGCACACGGCGCAGGATGCGACTCAGCCATGTTTACGTGTTTTTAAATGCGATGACGACGACAGCAGCAAACAAATATCGGAGCAGACAGAAGATTACGAAGGATTGACGGGAGTGGGAAGTGTGCACGACCACGAGATACCCTGTAATGCACTTGGAGCAAGCTGAGTTTCCGTAGAAGAAGCTGCCAGTACAGGGTATGCAAGTCAAACCAATGTGAACTAGGACATGCTCTATAGACTCGACTTGTCCAGACTTCTGTGCTGCGTATACCCTGTTTATCGAAGCGATAGTTGAGTGGCGTAATGAGCCATGCAGGCAGCAGGAAAGCAGGCGGAACACGGTAACGGGGGTCATCACAATTGAGCGGCAATAAAGTGTCACCATTAATTTCCGGCGTTGTAAACAAGTGGACAATGTGTTTTCCTCCGAAACGAAATTGAAAGTCATGGGCCGGAAAGTAGGAGGAGGCGCAAGAGAGAGACAAAGATGGGGGGTGCCTAGTCCAGGCGAAGGAGGCAGGCGATCAGGAGGACACTTAGCACGCAGACCCAATAACAATAAACCGGCCAGCGGCAATTAGCGACAAATAATTCAGCTTATTAGGTTTAAACTGCAGCAGGAGGAAGTGAGGCAGGCCAGGAGCAGGGCAGGGTGAGGAGAGGGAGAAGGAGAAGGAGCAGAAGCAGGAACAGAAACAGCAGCAGACGCCACAGCAGACAGTGGTCGATTGTCAGGGCGGGTAGTCTAGTGATAAGAGTATTCTCATTTGTAATTAATAGTTAAAGGCGAAGGCAGCAGGAGGAGATGCAGGGAGGGCAGAACTGGAGCAGACTGCGGGCTGCTAATGGAGAAAGAAGAGAGAGACAGAGAGGGAGTGAGAGAGGGGGGGTGAGTCATTTGTCGCCTGGTTGCCTCAATGTGAGCCATAAAAATTTGTTAAGCATTTTGTTTTCCAAGCCAGCAAAAGGCAAATGCCAAAGTGGAGAGTGGAAAATGGAAAATGGAAAAGGTCAAGGAGCAGGCAAAAGCAGAGAAAAATGCTAGTAAAAATTGGCAAGATATACTCTTAAAAATATTGTGCAGTTAGCGAATCTGTATAGACTAATCAACCCCCAAACCATCATTTTCAAAGGGTGTTCCCACTTTGGCTCAACTGTTCCCAGGCACGCTGCACTCGACTTCACTCAGTTTATTTGGCTTCGTGCGTTCGGTACAGTGTGAAGCAATGCCCAAACCCTATGCAAATTACCAGCCAGGTGAGAGGTTACACACACCAAGACACACACACACACACACACACACACAGCAAGTAACAACAGGCAGAGTCAACGATTGCGCCCTGCCTTGAAAACGCAGGCAAGTGAAAGCTTTCAATCATGTCGCCTGGCAGCGAGCCCCCTTCACTGCTCAGCCCACCTGAGCAGTCCCTGCGCTACCTGCCTCTCCCCCACTTCTCCCCCCACTTCTCCCCCCACTTCTCCCGCCCTTCTCTCACCCTACGCTACGCATTTTCAAGTGACCACGAGCAGTGGCCACACCTTGTTCTTTGATTTTATTAAGTTTCGGTTTCGTGTGGCTGCATGCGCGAGCCACGCCTTTGTTTAGCTAACCCCACCGCCCCCCAGAACCATCCCCTGTCCACGCCCAGCCAGCCAGGCTAATGGTAAATGGTAAATACCATTTCAATTACGTACAGTGAGTACTAAAATTTTATGCGGCCTGTCGCCGTTTTTTGCTTTTCGATTTCCATTTGCGCTTTAAGTGCACTTGCACAATGGGTAAAAACACGCCAGCAACAGGGCAAACATGCTTTGAACTCGGTCTGTCAGTCAGTCAGAATCTGTCTGTCCGTCTGTCTGTCTGTCCGTCTGTCTGTCTGTCCATCCGTCTGTCTGCCCTTCTGTCTGTCTGTGTCACACTTGTGTATGTGTGAGCGTGTTTTTGTCGGATTGCGGCAAAGGTCAGCGGACTGCTTATGCTCATGTGAGTGCGAAGCTTTTTCAGTTTTTTTTTTTATTCACACACACACACACGGGAGATTGATGCTAATGAAGAAGGCAAACAGAGCGGCAGAGCCTCACTCTCTCTCTCCCTCACCCTCTCTCTCTTCAGAGTCGGTTTATATTTGAATCGGAAAAGTACATGAGCATAATAAATGAACTTAAAATTTAGCAGTAATTAATAAAGCGGGTAGAGTGATTTATGTGGGTAGCGCGGCTTATAGATTTTTTAGCTTAACAATTCAAATTGCTAAAACTTCTCTTGAGCGGACACCTCTCCAGCGGATAACTCCCTCTTTGGCGGACACTTCCCTTGAAGCTTCTCGGCGTGAACAGCTCGCTTGAGCAGAACGGACACCTCTCTTAAGCCAGCTTTCTTGTACGGACACTGCTCTTCAGCGAACACCTCTCTCAAGCGGACACTTCTATTGAGCAGACCTGTCCATGACTAATTTCATTTCTAGCCTCCCCTGGACGAAGCTGGATCAATCGAAGTCATCACGCGTCTTTAGGTGCCTATTCTCGGACTTGCTTTAATAGAATCTGCGAGTCCGGCCAACTTGGCCAACACGTAAATCGCAGGAATAAGAACACGCAAAGCCATTAGCCAACGAAGCGAACGAACGATGGAGAAAGCGAAAGAGAAAAATGCACTTTCTCGGCAGTTCAAACAATCAGCGCCGAAAAAGAAGGAAACCATTGAAACGACTAAGACGGCTCGAGAGGGAGCGTGTTGAACGCAGCAGATACCCTGTAAGTGACCAAATCAATTCCCAATACTTCAGTGTAATCGGGCAGGACTAAGCTTATCTAAGAAGTTATTCAAGCTCTAAAACGGGTATAGACCTTACCATAACTAATATCTCTATAAGCCCTGGATAAGCAAGCTTTTAGAAGCACCTTTTGCGTTCGATCCGTAATATATTCACTTGCTTCCAACTGTTGCCCACCCACCTATCATACCCGCTTTGGCAGACGTGCAGGGCAACAGAGCTCACAACAAATGTTGCACAGTTGTCGACGTTGACGAAACCTCGAAACAGAGAACGCACCGACTTGAGTCGTGAGTCCCGAGAACTGCGAACTACGAACTGCAAACTGAGAGTTAAAAGCTGCTCTAACTAAGGGAGAGAGTGAGAGCGGGCGAGAGGGGTGGGGGTGTTAACGGGAGAAGGGGAGTGGCAAGTGAAAGCAGCAGCTTGAAGCGTACACATTGCCCTCGACATTGCCGTGATTTGTGCTTGGCTGCCTGACGGATGCAAAGGCTGACTGACTGACTGACTGACTGAACAGACTGGCTTCCCAGCTGACTAGCACCCTCCCACAAAGCCTTCTGCCCTGGCTTTGTGTAAAGCTTCAAATGGTTCCTTGTCCGCCCGAGGCGTGCTCTTTTTCTTACATCGAGCATATAGCTGCAGTTGATTCTGCATTTACACTTTAACGTACAGTTTTACTACAGCTTTAAGATCGACCTGAACAACCCAACCGATTTGTATTGCATACAAATATCCTACGGTATATCGTTAAAGCATATGCCTGAAGTTGGTACTTCTCTCACTTCGATAAGCTGCACAATTATCTCGATTTGCTCGTGGCCAACCTGCCTGCTTTAAACTAGACCGTGATCCACCTTACCTTAAAGTTTATTATCCGCTTTTATCGCAATGCGCGGTACTCATAAACAGAGTACTCGAGTCGTGGCAACTGCCAGCGCTGCGATGCGCACTTAACACTCATTTCACTCGGGATATCTGAGTAGGCAATAGATTAGGCAGAGTACCGGCGAAATTTGTATATGGTAAACAAATCGTTGTCTATGCCTAATGAGATACTTTATAAGTGATATTCGGGTAGGGTAGAAACCTTGAATAGAATATCTATTTCGAGAGAGTAAGTATAGCATACAGCCTATCGTGTTTTAATCCAAAAGCAACTTCGTGACTCAGGTAGACAGTGAAAATATGTCTGTATGAACAGCTATATCCATAGACCGGCACTAAATAGAGCACATATCTGTTTCGTATCGGACTAATCCGACTCTGCGCATGCACTTTGTATCTTTTCAACTGCTCGGCAGGCAGTAAACCAACTGTGAATCGCTTTGGGAAGTGCCACAAAGATTTCATCGCACGATCAACTCCCGTTCCCGACTGTCCCCAAATGAAGCGAGCCCCGGCAGCAACAGTAGCAACAGCAACAGCAACTAGAACAACAGTTGGAGACGTTGCATGTTGCAGGTGTCTGACAGGTAATGGACGCGGCTAAGCTCAGCTCTTAGCAGCGGCCCGGGCCACATCGCTATTCATTTCCTTTCACTCTCAAATGCCACAACAACTTCGTGTTGCTGTTGCTGCTGTTGCTGTTGCTGCCAAATGACCAACAGCACAAACAGTGAAAAGTTAAGCGAGCACAGTCTGGTATGCCATTGCGCCAACCCCAAACTCAGTCCCAAACCCCAACCCCATCCACAGTGCTCATTCCCAACCCGTTGACCATTCTTGCTCTGCCTCTTTCCCTCAAGCAAACCAAGAGATTTAATGATGTTGCTCAACTGTCTGCGGTGCTGCTGCTGCTGCTGTTGCTGCTGTTGCAGGCAAGTGACCGGATGACCGTTTGGCCACAACAACAAGAGGCAAGTGCCAAGAGCCACTGCAGCCGGCCAAACCCAAATGCAGGCACTGCAGCGGCAACTTCACTCCTGCTCGTTGCGCAGTTTGCCATTTGCCATTTGCCATTGCCATTGCAGTTGCCGATGCCATTTTCCCCTTTTCCTTTCTCTGGTCAAATCCTTCTACCTTCTACCTCCGCCCCCCGCCCTCCTCCTCCCGCTGCCCCCACTGAAACGACCGTCCACGACATGGATAACAACGTCAAGTGACGGCGCAGTTAATTAGTCTAAGTGGAAATAGTGCACAAACTTGAAGTATGCTACACATTGTTGCCTTCATCCTCCACGACTGCCCCAAGCTGCTTTCACTCTCTCCTTCTCTCTCTCTGTCTCTCTTGCTCACTTTCCCTTTCCCACGGCTTTCTCTCTCTCTCTCTCTCTCCCTGTTCCGTTTTGACGCTTTTTGAAATATCTGAAGCATTCGCCTTGGCGAGCACTTTAAATGCGCATTGAGCATGCTGTCGCTTTGAATTCGCCCACTTCGCCGCATAGGCAAATTCAATGACTGCGCCTCAATGCGCCAGAGTCGCCTCAAGTCCCTGCCCAAGTGGAGTGCAGCAATCCAAGCCAAGCAAGCTGCCAAGGTGTCCCGCTCCACTCGAGCGACTGCTCCTCCTACTCCAACCCGTGCGAGCAAATCGTGACAGTTTTGGCCGCAATTCGGCTTGACCAGACAAAGATCTTCCAGGTGAGCCTACTCTCTGTGAAGGTATCCTAAGGTTTCGAGGCATGTACTATATGCTTTCAAGCATACAAAGTCGAAAATAATGATAGACATTCAACTGTGTATTATTTTTGTATATTATACTATCTCTTCAGATAGCTATAAAGCACATATGTCTAGAAACTTTCCCAAACTCTCAACGTGCATGGCCGTACCGTACCAGGCCTGTACGAGTTGTTGTACTCGTATTTTATAACTTCTCACACTCATATCTCATTCACATTTCGCTCTCGAGTTGTACAGACGAAGTTCGGGGTTCGGCAACGACTTGATTACAATTTCATGGCAATGGATCTTAAATTTTATAAAATTTACATTGCTTTCTAAGCGCCGCCACTGAGCAAACATTCACAATGCATTCGAAAATAATGGGGCCGGGTCTGGGCCGGGGCTGGAGGCCCTTGAAATTCAGTAGAGCTGTAGAAAATGCAACCAGACGCTATCAATTTATTTGAAATCTCCATCAGTGGCATGGCGAAGGAACATGGTATTTGGGTTGCTTTGGGTTCGGGTTCGGGTTCGGGTTCGGGTCTGGTACGGGGTGGGTGGTGTTGTAGCTAGGGAGCGGTCTGCGGCCTGGAGTGCTCGAAAGTTTTGCGGCATCGCCTACGACACACTTCATTCGCCTTTCGTTTCGCAGCTCCCGCTTTGCCGGCTTTTTTTTGTATTCCCTACACACGAGTGAAGCGGGCAAAGGAGAATATAATAAATGGGTACAAGTGTATTTAGCAGGCGAAGGGAGTGACGTAAAGAGAGATGGAGAGAGAGGGGCTGCCTCACGCCCAACTGCGCATACCCGCAAAGTCACACGCTGTGCAGGGTATGCAAGCCTGACATATGAACTCCTTATCGTTTCGAATCGCTTTAATTTACTACTCAGAAATGCTGAATACCCCCGTAGATAAACACATAAATATAATTATAATTATAATTATAATGGTCTCTTTGATATCATGTCAGCTATGTCGGCATTAAACGATAACAGAAACTGTTATGACTGCCAGCATATTGTGTCGCTTCTCAATGGAAAACTATTAAATTTTCCATAAATATCATAGGAGAGCAGAGGCGACAACCCTATCGCATTTGCCATAGTTTTCATAGTTTTCATAGTTTTCATATTTGCCATATTGTGCTACATTTGCACGAGGAGGCAGGTGCCATAAAGCTTGTCATATTGTTTAATATGTCAACTGGGAACCGACTGCAACTGGGCTGGGATAGAGGAGGGGAGGCGGAGGGGCGTGGCTAGTGAAGCTATGCTGCACCAATGGATACACAGATAAAATGTTCATTTCCGAAGTGAGAAATAAAAACGAAAACTTTCCACAACAGAAACATTTCAGAGAGAATTATTCAAATATTTGAGCTGTTTTTATTAAAACTCAATTAGTTGGTAAAAAGGTTAAGCCGATGGCACTAGATAGCACAGGGTTCTAGGCGTATTACTCCCTATATCTATATAAAACTGAAGAAGCTGTTGAAAGCGAGTTGTACTACACTGACTTGGAGTTGGGTATTGTTGGTGGTCAAACTTCATGGGAATCTTTAAGTTCACTTCTCTCTTCCTTAGTCTATCTTCCTCTCTCTTGCCTCTGTCGCCTTTCTCTTTTTCTCATTTTCTCCTGCTATCCTTCTGTCACTTCCCTCTTGCCTCTCTTAAAACAACTTGCCTCTCGCGCTGCACTTTGTAAAGTATCCCGAGAATGTTTACAGGACGCCTCTATGTACTATGGGAAAATCAGCAGGGATTCAGGTATAAGTCTGTGTCTCTCTCTCTCTTTCTCTCATTATATGTGTGTGAGTGTGTTTGTATCTATGATAAATGCGCCATTGAAATGTATTTTCGTTTCACTTTCATTTGGTTTCATTGGCAAACAAGAAATCGATGCCTGCTGATTTTTTAGCGCCTCGCAACTACTTTTCCCCAGTCAGAAAGAGAGAGAGGAAGAAAGAGAGTGGGAGAGAGAGAGAGGCAGTGTGTGTGTGCTAGAGAGGGAGAGAGAAGAGCTCTACTAGTTCAAACCGAACGTGACGTCAAAAACCGATGGGCTGACGAAACACCTTGAGTTCTGATTCGGAAATTATGTCAATTTCGTGTTGCCAACAGAGCGGAGTGAGCGATATTCTCTTAATAAATTACTTCTCTACCGCTCTCACTCTTACTCTCCTTCTCTCTGTGCTGCCGGCGGGTAACGACCTTTACGGGCTTATTTATGTTTATTCCGCAAATAAAGTGTTTGCGATTCGGTTCTTAAATTTACATTGAATGGAGCTACATGTAAATACGCCCTGGCCTGCTCGAGTTGGGGCCAAATCAGGTTATAATTTTCACCCAAATTGTTAAAGTGAAGCCAAATCGAATCGAATCGAATCGAACCGAAGCTGAGAATTGCTTGGGTCTGGCTAAGTTAAATATTTTAGTGTGTCTTGGGTTCTGGCTTTAATACAATATTTGTTTCGTATTTACCTGCGTATTTTATACTGCATTTCTGCTGTTATGATTGCTTCTATTCTCAGGTTTTAGCATATACTAAAATCTACATTCATTTGATAGTCTTTGTTTTTTGAAAAATCGCAAACAATAGGAACAGAATCAACTGCTGGGGACTTTAAGTGCAACGATTGCCTTTGGGTTTGGCAAAATCTAAATTTGATTTCTTTCCCATCTTGCATTCATTCCGCACATGCGTGTGTGTGTGTGTGTGGCTGCTCGAAATTAAGTCGCACTCCCATTAAATTCGAGCAACCAAGCATAACTGACCACTCGCTCGCCAGTGGCTCAGTGGAACCGAGCTGAGTTGACCAGTTGACCGGCTGACCAGTTGAGCAGCTCGACTCTTGTCCACTTGGTTAGTCGAGTAGTTCAGCTGGAGGATGGGGCAGGAGGCATGGAGGCAAGGAGGCTGCGAAACAACAGCACGTTCTGTGTCCCGTGCGACGAGGCACGGCATAAGAAATAGTCCGAGCAGAGCCGAGACGCCTTTGCCCAGCTTTGGCCAGTTTGATGGCGTTTCTTCAATTTCTACACATGTTTTGCATGCGAAACTTAACGTTTGCCCAGTCAAACAAACACAACATCAACAGCAGCAACAAACGCAGCAGCAACATGGTCGTTTCGTTCGTGCCGGAAGTTTAGCATTTTCCAAAGCAAAATTTTTGGCATTTTTACAAAACGTACTTGCCAATTTTATTAGCAGCTAAAGCTGAAGGAGAAGTCGTAGACGAAACGCAACGAAAAAGTGTAGCATACATTTTGGGGCGCACGCAAAGCGTGTTGCTAAGAAGCGAAGGCAGCACTGCAACTTGGCAACGTCGCCGAGCAAAAGAAAAATGGCAACAGCGCCGAACCAACGTCAACGTGCAGTCAAAACTTGTAATTTTAATTTAGCTTTTAACTGCATCCCAAAGGTAAAGATAGACAGCGTCCGCTCTCTCCCTCCCTCTCTCCCTCCCTCTCTCCCTCTCTCTCTCCCTCCCTCCCTCTCTCTCTCTCTCTCTCGCTATCTCAGGCAGAGGCGCGAAAGGAGAACTGAAAGCCGCAAAAGTTAGCTGAGCCAAAAGGAAAAACCCAATATAGAAATTGTTGCACGTGCCACAGATAGAGAGCGGTTTCGGCTTGGCCAGAAGGGGTTAATCCTGTAAAAGAGAGAAAGAGAGGTGGATGGCCAGCAGGTTGGACTGTTTATTTGGACACGCATGGGCCTGTTCGTTCGTGTTCGTGCTCGTGTTTGTGCTGCTCGAAATGAAATTTACAATCCTTCATTTGATTTGTTTTGCTTTTAGAAAAATTGCTCGAAAACAGCAACAATAAACGAAGTAGGCAAAGTGTGTGTAAGACGTAAAGTTGAGCAGGCTTAACAGTGAGCGATAGTAGACCAGCGAATACCCTGTAAGGTAGCAGCCATAACCAATTCGCAAGCTTCGCAAATACCTCTCTTTGCGCGCCCATCGCCTGCAGAGTATAAGAGCTGTGAATTACTTTTAATATAACTAATTAAAAAACTTTTGCGACTTGCTAATTTCCAACATATGAATGTTTAAATTAACTACAGGCTCACACACACACACACACACACACGGAGACGGGGCAAGTACAAAGCAAAGTTGGCTGCGCCATGCACAGCATACGAAATTCTCCGAGAATTTCATGGCGTACTGGGCTAAATGAATCTAGCAACTGGAAATGCAAAGTGTGTGACGAAATGCTGCATAAAATGCAAATGCGAATATTAGAAATACATAAAATACTATGCAAATAAATACTGAAATTACAAAACGTTAAGTGTGACACAGTCTCAATAAAGATTCTCCTGGGCAAAGGTTTAGAAAATAAAGAAAATAACAAATGCAAGACAAATGCGACTATTTATAGATAAACGTAATGAAAATTAAAAGCATAAATACCATAAATACCAAAAATACTAAAAATAAAATACTAGAATACACATAAGCAATACTTTTAGATTCCATTGCGAACCCTTGTCGCGTATCTAAAATCTCTTCGCACTTGTTCTAGGAGTATGTAGCGTGCAACGTGGCGTATGTGCAATATGAGATTTAACAAACTTTCTAAACGGATCAAGTAGGCCTGGCCAGCACAAATTGTTAAGCAGCTCGGCTGCGGCAATTTTTATTTTATTTTACACTTTACACTCATCGCGCTCACACCTAAAATAGTTTCTCAATTTATTCATTTTTTTACTATAAACGGAGACACATATATTCAGCTCAGTGTGATAACTTGATTTTTTTTTACTATATATAAATAAAAAAGTATGTCGAATAGCGAAACAAAAACAAAAAAAAGAATTTCAACTAATCCATTATAAATATATTAATTTTTCAGTAAAAGGAATAAACGGAGACACATATATTCAGCTTAGTGTGATGACATGACTTTTTTACTAAATATAAATAAAAAAGTATGTCGAAAAGGGCAAAAACAAAAATAAAACGAAAATTTCAACTAATCCATTATTAAAAGGAACTGTTAACTGACCAGACCCACAGTGCAGAGGACAATGGTCGTTGTCCTACCAGCTGCAAGAAATTCGGCGAATTCAGCCCGCCCATGCGATTGCAGGAGCAAAGCTATCAAGTGTCTCCTACGGGCGAGATGATGCGCCGAAGATGCCAAGCAGTGTGATGGAACGGCGCACTGCTGCGCTGGACAGCATCATGCACGCCCGGAAGACGAACCACGAGCTCGGCGGACTCCAATAATCCTTTTCGCACACCTCTCGTCTTGTGGCATTAAACAATTCCCTGATACTTCGTTTTGCTGTTTGAAATTTCTTGATCCCCTTTGACTGATTTGCCTCTTACCCAACTGACGTGTGTGGGTTAGGGTTACCAGGCGTGGCGGAAGCGTGCAGGGTTGCCAGGCAGGGGCTGTGACGTAGGGTGCCTCAAATTGAAATTAGGCAAACAAGTTCAAAAAGTAATTGAAGGCCACAAACAAATGTTGCCCAATGAGCCTTGCATTTCTGGCAATAACTGTCGGTATGAATGTGTGCGTGTTGTGTATGGGTGTGTGTGTGTGTGTGTGAATGCGGTCGGCGCTTCGGGCGTGGTCGTCGTGGCAATTTGACAACAAATTCGAGTCCAAACATCATCGAGTCCGTACATAATTTATGAGTAACGAACGACGACGTAACCGATTGCAATGTTTCTAGCCCCAAATATCGAATATCGAATCGCATGTAGGCGCCAAAAAACTGGGCATGGCAAACCTCAACAGCCCCGGGCCTGCGATTTTAAATAGTTAATGTGCACAGGGCTTAGACAGACAGAGAGAGAGAGAGAGAGTTTTGGTCTGGTCAATAATTAAATTAGTTAATAATGCAGACAGAACTGGCATAAATTATAAAAAACATTGGATAGTATTACTGGCTATTAAAAGGTTTCGTGGACCGTACTCGATAAGCGATAAGCGCGTTTAAATATTTACAATTTCCACTTAACTTACGGCATTTTCAATAATGTGCAATAAATTCAAATCAATTTGCATTGTAGGGTTTTAGGCTGCGATTGCAGTGATGCGTAGATAATAAATAGAGCTTGATGTCTGAATGGATGTTGATCGGGAATTCTGGCACTCAATCTCCCAGCTTTAGCTCTATCGTGTAGACCCAGATACCCAGAGAAGCCTTGACTGCCTTGGATACCCTACAGATACTCTAGATGTGAGAAATACAAATCTGTAATAGATTTTCAAAATCTATTTAAACTTTATAAACATTTCCTTAAAGTAAGATACCTTCTTTAGCAAATTATCTAATGGCTTCTCTATAATGCTAAAGATATCAAACCAACAACGAACCAGCACAATTGTATTTATATTTATAAGACTATAGCATACTTTTTAGCGCTTTGCATTCGCTCTTCACGTTGCATTGCCATAAATATATTTCAGTGATAGATTTTAAACAATTATCTCACTTTACAGGCAATCAATACAGCAAGATGTCTTCTATATAATATTACCTCATAGGTTCTCTCGAAAATCACTCGAATATCGAACCAACAAAAACATAGCATACTTGCCAGCGCTTTGCATTCGTTCTAAGCTAAATAAATGTATTTCCGTAATAGATTTTGAACATTTGCATCAACTTTACGGGCCTTCTTTACCATATTACCTCATAGGTAATCATAGGTTCCCTCGAAAATCATTCGAATATCGAACCAAACCAATCGCCTTGATGTCTATAAAAACCATAGCATACTTTCCGGCGCTCTGCACTCGACTCTGGCCAAGCCGTTACGAAGTTAGTTAGAAGATAATTAAATTGGATATAATTCCCATTCCGTTTCCCTCCCACCCCCACCCCCTTTGCGCCGAGCCCAGCAGGGAGCAGTCGACACAAAGCGAACTGGTGAACGGTGAACGGTAACGGTAACGGTGAACAGTGAACGGTAAATGGTGGAGGGTAAACGGTAAACGGTAAACGGCCAAATGTGTGTGCCACAATGGCGACTACGCGCAGCTGGACTCGACTCGACTCGCTGCCAGGCAGAGCCATGGGCAAGGTCAATGCGCAAATGGAATGTGGGCGTGGCCGGGCGTTGCAGCAGCGTGCCCGAGTCTGTGTGTGTGTGTATTGTCAGGTTAATCACTCGTTTTGTTGGCAATTACTGTTATAACCCCAACGAGGACGGGGACAATAAACAGGCCAGTTCGGGTCAGATGTGTGTGGAACTGATGGGGAGCGGGAAAGAGAAAGAGAGGGGGAGAGCGGGTAGTGCGGGCAGAGAGAAAGTCAAAATAGCCACTTGGCTTTTGTTGCTTCGTTACCGTTGCTGCTGTTGTTGCCGCTGCCGTTGCTGTTGCCATTGCTGCTGCCTTTGTTGGCTCGCTGCGAATATCAATGAGTCCATTATGTATGAACGCCAATGATTATGGCAACCTGACATGACAGCAGCCACTCATCGCAGCCAGCTCGCCCGAGCGGGGTGGGGAGGGTCGAGGAGCGTGGTGAAGTGAAGTGAAGTGAAGTGAGGTGATGACAGTTGACAGCGTTTGGCATTTTGGCACCCAGGCACAACAACAAAGAGGGCGCGGGCAGACTGTAAAGGAAGCCCTTGCAAGGGGCGTGGGGGAAGGGCAGCAAGCGTGACAGAGATGGAGTCGAAGTCGGAGCTGGAGTTGGAGTAGCCGGCGCCGAGGAAGACGTCTGACAATAACAGCATCAATTTGCCGTCACCTGCGTGGCACATTCAGCAAGTGATGCAAGCAAATGCTTTTCCAGTGGGAAGGGCAGCAGGCGGGGCAGGGCGAGAGGAGGCGAGGGGAGGGGAGTAAAGGTAACTGCGCCATGACCATAAAATTTTAGCAGCAGACACACTTTTTGTTGGATTTTGTCTAAATCGACGCTGGAGCAGGCAATGGCAGAAGTCAAGGCAGCCCGACAAGCTGCGTATCGATTTCTATGGCATAATTCAGGCATGCGGCCCACTGTACTAGCTGAACCGAACATTTGCAGTCGCAGCGGGGCCGGGCCGAGGTACTTGAGGCTTGGCTCACCTTTTGACGTTCGCATTTCGTTATGATTATTGATATTCGTGTTATTGTTGTAGCTGTTGTTGCCATTGTCGTTGTAGCTGCCGTTGTTGCTGCCGTTGTTGCTGCCGTTGTTGCTGCCGTTGTTGCTGCCGTTGCTGCCGCTGCTGCTGGGCGCGTCTGTAGTGCTTTGCCTTGTACAGCGAGCTAACAAATGCGTTGCCTGCTTTTAGGGGCGCCCATTACTCGCCCCCGGCACGAAGCGCACAACAGGTGTTGGCAGCGCCATTTTGTCTGCGCTGCTGCTGCTGTTGTTGTTTGGGGCATTATGCGCCTAGCTGGCCGGCCCGACAGCCTGGCTTATCGATTGCGATTCGGTGGCGTATGCGTAATGTTATCAATGGCAAATTAAGCGTAAAATGCTGCCACACTTTAAAAGCAAATTAGTCACGCCCACCACGCCCGCCTCAAATGTTGCGTAAATAATGCACACACATGTGTTCGGGCATTACAGCAGCCTCAGCCTGCCCCTCCTCGCCTCTCCCCAACCTCCCTGCTTATGCAATTTATGCGCTCGCAGTAAAATTACAGCACGAAGCAAAGCGGCGCAGCAGAAGACGTTGAAGCAGGCAGGCGGAGGCAGGCGCAAATCGTTGCCACGTCAAATGGCCAGTCAAACAAAGGACTGCACCCCCAATCCCCATCCCCTCCCCCCCACACGCCCTTCGTCCAAATCCAAACCCAATCCGGAAGAGAAATTATTCTGGCCGAGCGATGCCATTTATTAGGAAAGTTTTTTGCATTTGCGGAATGCATTGAAAAAGAATTATGCACTTCTGGCCGGAGCCACGAGAATAACGGCTCATTCTATGCCATTTCTTCACTTTCGTCTCTTGCTTCTTCTCTTTCGCTACTTCTCCTACTCCTGCTCCTTGCCTTGCCTTGCCTTGTCTCCGGGCACGTTCATTTGCCAGTTGACCGGCCCGCCGGGCCATTGTTTCCCAGCAAGAAACCAACAATTAAGCAAGCTTACAGCTCAACCCGCCCCGACTGAAACCCAACCCGAACTCGAATCCCATCCCGAACCCGAACCCGATCCCGAACCCGACCCCTTTTTTGCAACGCAAACGGAACTCAACTGCCAATTGCAGCTGGCATTCAATAAAATTTAAACGTCAAACGCCCGGCCAATTATTTGTGACCACATCGCAAGACTGCTCCGACAGCCGCAGCAGCGTCCAAATGAGTCCGGGCGAGGAGCAGGAGCGGAGCGGCAGCGGGCATCGCGCCCAACTGGGGCGCCTTTGTCTCTGCTTTCCTTTTGTTCCCAGGCTGCTGCTCACTGCGCGCATTGTGGAAATGAAAACTGCACTTGATTATTTGAGCTGCTAATTTTCATTGTGCCAGCGCGGCCGAAATGGGCGAAAAAAAACAACACCAAAAAACACAACTAATAGCACCAGACTTTGCAACGGCGAATGGACTAGCTAATACCCTGTGGTTTGGTAGAGAAAGTTAAATTTTAATTTTAAATTTCAGCTCATTTACTTAATATATTCTACAGTCTTAGAAGGCAATTATGAAATGATGCTCAGCTGTATTCTTTTATCATATTTGTAATATTTATATTTTATTTTATTTTTTCAGAAAAACAGGTGTAAAAAACAGCAGAAAATTTGAATTTCACTTATTCCTGTCATGCAAATCCACAAAAATCATAAGGCCTAAGAGCTTTACTGGAAAAATATCGACTTACCATTAACAGACCACGTTTCAACTCAATCTGCATTTATCATACCCCATCCTGTCCTGCAAGCCCACTACAGGGTAGCGGGCAAACGACTACAACGACACGCGAATGGTTTTAATTAGCGCGCGAGGCGGTCAACTTAAGCGTCGCCGCGCTTCTTCCTTATCAATGGGAAGCGCAAATTGAAGGCGAAATGCCAATGATGATGATGATGATGACCAGCAGGTCAAGCGACAAAAAACAAGAATGCCAGCAGCAGCAGCAGCAGCAACAGGAGGAGAAGCAGCAACAATAACAGAGCATTTTGGCAACAATGAAACAAAAGTGCGAGGAAGGCGAAGAGACGAAGGTTGAGAGAAGATCGAAAGACAGCAAAAACAGATTGAAATCAGTTTGGAAAGCGTAGCGAAGCGTAAAAATGCAGAGACCACAGCATGGGTTGAATGGCAGCCGGAATGGGTCCAGGAATGGGTCCGGGATTGGGCACTTGGCATCCGGGCAAGTGTGAACCGGAATAGTGTAAATCGCTCGCAGAGTCACATGAACCGGCGGGCACATTGCAGCCCTGACTAAGTGCTGCAAACTATGTTCCATGTTCGTCATTGTTTTATGTCGCTGTCGTGTATCATGTCACAGAAATGAACTGTCCCATTTTCACACAGACAGTTCGCAACAGGAACGACTGTCATGTCGGAGTACTAATTGCATAGCACGACGAAACGGTAAGCGAGCTGAATGTAGTTGCCTCGGGCATTCGAGTTGCGATGGGGCTGCCCGAGCCTAATCGGTTTGCTGATCATTCTCACACTTCATATGATTTGTAGGCTGAACTTTATTCGATGAATGATTCGCATACCCTAACATACTCTACCGCTGCTGGGTATTCATTCGTATTGCAAGCATGCAGACCTTGTTCTTGCTGTGCAATGCAAGCAATGAGTTACTTATTACCGTTTCATAAAAGTAACTTTAAAATACCAGCAGCAAAAATAACTGAAAATACTGCAAAGTAATTAAAATTTAAGAAGAAGCACAGAGTGTGATAGGTAACTGCAGCAATCACTGCAAGTCAGTGCAACTGTTAAAGTAGTAACACTTACCGCAGCGAGTAACAGTCACACTTACGCCTTAAGAAGCTGTAAGTGTGGCTATCATATTAATATGCCTGAACGTTTATGGTAACTGTTGCTACCACTACATAAATCGCAGTATCTGCACATTAATATCACTTTGACAGTAACGGTTTAAGTCGTCATAAATGTATACTGACAGCAGTCACAGCGTAAATCACAGGTACAGTCGCAGTTGCTGTCACAGTTGCATTGTGAAAGTCACACTTACAGTATGCCAAAATTACAGTAGTCATAGCAACCTTTAGTTATTTTTACTCTTCTTGAATGATTTAATCTAGATTTAAGTCTGCCTGACTAGTCGATACCCTGTAGCCTTTTGCAACTGTTACTAAATCAAAGTTTCTCGATCTCCCTTCTCCCTGTGGACAAAGACTTGTAGCTATACAGAAGATATTTTCGAACTTATGTAAATGTATTTTTTGGAACACTTTCCCGCCATGCAAAGTGGTCACAGTCGTCGTCGGTATTGTTGTAAGTGCTACCAAGCTGCCAGTGCAATCGTCAATCATTTTTCCATTTGCCATAGCAATCGAAATTGATTTCAAATGACGCGCACCTAAAAACAAAACTGCGAAGCGGAACGAGTCAAATCTGAGTGAAAGCCACGCAGAACGGTACGCGAGACGACGCACAGATACCCTGTAGTCAGCTGCCACTCGGCTGATTTCCCATATGTGCTCGAAGCAGCCCAAGACTGCAATTTCAGGTGCGCCATTGTATTAGAGTAGAGTGGAAGGAGCGGAAGAAGGAGCGGGAGCTGCAGTTGGAGCTGGGACTGGAACTTGCACCTGCTGTTGGGCAGCTCTCGACACTCTCGGCTGATTTATCGTCCATAAAATTTATGTTTAGTTTAATCGAAAGGCGCAACTCGAGTGGGGGGAGGGGGGCGCGACCTGCTTATCAGCGCGGGAAAGGAGCCGCAGGAGAAGCAGTCCATGGAGCAGTCCACGGTGCAGTCGCCTTTGCAGTTGACTTTGCACAGACGTCGACCCAATGGGGGGCGTGCAGGAGGGCGTGGATCGTCCAGTCGGCAGACGTCGGCGCTGTTGCCTGTTTTATTTCAAGAGATGCGAGATGCAAGATGCTTTTACGCCGGCAATCGCACAGGCAGGACGAACCGACCTGGAGACGGACCCGGACCTGGACCTGGACCCGGACCCGGAGACGGAGACGCAACTATTGTAAAATTTCAACGTAAATTTATTGCATGCATTTCTTTTTCCCGTCTGCGTTTTTTTTCTGCTTTTGCACAAAATGAAATTGTTTAAAACTTTCAGCTAAAGTTGTGCAAACTGCAGGCGCGGCGGGTTGGGCAGGGGAAAACCAGGAGAGAGCTGACAAGGATACCTGTGCAATACGATTTGAATACGTATAGCAGGGCATTTGCCGGATTAGCATAGCTAATATACCCCAAGGCTGCCGGCCACGGGTTTATTTTACAGTCAGGTTAACTCGTCTAAATGCTCTCCAAATAGACAAATTGTTTCGTCCGGTTCGCTTGTTCAATTTGTGCGATTTCGGAAGCTGCGAAATATGATTTAAGCACGCATATTTCTATCGTACAATGCTGGCAACTTCAGTGCTGCCTTACCCAACACTGCACTCGATCTATCGATAGTTTTTGCTTGTGGAATAGATGCGTCTTTGTCGTCATTTAAGCTGTGCTTCAGTGCTCTACACACTCTCTAGAAATCGATGCTCCCTTAGATACTATCTATACTTTTCAATGCCCTTTGCCTACGTCTTGTTGCGATACTATCGCTACTACTATCGCTACTTTTATCGCATTAACTATCGCTACTACTATCGCTCTCTTAATATAAATACTTTCTTGCATGTTTGCTCTACTATCGCTACACTCTAATCTCCTTTGCCTATGTCTTGTTGCGATACTATCGCTTCTACTATCGCCTCTACTATCTGTACTACTCTCGCTTTACATGTGACACACATTCGGAGCTGCTTTACAATTGGAACAGCTGCTGCTTCCGCTATGAAATCAAATTTATGCGATACTTATCGCTTTAGGGAACCTAGTGACAGTCACCGTTACAGTCAGTCACAGTACCAGTCACCCGTATCTACACTACACCCCCCTGGCATTAGCATATGCTAAACGCGAGCTAAGGTTGTCCGCATCAAGTGTTAGTTAGCTTTTTTCAGGCCAGACAGTTCACCTTGGTCTGGCGTAACCTTAGCGAGCAATGAATGGAATGAATGCACACACGTGCATGACACACTCGCACACACTCACTCCGCGTATTATTTATTCATTCATTTGCCTTTGTCTGCGCGACTCTTCAGCGCGTTCATTTCCATCTGTGGCTCGCGGGGACTCGACTACTAATTAATGTTAAATTCACGGCCCTGAGCGCAACAGATCTATGTCGCCGATAAATGCACACTGTGATTCGAAAAACCCAGTCGGGTCTAACCTGCCTGCCACCTCGGCCACCGCCTCCTTTCCCCGAGCTCATATGCCAACACTTGACTGAACCTGGCCAGGGACGTGACTTCTTGTTGTTATTGCCAAGTTATGCAGGCGGGCGCTCATCGCTTGCACTTCGCATATCGTTGACCCGGTTGACCCGTTTGACCCGGTTGACACAGTTGACACTGACCCCGTTCGACAGTGGCCGCCATCAGTACTTACCCAGCATACGCGACAGGAGCAACAGAATTGTGTAGCAGAACATTTGCAGTAGCTCCATCTTTGGATCGAGCCGGTGATACGTCAGATACTACGTAGTACGGATAGCCGGAATGGATTAGTGCAGCTGCTTGCACATCGCAAGCCAGACAGAGACGGGGAGACAAATCAGATCAGTGCAGCTCTAAAAAAGACAAGAGAAAATATTGTTATTATATTGGATGCATATGATTGGTTTTCGGACTCATCATTCTTCGCGAACATTGATACCGTGTAGAGCGCTTAGCTGAGAATTACCCTGGATCCATGTGAATAAATTTTAATCAATACAGCCTAATCTGCATAAAAAATACATTTTCATATGATAAACTCATCCATACATTTGGTATAAAGCCCTCAAAACGTTTTGCAACACTTTAAACTGAGCACAATCTTCATTCTACTGTAGCGGTAGCTTGGATCTCTGAAACTATAGAACCCATGCATATCAAGCTTGGCATGTAAAGGCTCTACACCAACATAAAGTGTTTCTATAAATATAAAGCCCCTAGATAACAGGCGAAACAAAGCACGCAAGTATTACTACACGCCTGTTCAGCTACTAAACAATAGTTTAAAGTGCAAAATACAATTTACAGCTTAGTTGAAATGCCCCATACGGTCAGACTACAGAATGAGGGGTATGTAGAGGGAGAGCAACGCGCAACGCACAACATACACACATACACACAACATGAACATGAATTAGTCGTGCCCTTACGACCCTTTGGGGCATTACGTCAGAGCCGGAATGCATTTACTGCAAGTGTTATTAACAAATAGAGCGCAATAAACACAAGAACCGGCTCCGTTAACAAAACCGAAAGGAGACGGCAAGGAGCAGGAGGGGAAAAGGGGCAGGCAGAGTGACTGTGTTGCAGCAGCAGGGCGAATGCCACCGCTGGCCATTGTGACCTTTTTCCGGCTGAATCGCAATGGCAACGGTAGCCAAGCGCGCAGTTTATGGCAACAAACGTCAGCCATAAACATTTTTATAACGCTGCAAGACGCGTCACGTTGTGTGGGCGGCATCGCAGGGAGCGGGCAGGGGCGAAGCAGGGTGCGGGGAATGTGCCACACAGCTCGGCTGCAAGTGGCAGGAGACGTGCGGCGTCAACTGTGGAAGCAAGGAAAACGCATAAACCACAAGCAAAATGAATTGTGCTTTTACTTTTTGTAATTAGCCGGCCATGCAGGGCCTAAGAGCTGGAGGGTACAGTTGGGGGGGGGAGGGAGTTGTTGCACGGCCTGTTCCAGCCCCGCCCCTGTCTTGGTCAAAGCGCCGCTGCAACTCCACTACAAATTTAGAGCCTGTCGTACTTACGGAAAAATAAACTAAGCACGAAAGAGGTATATTATGATGATACTGTCAGCCATATAGGGTATATTTATGGAGTCGTAGATAGCTTAATTTATTTACCATCTAACCATATCTTAAGTTGGCTTGGACAAGCCAGACTAGGCAATTGAAATCACTTTGATAACTTAGGGATATCTTGATAATAAAAAAAAATAAAAATGATTCAAAAAATTAAAAACAAATTTATAATAGTATTTAAATAGAATATATAAAAACCCTAATCCTTGCGATAAACATTTTAAATAATTTCTACTATAGTTGGCCTATGATGCTCAAAGTAAAAACTGAATAAAAAAAAAAATAAATAAAATTATTAATTTAAACTTTAAATTTTAAACCTATAGAAGATCTCTAATCTTGACGGTAATCTGTTCGAACAACTGCAACTGCATTTTGCCTAAGCTGCCGTCTCATATCTGTACAGGGTATACACTGGCTGTATATTTGTGTTGTTGCAGGAAAAAAACGTAGGAAATTTTCAATTACGCTCATGACATGACATAAAACTTAATTTAAGGCGAATGTGTAGAGGAGAGTCCAAAGTCGGAAGAGTCAGCATCTCCAGCCGTGAGTGCAGTCCCGGACAGGATCTGGCAGGCAGGCAGGCAGGCAGAGAGTTGCTTCTACTAAGCGGGTCGCCGCGACGCTGAGTGTAACACTTGATTTGCCCTGACATAAGTGCGGGCGACTTTACGCAGCTTTGTTCTGCAGTTGCTGCTGCTCGCCCCCGCTCCCGCTGCACCGCTTCCCATCCGTCCGTCCGTTGTTGTTGTGTGTGCTGTCCTACTATGCCTACACTGAAGCCATTTGCAGTTGGACGCCCCCAACGTCTGTCGCCCTGGCCGGGCTATTGTGTTGGCTCCGGCTCCGACTCCGACTCCGGCTGCGACTCCTGCGCCGAAGAGTGCATGTTAAGTGCCTTATTATCCTGTTTATGTAACCGTGCAGCTGTCAAAGGACACATGTCCTCGCCGGCTGCTCGTTTCATCAGCGCCAAAGTGTGTCCCGTTCCCGTTCCCGTTCCCGTTCCCATTCCCTTCCCTCTTCATGTTTTATTCATCCTCAGTTTACAAATTGTCGCAGCGGCCTTTTTGCCGGCCAAATGGCCGACTGCGCCATATTTTGAATACAAATTCTTGGCTTAAACTGCGAACACCCACCGCCCGCCCCGACTCCACTCCCTCGAATAGCCACGGCAAAAATGCAACAGCGCCACGGCGGGGGGAGAAGCATTCTCCGAGAAGCCCAGGCCGAGACTTTTCACCACGAGCAGCCAAAACTTTGCAGCAGGCAGAGACGTCAAATGAGGCATGCGAAGGCAGCTGCTGCTATTGTTGTTGCTGTTGTTGTGATTTTTATTAAAACTATCATTAAAGTAACTACGCCATTGACTGCTTAATTCGGGCCAAGATGAAAACGTTAGCAAAGGGACAAGCAAAGCGAAGCTAGAGCACAGCATGGGCAGGGTATGCTCGAAAGAACTGAGCAGAACTGTAGATGAAACCAATTAGGAGGGGTTTTATGTAAGGAATAACTAACATAACTATATACAAATCCACCATATTAACTAGAAAATACCCTGCATTAGCGACTGCTGCTTCTGCCTGTTCGTAATCTCACCATAATTAGGGTGCATCTTCTTGACATATGCAGTAAGGTCTCTTCAATGATTATATTGATGCTTCAAAAGTATGCCAAGTGCACGCTACCTATCCATTTAAGCATAGTAGCAGCTCAAACTACGCAACCTATCGATATAAATGCAATCGATTCTCATACTGCCTTGACAGAGATCAATAAAATTGAAAATATAAAAGGTTTTTTCTGATATCAAGCTACAGTTGCTCATACAGTTCTCTTAATTATAATAAAAGCCTTAATCGACCTATTGTTGCCAGAAAAATTAAGCAACCTATCGATAAAAGCAGCAGTAGCATCTCTGATTACGCAATCCTATCCATATACAAGCTATTGTACTCGTACTGCCTTTCCGACCTATTGCCGAACTATTTTTGCTTTAAAAATACTGTACAGGCCACTTATCGATAATAGCGCACACGTATCGCTAACGATAGGCATGTTATCGACGCTCGTACTACCTTCACTGAGATATTATCGAAAATAGCTGCACAGTGCCAACGCCAGCCGGCAAGTTAAGCCGCTCAGGGCATTAACTTATCCGCACTAAGAAGATAATGCCTGCAGCGGGGTGTGTCAGGGAGGAGATAGAGAGAGAGGGAGTGAGGGGAGTGTAGGGCACTACAAGTATCTTAAATGAACTCTCGCTAGGTGACGAATTTATCACTTTATGCAATTTGCTGATTAAACCAGCTGAAAAGAATGTTAATTTTATTTACTTTTTTGCCCATAATATTTACAAATTGTGCCCAAAAAAGTTTTCAATAATGAATATGCAAGCGTGTGTGTGTCTGTGAATGTAGCATTGTGTGTGTGAGTGTGTGTGTTTTAACATTTTAATATGCATGGCGGGGCTGACACATTGCAAAAAGCCGAGGCAAAAGGAAAAAACCGCCAACGGCCATGGGCAAACGACAACGAAATAAATTTGTCAGCCATTGCAATATTCTTCTTTTCCCAGGCGGCAAGCTGCGCGAGGATCGGGAGCTGGAACAGGAGCAGCCGAAGCAGCAGGAGCAGCCGGACCAAGGCTGGACCAGCAGCAGGCTGGCTGTGGCCCATCGACTAGCGCGGGCCACGTAAATAAATAAATGAAATACACAGACAGACAGACAGACGCACAAGTAAAATGCATGCACATAAAGCGAATCGAGAAGGAGGCGATGTGGCTGGGAAACGAGCTACCATTTTTACCGCCCCT
This sequence comes from Zaprionus inermis, assembly GCA_018151445.1. Classification (NCBI taxonomy): domain Eukaryota; kingdom Metazoa; phylum Arthropoda; class Insecta; order Diptera; family Drosophilidae; genus Zaprionus; species Zaprionus inermis. The sequence continues at coordinate 8,383,774 of JAECXD010001052.1, forward strand.
CCTTTCCCCTCCCCTCCCACACATCCGCCCTCGGCTGGAGCACAGCGCGAACTCTTCCTGAAATTGTGCATGAAAAATATGGAAAGACATTTGGCCAGCGACAGATTTTTGCAGCTGCATCCGCATTGTACTGATCCAAAAACTGACAATAAATGTCATTTAGTTGCCAACGATAGCAGGCGTCGAGGGGGGGGAGAGACTGTGTGCCGGGCAGCGGGATGAAGGGGTAGTGCTACGTGGCAACGGCAACGCGTCGCAGCTGCAAGCCAGCAATATTTATTTAAAACAAATTAAGAAGACGATGGCCAATTGAAATTGCCCCGGCTCTGTCTAAAGGCACAGACAATGTCCACAGTCAACAGTCAAGCCCCAGCAACCCAGCAACCCGTCAACAGTCCAGCAGCAACCCAGCAGCAGCAGCAGCAACAGCAGCAGCAGCAACATCAACGACAACGGACAGCAGCAACTGCAAATTGCAATGTTTTTATCTGAAAATGCAATTTAATCAAAGTACAAAACGTATTAATTGCATTTCCGTTTTTGCCGTGCAAAAAAAAGAGAGAGAGAGAGAGAGAACGAGAGAGAGAGAGAGAAACGGGTACGAACCGCAGCAAAGTGATGCAACAAATTAATGCAAACGATGTGCCAACTAATTTCCTCTTTTCGAATTATTTCGCATGATATCGTGGGCAGCAGCTGGCATTATCTTTAGACTGATAAATGGGATATCATTAGAGCGCGGAATGGCGTCGATTGTTGACTTGAATGAAGTACAAATTGAAGGGGGATATGAAGAGATTGAATCAGCTGTAAGCTCTGAGTGAATACCGCTTTAATTTACACAATATTTATGTATCTCAACTGACCCCAGAGAGGCATCTGCGAAGCATAGCAAGATTCTAAGTCATTTGCAAATTCGAGTCACTTGCAAGGTCAAACCAAATACTCAGTACCCACAAATAACTTGAAGTGCTGCAGATTGAAATAAGAGAGCCAAAGATGAGCAGGCTATATGCTGACTGATGGCAATTCTAGAAATGTCTTACAAGTGCAACTCACTCTAAAGATTCAAGTGATTATTTTAATCTCTCAATTGGAAACTTATTGATCACAGTTTTTCTGCTTTTCGAGTTTACAATCACACAAATACATGAGGCAAATAAAAACTGAGTGTTATTACACGAAAATGAGTAAACAAATCATTTACAAGTGTAATTAACTCACTGAATCCCTTGGTTGATTTGCAATATCTCCAATCATACTACCTGCAAATGTAACTATATTCTGCCTAGAACTTCTTCAGGAATGCAGCTTTCTAAATGCTGCAGTCGGGCAATTAGTATCTGGCATCTAGTCAAAAGACATATTTGTGAAATATTCGGTTTGAATGGCCATACAAACTGACTCGCTCGGCCCACAAGTTGCGGCTAATTTGCCGTGTACTTGCCATCATAATTTTTGCAGCCTATGCCCGAAACACTTTGTGGCTTACAAATCAGTTGGAAGAGCCTGCGGTTTGCCCAATAAAGCCAAAGTCATGGGCGAGCCGACTGTTAAATCTTTTAATACCCGTACTACACATATGTAGCCGAATATGTGGCAGATTTACTATACGATTGCCCATTGCGATGGGCAACTCGACTCAAATCTAACCGGGCACGATGCGTATCGCGCTCGTAAAACACGCTGAAAATCTGAGCATGTTGTGCCGCAATCAGGATCATTTGTTAACTAGCCGGGACAGGCATTAACACACACACAACCACACACACACGCACATGGCACACACTTATAGCACACACGCACTGCGAGGCATTACGCGGCGGCTACGTAACAGTTGCGTGGAGCATTACACGAGCATTTTTTCGCTACGTTAACATAAACGAGTGCTAATTGAAATATTAACACCTATGGGCGATGGGCGATGGGTCATGGGCCAAGGGCTACAGTGCCACGCCCCCCAATCCCCCCCCCATGCCAGGGCGAACCGAAAGCATAGCAAATGTCACCACAGTCAACGACAAGAGCAACAAGAGCCTGAAATTCATCTGTGTCTGTATGTGCGTGCTTAAGCGGGAGTGTGTGTGTGTATAGCTGAGTGTGGGTGCGTGTGCGTGTGTGTGTGTGTGTGTGTGTGCAATAAAACAAAATGCGCATAACAATCGGCTAACCACGATATGAGACCTCAGAAACATAAACAACCGCAAATGTTGCGTCACGAACACGCGAACGCGACGCGCACCAACTAAAATTCAAATTGAAAAAAGACACTGCATGTGTGTGTGAGTGTGTGTGCGAGTGTGTGTGCGAGTGTGTCTGCTGATGTCTGCTGATGTCGCATTTGTGATTTAAGCGCGAGTTTCAGTCATGGCATCGCTTGATTAGTCACCTTTCCTTATCTCATCGATGTGTCTGGCACGGCTCATTACAAATTTATCGATATTAGCTGTGAGCGTTATCGCACTAACTAAGCCATGTTCGTAGTGACAAATTATTCAATTTAAAATTCAAGTATATACTTTGCAAGCGATCTATTCTCTTTTTCGACTGATCGAGCGGAATCTTTGATCATGATTTTGTTTTATTTTTTGCCTTTGAGTGTTCTTTGACGATATGTAATATTGTAGTAGTTCTCTCAAAAGTTATCGAATATGTCACATACTGGTTACACAAAACTCAAATTAATTATTACTATTGTAAGCTAACATTTTTAAAATATTTTTCGAGCAACTTTTTCTCGATCAGTTTTTCTTTTTCTAATTCAGTTTTTTTTTTAAATTTGTTTACATCCTTTTAAAAACTGCTTATCAATTTCAAAAAATCAATTTAAGATTAAATATATAATCATATTCTATTGCCAAGTTAATTTGTTAATGCACTGTTTTTTTTTTGTTTTCAAAATTAATTCAGTGTCTTATAGTCATTTTGAAAAAAAAAAAATTACGTATACGTAATTTGATTTTTTATATATTCTTCCGCTTGATCTACAACTTAAAGCTTTTTGCTATCTGTGAATTGCATTTTAAAAAAATGTACCAGAAATTATATATGGTTGCAGCTTAAAAAATTGATGGCAAAGCGGGCCAAAAGTGAATAGAATAAAACGGGAAAGCAAAACGAGAACGAGGAAAACTCAAAAACACTTGCAATTTAAAAACTTTCGTTGAATTTTTGGTTTTCTTTTGTCAACTTGGTTTTGTTTTTAATTGTTATTCGTTGTTGTTGTTTTGGCTGCCGCTGCTGTTGTTGTTTTGTTTTGTTCGTCACGCGTTTGAATGCACTTCCGTTTCCGGCGTTTGACGCTGCCATTTAAAATGCAATCGAGAAACGATTAGTCAAAAATTGTGCGCCCCCGCTGTGAGTGTGTGTGAGTGTGTGTTTGTGTGTGTGTGTGCTGTTCACGTTGTTGTGTGCTCGCCCTCTCTCTCGCTCTCTTTCTCTCTCTCGCTGGCTAAGGGAATCGTTAAAGACGTTTAATGAAAATTACCAGAGCACCCGCAGTGCGCGTATGTGTGTGTGTGATGTCTCGAGTGTGCCAGTGTATGTGTGTGTGAGAGAAGTTTGGCTTTTTGATTGTAATGAGCACAAATTACGCTAATTTCGCCTTTTGATTTTACTTTGATTTCCAGACTCGACGAGCGTAGAACGGGGAAGGAAGAAAAGGCGAAAGCAGCAACAGGAATAAAGCAGTAGACGCGATTTTATTAGCTTTTTGACATTGCAATTCGATTGGGAAATTGCCAGACACACGCAGACACACGCACACACACACCCAAACATACACACAGATTTTCAATTTGAGACTTCTGCCAGTTTCATTAATTTGCTTGACATTTGTTTTTTTTTTCGTTTTACCTTTTGTTTTGATTAAGTTTGTTTGTTTGTTTTTGTTTTGCAATTGTTGTTCGTTTGCTTCTATTGAGACTGTACTTGCAGCGAATGCACACAACAAAAAAATATGAAACTGGTGCGAAAACAAACGAGAACGAAAATCACTCGAACCCGACTCAAACTCGACTCGAACTGCAGCTCGATCTCGCACTTTGCACGGTGCCACGCGCTGCGCAGCGAAGCAAAAAATTCACGTCGAATTTCGCACGCGACTTAGCGGTAAAATTTGCGGCGACTAAGCCAACTGAGCGAATTGAACTGAGCCATGGCGACCGTCGGTGTTGACGTTCCAAACAAAACTGTTGCACGGCCGCACACGGCTTGGCCTGCGAAAGTCGTCGCAACTCGACACACACAGCTCGAGTCGCCTCGCCTCGTGCCGCCGTGCGCCTCGTGTCGCGTCGTGCGCCAATCGCACGAGCCGTGTGCCAGCACGAGGCCCACTGCCGTTGGCTGTGTGCCAATTTCCGACGCCGTGAAGTAGGCAACGCTTTGGGGCCGCTTCGGTAGCCGCGGCCGCTTCGGCAAGTTGCCATCGGCGCCTGCTCCCGTGCAACAGTTTCAGCCTGTCCACGGCTTCGGCCACGCACGAGCGACGAGCCGAACGCGCGTGCAGCTCCTCGTGCCGTCGCCGTTTGCGCTCTTCACCACGTGGTGAATTGCTGAGCTGGTGTGCCGGCTAATGTGGCGTATGATTTGTTTACGTTTTCTGTTTACCTTCCAGTCGGTACGCTCCGCATTCCCCCTCCACCCCCCCCCTCGTGCCTGGAATCACGCGCCACAAACACGCCGCTCAGGTTCAGCTCAAACGGCTTGGAATGCAGCTGTGAGGGAAGGCAGAGGAGCGCTGCATAAGCTGCTACTATCTGGCCAGATTTCAGCGGTTTATCTAGCCGTTTTTCTCAGGCACTAAAACGGCTTTGATTGAGCTCAATTTGTAGTGTAAATCAATTATATATATAGTTCATGTTGTTGCTATAAATAATAATGCTTACAATCCAAAGAGCTTCAGCAGTTATCGATTGTGTTATCGGATGTATTATATCAATTTTTTATCGATATGTTTCATACACAAGCAATATCCTTCAAAGTGCTATCGAATATGTTGCATTATTAATCGATTACGCTGTATTTGCTTCAGCTATCGATTTAAATAGAGATGTGTTAGTATTGCTATCGAATATGCTGCAATATGCTTTAATTATCGATTTAAATAGAGATGTATCTGCATTGTTATCGAATAAGCTGTTTCATTAATCGATTTCGCTACATTTGCTTCAGTTTTCGATTAAAACAGAGTTCCATCACTTTTGCTATCGAATGTGCTGAATGATTAATCGGTTACACTGCATTTTTAATCGATTAAATTAGAGATGTAATAGTAGACTGGCCCAACAAACTTATGCCAACTTTCTTACAGGAAATATGCGGTTTTTCTTTTGCCACTTGAAGTGCTCCCTCAGTTTTGACCCACCTGCTTCTGCCCGTCTCCTGCTCACAGGAACCGTCGTCTTTCCTGTCCAGCTTGTAGCACGAAATGCACAGTATCTGATTGCGCAATTGAGTTGGTCACATTGCCAAATGGAATTCACTTAGCTCATTGGCGGCGGACACGTGGCGTATGCGTCATATGTTTGCACTGCACTCCACTTGGCCAATGGACTCGACGACGCAGGTGGAACGTGGCGAGGCGGGGCGAGGCAGAGCGGGCAAAGGAAAGGAACTGGGCAGCAATGATTTTGAAGGACCCGGTCTGGGCTACGAGTAGTACCATGCACTATTTTAATGGCTGACTAGCCCAGAAATTTCAGGCGTGTTTGACTTGTTGTTGCTGCTGTTGCCCAACTCAATTTTAATTAAATTGTTAGCATTTCGCTTTTGTTTTTGTTATTTTCGAGCAGTTTATTTTTTTCCACCTCTCTCTCTCTCTCTCTCTCTCTCTCGCACACACACGCTCTACATCTCTGTCACTCGCTGGCATTAAATTTAAATAAGCTAAGAGCAGCTGCATAGAATGCGGCGTAAGTAATTTTAATTAATTTGTTGCAAAGTGAAACTAGAATTGCAATTAAAATCGAAGCAAATCGAATCGAAATCGAAGCATATCGACAGGGTTGCATTTCGTGTAGGTCACTCTCTCTCTCATCCTCTGCTTGCCTTCTCTGTTATTCTCGCCGCGATTGGCGGCCTTCAGCCGCATGTCCAAAGTTCTTTATTACCTACCTAGCTAGATTATTAAAATTTCATCGAATTACGTGCGAATAATATCAAATGGCAGCAGGGTGAAGTATGTGTGTGTGTGAAGGGTGTGTGTGTGTGTGTGTGCGTTTGTGTGT